>CM060833.1:127822500-129022500 GCA_030762175.1 Metallyticus violacea | reverse complement strand
AAACAAAGATAAAAGATGTAAGCCATGTTTTTTTGGGGGAATGGGTAACATCGGTCACCGTTCTTTTGTTTTGTAATCTTTTTAAGTAGAAATGACTGCCATCCGCAACAAAGCTTTATTAAAATTTTAAGAAATATTTCTTAAGGGCGTCGAGAATATTACAAAATAACATTTGTATATTTTTTAAAGTTACTTCCGAATAGAAGTTTTGGCGAGTAGTATTTTTACGATGTAATTCGGTGCGTGAATGAATTTCTAAGAAATTGGTCGCAATTTCAACGATTTATAATGATATTTTGCTTTTAAAATTTGCTGAAACTTTTAGAAAGCTTATTAGATATATGGATTCCAAGTCAAAAATAAAATTAAATAATTCTTTTCTTTCAGAATAATTATATAGTTTAAATTCATAGTTTACAGTATTTCATATCAGTAATAAAAACACAAAACTCTGCTTAATTATTTGATACAAAAGAAAACGCATACAGAAAGGTAAAATTGTCTTCGGTTAGACTAGGCAAAGATAACTATGAGGTCGTGAAATGATGTAAGATAACATTTAATCGTTGTTTTTATGTTTTTGTTCAAAATTCAAAATTCCGAACCATTAAGGCTAAGCGAAGCAGAAATTAAGCTGTAAGACTGTTTCTATTTTAGGAAGTTAATTAATGGAAAGGAGTATGCTGGTAACTTATTAACATTAAAATTGTGATCTTTAAAAATTACTTTGTCTAATAACATACTCCCCGAGTGAGCAAATACATATCTTAGAGAAGATATGAATAAAACGTAGTAAAGTACTGTTAATGTTGACACAGTCATAATTTCATAAGATATAAGCACTATTTAGCCAATATCATTCCAATTTTAACTATCAGAGTTTCAAGGAAAACTAAACAAAATTCATAGCAAGGAAGTTAACAATAAAAGCGTATGTAGAATTATTAAGAAAAAGTGTAAGATATTACCAACAGAAACTGAGATAGATTGAAACCAAATACTAAATTTCTCAAGTTAATTAAATAAAACTGAATTTAACAAGGATAGCTCGTTTGTCTATTTGTTTTACGGAGAAAAAGAAGATCTGGAACAAATTTATTTAGGCAGTGAAACTAAAATACCCTACAAACGCAGACAATTAAGAGAATCTACCCACTTTGTGGTGTGAATGCAGAATGGGTACATAATTTGCCTCCCATCATTGGGGAATTGTTTCCTAAGTTCTAACTTCAGATACGGGTGGATCGGCATATATAGCTGCTTGAGTTTATTGGCAGACAACACGATATCTGGTAACTAAATATGGACACTTTAGTAGTCGAAAAGCATAAGGCAGTCAATGAGGGGCTTAACACTGTAACAAATAAACACTTATTAAATTTAAATTATTCTCGATATTTCAATCTTATACAGGTGTCTTACAATAAAGACTATGAAGATAATGATTCATGGATTTTTGGGTAATATTTTAGAATTTCACACGAATAAAACACTATCGCTACCACCACCTTACAACAATCACTACTACTAATTACAGGGTGAGCAATGCTTGACGCAACCGCCGGACCGGCCGGCAGCGCTATGTCGGCGTATATTTTCCCTCCGCGAGGCTTCAGTGTAGTTGAAATGTTGCACAAGTAGCACTTGTTTGTTAGGCGGCGTATTATTGAGTGAAAGTGTATCAAGTGAACCTCGCTGGCCGGTGGCACGCGCGAAACCGGTTGCGTGGAGGATTGTTCACCCCGTACTATCAGCACTATCACCACCTAGTGTCCATATGTAAACCAAATCATCACCACCACTATTATTGCCACCACTGCCACTATTACCACCACTACTACCATCACTAATACTGCTACTGCTGCCACTACTGTATTCAAATAATAAAGAAGACTCAAAAATATAAAATAAAAATTATGCATTGCAGTCCTTGATTAAAGCAAAGAATTCAACACTATAGAGTATATTGAAGTCATACGAACACTGAAGACACTAGATACGGAATTAAAATATATCTGAATTATTGGTAAATATGCAGGAATAACTTCTGTAAAGTGAGAACAGAAGTGAAATATGAACCTCTTAAGATTAAAGAGAATGCCTATCTCACCAATTTCTATGAGTATTTGAAATGTTACTTTGACTTTGGATAAGATAAATGTCATAATTATTAATAGGCGAAAACTAACCAACCTGCATTTTGCAGATGACAAACTTGTTTGCCAAATAAAAGAAGAAAGTACAAAGTATGAACTAACACAAAAGAGCAAGTATGGAGATGAACCGAACTAAAATCAAAGCTACGACAAAAAAACCGTATCAACAGCACTTTTAATGAATATAAATGAAACAACTGATGAATATAATGAATATTACTTTATATAGGACAGATAACTCAAGCGAAGTCAATTAGGGATGGCGCGGTTAGTTATGGGGTATGAAATTGGTGCTTTTGGAGAAACCTCTTTCCTAATAGAATAAAATTTAAGGACACGAAATGTGTAAGTAAACAAAATTTAAGATAGGTCAAAATTTGCAAGAATTTGACTCTCCTTGTGAAATTGTTCAATTTTGTTTAACTATCTTTTTTACTGCTGTGTCATCATATGAACCTAACATTAGGGTACTCGATGGCATTTACTACCGGAGATGAGAACTGAGGAAAACCTGAAAAAATCCGCAATTATGGAGGGAAATCCTGGCAAGATCCACAACACAGAGCTCCGGTTCACGAATTCAACCCTTCGTTATTGATTCTGCATACTTTAGGCATTTTTACAGCTTTTCTTTATATTTAAACAGAACTTATGCCAATGATGGAATGTACGTTTTAGAGAAAGCATTTGCTTTATAAATATTAAACAAATTAAAATAATATTGGTGATAGAGTTTGCCAAATGAGTCTAACGCCAATAGCAGTTTTACCATTCGGCTATATCTACTAGCGGTACCTGAACGGTAGGGGAACGCTCATTATTCCATCAATATTCTTGATACTTTTCTTAGATCAAATTATGAAAACTGAGAGCCTTTCACACTCATTCCTTTTCTCGATTGTTGTGTTTATCGTGTTACAACAATAAAAGTTGGAACCGCTTGCTCTCCTAATAGATAGTTTCCCAGTTAAAAACCTCATCGGGTCCTTACAATATCCTTCGTGCGTACAACATGATACAAAAATCTAACGCCGTAGGTTAACTTCGTTACATATTTGTACAGATATCGAAAAAATTTAAAGGGCTATGATATAAATTAGTTCTGTATAACATATTGCTGGACTTTTGAATTACCCTGTATTTTGGGCTTGTCTGATTCAGTTAGTACCAATAGAAAAAAAAAACTTTTTTTTAATTTTTTTTTTTTTTTACTTCTGCATATATTTAGCATATGCAAACTACGGGTCACCCAGCAGACGTCAATGCAATGTTCAAGCTTCTTAACAGTTTACATGACATTGATAATGTGCATTTTTCAAATCGTTTTAGCCAGAAGAAAAAAGTGTAATGATGAAAAAGGTTTTTATTGTACAAAAAGTCGCAGGTGCTAGTTCTTGTGATCGCGGAAGTCATAACCAGAGCCGTTAATCACTGACAGACCTACACCCGAATCAGTGTTATAAACCGCCACGGGTGGCTGACGTCGTTAAGGCGCGGACTCGCGAGCGGGAGGTCTGGGGTTCGAATCCCGTCAGGACCGTCCTCACGGACTGAGGTTTTATCCAGGATTTCCTCAGTCCTCGTAAATGGCAAATGCCGGGGAGGTACCCTAAACTTAGGCCTAGAACGTTTCCTTCCTTAAAATTACTCCTTTCCCAATGTATCATTTCATCTCATGTATCATCAGTGCCCATCGCCTGTGGTGCCTCTATAGCAAAAACGGGCGTTAAACACCATTCATTCAGTGTCTTAACAGCTCTTTATTCAGATAGCTGCTAAGTGCGGCGACACTCCGTCTTGTGGCTGAGAAATCAACCGCACTGCCAGCATGTTCAGATGTAACATCCCAGGTTGCTATACATGTTGCATTTTGTTAGCGCATTTTCACTTAGCCCACATGTCAGTCCTGGTGGTCTAGCGGTAACCATACTTACCTCGTAGATGCGCAAGATCGCGGTTCAATTCCAACCAGGGTCGATGTATTTTTTCGGATGTAAATGTCCTTAGCATCGCTTCCTTAGGAAGGAAGTAAAGCCGTGGGTCCCGTGTTGTAGATTTATAGCACGTAAAAGAACCTCAATCCTGAAAGAGCAGACCTCTGAGCAAAATTTATCGGCCGTTTCACGCCCTGAATTGAATGGGACGTTGAGTAGCGTCCGTAAAACCAAATAAAGTAACATTATATCAGACCAGTCTGCTACTTATGTCAGAAGGTGTATCACCAAAAGACAATTTGAACAAACTCTTGATCTGCCAGAAACTCCTAGAAGTCATTACAGAAGGTATACCGTCGATCTTGATCGCGGGTGTCAGAGATCAGAGAAGCTGTAAACTCATGGTTTTTGTTGGGAACGATTTCCAAGAATTCTCCAGTACTTATGTGGCATCCCAGGTTATTTTCTGCTAAAATTAGTGAATTTTGGGGGCTCCATAAGTGAAATTGCTGCAAACACTGCAGTCTTTAAATCATATAAAAAGAGTAAATACTTCCTATGTAGGTATGGATGCTATACATAATTTAAAGGTTACTGTGTTTGCCCATAAAATGTCATCCACCTTAGCAGAAAATAATTTGGGAAGCCACAAAAATACTGGAGAATCCTTGGAAAAGTTTGCAGCAGCAACCATAGGTTTGTAACTCTTCTAATCTGAGCGGCTGACTTGTCTGTTGGTAGATTCTTCTTATATTTTGCTTGTAAGCGACTTGGAAATGGAGGTTGTAGATTTGTTCGCATGAAATTCCGTCCGCTGTGGCTCTGTGTTGATGTTCCGACCTATTCCGTAGGTTTAGCAGAAACTGTATTGGACATATATTAACACCAGTTTTCAGGGGCACGTACGACTTCACTCAGAAATGTTCTGGAAGCCTTTGGTGGGATTTTCGAAATACAGCTTGTATACAATTACATACTCTACTCCATGAAACAATGTACTGGCTCTGATCACAAACCATGTATCGAACTCGAATATGTATTACGTAGCAACTAAATCAATAAATGCTCTTACCCTGTAGAAAATAGGTGGAGATATCCATGAGGGGAGAAGCTGTCAAGATTCAGCGTTCTTCGCTTTTCCTCATGAATCAGGCAAGTCACTAAGAATTCTAAGTGCGAAAAATAATGAAAAAATTATAAAAATCGTTTATCCATACTTGTTTGTAACGTTTCCTAAACAAAATGTCTTCCCCTCGCTACTCCCAATCTCTCACTTTTCTTGGTCATTTATACGTCATCTCGATATTCCTTTTGCTTATATTCTTTAAAAATGTTAACCGAATATCAGTGATATTGCTAAATTAATTGTACTTTTACATATAACATTACAAAACTGTTTCTGTATATCTCAGGCTTCATAATAATTACCATCTTGTAGATAAACAGACTCTGGTGCCAATAAATGAATTAGATATTAACTAAATATGAACATATATAAACTCAATCATTTAAATAAAATATAATATATTTTTTCAGATGAATGGAGCATATAATGGCATTAGAACAGAAACCTTTTCTCTGAAGAAGTCATTTACCTTATTGAGCCATCATACAGCAAAGAGCCGAAAACTAAATTCGACAGTCTGTCACAATTCTGCAATTAAGTTATATAAATTTGGCACCCTCCCGTTAATGCCCAAACGAGATTTTGAACTTAGAAGTAGCTGAAAGGGAAAACCCGCAGAACGTGGCCAAAAAAAGAAACTTTCCAATATATGGAAGAAAAGCAATTTATAAATAAAACTTGTTTTATTCAACAATAAGTATAATAATATATAATTTAAATGCTAAATGAAAATCGACTTTAAAATAAGGATACTGGCATTAAAATTTCCTTTAAGACAATAAAAATGTTTAATGCCACCTTAAATGTTTCAATTAGATATTAGCAAATCGTTAACAGAGTAAAAGCATTTTATAAACCCTCCCGTTTAGGCAATTAATAATGGGTTTTAATGCCACCCTTGAATTACAATAAATGTAACTAAATGTGCATTATTAAAAAACTATAACAAAATAGGAAAACCTCATATTAAATGGGTAACTGGGTAACAAATGAGGGAGAAGACCCCGGATCTAACAAATTTTGCATTGAAATCCGAAACATCTGATCACCCCATCATTTCAAAACCAACTAGACATTCTCACAAGAAGACAGGGCAGATCAAATTAAGGCTGTTACATCAGTAGTGGCAATTGACGGCTATTTTAGCCAAACGGAACAAAAAACTAGTTGGCAAACCATTTGACCATGAGAGGCAGAAAATGAATGAGGAAGGGGAAGGAAGACATTGGAAAACTATGATTACGTGCAATAATTGCACAAGTCTAAGTATTTCTCATCTTTCCACTAACATAATGATAACTGCATTTTCTATAGTGACTGTCTAAAATGAAAAAGAGAAACCTAATAATGCTTTCTGTGAATGCTTGTCAATCACTGCAATCCATCACAAAACTAATTAAATAACTTAGAGAAAACAACAAGAAAAATCTCATTAAACTAGAAACACCGGACAAAAGCTAAAGAATCAAGTTAAACTTACATCCAGGCATTTTAAATTACGTGCGCTCAAGCCAGTCATTTAAATGCGGGCTGCGGCGACTCAATCGCGGCCTAACGAGTTCATCATCTCCCCAAATATTAACCCTTCTACAGACTTTTAATAAAATCATGCGCATAACTTTATTTTGGTGTTATATTGAATATAAATCTGTATTAAAACAGATGTTAAAAGTTGTGTCCATGTGTATTCAGACAATTCTTGAAATCTTCTGATAAAATTAACATTCACATTGGATAGATCTACAAGCGAAATTTTTAAAATTTCTGTTATTACGAGTATATTGTCTTTACGTTCATCTCTAGTAAAGTATATTTTCTATAAAAACTATTTTTAGGGTCTCTCATAAATAACAGATCTGGAGAACATGAATTATAGCCTCCTAGAAATGACTCTAAACCCTCTAGAAAACCTCCCTTAGAGCTTACAAAGAAACACGACTGATAGCTGTGGCAAAGATGTTGTAAATTTCCACGTTGTCTCTCATTAAGAGATAATGTCAAAAACTATGCGACGATTTTATGTCATACCTCTCCGTTATCAGTATATGAAAAATATTGTCTGTGTTGTTCGTCTTGTAGTTACAACATACCACATACTAATTCTTCCATTTTGAAAGGGAACTTGGTGAATAAATTACGGATGTTCTATACTCCGGTGCATATAAATAAAAACAAACCTCATCGTAGAAAAGTGTTAACCGTGGAACAACAATATTCTGTAAAACTTAATTACAAAAATTCACACGACTTACATCGTCAAGCAATGTAATTCTTGAACTATTACCACTCTGTAAGGTTTCAATATTAGCAATTTAATAGTCTATGGGGCTTAAATGTTTGAAACGCATATATCCCACAATACACCACGATTTTTTTCTCTTTTTTTAGGAACGCTCTAATGTTTCTCCACTATCAATGAGCTCGCTTTTATTCCATTAGAACACATAGTATTCGGTTAGGACATCTATCCCTTGTCAACCCTGTTTCCTAATATCTAAAAACAAATATTCTTATAATACTATCTCTACTTGGAGTCAAAACACTAGGAAATTTCTCTGCAAATTGCCTACACACTGTTCTAAAAACTACCGTTTTTCACATACCTATCATATTTATGCAAATGTTCATTGATCTAGTGTTAACTTGTGGGGTGCCATTTCAACGAGTTAAATTTAATTCACACACAGCAATGTCCTTGCACATTAAAGGCAACTGTATTGCACATCAAGCAAAACACACAAATCGACAATACAGGAGATTTGATCGGTTGGTCGATAGAGGAGGACCGCGTGCATGACCGGCAGATGACTGACCGAAACGGATGGTATAAACTGTCAGTTGTCATTAGGTAGCATTGGAATGTGGGATTTAAAATTAATATCCAATTAGTCTATAATTTTATCATAATTAGTTCATAAATAATTAATTACAAAGGAATATATTATTTAATACACGCTTTTAAAAATGTTAATTTTACAAATGTTGAAAAACACTTCATAATGGATATCACCCATACCACATATGTTACATATTATGCTCCCCCATAAAGCTAAGTCCTCGACAACTTTAGTCTTTATGCAAATTCTGGGCATTTCAAGTGCATTTCATGTTTGGCACCAAGCACCGCAGAAATTGTAACAAATTTCCCACAAAGAGAGACCACAGCACTAACCATGGCATTAACCGCAGATTAGGCATTCCTGGGTCAACATGTAAAAGTAAGCAGCAGAAAGGGATTGCGGTTATGGCTAGAAGGGTCAACAGCATGACATTCGATACGATGTTGATCCCCGGAGGCCTTTTCGTGTCCTGGTTACTAACGCCCGAAGTGAAAAGGTCGAGCAGATATGAGAAAGGACATGAACCTCGAGCATACACACCTATATAGAAATTATTTTCTCTTTTTACGTTGTGCTAGAACGAGTGAAACGTCCTTTATTACTGTATGCATTTGCGTGTAGATTAATACTTCAAATACAGTACATTCACTTGTAAATTATAACGTGTTGGCAAACTTATAGTAAAATCCTAAAAAGCAGCAAATAATTTTAATTCCTTAAAAAAATATTATAAAAGTATATTATGAAAGTATTTGGTTATTATGTAGTTCATATCGTTTTTAACATTTAGGCTCTAGAGGTAGAACACTGCTAAATGCCCAGCATTTACATATTATCTTTATTCTTCTTTCTCAATATCTAAATTGGCAAATTATAATCACTTTATTATTCTTAGACGAAGTTAAAAGCGTTATGAAAAGTTTTACTTGTTCTCGGTCCTGATTTTCTCGAATAAATTTTAAACTACAGAATGGCATTTGATACGATATACCACGGTTTACGAGAAATATATTGATCTAATAGCAACCGTTGAGAATGGTTGCCTTTAGCATTAAGACAAGCCTGTACACAGAGAAATATTCACCAACACTCGGGAGCCACAGCCCCAATGTTTCTAAGACTTCTTTCAACAAGCATTCTCTTTCAGAATGCCTCACAGGCATGCATGGCACAACAATCAAAGAGGAAAACCACTTAAATCATGCTGACATTAGAGGTATGGCATGTGACACCATCCAGAAATAGCCAGCATGGAGTTTCTCGTCATCCAACTGATCCGTGGAAGACTTTCATAGACTGCGGTGTATGGAAGAGCTTAGCTGTAGCCAACAATGTGGTGCTGCAGCGACAGAGTACTACACGCCCAGAGTTTCTTCATAATGATAAAATATAAAAAGAAACAAACAAACAAAATAACATGGATGGATAGATAGATATTTACATTTTTATTTGGTTTATTTACGGACGCTCTTTAACATCACAGGTCATCAGCGCCCCATTCTATTCAGGGCGTGAAACGGCCGACAAATTTTGCTCAGAGGCTTTTTCGTGCCGTAAATGTACGACACGAGACCCACAGCTTGACTTTCCTTCCGAAGGAAGCCATACTTAGGATTTTTACGCCCGAAAAAATCCATCGATCCTGGCCGGGTTTGAACCCGCGATCTTTGATGTTGGAGGCAAGTATGGATACCACTACACCACCAGGACCGATGGGTGGATGGATAGATGGATAGATGGATAGATAAGATAGATGGATGGATAGATAGATGGATGGATAGATAGATGGATGGATAGATAGATGGATGGATAGATGGATGGATGGATGGATAGATAGATGGATAGATGGATAGATGGATAGATGGATGGATGGATGGATAGATGGATAGCTGGATAGATGGATAGATGGATAGATGGATAGATGGATAGATAGGTAGGTAGGTAGGTAGGTAGGTAGGTAGATAGATAGGTAGGTAGGTAGATAGATAGATAGATAGATAGATAGATAGATAGATAAATAGATAGATAGATAGATAGATAGATAGATAGATAGATAGATAGATAGATAGATAGATAGATAGATAGATAGATAGATAGATAGATAGATAGATAGATAGATAGATAGATAGATATAGATAGATAGATAGATATAGATAGATAGATAGATAGATAGATAGATAGATAGATAGATAGATAGATAGATAGATAGATAGATAGATAGATAGATAGATAGATAGATAGATAGATAGATAGATAGATAGATAGATAGATAGATAGATAGATAGATAGATAGATAGATAGATAGATAGATAGATAGATAGATAGATAGATAGATAGATAGATAGATAGATAGATAGATAGATAGATAGATAGATAGATAGATAGATAGATAGATAGATAGATAGATAGATAGATAGATAGATAGATAGATAGATAGATAGATAGATAGATAGATAGATAGATAGATAGATAGATAGATAGATAGATAGATAGATAGATAGATAGATAGATAGATAGATAGATAGATAGATAGATAGATAGATAGATAGATAGATAGATAGATAGATAGATAGATAGATAGATAGATAGATAGATAGATAGATAGATAGATAGATAGATAGATAGATAGATAGATAGATAGATAGATAGATAGATAGATAGATAGATAGATAGATAGATAGATAGATAGATAGATAGATAGATAGATAGATAGATAGATAGATAGATAGATAGATAGATAGATAGATAGATAGATAGATAGATAGATAGATAGATAGATAGATAGATAGATAGATAGATAGATAGATAGATAGATAGATAGATAGATAGATAGATAGATAGATAGATAGATAGATAGATAGATAGATAGATAGATAGATAGATAGATAGATAGATAGATAGATAGATAGATAGATAGATAGATAGATAGATAGATAGATAGATAGATAGATAGATAGATAGATAGATAGATAGATAGATAGATAGATAGATAGATAGATAGATAGATAGATAGATAGATAGATAGATAGATAGATAGATAGATAGATAGATAGATAGATAGATAGATAGATAGATAGATAGATAGATAGATAGATAGATAGATAGATAGATAGATAGATAGATAGATAGATAGATAGATAGATAGATAGATAGATAGATAGATAGATAGATAGATAGATAGATAGATAGATAGATAGATAGATAGATAGATAGATAGATAGATAGATAGATAGATAGATAGATAGATAGATAGATAGATAGATAGATAGATAGATAGATAGATAGATAGATAGATAGATAGATAGATAGATAGATAGATAGATAGATAGATAGATAGATAGATAGATAGATAGATAGATAGATAGATAGATAGATAGATAGATAGATAGATAGATAGATAGATAGATAGATAGATAGATAGATAGATAGATAGATAGATAGATAGATAGATAGATAGATAGATAGATAGATAGATAGATAGATAGATAGATAGATAGATAGATAGATAGATAGATAGATAGATAGATAGATAGATAGATAGATAGATAGATAGATAGATAGATAGATAGATAGATAGATAGATAGATAGATAGATAGATAGATAGATAGATAGATAGATAGATAGATAGATAGATAGATAGATAGATAGATAGATAGATAGATAGATAGATAGATAGATAGATAGATGAGACAAAAATAAGAACTGGAAAAAACCTGTGGTAATATTCAAATTTACTTGGGTGAAAAAAAGTAGTGAGGCATGAAGGTGTTAAAATATTAAAGGATAAAAGACAGTGCAAAACATTGTATTATATTCATTCTATAGATACATGAAATTTCATTTGCTAAGGTTTCAGAATATGAGATAAAAATTTAAACGGTCTGTGACCAATAGATACTGGGAAAAGCGCCATTAAGATTATAATTTTACATTGGGCTTTGCCGGTAGACTGAATAACTGCAATATTTTTTATTGTCCCATGTTTTATGACTGCTGCTGATATACTATCTGCTCCACATGATTTTTTTAAAGAATTAATTGCAGTTTCAACGTCTGTTACTTTTAATTTTATATCGTATCCCTTTTCACTTTCATTTGGTTCTTCTATATGTTCTTTTTTGTTCTGTTAAGGCAATTGTTTGAAAAATGAGCAAACTGAGAACATTATTCCAAATGCTTGGAAAATATACTTTTGATCTATAATATTTAAGAAAGAAAACAAAAATGAATGTAAGAATTATAGAGGGACCATTGTAGCAGTAGAGAAATATATTAAATTAAATATAGAAAAATATATTAAAATATTCTCTAGAATAAGAATATCAAATGCTAGAAATAGAAGAGCAAGTGTATTTTAAAGTAGGACAACCAATTTTCTGTGTAAGCAACTCGTTGAAAAAAATGCATTCGTTCAACCTCAACATCTTTTGTTTGTAGACTTGGCAAAAGCATATGACAGCATGGATACAATTGTGGGAGACATAAAAACATTTTAAAATAAACAGTACCCTTATCGAAGCAATAAAAATGTATACCTGTAAAGAATTAAATCGCATGACAAACCTTGTCTGGATATTATGTAATAAGAATCACTACAAGGAGTTTTAAATAACATATACCTTCAAAATTCTTTAGCAGTTTGGAAAAAGAAATGTTCACAATGGGATTGTTTTTAACTATATATTCATTGTTATTTGCTGATTACCAGTTGTTTGTAGCAGAAGAATATGACGATTTATCATATGGCACGCAATTTTTTTTTAAAGAATGTAAGAAATGAGGAAAAATAAAATAAAATAACGACAATAGAATCAGACCCACAATATTATATTTGAAATATATGATGAAGAATGATATAATTAACATACATTTCGAAATCAAAATAACTAAGGATGCGAACATAATATATTAACAAATGAAGGTCAGCAATAAAAAAATTAAACAGTATTTTATGAGATAAAGGCATTGCAATTAAAACTGCAACAAACATATGCAACTCTCTTATTAACAATTAAATAACATACATATCTGAAGCTCGGAATTTGAAGTAAAACATCTGCAGAAACTGGTTTTTGGCTGTATCCGTACAGACTTTCACAAAAGGAGATAAAATGAAAGTGAAAGGCACTTTAGTCATGACAAAAAAAAAAAAAAATTGAAATACTTTGGTTATAGAAAAGACTAACATAGGATAGAATACCTAAGAAGATGTATAAATGCCCTCCTATATGAAGAAAAAAGAAGGGAAGATAAAAATTAACGAATAATTAGGAAAATGAAAAAAGGGGGCTGCAAAATGGAACCTAGGAGAATAGAGTAGAACGGGGAAAGGATAATGAACAGTGTTAGATTACTGTAAGTTCGGAGAAATGGTATATTTTGACGTCCATCTCTACTTTGGTTAAACGTATTGCTTTAGAAAAGATAAAAAAAAAAATGTTTAAAAAACAGCGAGTGACCAACAATTGAGTTTAACACAAATTTCAGTAAGCTAATAAGAATCATTCTCTTATTTGTTCTAAGATTACATTTTGAACTTTATAAAAGAAAAAAAAATAATACGAATGTTTAAATGAAGCTCGTTAACTAAAATAATAATTAAAATATAGATAAGGAAACGGAAACTAAGCTTCGGAGAGCAATCGTTATAGAAAAATATATTGATTAAATATTTGTCAATATAATGTTCCTGTCTTAGTATTCCTTACACCATTAAAGGAAAATATTATATCGCGTCCTAACAAGCAAAAGAAATATGAAAAGCACAGATTACTTGCAAATAAATATAATTACTAGCGGATTTAAAGATATAAGTACCAAAAATAGAAATTTAGGAAAGCAACCTATGAGCCGGCAACAACTAGCTTCGGCATTGTTGGTGTATTCATCTCTGAGGTATGTTTGCGGAAAGACAATTGAAAAGAAGACCGAAACAGATCCTCTTGTATCGTCTCTTCAGCTTTTTCCCTTTTTCATAAGATTCCCAGAGCAGTGATTCTGTAAAGAACTTCTTCGTTGCTGATTCGCGTATGATATAGTCATAGCCTTAGCTCAGGCTGTAAGGGTGAAATTAGTATGCTGGCTTTTACAATATATGTTAATTTTATTGAGAAATTGAAACGTTTTCCAATTTGAACTGGTGCGTAGATAACCGACCAGCAATAATATGACCTAAGATAGCCAGTCTTGCGCTAATAAAGTAGTGATTTTCTACATTTTGCGAGGAAGAGGTGAAGGGGGGATCTTTTATTACCCTATAGACTAGCCTAGGTCGCTGCCAATGTGATTATTCTGCCCTCTTTTGGGATTTTATAGAACCTGAAGCCTAACAGAAGAAACAGGGTGTAGACGATATCAATTTAAAATGTTGCATTTTGCTATTGTGGTAGTGTAGCATTATATTAATTGTTTTAATTTAACAGTAAATGATGTTTATTATCCTGAGTTTTTTTTTAATTCATTCTTAAACTCGCTTAATTGCATTTTAGTTTAGGCGGTATGATAGGTTGGTAACTCTTCAGCTGTAATTCTTTCCCTCCATTGATTGTCAACTATCTTGCAAAGATTATAGAGAAAGGGGCAGTAAAAAAAGTTCAGTGAAACAATATCAATGGTGCCTGATGCATATGCACAGAAAAAGGACTGGAGGAATTAACTTATGTACAAACATATTTAAGGGCGAGCTATTTGTCAATTACGTTATTGATAGTCACAATGTCATAATGTAGAACCTGAAAGTATGTTATGGTAGCATTATAGAAACATTTTTGTGATATGTATTATTTAAGATAAATTAAATTTTCGGTTAATTCCGTCATCTTACGCCTGAGCCTACCCTTTACTAAAAGCCACGCTTCGCCACAGTCTCAGACACACAGGCAACCGAAGCATAGACGAATGCTAACGGAAAATCACGAAGTTATCGGCGTCATCTCGTGCGTCATAGCGAGTGACGTGGACGGAATTTCACCTGTTCGATAACTGCCGTGCCTCACCCCTCAACCTTTTGTACGCATACGAGGGAAAGAGAGCGAGTTGCAGATGGGAATCCGTGTTGTCGTTTTCAAAACTCCCCTCAGCATCATTTTCCAGTTTACATGAGAAATGGAATAAACAAGCAACTAAAACCTGGTACAACATTTCAACGTACAGCTTCCAGTAATCATTCGGTTGCGTTCTTTTTAAATTATAAATTAATATTTACCATAAGAATTTGGATTAAAATTCGTTATTCAGGTATATGTCGGTCATATGCCTGAAACAAAACTTCCGTTAATACTAAAATTAAAAACCAGCTTCATACCTTTGACTTTATGTTAAAAAGATATATACGAAACTGAAATTGTTATAAGCATTAGAAAATCAGGGGATGGAATTAAATTAAAGCATATATAAAATCACAAGGGCTTTTAACTAAAGACTGATTAATTAATGACCTATTAATCTACTGTTTGAAATGTCTGGAAACACAAAAAATTCCAAATTAGACGCAATAGCTACCAGAAAAATGGACAAAAGCAACTTTTGTCATTATCGTTTCCAATAAAAATTACTCTTTGTCAGCTATCATTAGTTGTTTTTGTATTAAACATTTTCAATGTTCGGTATATTTTATGTACCAGATTTTCTCAACATCAGAGCAACAGTGAAACCCCTAAACCCTTGCTCCCTCTCTTAAAGCTCAACAGAAGCTAAATCAACTAAAAATGTAATGGATTGGCAGAGAATCTCCACTTATAAAAATAAAGTTCAGTTATTCAGGGCCATAGAGAGATGTAAAATGATGTCACTATCTATGGATCTACCATTTACCCCTTTTTATAATAACCCTGAATAAATTATATGAACAACTGTGCAGGTTCTTTGAAAACCCCTAAACTAATTCTTAAGTGTAATTAATGTAAGAGAATTAAAAGTTAAAGGAACTTATACAGCTATTAAGTTACACATAAGTTCATATAGAATTAAAACAAGGTTATGAACTGTTTCCTTTATATCGTGATATTTACATGGACCACATAATTAAGTTAGAAGAAATCAACACATCATGTAAGCATAACAATGGTACGTAAAACACAGGTAGGCATAGTTTTATATGACAGATGGCAGACTTTAATTTATAAATCATTACTCATAACCCCATCTGGTATTAACTGACTTTATATTAAATTTATATATTGAATATATAATATGAAAATATTAACAAGGATGACTAAATAAATTATTTTTCTGGAACCTGAGACAAGACAAGACAAGAAATGACTGAATTATAGAGCTTAAAACATATGAGAAATCTGAATTTTAAGCAGAGCAGAAAAGAACACGGCTACACCAAAATGGATTTCCTATGTACATTAAAAAAAGACTATCCATAAAATAATACTAGAAAGTAGCGAATATGTACCTAGATCGGGAATTTCTCAAATTATGCAGCAATATGCCAATTTTTTTGATGTTATATACACGGTCGCTTCAAAAACTTGTGCTAGTGCTCAAAAGTGATTGGTAAATGCACTGTTTTACAAAATATAAACTGAACATTTTTATTGAACCTTTAAATAAAAAAATTAAAAGTAAATAAACTGTACAAATTGTTATATAACAAGAATTTATATTATATTGACAGAAATAAAATTAAAAATTACTCATCATAATTTTATATATTTTTAAAATCTGCTGTTATATCATTCATAACAAAGGTAAGTGGATCAACAAAGTGTTCATTTGAAAGTTTAGATCTTTCTTCGACTTTAGTAGGTTCAAATGCGAAAAAATCTGTTTACATATGTACTCAATTTCTGATGCGAACCGGTGAAGACATGAGTATGGTTTTAATCACTTTGTTTATATATGTACGTGGATGTAAATTAATAATGGCAAATTTTTTCGGTAGGCGAGATGCACTTGCTTGTGTTTTGGATGCTGGTAGTTCGAACCAGTTTTCAGTTGTTCAGTGCCGGAAGCGGTTGGTAAGGAGCGTGATTGTGGTGCTATGCGCGGTTGAAATAAGTTTACAAAACTGGAACAGCAATCTTGGATAAAAATCCATTTGTGTTACGGTATTAGTGCATGTCAGTGCAAGAAAGTGTGTGACAACAATCGGACGGTTACAAAATCTGTCAAGGCGTTTCGTGCAGGTCGGAAGGAGTCGCAGATTGGGCCTACCAACATTTCCTCTAGCATACCTGCCTCTGGCTATGCGGAGCGAACGTCTGCACTTCCTGGGGGATATACTCCTTGCATCTTGCAATGACAACGCTCCTTGTCACCGGGCAGGCACAGTGACCCAATTGTTAGCCAGGTAGCATTGGAACAATTTGGAACATCCACCATACTCGCCGAATATGAGCCCGTGTGATTTCAACCTCTTTTCTCAGTTGAAAGAACCCCTCCGAGGCACCAGGTTTCTAGATATTCTCTCATGCTACGCATCATAGGGCGGTAGCACTAATATTAACAATAACATCCTAACCTACAGCATACGACGAATCAGGATTTGGGAAACAGTACAGAGAAAGTAATATATTTTATTTTGATAGTCACTGTAAGTTCAATAATATATTTGTATTAACAATATTGCGTATATGCCCACACCGACAATGTCCATACATTTACTTCTAATAAAATTATATTCCAGCCGACTTTCAAATTCTTCAAGTCATGGTTATAAATGCTTTTACTACACCGTAGATATGAAACATATCATCTTTTCCTGTAAGGGAATGTTGAGATCGTTTAGGTATCGTATAAATTTAATGTCCACAAAAGGCCAGATCAACAATCCAGATCTCACCTTCCAAATCGTTAATGCATTGACCCTAAAAATATTAGCAATTAATAGTCGAGCTAGTCCAAAAGATAAGTATTAATCATATATTACGGGCGTAGTTCAAAAGTATTTAAGTATTTTGATTACTAAATCATCTGACTTCCTGATAGACAGTCAAATCATTCCATTCTGTTTTTATATCTTTCAGCAGAAGTCTAAATTTTCTATGTATAAGGATTTTTGATTTTATCTTATTTAAAGTTTTCACTTCAACGACAATGACACATGCCCCATTTACATAACACCTGTTAATGTAAGTACACTGAAGACTACACAAACAAGATAATCTTTTTTCGTGTAAGATTTAGTTGTCCTTTTAAACCTTTCGTTTCAGCAGTCATAGTTTGAGCTCCATCTGCTACAACAGATATAAACTTTAAAAAGATCAAATTGATGTTTTGCACACTTGTAAAAAAACTATACATCCAAGAATATTTTTACTGTCCCTCTTACTTCCTCATTACCTGGCCACGTCAGATGGAACACCAATTGTCTTGTTTGCCATTGGTTCAAGCTGATGGAATTTTCGGGAATCCAGTGTCGTAGTCATGCTAGGTGGTTTGTCTCGACATCTTCCTTGGCCTACAGAAAGAAGAATGGAACGTATAGATTTGCCCCTTCTTTCTAAGTTATTCGAATCGGAGCCTTCTCCGCCATGTACACCGAGCGACCCAGATAATCCTTTTATATTAGGAGAACGTGTATTTTTCATTGTTTTGAATTTATTGTAACCAAATATTTTATTCACTGTCAAATTGGAACATTTAATGATATGTTGTGCCTCACCAATTATTTATTAGCAATGTGACAGTTATTATTGTAGAGTAAATACTGTAAAGATTAAAAGATTTAAAGCTTCAAAGATTCAAAGATTCAAAGATTCAAGTTTAATATTTCAAGTGTTTTGTATCTATTTATTCAAATAATGTATTGGTACGCTTAAACAATTTACATGTTTAAAGTAGATTTATGATATACCACAATTTTGTTGTTATTCAAAACTAAAAATATATTTTACAATTTATAACCATTATTATTCCTGAATCAATTACACAAAAACTGTAAATCACTTCTCTTATTGCAAAGTTACTTTCCTAACCATATCCTGGCGGTTTTCTTTCCAGTATGCTTTCAATTTTAAAAATTGTCTGCGCTCAATCCGGGGGAGGAGTTTTTTGCAAATTCTCTCTCTCCATGTTTTTCCTTAGCTTTAGCGATTTCCCGCAATTACATAGCTTGTCATAAGATCTGTTTTCCTGATATTTTTAATGCGGGTTGTAATTGATTTACGTTTAATTATTTATTAGTTCTACCAGTTGCTTTGCACGATCAAGACAAAAGCACAAACGTTTTTATTGAAAAATATCTCCTTCTGTGGTGATGAGTATGGGGGCAGGAGATCTATAGAAATTTCAAATGTTAAGATTTAGGCGAGAACGATAACAAATAATAATGCGCCTGATTGTTTACCAGAATTAATATTAGCTTTAATACGATGATAACCTTCATAATGCCTCAGGAAATTTCTTATTTTAACAACCAGTAGCACTTTTAGTACAGTAAACATCTAGTAAGCAACAGGCAAACAAGTAGACAAGTAAAAGTAAACAACTAGGAACGCAACTTGGATGGATTCCCTAAGCTAGTTTGCAATTAAACCTAGAAAAAAAAAAAAAAGCAGCTAACACCGCTCCGTGCTTGCTTGGTATTTAATATGTTTTATGGACTTTATTAAAACAGAAGCGTTTATAAGCCAACTAGTGTATTATTCTTAATTTGTGTCACTGTATTGCAATAACTGCAATGTTTCCGTGCATATTGGACTTAGCAGCATATGTACGAGGGTAGATCCATAAGTTACCGGCCTCGCCGTTAAGGATAATCGCATTCACAAAACTCTTATCTGGTGTCATACCTTATCTGTTTAGTAAATAATTGCAGCTGTAACTTCGGCTCCATTGTGTTTAGTTGTTCAGATATAGTTGCATAAAGAATATGTGTAGACGATTGTGACATGTTCAAAATGGAGTTTCGAGTTGTTATTATGTTCTTTTCAAAAGAAGGACTTACTCCAAATGAAATTAAACAGTGATTGGACGGTGTATATGGGGAAGCATCCCCCTCATGTTCTACCGTAAAAGAATGCACCAAATTTTTTCGAATGAGTCGACAAAGCTTTGAAGACGAAGAGCACCCTTAGAGGTGCTCACTCCTGAAAAATCGCTCTTTTGGAAAGAGAGAAATTATGGAAGACCGGCTGCTCAAAGTTATAGAAATAGCAGCAAGGTTGGGCCTTTCTAAAACAACAGTCTTTCGAATAAGGTTAGTGCAAGATGGGTGCCTAGACTTCCTTCCTCAGTCCAAATGCAGCAACAAGTCATCTGTTGTCAGTGGCAACGAAAGAGAAGTTTTGCAAATCATTGTTACAGCCGATGAAATTATGATCCTCTACCATAATCCCTTGTCCAAAAGAGAATCATTGGAGTGGCGAAAACCTGGCGAAGCACCGCCTCTAAAGATCAAAGTCACTCAGTCAACCAAGAAGATCATGGCCACAATCTTTTGGGAATATGAAGGAATATTCTTCATTGACTTCAAGGAGAGGAACAACATAGTAAATGGGGAGTACTATGCTGATCTACTGCAAAGAGTACATGCTTCCATCAAAGAGAAAAGGCAAGGAAAGTTGAGTGGTGATGTGCGCCTTCTTCACGACAACGCGCCTGTACACATAGCTCTTGTTACAAAGGAAGCTGTGAAGAAATATGAGCCCAGATCTAGCTCCCAGTGACTATTTCCTCCTCTCAAAACTCAAGAAGACCTTCGAGGAAGGAAATTTAAGTGTGACGAAGAAGTGAGGATACTGTTTATGCCCATTTTGTAGACAAAACTTCTGGCTATTTTGGGGGGAGGGATTAAAATGTTAATTGAAAGATGTGAGACGTGTATTGCAATAAAGGGTAACTGCATTTTGAAAAGTGAAATATAGTTTTTCTCTTTATTATACCTAGAAAATGGTTAGGCCGGAAATTTATGGACCTGCCCTCATAGATGAATTAATTGCCTAACATTCCAAATTTTCCATAATAACCAGAGTAAATACCAGAATCGCACTGAGATTAATATTCGCATAAGGCAATCGTAAATCGTAGAAGAGGAAACCATGTGGACGGATTTTATAAAAGCAAGTAGAGCAAAAGGTTACAGTAATTCAATTAAATTGTTATACAATTTTTAAAATTTTAATTCCTAAAATCTATTTTAGCCCTCAAATGATACGTTTTTCCTTGCGCCTTTCTTTCAGTTTTATAAGTGCCGAACTTCAGACAATGATACGTGAACTGAAAGCGCGTTGCCCGCTTTTTACATACACGCAGGTGGGAATTTTCCAATTTAAAGCTGCAGAAAGCTATTAACACCCTAATTTGGTGTATCTATCGATCCGAACTCCAAATCCAATAATTTGATTTTAACGGCATTTCCTGCTGGACCGTTCGTTTCATGGATCTTTCCCAGTCGCTTGTTCTCATTGATGAGGCGACTCTGCAGAATAAGCACTTGAATTGCAGTGTTCTTCAGGCTGCATGTGATATGATTTCTATTCAATGAGTAACTGGTTTCGTGGAGAAATGTTCACGTACAAAATAATTTACTTTTTAACTTCGTTATATGTATCTCAGAGTACATATGAAGCATTGTGTATGAACATTCTAAAATAGTTATACACTAATTATATATTTTACACTAAATAAACCCGCAAATATAAACACGATTGCGTTCTCTGCAGCCCAAAATTTATTTTAGTATCAAACACAAAGCTCCCTTATGACATTTTTATTAAAATTGTACATTTTTTATTCTCAAAATAGCGAGAACACATGATGTCCAACTGTTTACTAGTTCTATCAAAATATGAAGCCATGATTACTGTTTATGAGCCCTAAAAACAGTGAACAGCAATGGGCATGCACAAATATCACCACTAGTGTCCTTCAGCTTTTCAAACACCAAAATATATCCGCACATAATATAATTGAATTGCATCATTTGCTTAAAAGTTATTAGGAAAAATCAGGAAGAGGGAGGGAAGAAACATTTACATTACTAAGATGAGAAAATCTACTGTAACTTTATTTGACTAATCTGAGCGTGGCTGCTTACTGGGGAAGAACGGCCATCGTAACAGAAAAAAAGAGAGGCGGAGTGGCTGTGTGTAGTTGTTCATTTGTTTTATTTACGAACACTCTTAACATCTCAGGTTATCAGCGTCCCATTCAATTTAAGGCAAGAAACGGGCGATAAATTTTGCTCAGAGGCCTCTTCTTTCAAGCTTGAGGTTTTTTTAAGTTCCGTAAAACTACGACATGGGACCGACGGCTTTATTTGCCTCCTGAAGGAAGCCATATTTAGGATTTTTAAGTCCCAAAAATTCATGAACTCTGGCCGGGATTGAACCCGCGATCTTGGCTCTATGAGGTAAGTAGACACCAGGACCGATGGCCGCGTATAAAGTAGTATTTTATTATAGTGGTATCATTTTATACTTTCAATAGGATTGGGGTGGTACATTGTAATTAGCACTTGTGTTATAAAAATGATTAACATTATGCTCATAAGATGTTATGAACCATGCGAAGCGTAAATACGAGTATTTTGTATAGTGCGACGACTGATCAATGAAGATCGATCATAATTGTTGACAACATACTATCCTTATAATTTTAATTATATTTCTCATATCAGCCCCCCTTGGATGTAATGCAATTTCATAGCGTTTCTGCCAGTGTTCAAAGATATGTTGGAAAACATTATTTTACAGGTCCTTCAGAATTGCCGACGCAGCCTGTAGATCCAGATTCGCTTCCTATAGAAAGGGTACACCATAATTATAAGATATTACGATGTAATCGCTTATTAACATGTGTCTTGGAATGCTGCGCGTATATCTAGCATAAAATGGTATCTTTGTTCACAAATTTCTGGAGCCATCCAAGGAGGTCTTTTGTATTAGCACAAAACTCTTCTATCATGGCCACTGTTAAAAAAAGCCTTGAGGAAACACAGTAAGATAGAAAGCAGGAACGCTTTCCTTTTGTGCTGTGATCTCAAAAAAAATCACTTTGAAATAACTGCCAACGAACGAAAGATCAGAGACAACGAAATGTGATAGCCACTTAGAGAACAGGGATTTAAGTTTGATTTCTAGAATATTCCAAAGCCCGGTTTATGCAACTAATAAGAAAATAAAGTTTAGGACGCTTCTGAAAGTGTCCTAAATTTGAATCCATTTAGCGTGATGCTAAGAGAACGTATAAATAGTTGAATTTGTAAGGCATTCGGGACAGTTGACAGTTTTACAGTTTACAGTTTTTCAGTTTACCTAAGAACCAGACACACGCGAGAAATTTCAATCGAATTAGTATTATAGTGAAGTGTTCTGTGTAATCTGAAGCAACGCTAATTCAAATCATAGAAACATGGTTGTTTGTAGCCCTGACAGTGACAATTATACTCTACAGTGTGAGGTTCCGAGGAAACAAAAGGTCATTGAATTAGACCACAAGTTTGAGGCGCGAGTGAAGAAGGGAACCGTGTCCGATAAATAATAGCGTGAAAACATTTCCTCTCATTCCTTGCCGGTGGCAGAATCAGTCAGGAACCACGATCAAAGTGCTGAAGAAATAGCAAGAGCAGTGTATCCATGCATTTCATTCAACAGCTCAACCAAAATCCTTTTCTCCCTTTGTTGAATCCAAAAAGAGCTCCAAAGAAAGTCTGAGATCATTAGCACATCTCTCAGCGGTTAGACATGGTGAGCTAGCGGTGGCATCTCCGAAGAATCAAGATTCTGTCAGCGGGAAATAAATCAAAACATTTCGTTAATTTACCGCCATTTCAATAGAAACCAAAGACCATCAAAATCAACTAATCAATCTCAATAATAAATAAACATCCTCACAAAACCTCCGCAAGCCTTCACCACTGCTTTTGATGACGGAAAATATCCTCCATGAAGGCGTTTTCAATTTGGCAAAACGAAAAAAGTCACACAGGGCTAAATCTGGACTATGGGGAGAATGATGGACATACTCATTAGATTCCTTTTTTGTGGGATATTCAGCAGCAACATTTACAGTGTGCGGTCGTTAATTATCGTGGTACAACATTGTGCTTGCTGCACGGAATTAGCTTTTTTGCGTGTGATATGACTTTGCAGAGTTTTCAGGACATCTCTGTAGCATTACTCAATTACAGTGGTCTGTGCAGGTACGAAATTCTGGTATACTATTTCTTAAATATGGAAAAATGACATTATTTTTGTGTGGATGGAGATTTCTACATACAGCTTTGCTGTTTGCCCTCAGAATAGAAATAAAGTAGCTAGCCATATTTCATTAGAGGTTTGAAGAAACTGCTCGTCTTCCTATATGTATTCACGCGAATGTCCTTTTGTTTGGAGATAAGAACCCACACGTCCCATTGCAGCTTTTCAATTATCAACTTGTGGGTGGCTCCCAGTAACATTTTCAGAATTTCTGAAAGTGTTCGTGTTATTTGACTATCCTCTAGCAGCGGTGTTACTGTTTTCTCCCGTTAGAGCACAAACTGACAGCAATTGAAGTTAAGTGCCTGCCCTCTTGAAATATTTTAACAATCTTCGAGTTATACTATAGAGACCAACAAGCTTTGCATAAGCCTCAGCCGAAAATTTATGGAGACAAATACAGAATTTCATAGCACCATATAGTCGCGTATCACCTGCATTTTTTCTGTATGCGGAACTGAACATGTTTTAACTTGCACACCTACCATAGGCGGAAACGGAAGTACAACAATGAAACTGGTATCACATGCACAATGCATTAAACTAAAACAATATTGTAAAGATAAAGTTTAGCGCGAGTAATTATGCCTGTAAATATTATAATTCTTTAATGAATAGTCTTCATACATTGACTGGTTGACAAGCTTATCGGTTCCAATTGCATTGCCTAGAACACTTGTGTTTCCTTTTACAGAATTAGTGCCTTTTTGAAACTTTTTTTGGGAAAATGTCGGTAATTGATTTTTTAAATACACTGTTCATGCAATTCATTGAATTCTGTGGATGTTTATTAAATGAAATGGCAATGTCTACGTTTGGACGTTTATTTTGCTATCATACAGTTCGCAATTTTTTTTTTTATTTTAAGCTTTGTGAGGTCCATTATTCTTTGCGTACATCGTGACAACACTGCAGGCTCAAAATGAACCACGCTGTGTATGTTTTAATAGTTAAATTTCGGCAGTTTGTATGGAACAAACGAGTTCGGTTTTTAAGATGACACAGTTTAGGGTATCTTAAAATGTTATATATTTATTGTGAAACAGCTGATGCTACACGAATCTATCGAGAAATGTCCCTTAACATAAGAGTGCTGTTTATTAACCTATATCTCTACTTAAGTAATTGTGAACAGTTCCATTAAATAATCCGATTTCAAGCTCTTATTTTTAATTAAATTATGGGTAATTTTCGTTGTAAATATTGCCCTAATGTTTATCGTACGCAGGAAGAAGCTGTTATTAATAGTAAATAGTTTTATTCCTGCTTTGCAAAAGTGTGAAATAAAACAGTGATTATCTCAGGAATAAGTAGGCTATGGCAAAATTTGTCTATTAAAAATCTTCAGAATAATATGATCTTATTAGTGATAAGGGAAAAGTTAAAGGTTCCTGCCATTCTGTTTATAAAATTAAATTATTTGTGTTGACGGTTAGCAGAGCGCGCTGTGAGAAGCCAGTCGTTAATGCATATGCATGTAAAAGTTCAGGAGAGGATTCTCAACGAGTGGATGTGTAAATTGCATGCTAATTGTTCTTCATTAGTTATGCCACTACTTGAACAACAGGTTTTTATGTATGACACTAATTTTATTTTATTTATTCTGCAATGCTCATATCCTAATAACTTAGTTTTATATCAGGATATAATATTACAGATTACTTTTTATTTATTTCTCCTACATTTATCAACACAATATAAATTAAAATTTAAATTCTACAGATTTTAAAATCTACATTACTAATACTATAACTAAACAAGTGACACTGTATTTATGAGCTGCCACCCCCGCATTTAATTAGATTGGTTGTAACCAATAATTTTATGTAACTTTGTTATAGCCACGTGTAATGTCATTTTTTGTACAAGTGTTGAATATTATGTTTAAAAGGTTATTTTCTTGCCAAGGCGCAGAAAGCTACCCTAGTCTTAAAACCTGACCTGGAAATTTCCGTAGCCCTTTTGTAGCAATATTTGTAAAGAATTCTGGAGACAGGTGTTAACTGATATTTTGTTAGAACCTTTCTTAAGTGGGGTAGATACCATAAAAATATTTGGTGATTATAGAGATGAAAAGAAAGGGAAGAAGCATCCACTACCTGGAAAAGTCACGCAGACCACATTTTACTTAGTCTTGCAATTTTGAGGCCCGCAGTCTGGCAAGAGTATCCAGCGAGGCAAGGTTAGTGGACGGACTTCCTCGGTTCCTATAAATTAGTGGAAATCGATAGTTAGTTTTGCAAGAATTAAGTGGACATTTTTCATTAGTTAAGTGCAATAGTTTATACACAGTGGTTCAAGAACAATAAGTGTTCCATCTTCCATAGCCAAAAAATATTATTAATCTGCATATACTCCTTCCCCTATGGTCACAGTGCCATAAAAGTATCCAGCAGCAGAGTCTCAACAGCCGGGGCATAACTGTAAGACGGCGGTAACCATCGTCGGAGAGGAAGAAAGTATTATTTACCCCTGAGATTATACACCCAAAAACCTAACAATTCGAATTCCTCTTTCGCAAATTCTTCCCTCTATCTATTACACAATTTAATTAACCATCAACGCCCTCATATAGTTTTAAAATCGCTGCACAAATCTAAAACTTCAAAGATCTACTAAGCTGATGCTGGAATCCAGCACTATTTTAACTATAACTTATAATTACACCCACAATTGCTACTGGTACCCGGTAGTAATAATTACATTTAAAATTAATTTATTTACAATTTTTGTGTAATTTAATATCTAAAATTTTCATTTCTGTTGACGCTCGGTATCCGGACTGTTCCCCACCGGAATTTCAATCAACAGCACCTGAACAGCAATGAGATTGCTGCCGGTCTCAAGCAGCGGCTATACTGGACCATGATGTGTTGACAGTGTAGTTTCCTTCTCTTATCTTTTTCCTTCATCTTCTTCTACTTTTCAGCTTTTATCTATACCTTATATTTTCCTCCTTTTGTTCTCAGTCCATTTCTTCTTTTCTCAGCTGCTTCTTTCCGTCCGAAGAGTACCATTATTTCATCTTCTGTTAGTTCTGCTGTCTTCTTCTGATTCAATTTGAGTGTTATCTTATTCATCTTTTTACGTTTGTGTTGTCTCTTCATGTATATATCCTTCTTGCTTTTCTCTGATTCTCTGGGATCTTCTAGGGGAATACATGGTTTCTGACCATTGGATTTTCTCTATTATTTGCTTTTTGTCGTTTATATTCCCTTCTGCCATTTTATTGTTTTATTTGTTAAATCATTCAATACCCAAAAGTCATCTAGCTCTCTCATGACGTTCCAAATATATTTCCCTGCAAATAGCCATCTTTCCTCAGGTACAATTGACTGGTATTTAGGGAATTCGAATGAAACATGTTAAGGTGTATCGTTCAAATTACAAACCGTACATGTATCGTTTGCTTGTATTTAAATCTTTGCAAATATGAACAATATGTCCTGTTATATAATGTACTAAGCCCTTACTGGATTGAGTATGTTTTAATTGTAATCTTTTCTTTATAGTTGGAAAGATTTCATACACTCTTCTACCTTCTTTTATTTCATCCTATTCTTGTTGCCATTTTTATAATAAAGAATCTTTGATTTCTTTTTTATTTCTACAAATTTGGCCAATAATGTCCATTATTTTTTAATTATTTTATTTTTTAAGCCAATAAGAGGCTGCTCTCAATTGAATTAAATAATCAATGGGTCATATACCTAAGATTACTAACAGTTCTTACTGTAGGAAATGTGGAAAATCCTGTAGGTACATCTCAAATGTTTTCCCCTTAGGAGCTCCTTAAAGTGCGTATAAAATATATCTTGCGTGTCTCCCTCCCCCCAAACTCCTCCTCCATAGTTTAATATGACTGCAAAGATGCTATTGTGATATTTTTTATTTCATCAGATTTTATATTGAAATATCTCTGTTTAATATTTGTCATCTTAAACACAATTAGTTCTTGTATTTTCTACATGTATCTTAAAGTTAATTTTTCATTCAAATAGATACCTAGATATTTATTAACTGCTTGTCTTTTTATATCAGTGTTGTCAATTTTAATAGTCGGATTTCTGTTTAAGTTTGCTTTTAAAAACATATATGATGATTTGCAAGGAACTATTTCCAATTTTAATTTTATGCACCAATTGTTTACATGATCGGTTATTATATTCGATCTCTCTTCTATTTCGTTTCTACTATTTTCTTCTTCTTCTATTATTATTATTATTATTATTATTATTATTATTATTAGTAGTAGTAGTAGTAGTAGTAGTAGTAGTAGTAGTAGTAGTAGTAGTAGTAGTGTTAGTAGTAGTAGTAGTAGTAGTAGTAGTAGTAGTAGTAGTAGTAGTAGTAGTAGTAGTAGTAGTAGTAGTAATAGTAGTAGTGGTAAAACATCTGCAAGTGTTATAAACTCTTTTGTACCATATAAACCTTCTAATCTCTCTATTAGAGATTCCAAAAATGTGTCCCATAATATCGGCCCTAAAATTGATCCTTGCGCACACACTTTGGTGATTTCTTTTGTAATAGTCTAATTTGTATATTTTTCTGTGCTATCAAAAATCTATTAACGAACTATAAATGCATTCTGAATATTTATTTTTCCTTAAAATGTGAAAGAGTGTCGGCCACCAAAGTCATCAAGCGCCACAGTAATATGGAAAAATATTCCTATTACATGTTTTTATTAGTTATTTTTGCAGTATCTACTGCCTCGTTAATGCAGTCTATTGACTTGCCTTTTCTAAAACCAAACTGTTTATTCTTCTTACCAATCATTAATTATATTCTTCCATTCTTTTGTTCAATAGTTTTTCATGAATGTTGCCCTGAACATTTAGTATGCTAATAGGCCTATAGGGTTTCGGTTGAGTGGTTTCTTTGTTTAAAATGATCACATTCGGTTCCTTCCAGCAATAAGACACTCTTCCCTGCCATAGACAGCTGTTAAACAGTTGACACAGGTAATCCGATCTTCTAACTGTCGTAACACTTCCAATTTCATTTCGTTCGGTCCTTTTTATTTGTTCTTCTTTAATTCCTCTATATTTTTTCTCGTTTAAACTTCATGGTAGGGATAAATAACAGCTATATTTTCAGTAATGGTTTTTTTTCTTAATTTACTGTGCTCTGTTATCATTTTCTTTATTAGATGGTAGTTTTAAAAGTGGGATATTTATAAAGCCTATCCAATTTACAGTCATTATGTCATATTCTTTATCCAGAGTAAATATTACTTCTGGGGCTTTTACTTTCTCTATTATTAGTTTGTAAGGTGTACACCATATGTTGTTAGGGAGGTTTACTTATACAATTTTTTTTTCCACGCGGGTTTGCGACTATCTCCTATATTTTTCCTGTACTTTTTTCTAATTTTTATATATTTATGTAAATTACTTTCTCTTTCTGAGGCAATGATAGATTTCTGACAAATTCTTCTAGAATTATTGTTCCAAAATGTTGGTGAAGTGTTATATTTTTTATTAATTCTGGGCAAGCTACACTTCATAGCTTTTTGGATGGCTTTGGTTAGTGCTAATGGTTTATTATTAGCGTCATGTTGAGTTTGAGGTATTGTAGGCAATTTAAATTCCGATTTTAGTTTAACCCAACTTGCTTTCTTTACATTGAGGGTTTTTTTTTTTTTTTTTTTTTTTTTTAAATCTCATTCCATCTTTGTTCTAGATTTGTATTAAAAATAAAATTTTAATTGACCAGTTGACGTCAATGATTGATCTGTTCCTCAAGTTGTAACAATTTTGTTTCCTCTTTTATTTATCAATGTAATATCTATGTTAGATGTAACTCCTGTTCTATTATTGTAAGTGGGTGCGTTACATCGTTTTTCTTTACATTTTGCTGTAGCTGCGCTATTACCTCCTCCAGCAGTTCTTCCCCTTTGTTCTTATAGCTGTTGTTCCACATTGGGAATGTGCATTAGCATCCGCCATATTCTATGTGTTCCTAAATTGAAAATACTGATTTACTAAAATACAAATTCTCCCTCTAAGTGATATTTCTGTGCAATTTGTATGTGTGTCACTTAGTTGAGTTATTTTCAGAACTTGTATTTCGAATTAATAATTACTATTATTGCCATAGGGTTTTCTTTGTCTATTATATTTTTAAAGTTCGTCGATATACTCTATGTACTGGCTTACCGTTTACACAATACGGTTCCTGTATGCACAGAATATCTCACTGAGTTCTCATCGTATCCTTCTTAGCTCCAGCATGACCAGTTTACTTCTTTGAGCGTTTGTTTGTCCTATTTTGATATAGTTAATTACATCCACCAATTGTGATAAACATGAAAAAAACTATTTGACCAAGGGTTTTGAAAACCAAAGGTTATCCTTCTGTAACTGAGTACGAAATTCTAAAACAGTTCTTCCAAGTATAAAGTTTCTATTCTTCTTTCAAATGTCATCTGTAATAATTTCCATACATTTGTTGGATTTGTAGGCAGGTTTTGTGTTCTTAATTGTAATCTGTTTGCTGCTTTTGGGATTGTAAATGTTATATTAATTTCCTTTAGGATGTGATTTTCTAGTTACTAATCGCAGAGCTGTTAATCATGTATTTCTTTCTTTTAGTCCACTTAATTGTAGATTTATTTCGAATTCATCATAAATAGTTTGTGGTTTGAAATTTGTTATTATGTTTTCTTTATTTAAATGGGCTGCATTATTCTCTCCCCCTATACTTTCATGCTGAGGGAATGTGTGTTGTTGAATCCGCTTCTTGTTGGATAGCTGTGTGAAGTACCTTGCATTCACCATCTCTTCCGCTTTTTCTCCCTGCCATTTCTGCATAGTTTTCTGCTTTCCATAGCGATGATCTAGACCTCTCTTTTTGGCTTCCTTCTTCAAGGATACGGTTTTATTGGCCTGCATAATATTGTGCATGCAATTTGAGTTCTTATTATTTTCTTTTCCTTCCTTATTTATTTTAACTTCTATTTAATTCCATATGATTGTTTATTTTTCCTCTTCTTTCTATTCTTCTTCTTCATTTTTCTTATTTTAAAAATATTTTTGAACGCTATTTCTTTTCTGTTCATTGTTAGTTCGTTCTAAGTTAGTATCTACAATTTGTTTAGATGTATTACAATATTTCTCTTCCTTATCTGAAAGAGTTTGCATGCTATCATTATTTTCTTCCAATTTACTCTTTGATATTAGTGTCTGTAATCTATGCGAATAATTTTTCTTACTGTCTCATTACTATCCAAAATACTGTCTTGCTCCATTTCATTTTCTTCCATCTGAACTCTGATTACATGTATATATGTTTCTTTTGATTTTCCTCCGTAAAGTTGATTTTATAACATATAATTCATGGACAGTTTTAGAAATTTCTTTCCCAAAACTTTTTATAAGTTGGCATTTTTGGACATTTTTCCTTCCTTTTCATGCAGGGTGCACACACAGTGCTGCTTGGCCTATTTTCACACATTCATTTCTTGTGTGATCTTCTTCACAGTGGGAGCATGTAGATTTTTCTTGTTGGCAATATTGGGCCACGTGCCCTAAATCTTGACTTTTCACACATCTAGCGACAACAATATACTTTTTGTTGTAATAGATTAGAATCCTTCATACAATCTTCCTAATTTTATTAGAATAAATCTCAGTTTTGGAGACAATTCTATAACATGGTGAACTATGCTTTGTTTCTAGGGCCCGTTTTAAAGCGAAACCTTGTTTTCATCAAATTCTTCCGTTGAAATTTCACCTTCAAAAATGTACTTAAAGATTTGATCTTTTAGTTCCTCCTCTTTTGCTCCCATGGATTCTCATTAGAGGATTCTTTATCCTCGGCAATTCCATTTTGATGTCTTGTTCCTTTAATTGCATACTTCCTAATATTTTAGCCAGGTCTTCTTTCGTCTCTACTTTTTTTTTTTTTGCGTAGTTTTCACATATTTTATCTTAATTTTATCGACTGCTGGTTTTAATGATTTTGTGACATTTTCTTGCACGTCTTTTACACTTTTTCCTTTGCTTGAGGTTACAATCAACGTGTGTTTCTAAGGTTTTACTGTTCTTTGATGTCTGAAATGTCTGTTCTTTGACCGTCATTTTTAATTTTCATAATATCTGTGCATAGGTACTGGCTCAAGTTAGAATATATTTTTTTATTTTTTATACTGTTATATTTTCGGTTTTCTATGATATTTTATCTCTTTAATTTCTCATCCATACGTGTAAGTTTTCCAAGCATGTCAAACAAGTTTGCTTTCTTTTGTGCCGTTATTTTCTCATTTACTACACATGTGCCTTCATCCATTACAGGGTTAAAACTGTCTTTCTACATACTATTTTGTCAATGCTCTTAACCATCCGTGTGCGTGTTGTTGATCCTTTCTCATTCTGCGGAGAACCTCCAGTTCGTTCAAGTGAACGAATTAGGGATCTCTTTGGCATAGAAATATCTATTTCCTTATTTAGAATTACTTCTCTATCCATTTTAATATAGTATTATGATCTGTATTAGAATATTTTCTTCCTAATTCCTTCTTATTATAATTTCTAAGATTTTTTTGATTTTTTATAGCTCGGTCATATTGTATGTGTATTTCACAGTCTCTGCTTTCTTCAATATGGCGGAGAGCGCAACCGAAATTTGCCTAAAAATGGCGGCTTTTCCTGGTCGATGTATTATGAAGCGCCCATGGAACATCTGTGATAATGTTTTCCAATATGAAGATCTGTGCTACACCTGCCAGCTAATTTACGAACTTTACAGATAATTCTGAAAATAAGGGGATAGTGAGCTTGTCTTAATACAAATTTTGTTCCCCGATATTTATTTAATTATTGGCGTAGGTGTTTTATTTTCCAACTTAGTTTATACGTTATATGTATTTCTTTCCGAGAGTGTAATGTAAGTCAAGTCTCTTACATAAAAGTTACGGCAAGTTTCAATTTGCCATATTATCTATGTACCTTTTAATTATGTAATATATCAAAGAATCAATTAAATATGGGTTGCAATTTTTTTACTTACAATTATGTTTACTGCTACAATTGCACTTAAATCACTAATATTAGTTTAAAACTACTCTGGCACTATACCATTTTATATACTTCCTCCATGATTGCTTAATTTCAGAATACAAATGTAAAAACGGATTCTTGAGATTGGTAAGATGATTCACAAGAAAATATGGTAGTCGTGTTTCAGGTAAGAAACCTTCGTCAACTTGCTAAAAATTAACGAGAAATAGAATGTCTCAATGACAAGAAACATGTTCCGAACCGTCCTGTTCTTACGGAAGAAAAGTTAGGTGAAATACAGGAATTTCCTACATAGATGCCAGCAATGTATTGCCTCTGAGGGACATCCGTTTCAACATCTCTTATAATTCAGGTTAGCATTATTATTACCAATTTAAATTGCGTATGTTTTCAGTAAAATTATAAATACTAAACTAAAAATACTAACTTTATGTGTGGCAAACTCTTATTTCCATTTTGCAGTGGCGGTAGATGTAATTCCCCAGTAAGCAGCCACACCAGTACTAAATAACCTCACTTGTGTTTAAGGTTACCGGCGACTCTACAGCCTTTCCACAGCTCGTGTACTTAAATGTAGTGTCTCCCTATTTTTATTTTAAAATGAACGTGACATACATCTTTATTATCTTCACAAAATGTAGAAGAGAGATTCAATAGTGTTGCACTTTTAAAAAAATTACACATAGGTACGTAAATAGGTTTGATAAAATTGTTTATTTATTCTGCAATATATGGGGATAATTTTATAAATTGCTAATAAAATGTTACTATAGCACATTCTCCAAAAGCTTAAAAACATGTCTGTATACGCAAAAATCATAAAACACTTTTCGAGATTTATTTATTTATTTTTCATTGTTTCTTTGTGAATTCAGATTTTTTACTTTCTGGTGTTTTATCTTAATTTTAAATTTTTGTAACACATTTATACATTATTAAATGTTGCAGCGAACTTTATTGTGAAAATTTTGTATTTTGGAACCTGAATCAAATAAACACCTATACATGTATTATTTGAGTATGACTGTAGACTTCAGGAGAAAATCAAGGCTTTTGTGCAAAACTTTAAAAGCAATGAATGCAACAATGCAAAGAATTTAATTCTGTTTTGCTTGTATTTTTCAATTCAAATTAAAGTGCAGAACCAGACATACAAGTAAATCAATATTCCGATATGGAACAAATATCTTTGAAGTGAGGAGTCGAAAGTTCTGTCAAATACAGATGTGATACAGTTGTTAGGGCAGTTCTCTGAATATTCTTTGAATGGGAAATTCTATAGAAAAAATTAAACAACTTCCAATAACTGAATTAAAGAAACGGCGAATGAAGTTCGTATAGCTTATGCATAGAATCCATACAGGCCTACTCGGGTAGCAGTCGTGATATGTAATGTAAATAACTGATTTTACTCTGAACAGAGAAAATTCATGATTCTAAGTGTTCACTAATCTTTAAATAAAATGTATACAGGGTTTCTCAAAACTAACGCATTTTTGATTCACAGTTAAATGGAAGATATCGGCGAAAAATGCAGACACATCAAACCTTATTTATTAAAAGGACTTATTTTATAAATGTAAAACTTTCCCGTCTTTTTAATAGTGTTTAATGCCCATTGTTACGGCTGAGACATCACGGGCAGTGGACGATATTAAATGATAAATTGGATAAAATGATAAAAGTGTACATTAGATGAAATGATAAATTGGAAAAATATATTTTTTAAGGAAAGAAACGTTCCAGCTTAAATTTAGGACCCCTCTCTGCATTTGCCATTTATGCGAAATGAGGAAAATGTGGGAAAAATTTAAAAAAAAAATATCAATCAGGGTGGACCGTTCTGGCGGAAATCGAACCTCAGATTTTCCGCTCTCAAGTCCATGCCTTAACATTTGTACATATAGTAGTGTATGATGTCAGCCCTAAAGCTATTAAATTACTCCTGTATATAAAATAAATACAGGTTTTGTAAAAAAAAACAAATTAAAGTGCAGAGTGATAAAAACGAAGACACTCTTATCAAGCATGTTTCTAATTTAAAATTCCCTCGGCGACATCATCCCTAGTGCAACAAAACGACAACTGAAAGGTTTCGCATTTATAAAATGAAATAAAATTTGGCATGCATGGTTTTTCCTCCCTGAAATCTTCCTTCTGCCTGCAAAACAAATCATGAAAAAAATTTGTACAGAAATTCTGCTTAAATAGCTCAGATATTATGGTTTAAAATGTAACTTGATTAAAGACTGTACTGAAAGGATACTGGAGTAGATCGCTAATAGAAGGAGTCATATTTTGACTAAAGAGATGCCAGACGATTTTCTTAAGAAAAAATTTAAAAAAAGAATAAAATAAGAGAACGTATAGCGATTTACAGCAATGTCAAAAAGTTAGGCATTATCAAAATAGAATCGTTACATAACAAAGTAAAATTCCTATGCTCTAGTGCCTCGTGGACCCAAAATCGCGGGCTCCATCCCGGCCAAGGTCCATGGATATTTTCGAGCGCAAAAAGCCCAAGTATGGATTCCTTCGGAAAGAAAGTAAAGGGCGGGTACAGTGTCGTAGATTTACGACACCTAAGAACCTCAAGCCTGAAAGAAGAGGCCTCTGAGCAAAACTTAATTGAATTGAATGGGACGCTGATGACCTGAGATGTTAAAGAGTATACGTAAATAATAATAATAATAATAATAATAATAATAGAACCACAAGACATTTTGCACACAGTAGTATCCAAAAATAAAATGAAAAAGTTCTGATAGCAAAATGCACACTAAAAATAAATTAACAAAAGCTGAATATTTCTTCCAGAGCAACAAAACTGTTATTAGAGGATGCGGTTATATGCTTCGCAACGATGTCGCATGTTCTCTATGAGATGGTTTAAGAACTCTACTTGCAGAAGAACCCGTTCTTCATGAAGAGCTGTGAGGAGGTCTGGTATTGTCCTTTGTGGATCAATTGCGCCTTTGAAAAGTCGAACAAGTGGTTGCAGTACCTCATCTCTGTACTTCTGGACTTTAACAACAATCCTCCAGTCACGTCGAAGAAGCGTAGCTCCGTACGCCCACTCAACATGATGCCTCTCCATATCAATATGTCACCACCATCAACCTGGTCTCTTTCCACGATGTTCCTCGGTTTACACCGGCTAGGACGTTCCCTCCAGAGCAGTGTGCCATGAAAATCATTCTGTAAACTGAAGCGGAATTCATCGTGAAGAGTACGCTGGTGATTTAAGATGTTAAAGAGCGTCCATAAATAAATCAAAAGCTTGAAGAGCACATTCCTCCATTCATTCGTGGTCCAATTTTAATATTCCTGACTCTACAATAAACGGGCCCGTCTCTGCACTGAAGGAAGCAGGACACACTCTGTTTGACGTCTGATGTACAGACGACTACTCTGAGCCTGCGATAATTTGTCGCTATTTGTCGTGAAATGCAACTCCTGAAGCGGCTGTAAACCCTGCAGACAATTGTCTGCAAGCATCCTTCGATTTCGTTTTGCAGTTAAGGCGGGAAATCGGTTCTATTATGGGGGATTCACTTGTTCAACCTTTTACTGACTTCCGACGAACATTTCCTGTGTCTCAGAAAGCCTAGAAATGACACTTTGTGGTACATTCAAAGCGGCTGAGACTTCGGTCCGTGTCTGACCTTTTGAAGGCGTCCGATACCCTTAAAAACAGGGTCCAAAGGGGTCCTTGTGTCCTTTCGTTATAAACTTAATCAATCTAATGCGCTGGTTTTGTTTATCTTTCACTGAGGGCCTATATGAAGTAGGGAGTACTCCTTTCCTGTGCAGAGAGAACAAATAACATTCATAGGTAGATATTTAGGGCATTCATTCATCCTTTTTCTTATCTGATTATGCTCAACTTTTGGACACCAATATAGTTGAGTCTTGTCTGTTTTACGTTTCGGCTTCTAAACATAAATCGGTCAGAGATTCCCACACTTCAACTGCGACTAAAGCGTTTCCTGCAGTGTGCACTCAGTCTCGAAGATGGCAAGAGAATTAACTATAGAGCATCGTATTTTTATATGTAAATGTTATTTTAAATATGAATCAGCTTCTCATATATGTAAAATATATTTTCTAGTTTCTAATTTATTATCTTTTTTCATAATTGTAAACGAATTTTAAATTTACTGGTTCAATGCAAAACAGGCGCGAAAACGTACAGTTTTGTCACAAGAAAACTGGACCAAATAGAGCAAATATTGAACTTTTGCCAACAAAACCACAGCCAAAATTATCCCAAGTGGGGATTTCATGGGTAAAGGCAAATATTAATTGTGAATTTAGATTTTTTCCCTGATAAAGTGCATGTTTCGCCGAGGGAGGACAGCAATTCCAAATTCTTAGAACGTGGAATTGAAGCACAGACGAGACATATGTCTCCGGTTGCGCCAAGCTTAGTAGCTCAACTAAGCGGTTATACCGCCACGGGTGGCCGAGGTCGTTAAAGGCGCGGACTCGTGAGCGGGAGGTCTGGGATTAGAATTCCACCAGGACCGTCCTCCCTGACTGGGGTTTTCCTCAGTCCTCATAACTGGCAAATGTCGGGGAGGTATCCTGAACTTAGGCCTAGAATGTTTCCTTCCTTAAAAAATATCCTTTCCAATTTATCATTTCATTTCATGTATCATGATTGTCCACCGCATGTGGTGCCTCAGTAGTAAAAACGGGCGTTAAACACTACTCAAAAAATGGCATTAGCGGACAAGATTATAAGTAAAGCCCAATATTTATTTACACTTATAAAGCCACATATTCACTCGCAGATGTACAGCTTCCTGACTTCATTTTTTACAAGTTTCTGGCATCGATTAGGGAGTTATCCCTTACCTTTCCTATTCTCTTTGAGAAACTTATTTAATGTTCTGTCGGATTTATTCTTCAATCCGTCTAAATTGCGTGGATTTGTCCTGTACACTTTATCCTAGAGATAACAAGCGCAAGGCCGGTCCTGGTGGTATAGTGGTAACCGTACTTGCCTTCTATACCCAAGGTCGCGGGTTCAAATCCGGCCAGAATCGATGGATTTTATCGGGCCGTAACAATCCTAAGTATGGCTTCCTTTGGAAGGGAAGTAAAGCCGTGAGTCCGTGTCGTACTTTTACGGCACCAAAAAAAACCTCAAGCCCGAAAGATGAGGCCTCAGCAAAATTTGTTGGCCATTTCACGCCCTGAATTGAATAGGTCGCTGATGAACTGAGATGTTAAAGAGCGTCCGTAAATAAACCAAATTAACTAATAACAATCGCAGGGGTCAAACATATGAAAATAGTGTCGATTAAAGATTGATATGAGTTTTCTAATAGTTTTATTAATTAGCTGATTAAAAAATAACGTAGGCAAGAACAAAAGTTACTAAGAAGAGACACAGAGAGATAACACTACATAAATCTAAATGAAATGCAATGCAATTGGAGAGCAATTGTCAGATCTATTGGTCAAAGTTTGTAGTAGAATTTTGAATGCAGGCATTCTACTAATAATAAATTCGGTGAAAAACGAAGTTAAGTGTTTAATCAATGTAACAATAAAAGTATCTAAAATTCAAGAAGTATTTGTCATGTTACAATAGTTTTTCTTTGCCTTTTAGTATTTATTTTTTTTATTTTTTTAATTTTGGAATTTTTCTAATAGTAAATATGTTTACAGAGAGTTCGAATATATGTGTATAATTATAAACACAAGCTCAATATTTCTTTATGCTATGCATAGACATAAGCGATATAACATCACCAGACACTCAGATAAATTCCTACAGTAAATAAGATTTAATTTCACAATTAAAAATATTCTCAAATATAACACAGGAACAGGGAATAAGATTTTGTTAAGCAAACATTCAGCTATATACACACAGAAATTATAAAGCTTAAAACAGAAATATCATAATGAACACAAAATAAATGGCTGAATGAATTATCTCCATTATGTAAGAAAATTCAGTTTAAAACTGCAAATAGGCATTACAACATTTAAAATTGTCACTTTTAACTTTTACATCCGCATAGTTAGAGACTTAGGTCATTAAAGTTAACATATATTATGTTTATTTTATTAACACAGCATTCTCAAATGAACAATACTTGTGGTGAATTTTAAAGATCCATTATTTAAACTAATTTAAATAGTATTGTCGTATGTACTGCTAAAGGGTGTAGGAAATTAACATTTTCGGAAATTTATAGGTAATAAATTAAATTCATCTGATTTTAAATGTTGTATCTTGCCTTAACTTGACCATCTTAGAAAATTCCAGTATGTTTAAAGGCACAGGGGTCAATCAATTCAGAGGCTCATTTACATGGTATTTTATAGTGACATTTACCTCTGCCTAGTAACAAGCAAAACATGCTGAATTTGGATCTGTCACGTGGTGTTGGAAAGTTTTCTCATTGGTTAATATAATTTGGCACAGCATATTTGGTATAGTTCGTGTCACAACAGAGAGACCCCACTAGGCAATCGTAAAACGATATAAGGGAAAAGAGGGCCACGGCTCGGGGTCTTTGCTCTTCGTCTTTGCCTCTCTGGATCTCTTTCGCTTTGGGATTCCGGAGGACGGACTCTCAACGTCGAGCACCCCTCGGCACTACTGCGACAGATTCCTGAAAGGTAAGGCTATCATTTGTAATTACAATTCAGATAGGGGACATATCTCCTCTACAATAAAGTAAGTTGGCATGGCACACAGGAGTTTGTCTTTGCCCTGGCCTTCCGAAACAGCTACTCCCTTTAGGTCACAACCGTAGTCGTGACAATATACAATCTGAAAAATTACTTGAATATAGGGGCTAAAAAGACAATTAGAAAATCTTCATTTGAAAACATGGTTTTCATTATGAAAAATCACAATATTATCAAATGATATAATTTATAGTTTGTTACATTTTTCCAGGTAACCTTAAAAAATAACCTTTCGAAACACCTCGGACATTGTTTGGTTTAAGTAACTAGGATTTTTATTTGTTAATTTAAGGACGCCTTTTAACATCACAGGTCATCAGCGTCCCATTCTATTTAGGGCGTGAAACGGCCGACAAATTTTGCAAATGAAATGTATGTAACAGTTAACATTGAAGCTAAAACAAAACTGAACACTAAAAACACACGATATTTCGAGCTGAGTTCTCGAATGCGCTAAGAGACCAGACGAACTGAGGTGGGCAGTAACTCTCCTGGTGAGGCATTGGGAGTTCTAACGTTACGCCAACTATAACATAGCGAAGTTGCTTGGCTAGATTTTGATTTGTTTATTTATGGACGCTCTTTAACATCTCAGGTCATCAGCGTCCCATTCAATTCAAGCCGTGAAACGGCCAACAAATTTTTCTCAGAGGCCTCTTCTTTCAGGCTTGAGGTTCTTTATCGTGCCGTAAATGTACGACACAGGACCCCCGGCTTTACTTCCCCTCCGAAGAAAGTCATACTTAGGATTTTTACGCCCCGAAAAAATCCATCGATCCTGGCCGGGTTTGAACCCGCGATCTTGGGTTTAGAAGGCAAGAATGGTTACCACTACACCACCAGGACCGACTATGCAAATCTGGAGAAATTAGACAGACATAGAGGGAGATAAAGAGAGAGAGGCCTGGCGGGGTCCGGGCTTTATGTAAAACTAATGCTGTCATCTCTCGATCTCTTGGTGAGATAGTGGTAGATGATGAAGGGACGGCATGTATGAGAACACATCATATTGTATATGATTGGTTGTGTTTGCAGTTTTGTACGTAAACATGTACAATATAAGCACGAAATTAAGGAATTGGCACTAACGTTAAAACAGGCACAAACTTTAAACATGAATACCGGTACAAATTCTCATTTTATTCATCATATCTATTAAGGGAAAATACGCACTTGCTTCAAAATTCGCTGGACGGACTGCTATCCTTGACGTGTTGTTACGGTTTCTAGGTTGCGAGACCTTGATTTTAGAAATTTTCTTTTGCCTATATAAACTGGATGTACTGTTACATCCCTGGGTTGCTTTCTGGGCAATATCGCCCAGACTTCAGGAAAGTTCCGCTTGATTGTTTCTATCTTGTTTTGCAATGTGATATTTTGACTCCATTCTGTATCCACCCTTTCTGTGCAACAACATCTGTTTTCCCATAAAGGAAGATTCTTCGACGATTGCAATCTTACGTCGAACTTGTTCCTCAAACGTGAATATGATTGAGGATGTTCAAACGGATTATTTTGTGGAAAAGAACTTCATTTTACTTTCGTTTGTAAATAGCACACAAGCACATTTAATTAGTTCCTCACACGAATAGTTCGCAAAAGAAAGAGAATATTTGTCTCTCAGTCTGTTACAGCACTTCACACGATCTGGTTGTTTTCCTGCCAAAGCGATGTTTTACAGGTTCTGAATAATATTTTAACACAAATGATGTTTTCAGTATTACTGTATGACTAATTTTTATTTTCTTTGATATGATTTCGAAAAGTTCGGCATTTTTGCAACAATCCTTATTCCAACATCGCTTAGTGTTTAACCCACTTGCCTTTTGTCTGAAGATAATTTATTTGGTTAGCCTAGTATTTTAGCATATTTATATATTTTTTGTTCTTTCTTACTCATTTCCTTAAGGTTCTTGGACAAACTTTTACTTTCTTGGCTATGTAGCAAATAATCTCACCGTCATCAGTGAGTACCAATATTTCGCTGTGAAGAAAAGAAAATTTCTACCCATTAATACATTATTATGTAAAATGGACTTAAATATTCCCGAGCAACTACACATAACACCAGTTCATGTAGCTCTTTTTCAGAGCGTAAACTTTGTTCCTGATTCAGGCATGAAAATTATGGTGCATTTCATACCAAACAAGCACATATACTTTTACACTTAATGATATTATCACTGACTTTTTCACACTTTTTCGTTAGTAGTGCAAAAAGCCAACATTAAATCATGTTTATTAGATAACAAAAGAAATATTCGTCATGCATAGCGGACTATTGAATTGAGGTACCTCGAAAGAACATTCATACTACTCAAACCCGGAACTGAAAGAAAAGAGGTATACAATTTTGAACCAAAGTTAGTTAGTGAAGGCAATTGAAAGCAAACATCTTTTACAGATGTACTTTTACTATACAAAGTTTTATATAAAAGTGAGGTAAGACAGATCTGTGTGGGAAATTAAATTTACATACTGTAGCAACAAGAAAGAATTACATAAAAAATGAATTAAAAACACAAAGTTTATACATAGGTAATGGAGTTTAAGCAAAATGAAAATCGGGTGATTCAAGACCGCGTGTACTATCATGCGATTCATAACGAACAGAAATTGAACGTGAATAAAGAGCCCAAGGCCTTTAAGGTTTTAATTGCTCATGCCCCCTTCTATAGCGCAGGTGTGTCTACAGTGTGAATAAACAGCACACGCATCATGTACAAAATAACGCTTGAGATGATCGTGCCTGGTAGCACAGAGCGGCGCTACTAACGACTGCATGCCGCTGAGTAGGCAAGCTGTAATGAGATGACATCTAACGCGCGAAGATGTTAAACATAAAGACATTCCTCTTTTACGCAAGGAAAAGTGTTTTCCAAAGTACTTAAAAGTACACAACTACCAATTCGTACACGTTCACTTTGCATATGGAAATCAATTTAAAAAAAATCAGTCAAAAGTAAAATCGAACTTACGTATATTTTATTGAAATACATGTGTAAAAGCAGTAAAAGACTAAGCACACTTTAAATATGAAATATAAATTACATTAAACTGTTTTATTATTTTAAATTGTTTTCATTGGTTTGTATGCATTAAAATAACATAAAATATTCCTGTAAAAATAACAAGGCAGACTTTTTAAAAACGTTGAACAATTTAAATTAATGCAAATAAACATTAACCCACTTAATTAACTTGTTTCATTAAACTCGAATTAATAATGTCATTTTGCATAGCGTTTCATTAACAAAGTTAACACTGGTGCAATTATTTTTGAAATTATTTACTTCCACCCTGAACTCTATGGTTAGTGAATATTAAGGCTTTCTGTTCCCGACTATTGGCCTTTATAGATTCCTTCAGTGGTAGACAATCAGATGTTTACTAGTAAGAGCCTCGAATGTGGGATAAATTCGAGTTTCCGTAATTAGTCTATTGCTTTTTCAGCTTTGATGTCAAGTTATTAAATGTAAAATTCAAGAGTGATGATCCACTTAATATTGCGAGTTTTTTATGCTTCACTCGGAACTATCAACTATCAACGACCGCCGCTCGAGCATACAGTCGGTAAAATGTCCATATGAAAACTGCCATATATTATTTTGGGAAATTAGTTGCCTATGAACATAAAATCAAGCTTCATAGGTGAAAAAATAATCAATATTTTCTCTACTAACAGTACTGACCATCCAATTTCAAATATTAAGTCTACCTGTGACGTGCTGTAGCTGAAATTCTCCGAGGTTTTAACTTTAGAATTTTTTTCAGCAGTTATTGCTGAGTTCTTTTACAACCCTGTCTCTTGTGTGAGCGTCTGAGACGTGTTATAGCCTTACGCCTATTTCATCTAATTTTTCTTTGTAAGAACATATCGGTCTTTATTACTTTCTGTCATTAAAATAATCTGTTCTGTGCAATTTTTCTATGACGAATTTTACGGTGCTAGTTGTTGGGATTGTTTCATTAAAAGATGTTTTGCCGAAATGATCTTTTTGTTGTGCTACAATATTTTGTTTTAATGCACATATCGTATGCTGTATACAGTTCCTATATACTATATTTCACTGCCAGCATTACTGAACACACAAACATCACTGCATTTAAATCAACTGGGAAATTGACTCACTCAAATATACTCGAGCAAACTTAAGTGAGAGACAGGGCAACTGCAAGTATGCTGCTGGCTCTGTTTTTAACCGTCCAGTAGGCATACACATGTCAGGTCACAACCAGTGAGAGGAGAGACCGTAAAAATATGCGTGCGAAGCATAAAAACCTACACACACGCGCGCGCGCATATATATATATATGTGTCTTCTTGCCATAGAAGAACTCCAGTAGTTCGAAATATAGCGATTTCAAGTGTGACTTTCTCTTAGTGTTTTATCCTTTTCTGCTCGTATAATTACTGTTAATTTGTTACATTGTTAATACTTTACAATGTTGTGTGTTACATTGTGTGTGTTGTGTGTTACTTTATATACATTGTTTTTATCATGCATAGACTTTCGAAGCCTATGCACGTTACACATTAAGAGATTTCTGTTAAAGCCACATACATCTCCCTGATAAGAACCGAAAGGCTTATGAAACGTTTGATTTCATATTTAGACCAGGCTTTAACAGAAGTATCTAAATTAAACTTATTTGAGTTTGTGGTGTAGAAAACAGATCGATACACATTGAATTGGATACTTGTGTTGGGTTATAATAGTATTATAGGTCATTTTGCAATATTTTAAGACTATTGTAGGTACTTTGAAGAATTTTAAGTATATTACAGGTGCTGCTATTGTAAGATAGGCTGTGTTAACGGAAAGTTAACGGAAAGTTAACACAGCCTATCTTATAATATCAGTGAGGTTCAAACACAGTTCTATCGAAAGAGTCTGGAATCTTCCAAATCTTGTAAGTATACGGTACCGCTTTCAGAAATAACTAGTAGGAACTATAGCGAAGAATCCCCGATGTGATCGGTCTTGGAAAAATACACAAAATCATAGGAAGGCAGTCTGTAGTTGATCTTATATAAAAATCAGCGCAAACAATTTGGCACGACCTAAAAGAAAAGCATGGATCAATAGTCCATTTTTCTATAGTGAAATATCACTTAGCAGGCAGACATGCAGATTTTCTCGAAAACTTACTGATTAGTGAGAAGAACAGAAGGCGAAAACAGTACAATACAACGTATTAATAAATGGTACAAAGTTCCACGAAGGGACGAGAGCAAGCTCACTATGTTTCTATCTGATGTGATCCACCAATAAGTCGTAGACAAAATATGTCAAGTATCAATTATAACATATTATAGTGAAGTGGGTCGTCTGGTTGAAACTAGTAGACAATGGATCAATTCAAGTAAAAGGATATTCTGGAAGATCATATGATACGTCATGTCACATAAGTGAATACCCAGCATTAACAATGATATGAAACACTCCTCAGGACATGCAAGGAATATCCTGAGGAAGAAGAGGAGGAAAAAGAAATTGACTGTATTGTATTAGTTGAACCAAATTACGGACCTTAACCCTATTCAGAAATTTTTGGGGAAATTGGATTTGAAAAAAATCTATCAGTAACAAGGACTTCTTCTGTGTTAAAAAATTCCGCAGGAGCAGTACCTAATAAGGTGCTATGTAAAAAAAATTAAACCTTGAAAACCAGAATTAGTCATGTTTTATCGTTCTTTTCATTCACCTTTGAGCCCATATAATGTAAATTATATTTTATTTACGATAAAATATTTAAACAAGTATTTATGGCAGGAAATAAAACAGAATAGATAACTTCAATTGGTCATATAATTTGTAGAAATCAAATTGTCATTTACGTTTTTGTATTCAAGTATTCTTGTCAACTAAACGAAATTTTTAAACCGAAATTTGTCCATAATAAACAAACAAATATCAACAACTAAAAATATGAGATTTAGAATGAACAATTTCGACACAAATTAAATTTAATTTAAAATGGCTTATCCACTTTGGAAACACGATTAGCAAAATGTGAAATTGATGAAGTAACAATATGTTACATAATCATAATTTTAATTGCAAGTCTAAATTGAACATAAATCCAAGGCACACACACACACACACACACACACACACATATATATATATTCATTTTTTATATCTATAGAAAAGTGTGGTTCAGGTATAAATAACACCAATTAAGAACTATTTTCAAAATGTTTTGAAAGGAAAACTCACCGAACGGAAGATACAGTGAAACTGCTACAATCTGTTGTGATGTTATTAGTTACATAATTTGTAACGTCAAGGCTGATTTTACAAGATTGCTTAAAAAGCTAACTCGTAGGTCTTAATTTGGTTTATTTACGCACGCTCTTGAACATCTGTAGTCATCAGCATCCCTTTCAACTCGGCGTGAAACGGCCGACAAATTTTGCTCAGAGGCCTCTTCTTTCAGGCTTGAGGTTCTTTTTCGTGCCGTAAATGTACGACACGGGACCCATGGCTTTGCTTTCCTTCCGATGGACGCCATACTTAGGATTTTACGCCCGAAAAAATCCATGGATCTTGGCCGGGATTGAACACGCGATCTTGGGTTTAGAAGGCAAATATGGTTACCACTACACCACCAGGACCCACTCTTGTAGGTCATTTTAAGTATCAGAGACTTTTGGGATTTACAAACAAACGGTTATGTTAAGTTAGGAAGTGAGCGAGACTTAGTGTGAAGTGATAAACGTGTAATTCATTACTTCTCCGTTTTAATTGTAATACACTGGGGAGTGTAATATTATTTATGTAATTTATACATAAAGATCTTTTCTTTCTTTTCAGTTTTAGGCTTAGTTCTTATTGCGGATTTTTGTGATCTAAGAAAGTTGTTCTAAAGGAGAGGATATGATTCACAATTTCGGCTCTCGAATATGTTGACATGTTACAGTAGAGGGCTTACGAGAAAAAGTGTATATTTGTGAAGAAAATTGACTCTGAAAGTAGTGTATATATTTTGTTACAGTTATCAAAAATATTTGCACTCGTAGCCGGTGTTGAAAACTGCATTCTGTGAAATTCTGAACTTCTGAACTTCTTTGATGAGTAAGTGGTAGGTTAGGTTAGGCTAGTTAGGTAGCAAATAAGCGTGTTGGTTTTAAACAGTGCGATTACGAATATGCACGTTCTTTGTTAATGTACAGTCTTATTGTAAATTTCACTAATTTACATTATGAATAATATATAATGCTCATGATATGTCTACAGTGATGTCACCAGTAGTAATGGATTTTTGCATGTATATCTTGTAAAAATTAGTTAATTTAATTCTTGACTTATTTTAACGTTGATTTTTCGCACTGAATCTTGGAATCAGTATTAAAATTATGCTCTTGACGAAATTTCAAACTTTAATTTGAATGCCCAATTTGCGTTAAAGAGATGCGTACACCTTTAGCGGTTATAAAATCATCTTTTTCATTTTTTGCACGTTAATTTCAAATGAACTTTCAACTTCATCCCTGTGAAAGAATTTTTCCAGTATTAAAAAAAAAAAAAAAAAAAAAAAAAAAAAAAAAAAAAAAAAAAAAAAACTGAATTATACCTTTGAACATGTTAGCGTGCGAACACAGTTGGATCTTAAAATGAACCCTAGACACACCCCTTTCCGTACTTGATGAATATTTAGTATTCATAATTTATTCGTTTAAATTTCGTGGTGTTGTTCAATTTGTTTTCCTGTATAGCGAACCTCTCCCAAACAAGAAGCAGCGTTTCAGTCATTTATCGTTGCTAATTTTAAAAATGGAAACATGTACTGGCAAGAAATACAGAGGTGCCCAAAAATGTATACACACTTCAAGCAAAGAAAATCGGTGATAACATAAAACTGAATTCACACAAACAGAAAATGATGAGCACTAATCATCGTAGATTTTTACAGTTAGAACAGTTGCTCAAAATGCCCAACATCAGCGTCGATATACTTCTGAGTACGTTGAACTACTGATTGAGCAACGTTTGCAAAAGTGTCCTCAGCGATTGCAGCACATGCCGTTTCAATTTCTTCCCGAAGTGCTGCCAGTGTAGCTGGTTTTCTACGGTATACAACATCTTTAAGAGTTCTCCATAAGTAGAACTCTACGGAGTTAGGTCCAGAGAACGCAGGCAAACTCAATCGGACCTCTTCATCCTATCCAGTGCCTTGGATAGTGCCTAGGATAGTGCCTTAGATCCAGTGCGCGGGGCTTGTTGCTGTGCGATCTCTCCCAGATCTGTCCTTGTGAACGTCGCATATGGGACCATGGGTCTCAAATTTGTCTCGAATGCGTGCAATTGTTACTCGCGTTGGCGGTTCTGTTCTGTACACACGTCTCCATTGCCTTTGAACTTCAACATCATTCTCGGTTTTCCAATATCACTTGAAAATTGCTTTCCGCTTTTCAAGCGATAATCTTGGCTCCATTTGTTATAGTAACGCTCTAGCATAACGTAATGTAAGTCACATATGTTTACAGAACATCATACAATAATCTTGGCTTCATTTGTTCACTGTTGATTTACCTGTCTCGTAGCAATGCTATCATAATGTATGTGATTTACATCTGTGTACAAAACATCACACTACGCATTACTGGTGTTTTTCGGCTCAACTTTGAAATATATTAAACTAGGTATCTACTGCGAAAGTGTGTATACATTTTCTGCACCCTCGGTATTTAACATATATACTATATTTTGGTGTGTTATAAGCAATTGTGCATAAAATTGAATGCAGCATTGCAACAACAACAACGACAACAATAACAATATAATAATAATAATAATAATAATAATAATAATAATAATAATAATAATAATAATAATAATAATAATAATAGAACATCGCTGCAGTATATGTGCTTTTGAAAAAAATTGCATTTTAGGACTGCAACATTCATTAATCGACCTTGGAGTGGCTAGGAATAATGCACGATCCTCTAAATCTGTGGTTCAAGGGTTCATGCCCGGTCGAGGTTGATATGTTTTAGCGGGATATCATAAATTTTACAATTTTCAAGATAATTACATGAAAATTTTCACAGAAATTCATTTTATTGGGGTTAACAAACTCAATCGTAGTGTTTAATTTAAGTTAAATGGGGGAAAAAAAATATAACGGGGCAAAGGTATATTTAACATTCAAAAGAGTTTCACTACATTTGTATTCTACACATTTAACTGTTGTGGATCAGTTTATAGATTTAGATATTAATTTTGTAATAAGGAAAAGTATTTAGAAAAGTTGGAAATAATTTTGTAAAGTGTTTTTGATACAAATCTAGTAATGTATTTTTGAGAATTAATAATTTAAATTTAAATTTTTTAAAAGTTATGGGAATAACTTTTATATTATAATAAAGAACAGATTTTATCATTAAGAACAAAAAAGTTCATTTTTATAATTAATGTAGAAATGGTGAAAGAAAATGTAATATTTTAAGTGCCAAAGATGTGTATGTGTGTGCACCCTCTTAAAACATGATCTAGTTCGTCGCTTGTACTTTGCAACCATCTCAAGAATGAACCAGTAAAAGCAATATACTATTATTCCCCCCCCCCCAAAAAAGCAATATGCGTTTCGAACAGGAATTTTCATTGTGTATTAGCTCCTACTGTAATGTAGTTTCTTTGTATACTAGTTAACTTATATATTACATTAAAAATAAATATGTGCTTGTGTCGCTCTTATTCTCGACGAAGGGTGCAAAATGTGTTGAGACTGGTTGGTAACTGGCGCTATCTCTTAAATACAAGCCAACCTAAAAGCAAGTCTTTGAAAACTCCCACATCATCTCTATATATGAAAAACCGAGATACTTTCTATGCGACGAACAGATGACAAGCTAGGCAAGAAGTACGAAGTTTTTATGTTCTCAAATTACTCTCAGTTGCCACTCTTGGAACACGTTTTTCATTTTCTGTTTAGACAAGACCCACATTCGATGAAGCAATACATATTACAGTAGAGTAGACCGATTTCAGTTAAGTCATGAAGAGGTCTCAAAAAAACAAAATAAATTTTGGGAGGTCAAAAGGCTACGACTTGATAGCTTGTACATTGGGTATTTAAAATTATTTCAAGAGATTGTGCTGTTAATAAAGAATCTAATAAGCTAAGCTATGTTTAATATAGTAAGTTAATGCCATAAGAACTTAATGTGATCTCTTGTGATATCTCCAGAAAATTTAAAGCACTAGAATAGAATCTTAATCTATAAATTTGCATGTTGACATTGAAGCGGGTTGGTATGAGCGCCAAATTTTGAAGCGGTTTAGTCGGCCCCAAAAATTAGAAGCAAATTATGAGCATGTTTTTGGCCGCACGTTGGCACCAAATTATGAAACTGTTCAGTTGGCTCCGGCTGTATGTCCCAGATTAGGCACCAGTTTTGAAACGATTGATTGTCGACGTCAAGAGACCTCACGTTGTGATGCTAATGTTGAGGTAATTTTGTAGATTGTATAATGATCGCTTCGGTTTTTTTCCACGCTTTAATGACAGCAATTTCTCAGGGTGAATTGTGCTATTTTCTTGGCTTTTAATCAACAGAATGGGGAGAGGATTTCAATGGTATAAATAAGCACGCGATGTGGCATATTTATTGGCACTTTATTATGTTCCAAAATCTTTTGCATCTTCTGGTGTTTTGCCTACGAAAGACTTAGCTATGATACAAACTTATTTGCCGCGTGTGAAACTTACACATTAGGACCGCGGCACATAAAATAAAAAATGGTTAAGTGAATCGCGTGTCACTGCCTGGAACTTAGATCGCCTATATCTCGCCTCGTAACTGAGTAAAAACTGCATGTATTTTGCAGCGTGTATAGCTTAAGACTGAGTAATGCGTACTGAAAATTGAGGAATTGCTTATCTCCATATAACTGCGTTCCTCAGCAACGTCGAAATTAACTGCCTGTCTAACCGAGTCGAACTGAATGTCCCAGACAAACAACCACTCCCTTATATATTACATTCAGGTCTAGTAATCGTTGGTTTTGCCGATTGCCACGGGGTCGCGCCTATCTTTAAAAATTCAAGCATAAATTTTCATTGGCTGGTTTAACTTCATCTACCACGCGTGTCATCTGCTATTTTTGATAGTTTAAAACATTTTCTTAACATTGATTGGTTTAAAGGGCTAACAGTACAACAGCCTGTTGGGGTCCAAACCCCAAACGGATTTAAATGTCCTTGAGTTTATTAACGCTACAATGGCAATCCTTTAAAAAAACGAAGGGGCTTCTCACGCGACCTTCGGGTTTCTTCCTATTGTGTAGAGAGTTTTATGACCCTTTAGTTGGCTTTCCAAGCTACCGTAACAAAACATCAGAGGCTTTCTCCTTTGTACCATTCTTACATTGAAGTTAAAGCTTATAGCACAAATATATACATAGTATTTATATTACTAATTACAATGCCAATATATGATGATAAGGATTACATAATTATAATTATATTTCAATGGGAGTGGATAGGAGGAACTGTTTCTACATTTTCGTAAAAATTGTTGCCATATGGTGAAGTTGATGCTATCTACCACTGAATATTTAGTTTATAAGAGCATATTCATAATGCTTGCATGCCATGATTCCACTAAATTCAGAGATGGAAGCGCTTTAGCTTTGGCATCTCCCGTTCACGCGAATGAAAGTACTTGATCTTTGTTTTTAGTTTCTCTTCATTTGGTAGGTGCGATAATGTCGTGTGTTATGCACTAGTGAGATAATGAAACCTGTGGTGAAAAAAAACGTAACGAAGATCACTTCACACTTCATGTTAACTATAAAATTTATGAGGCAAGATATTTTAATGCTGAACGTTAGCATTATATTGACATTTACAGTGTGTTTCAAAAGGTCGTTTACAACGTTTGAGGGATGACAGAGAAGGGCAAGAGGGACATTTCATTATTGTGCCAAAAATCTTTTTTGTTCCGCCATTTACCGCTAGGGATGCTGATAAGATGGATAGTGTAGGAGTGTGGGTCCCCTCATTTTCCATGACCTTCCATTCACAGCAGTGAATGTTGACGTCGTGTATGATAATAAATGCATGGTGAGCTTAATCAAAAGGAATGCAGCGTCCTTAGCTATTTGCACTGTGGTTATTAGATGCCTGTGATCTTGCGGGTTGAAACCTCGTAAAAGACAGAAGAACGCTGTAACAGTATGGGGATGTCTTCGCTGGTGAGAGAAGTATGGAGTGGTAGATGAGTTTAAAAATGAACTGGCATCTATTCATGATGATCCGCACTTTTGTCATTTCAGCATGGTCTTCAAGGATGAGAAAATGGTTCAGGTTGATGCCAATATTCGTGAAAACAGATTCTTTAGAACTTCTGACCAGGAAATTTGATGGCAGAATCGATCCGCAAGTAGTCCATTGTCACGTAGGTTCTCGAATATTGCAAATTGTTTGCACTGTGGGTGTCCAGAAAATTGATAGATGAGCGCAAAATGTGCAGACTACAAACTCGAAGGCAGGAGAAGAACAAGTGTCAACTCTCCGCCGGAAAAAGTCGTTGCCTCTTCTCTGAAATATGAAAGGACCAATTTTGGGGAAAGAATGAAACTGAGAACAGACATCGCAAGATTGGAGCAGGAGCTGAAGGTAGCAATAAAATGTGAGGCAGCTAATTAAATATGGTAAATATTATTTATTTATCATTAATATTTCATAACAGTCATTACCTATAGTTCAGAGTCATGGCTTTGGTAGCCATATATGTATGATACAGAAGAGCCATGGATTTTCCTCTGTTAATAGATGAAGCTTCTCCTGCACATTGCACTATTAATTGCTATTAATAAAATTAATATTTCAATAAATTGTTGCAATGTGAAGTAAGCTAATATAACAATCTATTTTATTGTTGCATAAGCTCATAAATTGCTTAGGCTAGCTAAGAAGATAACCATGCACATGCATATATAAGTGATAAAATGCTAGAGATATTAAGCCAGGTAAACATTGTATAATAAAGCGTTTAAAAAAATAATATATTTTGTATTAAAACTGATTTTTCGGTTTTCTATGATTCAACCTCTTCTTACATTATTTCGTAAGAGGTTAATGCTCGTACTAGACTGGCCAGTATGTTTTTTCTTAACAAGCACCTAGGCAAAGCTTGGAGAACGCCAGGAATACTGTTGACTGGGTGACTGCCCAGAGTATGTACTTGCAATTCGATATATTTATAATATTTATATTTGGTAATGTTTATTTATTTATTTTACCTGATCAGTATAAATAATAAAAATATATAATTGAATGTATTGAAGTTTTCTTTTAACAGTTTTATTTCAACAGTAATTGGGAGAAACTTAGGAAATTATTTCCAGTTCTAACAATTTATCTATTTTATGAGAACTAAGAGCTTAGTAAATACAGGATATGCAAACGCATCCAAATAATATCACTTACTAGCTCCATATAATTATACGTATCTGCAAAGTTCAATCTTATATTACATAAGTGTTTTCTAACAGATACACAACATTAGTGAATTGCAAGGATTATTTTCTTTGTTTACCAATGAATTTTATAGCGCATTTCTTTTAAAAATATTCCGGTTACAGTTTTTCTTCTAGGTGACCTTGCTTCAATTTCAAATTACCTTTAGTAAGCCTAGACAAATCATTTCCAAAGTGTGAATCGCAACATAATGTACAAAATAAAACAAAAAGGTATTTATTTTTTATTTATAAGCGAAAATACAAATAGGTTGAAAATAAAAGATCAAAAGCATATCAACAGTTACAAAGTTTAAAAAAAATATAGTACACATACACTGAATCATTTTAATTTAAAGATGATTTTTCTTTAGTATTTTTGTAGAATTCATTAATAAAAAAATTATTTTGCATAAAATGGTATAAAAAGTTCAAAAATCCTTTTGAAACGTAAAAAGTATTTGCATTCTTTTGCTTTTGGAAAAGGTTCTAGCTTAAATTTTCCATCGACCTATTTCCACGAATTTTATCCTTAACTTTTTTTTTTTTTTTGAAAATTCAGTTAGTTGGGCACAGCTGTCTGAAAGAAACTCAATATTAATTTGGTACTTTGAATTTTCTCCCGAGAGAACTCAAGAAAGGTTATGGTTTGAATTTGTTACGCTTGCTTGCATGTCTGCAGCATTTGCTATAGCCTTGTTTTTTTTTTTTTTTAACAGAATAGGATCTTTTCAGTCAAGTGAGCTAGGCAAAAATTATACTTCTTTATAAATCCGTTTATTTATCCCTGTGCAGGCATCTCAGCTGCACGAACCACTATTCAAATTTTATGAGTGTAAGAAAACGTCTCTACAAAGACGTTTTAAGAAACTAAAAAGAACGTACCGCCACGGTTTAATAGTTAAAAATAGAGAAATTATACTTACGGAGGTTTTATGCCAAGTTGCAGCATATGCTTCTATTGTGGTGTTTTTATAGCATTCGTTGGATTAAAACGATCCTTGCCTTTGATTCTGATGAGGCTTTTTTTTTTTTTTTTTTTTTGTCTCGCACCAAACAAGTTTAGGAATCATACAATCTAACAATACTTTAAAAGCATGCTCATTTCTGGTTTAAATAAAAATTCCTCTCCGTTCCTATAAAAAAAACCTGTTTATTTTCATATTGAAATCTATTTAAAAACGTATCTTTAGTTTTAGATTTCTAAACCGTAACAGAAAAAATGTTGGACATTTCTTAAACTGTCTTCAAGCGGAAACCAACATTTTTATGCTTTCACAACCGATGTGTTAATTAAAACAGTTAAAATCTTCCGGGCCGTTTTACCGTGGTCTATGGTTTAATAAACTACCATAACTTTCACAACTACTGCGGTTGGTATCCTTAGTTGTTGTTCATTTTCCTCTATGGAAGCATATTAAACCATGGACTACGGCAAAACAGGCTGGAAGATTTTAGCTGCTTTAAACATTATTTTTATGTTAAAATATTCTGTAGACCATTCAACTCACTACTATATTTTAAAACAACACTAATTATAACTTTCTTAGTTTTATATTAGATTAATAGAACTTAATACAAACTTTAGTTAATAATTGTAGAAAATCAAGGCTATTTAATAATAATATAGTCCTAAATGCTATTTATGTTTTTGAATAGAGTGTATATTATTCCTTTACTATTAACTAAAATAATTAAATATACGCACTTGGTACTCAGAATAATGAGCTTGATGAGCCACTGATCTTCGTGTAGTTGTTATATATAATCAGAAAAGTATAAAACACTAAGAGAAAGTCACACTTGTAATCGCTATATTTCGAACTACTAAACAAGTCTTCTTGCCATAGAAAAACTCTAATAGTTCGAAATATAGCGATTACAAGTGTGACTTTCCCTTAGTGTTTTATCCTTTTCTGCTTTTATAATTACTGTAAATTTAGTTACATGGTTAATAGTGTTACTTTATTTTTATTTTATATATATATATATATATATATATATAAATTAACTGTATTTATAAAAGATTTTAAAAGGATAAAACACTAAGATATAGTCATACTTGAAATCGCTATATTTCGAGCTCATTGAGTTCTTCTATGGCAAGAAGACAAGTCTATATAAGTCTATATAATTATATAGACTCACCAATATATATTGGTGAGAATAATTTCGAGCAGAGATACATATTGAAGGTAATTTCCAATCAGCATAAAAGGTTCATCACTTTTTATGCATGAAAGAAATCGCTTACAACGAAAATCCTTTATCTTTGTGATTTTTAGCTATACAGTGGGATCCATATAGATTCTAGAGAATCAAGAGTAAACCATGCAACAATAGTTTGACAAACTTTGACTCTAAATAATTTAATTCGTATATACTTTTTGCTACATTTTCATGCTTTATAGCTTTTCCTAACTATATGGTTTCCTTTCCTTCTGACTGTAATCAAGATTGACTTAACAGCATTTCACGACTAAAGGAAGTACTATGAAGGTTAAATAGCAAAAGTCATTATTATCGAGTAATTGTCAGAAAATCGATGAGACAAGGTAACGAAAGGTGTTTGTGAAAAGAGGCTTGCATTTTCCAATTGCTCTCTCTCTTTCTCTCGGTTGCCATGACAACGCCACGGCTCTCTTTTCTGCCCTTATTGGCCTATATTCTTTTCTCCAACTTATCCACACAGAAATGGTATGCAATCCTACCCCAATATTAACACCTCTAGTGTACGTCACATTTACATTGTTTTATTTTACTTTTTCCCTATTGAATGCGGCTTTTAGCTTTTGTTTAAGCAACATTTCCTCTTCTTAAAGCATTCATTTCCACTTGCAGCTCTTTAAACACTGTACCTCCATTAAGTTCCTATAAAAAATTCCGCTGGAAAATTAAGCTAAAGGACGAACTTCTTTACAGCGTGGAGCAAAAGTTAGCAATAGATGATGATCCATACGAACTAAAATAGAAATTAGACATTCTGAAGTTATATAGATTTTACAAAAAGAATAATTAGTTGTGAATCACATTTCAATATCTATAAAACGTCCAAGAATGTATTATAGTATTACAAATGTTCAAAGTGTGCTGTAACACGGTACAGATCCAAACGTTAGCCTAGTTTGATGATGAACTTATGGCGTTATCATCACAGCGATAATACGATCCCTAAGCTCTATCAAGATGTGTACAATAGAGGCACATAAATAGCATCTTTTATATACAAAGAAAAAAATCAAAAGGTCAGGAAGGCCTTTAGTACAGCGATAAGTCATTGTGAGCACAGCGCTGTGAGAGTTCCGCGTTTAGGTATCAACAATCAACATACTTCAGTGTATTAATGAGGTGAAGCTCTATCTTGCTGAAAGACGGGGTTATTGGATTCCGTTTTCAGTTTCGGAAATAACCACACATTTACTACATTTACTGGAACACATCCAATTAGGGGAAAATAGGAGGATTAGCAGTCATTTGCACTAAATTTACTATAAAATGCGAACCATTGTTTATAGATAAATCCGATCCAACAAAAAATATATGTTACTTTATGTACTTTTTGAAAACGTGGGTTCAAATAAGTTAAAAGTCTAATGATTAACACACTTCAAAATCTAATCTATTATACAGGTAATTGCGGTCAATATTATACCATGGAAATAATTGGAGAAAACAAGGAGCCACTAAACAAACTTTGTTTTGATATAAAACAGTCTGCACTTTTCAGTTAACGTGAAATGTAAATAAAATAAAATGGTTTGTATAACAAAGGTATTATAGAAATTATAAACGGAATTACTGCCGATGTCTTTCACATCGAACACAGATATTTTCATCGGCATGCCCCAAACAGAGAAGCTCCCATACACTCATACCCCGCACGTACTGCATCTGTACCAAAATTAACCATTTCTTTTATCATCACACAGGAAATATTTTTCTGCGATGACTTCTACGTCATATATTTCCTCACCATCGGAAATATCTTCGTTACTGATGCCATCTTCCGAAATAGAATCACTCTTTCAATAAATTTCTTTTAAATATCCTAGGCATCTTTAATGTTTTTTGCCTTTGCCTTCTTGATAAGTTTGCGCTGCTTTCGTATTTTAGATTACACCTTTCTGCTATCTTTTTCATCCTGAACGTTCTTCGTTGGTATTGATGTTCATGTTTCAAAACGTTGCCTTGTTTGCTCTTTGTTTGTAAATTTATGGTTGTTTGGGTTTTTATTTGTAGATAGAATTGCTGCTGTATCCTCTAAAGACATATTCATGCAACTTTTTTCAGACAAAACTGTAGAATTTGTTCCGATAGGTTGGGAGAAACTAGTGCATTTTCTGGAACCAGTTGTTAATCACGTTGCAAAGGCGAAATTGAGGGCAACAGAACTGAATTAATTCCATATAACGATTTTCACAACAAAATAACACATATTTCTCTCTTGTTGGAAAAATACACCCTAACTTTGAAGGACAAAATAGATACTTAGAAAATCTTTCTTTCAAATACTGAACGATTAACCGCTCATTTTTGAGCATTTTCCTGAAAGAATTACAATCCTTACTGTTTTTTCAAGTCACTCTGTCTTTATACGCATGTTATTTTCTATTCCGAGGCATCTGTAACGAAGTATAATTGCTTTGTAGCTATTAATCAATTTCTCCTGTAGAATTCTTTACAAGTCGTAATGGGGTTACACCGTTAAGGACGCCATAACATCTAAAGCTTGTTTTGTTTACGTGTAATATACAACAGAGCTATATGTTCATAAAAAGAACTAGAGAAGTTAAAATAGATTGTAATAATGTATTGTAGCCTAAATATTAATGGTCTAACATACTAAGAATAAATACAAACCTCGTAAACCAAGTTTTTTAGATCACAAAATCAAAATGGGAGAGGAGCGGATCTTTTTATGTTCATGACCATGAAGCTGTTCCTGGCTCCCCGTTAATTACAGAGTAATTGAAATAATTAATATTTGTAATTTTTGATTCAGCTACTCTGTAATTATATGTGCAAGTATGTTGTGCAGTTGCTTTCAGTGGAGGAACTTTAATGCCGCATGTAGAATTAATAGTGTTTAGTTGCATTCATAAAGTGTAATTTTGGTAATATTTAAGAAATAACGTGTAAAAATGTAACAAACTCTCATCTTTCTCCAAACGCAGAAAAACTTGGCAAAAGGCAGACAATGCATGGTAGTCCCTTCTGGTATGTAGGTAGCTAGGGTTGAAAAAGATCCTACCTCAGGGCAAACACCCGGCAAAGTTGCACCTGTCCGAGTAAAAAGAGTCGTTGACAGTAACGTATGAAATTTGTTTAAATTCATCTTACTGACGAATAACGAAGCATTTGACTTGAACAAAATTTTCCAGCGAATAGAAATAAAAGTCAGTGAGGTAAGCATTCACCTATCAGGCACTTTAACACAAAGTGGACGGGGGTCGTTTTATATTGTATACAAAAGGTCTAGATTTTTCCCAAAACGGGGCAGTCTCAGAATTCTCCAGGCCCAGATACGTGTGGCTGCCGTCGCGCGGAGATCAGCGGAGGAGCGGCCTAAGTACCAAGTACCGGCACCTTTTGGTCAGCACAATAAATACACACGTCTGCCAAGATTGCCTTGCTGTGGTTCGACGAGAGACGTGAGTTCACCCAGATATTCACGTTATATCAGCAAAGTGAATAACGAGTTGTCATTTGTCGTCATTTTCGGAATCCCGTTCCACTAAGGCCCCACGGCTAGCTCACAGTCACCAAAATACAGCGAAATGCCCTCTAGAGAGTCTCATAGAAGAACAGTGTGGGTGATCTGCAGCAGCCACGGCGAAACCTGTGATCAGCGAGCGTAAATTATCTACCGCAGCGCCCATACAGCCCATTTCCCGTCCCCCATCAACATTCCTTCTTCATAGCCAAAATTTATATTACCAGTGATCCAGCGTTAAAGGCTTATTTATCGACGCCTACCAATTTATTTTTCAACCAAAATAAAACAAGCACTTACGACGAAAGAGCACATAATTATGATTCTCCAGCACTTGTACATCATCAAAGTATAAGCAGTTGAGAGGTTTATAGTGAAGTTATTAGAGGACCAGCAGAACGCGGCTGCATACTGGGAAATGCCATTCGTCAAGGCCATATAATGCCAAATACGCAATTTTCTATACAGATACCAGCAACGTGTTGCGCTAAGGGACATATTTTCAGCATCTTTTACAACACAGATTAATGCTTATTATCATCAGTTTTAAATACACCCATCATTTCATGCTTTCATTAAAAATATAAATACCAAAATTAAAAATGCTAACTTAACTGCGACGACTCTACGAATGCCTGCTCTTTTTCTCGTTGCAACGGCTGTATTTTCACAATAAGCAGCCGCGCTCAGGTCGACCGTAACTCAAATAACCTTCCTGTACTAATGACTGCATTATCCGTTGGTCGACAATCTCCCTTCACACTGGTCTCAGCACATGCGCGGGGGAAAAAATATTTGAAAGACTACAGAATACGTTAAACGTTTAAGCTCTGGTAAATAATGATTTTCTATTCGCCAAATTAGAACGTAGTGACGGTTCATCGGTCCACTTACATACAAAGTAACTTCATCACTGAATATGGAACAAGAGCGGAAATCTCTGCCCTACAAAACAAACCTCATGATTTTCTCCTCGTCATTTATTGCCGCAGCAAATCAGTGCGCTATGGTAAGTACCGACGCAAAATCTTTCTGACAGTTGATTGCGAAATGCAAAGTTTGCAACTGGCGCGGTTTGTTTATGTTTTGTTTATTTTTGGGATTATGCTGGAAACTCTCTCCAGCTTTGTTCAAAGTTTTATCAGGAACGCAAGCTCTTCCGTTGCTTTAACTTTACAGTGGCAATTTGTTTACAAATCGTCGATACCACCGCTGAGGTGGTGGCAGTTCTGTTCTGTCCATTGTCGGAGCGCATGCTACACGGTGACTTTTCATGCGAGAAGTACTTTCTGCTACTTGGTAGTTACTTTCACATTGGATGTCGTGTTGACATAGGGGAGTTTTCATGCGTGTTACAAAATTAAAGAGATTATATTTCGAATGAATGAATGGTGTTTAACGCCCGTTTTTACTACAGAGGCATCACAGGGATGAACACTGATGATACATGAAATGAAATGATATATTGGGAGAGGATTTATTTTTATGGAAGGAATCGTTCCAGGCCTAAGTTTAGGGTACCTCCCCAGCATTTGCCATTTGTGAGGACTGAGGAAAACCTGGAAAAAACATCAGTCAGGAAGGACGGTCTTGGCGGTATTCGAAGCCAGACCTCCGGCTCACTAGTCCGAGACTTAACGACCTCGGCCACCCGTGGCGGTAATATTATATTTCGTAGTCAATCCCGCTCAATAATATGAAGTTGCGCGGTTTTCAAATCCGCGTTTCTTTTTTAATAGCTCTGTACATTAAGCATCTTTGCTACTTTTTTATAAAAATAATATTTTCAAATCTATGCAAAAAAAAAAAATAAAATAAGTGGCCAGGTTTTTCTTGCAGTTTCGCAAGCTCCGGTGTAATGAAGTCAGACTCAAGTACCAGCTGCTCGATTTCTCTATGCTATGCTATCATGTGCTTTTCTTTACGTCGTGTTAAGATACAGGAACGCTATATAGAGAGTTGCCCGCCTTGGTCCAGTAGTTTGCGTTGCTAACTGCTGGCCAAATTGACGAGTACAATTCCCGGTACATGCGGAATTTTTAAGTTAGGGAGGCCTGCAAAGGGGTCTACCCAGCCTCTTGAGGGTAATTGAGGAGATTCTTGATGGAAAGGTGGCGTTCTTCGCTCTAGAAAGTCGTGTGAAAGGTGATCATATGACCTCATGCAATACTCCATCTATCAGTGAAGTCTTAAAATGAAGGTAGAGGAAGCAGAGATCGCTACTGCAAGCCATGGCCCGATCTCAGGTTGTACTGCTATAGAAGAAGATGAAGAAGAAGAAGAAGAAGAAGAAGGAGGAGGAGGAGGAGGAGAAGAAGAAGAAGAAGGAGAAGAAGAAGGAGGAGGAGAAGAAGGAGGAGGAGAAGAAGGAGAACAAGAAGAACAAGAAGAAGGAGGAGGAGAAGGAGAAGAAGGATAAGAAGAAGAAGGAGAAGGAGACGGAGAAGAAGAAGAAGAAGAAGAAGAAGAAGAAGGAGGAGGAGGAGAAGGAGGAGAAGGAGGAGGAGGAGGAGGAGGAGGAGGAGGAGAAGAAGAAGAAGAAGAAGGAGGAGGAGGAGGGGGGGAGAAAGGGGAGGAGAAGAAGGAGGAGGAGGAGGAGGAGGAGGAGGAGGAGGAGTAAGAAGAGAAGAAGATGGAGAAGAAGAAGGAGAAGAAGAAGAAGAAGACGACGAAGAAGAAGAAGAAGAAGAGTTGAGAGTTACCTCAGCTTATACCTCCCCGCTGGAGAATAAGGGAACCGTTTGACTACAGTACGAATTTGACTGTGGAAGCGCCCAAGGCGTTAACCCCGGGTTCAGAGACAATAACTTCCAAGATCTTAAAGGGAAGCCAGCATTTCACAGCAAATGAATGAGATTAGAGATGTAGTGGACTAGGCCTGGCAGCTTGTGATAAAATTATAAGAAATATGACATGAATTTTGATTTGTTTTATTTACGGACGCTCTTTAACATCTCAGGTCATCAGCGTCCCATTCAAATCAAGGCGTGAAACGGCCGACAAATTTTGCTCAGAGACCTCTTTTTTCAGGCTTGAGGTTCTGTATCGTTCCGTAAGGCTTCGGATTTTTACGCCCGAAAACATCCATCGGTCCTGGCTGGGATCGAACCCGCGACCTTGGGTTTAGTAGGCAAGTATGGCTACCACTACACCACCAGGACCGGCATGACATGAAGAAGAGGTGAAAGAGGAGAGGGGGAAAAGAAGAAGAAAAAGAAAAAAAAGCCTCAATTTAGCATACTACTTAGATCCCCTAGTTGTTAGAGGAAATTTCAATATGGTCCAGAATAGAGTTGTTAGTAATAATAGTGTTATGTATATACATAATATAAAAGAAAAATAATTTAACACTATTAACAATGTAACAAAATTAACAATAATTACTAAAGCAGAAAAGGATAAATCACTAAGAAAATGTCAGAAAGTTGTAATGGCCATTTATCGAATTACTTGAGTTCTTCTATGGCCTACTGTCGAAATATTAGAAGAACTTTAGTATTTCCACATATAGCAATTACAACTCTGTGACTTTTTCTTAGTGTTTTATTCTTTTCTGCTTTATATATATATATATATCCTGATTATAAAATTGAGAATGTAAATGTAAAATGAGCGTTTTAATTCACTGTTTGTCATTTTCCAACATTTTTCTATTTTTTTTTCAATTTTAATGCATTATTGGTATTTTTTATTTTAATTATATATTTATCTATTTTTAGATTTACTTTAATTCTTCTCTATGCTGTAGCAAAGTCGCTTTCCATGTTTATCAAAGCTAGAATAAAATGTTTTAATGTGACACGCCTTAACCTTGAAATAGGTGCTATGGAGCCTTACGTATTAACTTCACAACTTTACCTAGTAACTTATCAGGAAGTGTTATTTATACAGCCAGCCACACATTCTGGGAAATAAAGAATAAGTGATGACACAATGGAATACCAGAGCCTATAATAACGTGACCGTTCGTCCAGAGTGCTACTGATGTAAACGTTATATGACTAGAGACGACTGTGGTTTACTGTTATCCAGTTAATTTTTGCACCTCAATCAATAGCAAACCTAGGAAAACAATTGCGACTCGTACTTTAGTGGCCTGCGAGTCTGGTGGTGCAGAGAGGTCCGTTTTAATTTGCGCTCTAAAAATGGGGAATGTAAAGTTACTAAACAATATAATTTAAACCAAATTGTTTTGAATTGGGCGAAGACGTGTTTGCGACTGATTGTTTAATACCGTGTAATCTGTTCGCCCCCACCCCTCTCTCTCTTTCTTTCTTTCCTAGGGTGTTTTGCCCAACACTTGATATCGGTGATTAGCGGGAGAGTAAAATAATAAAATATACCAACAATATACAAACAAATTTAAGAGGCTCATTACTTACCAAAATATCAAATGAGGTGTGGAAACTGACCGCCTTCATTCTCCTAACATTTTTGGCATCTCTTTAGGAAATTATTCATCATAATTATTAATCACTCGCTGTAGTTCATTTTGAGAAAGTCGGACAATTTCCTGACGAATGTTACCTTTGAGATGTTTTATGATGTTGGATTTTTCTCAAAAACAGCATTTTCAACTTACCCCAGAGATAATAATCGCAAGATGTTAAATCGGGAACATAGGGGGCTACAAATAACTACTAATAGTCTGGTGGAAACACATTGTGAATTGCTCTCATAGAATTATTTGCAGTGTGCAGTGGCTAAGTTCTGTTAAAACATGCAACATTCCTGTTTTGTTAATTCTCTGAAAAAGGGGGCTAGTATAGTATTCATAAATGTAGTAGTATAAAATGTATGCTCATAAAATTGGTCCTATAGCTTTTTCACCACGAATTAATACATATGAATCGCACAAAGACACTGTACGACAGAAGGCATAATGCACTCTATGCATACTGTCGAATTAAGAAACGAATAACGCAGCACACACCCGGAAACAGCTGCACTATGATGCGACAGTCAGCATTGTCAACAAGTAAGCAAGCAGGCGCTATTCTCACTACGGCATGACAAATGTGTGGGGGCTCCCAGAAAAAAAAACACAATAACAACAATGCGCCGTGGATGAAAGCATTACTGATGACATTGTATTGTGTAATATTTGTGGAGATTAAGTGGCAACAGAGAAGAGGTTCATAATACAACAGCACATCATACACGACATACATATGCATGCTCTCGAGAAGGTACCAAGAAGAAAACATCAGCACACAGTTACAAGCTGCAGCAAATAACAGTAAATCTTTAGCATTTTCCAGAGGACTGTGTGACGTTCTAGTTTCAGTGAATATGCTTCTACAAAAACTAAGTAATGCAAAACTAAGTGCAACTTTAAACTGGTCAATCAATTACCAATGATACTACTTTAAGAAGAAATTACATTCTTTGGTTATATAGGACAACATAAGAAAATTTAAGACAAACGATCGAAGCTAACAAGATCTTTGTCTCTATTGATGAAACTAGCGATGTTGAAAGTCGCTGCGTGTCGCATGTCATTGTGGAGACTATGAAAATTAACAGCCCGGGTCAAGTATTTCTGCTGAACACGCAAATATTGGAAACAGCTAGTCATTCAACATGTGTTTACTGTTCGATCGGTTCATGCATCTACTGTAATACGAGGCAATTTGACATTACAGCGTTCTGCAGTTTGTCGAAGTAGCAAAGTACATGATAAAGGCTATTAAAGGTTTTTTTCAAAGACGATGCAACCAATTTGCCTTGCGCATACTGTGCACAGTACCGCCTAAGAAGTTCGCACCCACTTTTTTCAAGTCAACGAGCTTATGTCTCAAGCAAAGAAAATGTTTGTTAAAACTCCATCAAGAAAAGAAGTCTTGATATCCATAGCTCGAGGTGACCCTCTACCATCGGAACCCATCATTGCAAACTCCTGGATCGATGCTGCTGTGTACTACTGTAGCAAGCTGTGAAACCTGTGTCTGGCGCTATGAAGACGCAAGATACTAAAACTGAAATGGAGCGGGTGTTAGCATACTTAAAAATATATTTTGTCTTCCTACCGTATACAATTACGAAACTTCAAGAAAGTGTTGTTAAACTTGAAAAGTTCATTGAACTTGCCAACAAAACTTAAGTTACGCTTGGCAATGTGTGTGATAAAGATGTTGAAATGGTAAAAAATGAAATGAAATGTGTGCTAGATAAAATTCCGGGGTCCACTCCATGTGCATGAATTTAAAGTGTAAGTACTGATGTTTGATTTGATTTGTTTTTTGTTTGCGGACGCTCGTTAACGTCTAAGGTCAGTGGAAAGGATCTTTTAAAACATAAAAAAGTTCTTTGAGAATCTGCACATGTACACTGTAATTTAGGACTATGCATAATAGGTGGCTAAATTTTTAAACATTTCATTTTTGTTTACTGCAAATGTAAGTGAAACGTTGTTTTAACCAGGTTAAAAACTTACATTTAATAAAACAATAAGGCACACCAAACTACATCACTTTTCATGGGTTTTTAAAACTTTTAGGTCATTTTTGGTATTTTTTTCATAATTTTAAGGTCATTTTATAGGGTCAATTTTAAATAATATGTATATCAAAAACATCGAACCCTGGTAATAAAGCTCACCCCCCCCCCCATCTCCGCTGTTTGCGGCTTACACCCAAGTAACTTAGAGATGGGAAACCAAAAAATCAGGTGTATACCATGCATTCGAAATTAAAATGAGTATCTGGTGCGGTGAGTAATGCTTATTTACAGCATATAGTGACAAAAGTTATAGGAAAATATATTAATAACATCAGACACTTGTTTAATTATAGGAAAACAATATAATGTTAAAATACATACAATTATTGACTGGTCCACTTTATTTTGAGTCTTGATTGGGTCCTCTAGAACATACCAAAATAACTTCAATAATGTTACAAATGTAACATGTTTCACTTTGAAAATGCGTTTACAGCCCTGCTTAAGCAATATGTTCTTTTTCTATTTTGTGGGCTCTTGAATAGGGCTATACCTAGACTTTAGCGAATATGCTTAGGACAAGGTAGCTCGGAATCACAATGACATTCATTTCAGAGGACGCTCAAGTATTAACCAAATATTTGATTTGATTTGCAAAGAACTAAATGATCTAATGAATGTGAGGGAGGCAGAAGAAATCAGAAGAGACAGAGAGAAAGAGAGGGGCAAGGTAGAGGTGTTTAATAAAGTGCTTAACGACTGTAATGAGAAACTGCTACGAAAACGGAAGAGCAGAGCAGAGATCGAAAACGTAGCGAAAGAGGAAGGGAAACGATCGAACTGTGAGTGCAAAGCCAAATTGGAGAGGAAAACTGGGGGAAAAGTTCCTGAGTAATGCGTATCTTAAAAGCTTACCTGTAAATTCCAACAGTCGCTTTCATTCCAGCAACTAGCACGTGCTATTGCTCATGGAGAATTGTAAAGAACATTTGGCGAGCGTTGTATGCTAGCCGCCTACTACTACTATCCATTGTCTATGGAGAATTGCCACATAGATTAATTTTGTCAATGCAGTTTGTAGTACTTTCAATAGTATTACTATGTATTTGAACAAAGGACGAGACGTTATTTACCTAGAAGTAACGTCTTCAGTTGATGAAAGATCTTTGGGCGCAAAGTAGTGACCTGATCAAGATCTTCGTTAAGAAAAATTTGCAACTAATGTATAAACAGGCTTGTCTATCTCTTATTAGGTTCTTATCTCATTAAGTTTGAATGAGCGAATTTATAACGCATTTTCGGAAAATATAGTACCAGAGTTTTTCGTCGGCAGACATGGATATAGCACAATGGAACAGCAACGCTCTATTTAGAACTATGCGATTCTTAATGACTTCACTCCCCTGACTTAGCACTTCTCGCATTACAAACATCTCGTTTATGAGAGATCGATGAACCGCTCAAACTCTCCTAGCCAGAACATTTGCAGAATTTGGCGAAGTGCTCAAGAGACCTCCCGTGTTCGATTGAATGCTGAAAATTTAAAGGAAGAAGATTTTTAGGTGAAAACTACAGAAGCACTACGTTATTAGGCTCAAAATTACTGCACATGGGGAAATGACTGAACTAAGAAATAATACAACATGTGAACCACTGCTCAGATAAGAAGAGATTGTGGAGGATTGAGAGCAGTGTTTAACATCTCCTCTACATTTAGAGTAGGTCAGAGGAAAAACAGAAATTAGAAAACACAGATAACCTTTTACAATATAGAATTAATTAAGAGGGTATGTACAAATAATGAAAATACATCAACTATGAAGGGTATGGTGCCGATGAAAATTAGTATTCCGTCTGCAGTGTAGTTCCTTGCATTCATAGAACTTCAAAAAACACAGTTTGTATTTTTACCTCGCTAGGCTTCATGAAATGATACACGCTGAATTCCGAGTAAGTATCTCATTCAAAGAAAAATGTGTTTATGTACTAAGAAATTTTCCAGAAGTTTTCATTGATAGATCTAGCATTTTCGTTTAAAATATAGCAACAGTGCATTACATTTTTTCTAAAAATATCTGAAGATTATGAGAAATGTATTATTATTATTATTATTATTATTATTATTATTATTATTATTATTATTAATAATAATAATAATAAAAATAATAATAAAAATAAAAATATTTCGAAAAGCGAAAGTAGTTTGAGAACTGCTTTGAATAAAGTAGGTATGTAAACTTCTTAAGAACTAAAATATGTTAAAATAACACTTAGCACTTAGAGATTTGGCAGAAAGTTGCGGTTTAAAAACATCAGAAAGGGTACACATGTTTTACTGAAAGAGTAGATAAAGTAAAGCAAATAGTCCCACATATAAGGCAATAATGCAAATATAATATATGGATATGTCAATACCAGTCATAAAGGTCTCCCGCATGCTGTGCTGTATTCGAATTCATTCAGGCATGTGAGTTTTATTTCATACATATGTGGGTACTCAGCATGTAAAGTAGACAGTTGGGGTGAATAATGTATGTAAATTTTATGCCAGGAGTAAGCATATTGCATATTTCTGTACCTCCCCCTCCTCTTTTGGAGTTGAGTGCCATGAGAATGGGAACTTTAAACTCACTCATTAAAACCGTTCTCCTGTCCAACCTTATAAAGATTGTTTATTTCCCTTTTAATTCGTTTATTAGCTCATTAATATTGGTAATTTATTTCAATGTGTATGTAGGTTGTTTTTAATTAGATTACCCTGTATATGATGATTACAATCATAATTTTGTACTCGATTGTTTTCATTCATTTATAACTGGATTTAAAAAATAGTTATTACAAAATTCTTATATCATATGCCTTAGCTAGTCATTAATACATTTACTTTAAAACATGTAGCTTTTGTTCACATTTACTATCAATATAAAGTATACCCATGTTATGTATCGTCAATTTTATAATAATAGTTCTACTGCACTAGTATAAGAAGTTTTTTTTAAATAAAAATGCTTGGAAAGTATTATTTAATTTCATAAATTCATAAATTAAATAATTAAGTATTATTTAATTTGTTGTGGGCTTCCAAAACTAAAGATATATATAAAACCATAAATATTAACAGTTAAAATATATGCTAGATAATAATCCACATTTAGTGAATTTCGATGAGTTGTTGATTTTTTTTATTTACGGACGCTCTTTAATATCTCAGGTCATCAGCGTCCCATTCAATTCAGGGCGTGAAACGGCGATCAATTTTGCTCAGAGGCCTCTTCTTTCAGACTTGAGATTATTTTATGTGCCGTAAACCTACGACATGGAACCCGCGGCTTCACTTTCCTTCCGAAGGACGCTATACTTAAGATTTTTACGCACGACCTCCATGACAACATTTCAATGAGCTTGTCCTTGTTATTCTATACACATTTAATCGACACTCTCCACTAAGCACACCAGGTATGACAGCTTGAACAATTTCTCGGATGTTTCCTTCAAATGTGCTATACGCTGATGCATATTAAGCTTTATGTAGCCTCTGAGTCTATGAGCGAGGTTCAGTTATCTTCGTGCCTATGCCTTCCATCTAATCCAGCGCTAGAGAAATGACATGTTCAGAAACTAACGAACAACGAAGTCGCAGTGTGAAGCAACACCTTCTGGTTGAATGATCTGCAGCTTATGGCACTGCATACAATTCATATATATATATACCGAGGGTGCCAAAAATGTATACACGCTTTCACAGTAGATATCTGTTTAATATATTTCAAAGTTGGACCGAAAAAACTTCAGTAATATGTAGTATGATGTTCTGTAAACAGATGTGCAGTTATGATAGCATTGCTACTTGATAGTAATTCAACAAAGATTATTATATGATGTTCTATAAACAGATGCGACTCACATTACGTTATGCTAGCGTTGCTACGACAAAATGGAGCGAAGATTATCGTTTGAATAGCAGAAAGCAGTTTTGAAGTGGTATTGGAAAACCGAGAATGTTGTTGAAGTTCAAAGGCAATGGAGATGTCAGTACAGAACAGAACCGCCAACGCGAGTAACAGTTGCACGCATTGGAGACTAATTTGAGACTCATGATACACAACAAGTCACGCGCACTGGATACAAGGCACTATCCAAGGCACTGGATAGGACGAAGAGGACTGATTGAGTTTTCAACGCGTTCTCCGGATCTAACTCCATTGGACTTCTACTTATGGGGAACTCTTAAGGATGTTGTATACAGTAGAAAATCAGTTACACTGGCAGCACTTCGTGAAGAAATTGAAACGGCAAGTGCTGCAATCGCTGAGATCACTTTCGCAAACGTTGATCAATCGGCAGTTCAACGTACTCAGAAGGGTATCGATGCCGATGTGGGCATTTTGAGCAACTGTTTTAACTATTATAGCTACCCAGTTGTTCATTAACCATACCCAGATGTTAGGTTGATAAACATAAAACGTAGCCTCATTACTGAACAGGATATTCTGAATATTTGGCTATCAATGTTCATTTCAGCACCATCTGCACAGCTAACAGTTGCACTTTGTAAATAAAAATAGAATTTCTTCAAAACCCTGTGAACTTAAGCCTTCTTAAGACCTAGACTTTGAGCACAGTTATGTATTGACTTCTCGGGACTCCTTAGGTACTAGTACAGCCGTGTATAGCTTCAACAGTCTGGTGAGTTAGTTAGAAATGTCTATCCAGGTGAACTAATTGTAACCATACTTGCCTCACAGACCCAAGATCGTGAGCTCAATCCCGGCCAGGCTCGATGTATTTTTTCGGTCATAAAAATCCTAAGTACGACTTCCTTCGGAAGGGAAGTAAGGCCCTGGGTCCCGTGTCGTAGATTTACGATACGAAAAAAAATCTCAAGCCTGAAAAGAAGAACCCTCTGAGTAAAAGTTATCAACCGTATCACATCTTGAATTGAAAGGACGCTGATGACCTGAGGTCTAAAAGAGCGTCCGTATATAAACCAAATACATAAATACTAAGCAATGACCTCCCGTCCAACCAGTTGATAAAATTGGCTATCCAATGTTATTGGAATGCTATGGAATGTTATTTCATGTGGTGGTTCTTCATTGAACGCGCGATGATATTCACGACGAACAGACACTAACGTTTCATATTTTTCGAGTCAAACCTTCCCTTGAACGCTGAGTGGTGTGGCTTGCCTCATCTCCTGACTATCTGCCCGCTTCCAAAGCCTTCTCCATACTTCCGAAACTCCTTGAGAAGCTCTTCAATGCAGCGTAAGCATTATGGCCTCATTTTGTTTTGTTTAAACACTGCAGAAATATGAAATCCCACAATGATTTTACAAACACTCAGCATTATAAATAAAATATTACCTCTATTGTAGTTCAGTTAATTAAGAGCTAATTACATGCTTACAATAGTATATATTTATATAATATAGTTAATTACTGCACTTTACTTTCTACCGATCCGATAAACAAACAATTTCTACATATCAATGCTGTCTCAGCAACGAATAGCTAATTAAAACTATATGACCAATGTTATGGGCTTTATCTGATCAAATGAATGAGTGGTGTTTAACGTCCGTTTTTGCTACAGAGGTATCACAGGCGGTGAACACTGGTGATACATGAGATGAAATGATATATTAGGAAAGGATTTATTTTTAAAGGAAGGAATCGTTCCGGGCATAAGTTTAGGGTACCTCCCCGGCATTTGCCATTTATGAGGAATGAGGAAAACCAGGAAAAAACCTCAGTCAGGGAGGACGGTCCTGGCGGGATTCGAACCCAGACCTCCCGCTCACGAGTCCGCGCCTTAACGACTTCGGCCACCCGTGGCGGTTTATCTGATCAAATATGAGTAGGCGTTGAACTATTGTGTCACCAGTATTAAAAGATGAAATCCGCAAGGAAATGCCTCAGTAAAATTTCTACTACGATTCTAAAAATATAAACAAATGTTAATATAAGCTGTATTTGTTTATGTACAGGTTCTTTTGTTTTATTCTTGGTAGGAATATTCCCAGTCATGTCTGCTTAGAAGTCAGATTTTGTTTAATTTTTCAAATTGGAAATTTATGTACAAAAGTGTGACTGAGTACAATTGCTTTTCTAGCAAAATCAACTAAAACATATTTTGAAAATCGTTTAAATAGATTCTTACCCCTGAAATATGCTTAATTTTATTAAACGTTTATATCCTTATTGCATTTGATAAAATTAAACCTCCCAGGTAATGAGCTATAAGATATAATAGTATATTATATTAATTTATAATGTTATACTTTATTGCATGTGCAATTGTTTAAGAAACGAAGCGAGTTGTGTTGTTTTTGTGAATGCAATATTAGTTTTGTGCGTTATGATTTCGTATATCTGTAAAAGAATAGTAATTAAATCAAAGAAATATTAATTTTTATTTTATAAATGGAAATACTCTACTCTAAAGTCAATGCATTGTTTTTTTATTTATGAATTCGTTGTATTGCTGGAGACTATTTAGTTCGTTTTTCTATTGTTATTGTTGTTAGGGAAAATGGATTCATAACAAAAAATTTTAACATTAGCTGAAAGGCTGAATGGTTAGTAACACCAAGAAAATTATATTCGTGTAAATACAAAACCCGTGTAAATACAAAAATATTAAGGATATCTCAGATAATTCATTGTTTGAATACATTTCAGAACATGAAATTGTTATCAAATTCTATTAATTCATTTGGTAGCTAATATCAACATTATATAACATTAGTTTTTTATTATTTCTGAATTATGTATTCTGCAATGCAGATTAATGATCGATTCTGCTTTCAGTAATACATAAATTGTATCCATCATATCATTGTAACGTAATATTTAGTTTAGTGCACATTTTAGCAATGAAAACAATTTTACAGCGTCATTTTACTATGACTATTTCACTTGTGTGACGTCATCTTAAAATCGACCAATAAAATGAAACGAAATTTTGAATTTTGACCAATCACAGCTGGATATCGCAATGACATTATCGGAAAAATATCAAATACGTTTTATCACCCGACTTACATTTGTCTTGTGGTCAGTGTATCCAACTCTTATATTTCCACTGAATAATTCCTGAGCACGCATCACTGACCACTTTTCTATGTTTTCAATAATTGTAAATTCAATTAACTTAATGTGTATTCATTCAATCAATTGTTTTTGACTATTCAGTCAAAACGTCTGAAATCATTTTATAAATTATGTAATAATATCTGTCTAAGCAACCATGAATTTCAATAATCACGTTGTTCAGAATGGAAAAATGTTTTCTCTCATTTGGTGTTCTTAGTTAGTATTAACAGTGGCAGAGATTGTGCATTTTCCTATATTTCATTCTCGTGGTTTCTGAATAGGTAGGCATTCATATGAAAATATAACAATTGTTAATAATCCGCGCGCGAATTTCAAATATATATTACTTTTATCCTTATTGTATTCATCAAATATTTCCAAACCTGTATTTGGCTCTCCTCTGTTGGTATTACTGACAATCGACATTCCTCTGTTGCTAGATGGCTTGAACAGTTTAAGCATTCATAATACAAATGCACAATTATTACAATATTGTAAGCCAAATTTACGGTAATTATATTTAAATTCTTATTTTATGCGTGAAATAGTTCTAATAAATATCGCTCGAGGATCTGATTTACCCAGATAAATCCACCCTCTACGCTCGTGAATTAATCGGCATTCACAAACCCTCTTGTGATATTACTTGTGACTATTTCACTCATATGAAGTCATCTTAAAATCGACCAATGAAACGAAACAATTTTTTTGAATTTTGACCAATCACAGTCGGATTACGAAGTGAAATTATCGAAAAAAAAAAAATCAAATCCGTTTTATCATGCGACGTGCATTTGTCTTGTGGTCAGTGTAGGCAACTCTATACCTCCACTATATAATTCCTGAATACGCATCACTGACCACTTTTGCTAGAGGCGGTGGGGAGTTATTAATAGCAACAAAAGCATGGGCAATCGACATTGATAACGCAAAATGGAGGGTTCTTCACAGCTTTTTGGTGATGTGTCAAATGTGCAAATTAATCTTACATTTGCAATTCCAAACAGCAAGAGAGAGAGAGAGAGAGAGAGAGAGTGAGAGACTGTGCGCTATCTTCTCTCTCCCTCTCCCTCTCTCTCTCTCCCTCTCCCTCTCCCTCTCTCTGTTGGTATTAGAAAATCGAACGGTAACAATTGTAATAGTCCACTTTTCAATTTCATTTTCACGTTTTCTGAATAGAATAGATGTTCATAAGTATAACATTTTATACAAATATTAATATTATGTGCTTGAATTTCGAATATGTATAACTTTTATTCTTATTGTATTCAAGAAATATCCCTAAACCTGTACTTTGCTCTTCTCTATTGGCATTACTGACAATCGGCATTTTTCTGTCGCAAGATTGCTTGAAAATGTTAAATACAAATATACAATTATTACAATTTTGTAACCCAAGTTTAGAGCAATTATATTTAAATTCTTGTTTACTTTTGAAATAGTGAAATAGAGTCTGAGCTCTCTAGTTACTTGTTTTACTCGATAATTTTATGCAACTAGCGTCGCAATGTAAATGTTATTAACAATTTGGCCAGCAATAAAGATTGTTTATAATTTTGATACACAAAAAACTTTTTATTATCCTAAAATACCGTTATTCTGCCGATTAAAATGTTGTATTCATTTTATGACGTAATACATATAATGAAAACCAGGTAATTATTGGAATAATTTTACCGCCAGATCAATCAAGAGATATCCCTACCTTACATCGACATATTCAGCTTAACTAATGACTGCAGTTCTATTTTTTGCACAGCATTTTGATTGAAATGAAGACAATTACTTAGTTTTCGCTTTATGTTGAAAATCAAATGTAGCAGATTGGAATTGTAATTTTGAAAATTACTCGATTATTCGGCGAACGTAAATTTAAGCTTATTCCATTCAGAAGAATAAAATATTCATTTAGCACTAAAGGAACGATTACCCGATAATTTTAACCTCATGGATATTTAGGTTTGTCGTTATCGTGCTCTCAAGTTAATCTGAAACTTAACTTTTTTAAAGTGGCCATTGGATGAAATTTACAGGTAGTTGTTTATTATTTATGAAAGTTTTTATCTTCAGTGTCAAAAAAAAAAGAAGAAGAATTGTCAGATATTTTCTTTATGTCATCAAAAAAAGTTATAGTATATATTTGTTCGAGCATTATTGCAGATCCACAGAAAATTAAATCTAAAGCTCGTTGTTTCCGCAAATAAGGTGCACATTTGGAGATTTATAGCACACTTTTGTTTTACCTTCTCTTACGTCATCTGTTAGCCATGATAACTACCTCTGAGTTTTTTGATTTCTACAGGGTCCGAATTAGAGCCTCCCTAAAACATGGAGGAAAGTATTTATTATATTTATAGGAACTGTTTCACTCAATTTTGTCCTCTAATTTTCCCTTATAATTTTCAAATTAATGCATATCATTCAACGAAATTTGACACAAATATAACCTTACTTTATGAGAAGTGTAAATATGCAAGGACACAAATGGCGGAGCTAACCAGCAGCCAATTGTCTCACATACCCGTATTGTCTGCTGTCCTCAGCAATACTGAAAGGCGTTTGTGTTACGATAAATATAGTACGCACAGCAAAGTAAGAACAGTACACAATGCAACGGTGCATACTTATTATCCGCACTTACTGGAAAACTGTGTTCATAAAGAACTATCAAAACAATTTATTGCACATTATGGGGGTTGGTTCGAAAACAAAGAGTAAAAACTCTCCATTCAGTATCTGGCGAATAAAATTGGTTGTCATTATAATAGAACGCCAGAAGCAATGTAGTAGAAGGTAAAAAACAGATTACAGGCCTTCCCACAGAAAGTGGGCTGCAAATACATTCAAAGGTGTGCTAAAAAGGAAGGCTTTATGCATGTGTATGCAAGAATTTAAACCTAACTAAGAACAGAATAGACGCAATTACAATCATTAGTGATCATACTATGATGTATGATGGGCTTAAGTGGAGGTCAATTCCCACCTAATTGGAATCAACACGGCCTGAAGGATGATGAACGATGATTTCATCAGACGTAGGAAACCAAAGAACAGTTATAACAGAAACAGAAGGGATATTCCTGATATTAAATGTTTACCCCTTTAATTGAGTTCGGCACTTCTGTGTTTAAATTGTTGAAGTTATCAACAAGTTAACTATAAGTATCGCGTATTAAGACATTCGCTTTCAGAAGTAGTTGGATATAGTGCCATTTATAAATGTTATCCATGATGTCATATTTTGCATACGATAGCGAAAGAAATGTCCTTATTGTTAAAAATATTAGAAATGGAATTTTTTCTGACTGCGGAATTGAATGATTCTGAGCTGTTCCTAAAAAATATACTTTAATTTTGATAGGATGTATGTGTTAATTATGAAAACTACTTTGAAGGTGAATTATTCTATAAATTTTCATACTGAAATAACAGATGATTCGACTAACTGTACATTTTTAATTATTAGTACTATATGAGGCTATATAAAATTTGCGGTATTATTATGTGGGGTCTGCAATTTTCATTTTCAAAATGAGAATATATTTTACTAATATATTTCTTTATTTATAATATTTCTCAAAAATATTGTTAACTTGTGATAGCAAATAAAAAAAATGTGACAATGAGTTTGACAACAATTAGTGCTTTTGGTTGTTATTTATTAATTCTTCGTCTGGCCAACAAGATTTTACCCGCAGCGGTTCTTATATTAGGTATTGGTATATAAAACACCAAAACATTAAAACAATCGATCAAGCAAATTAGCAAAGCTAGAGAATTTTCTGTTCGTACAGTCGTTTATGACACAGGGAACATTTGCGTAAAACATATAATCTGTGACTAACAACAATCTTGCTTTTGTTTCAATTTCCGGTTAAACTTCTTTTAGAATATAAATTATTTTATAATAGAATTTTGCCAATTTTGATATTGAGTAATACTCCTGTATAGAGATCTGCAGGGAAATAATTGAGACTGCCCTCGGGATTCCCACACTTGAATGAAAGTCGAACTGGAATAACATTTCGTAAATGGAATGCTGTTGATCGTTCGCGCAAATAATTGAGTGGCTACAAGGGAAACAGCTGTGCGTGCATTGCTGCTATATGCATAAGCTATACGGGAGAATTATCACGGACAGAGATGGAAGGTGAAAGAGCAGACATATTCAAAGTAATTTATTCAGTGTGAGTGTCATCAACAACCGAAGTCGGATACGTTGCAAGATATTCACCATTGTTTGCGCTACGTATGGCTTTGTGCTAAGCAGGGAAAAAACCAAACAAAATAAAAAAAACAGGGTAGACAACTTTTCGATTGTCAGATTGTCAGGTTTTGCTGAACTCTTGAGACCATTTTCTAACCAGTGAAGTTGAAATACAGTCCAAATAGCTTGTAGTGTATTTGCTTTTGGTTTATTACGGACGCTCTTTAACATCTCAGGTCATCAGCGTCCCATTCAATTCAGAGCGTGAAACGGCCGACAAATTTTGCTCAGAGGCCTTTTCTTTCAGGCTTGAGGTTCTTTTACATGCCGTAAATGTACGACATGGGACCCACAGCTTTACTTCCCTTTTGTCCGAAAAAATCCATCGATCCAGGTCGGGATTCAACCGCGATCTTGGGTTTAGGAGGCAAGTATGGTTACCACCACACCACCAGGACCGACTTGTAGTGTACGAATATAGTATATTGTAACCGTATAGGTAAATTAATAAGCAAATTCCTGTGTGTTATTCACACAGATTAAACTATGCCTGCTTCATTTAAACGACCTTTAATGAACACTGCTGTATTAAATGCCATATATTTACCCTTTTACATGCTTCTATAGGGAACAAACACACCTTTATTTGATCCATCACGACTTTATATATAAGTAAATGCTATAGAAATTATTAATCTAGTCATTGTCCCATTATACTATAATTCTTTTAAAAGGAAAACGATAACATCTTTTTACCTTCATGGACACGCTCCATTTTGGGCCTAATCGTCTCTAACTCCCATACGACTACGTGAAGTTTTTGTCCCTTTACTGGATTGTCATACAGTTAATTCCTAAAATATTTGTGTTGAATGATACCTTCTGTGTCTTCTCATGCTCTCCTTTTTGCATTAGAAGGCCTAGGTCAGAAAGAAAATGTATACTTTTGAGACTATGTCAGTTATAGTTATGGCGCTTTCGCTTGGTACCCCATCCGAATTCAGTGACTAATGACGGATCATTTGCAGGCAGAAGAAAAGGCTGTCATCGGTTAAAACTGAAATCGTTTAAATTTAGGCCTTTTTAATCACATCCTTTTAACACGTGAAACTTAAAATAAGAATTTCTCATTTTATTTTGCTATTCGCTATTTAAATTATTTGTTGTAATGCATTTATTATATCAGTGTTGACATAAACTGTAAAAGGCGTGCAGTTAACTGCAGGCCTGCATTTTCTGTTTCTTTTCTTCCAATTATGAACGTGCATGTAGTTATCTTCCGGTAGCATGTTGCTTTTTAAAAATTATATTTTCTGCAATAGTGGTATTGCAAATGAACTACATGATTATGGTAAACTATTTTATGTAAAAAAAAAAATTCAAAATACCTTCACAAATTACATACATTCGTCTAATTTTTTAAAGCTATGGCAAATATATTCGAGAATAAGTGCTGATACAGTACTTTAATACAGTAATAATATTGTAAATACAATACACTTAGTAATAGTCACTGCTAAATACAACGTAGTCATGTTAACAAATATTTAATTACATTACATAAGTTATTTTGAATGCAGTTTACATATAAAATTAAACCTTGAATGCAATATAACGTTACGCCTTTCTTTCCTTGTGTTGTACAACCAAATGCACAACACCTAGGGATATTAACTAAATTAAAATAAAAATTTTAAAATGTTCTCCATATAAGCATATGGCACAACACACAAACACCAGGTCAAAAATGGTGACTGGTGTTGGCGAACCAATCAGGGAGCCTAATGCCGCCGCAAAGCGTGTCCATATTTGTTAATAGAGGACTTTAGTTAATTTCCCTGATAGATTTTTTTTCAGGTTTTCCTCAGTCCTAATCAATGGCAAATGCCGGGGAGGTAAACCAAAAATTTAGGTGTGAACGCTTTCTTCCATTAACAGTACTAAAAAATATCCAATTTGAGGACAAAGTACTGATGTATGTTGAATTTTACACTTTGAATTATATCAAAACTATTGGATGGGTTTTCTTCAGCATTTTACAAAATGTAGAATTATGTTATTATTAGTATTATTATTATTGTTATATTTTATTCATATGGTATATAGCTTATTATTAAAAATATTTCGTTAATTACCAAAATAGTTTCTTTTATTTTCAACGTTAATTTTTTTCCTGATACTTATGAAATCTATTCGCATTATGGAAGTCTTATTCATTAATGAGGATCTCAAAACCTACAAAAAGCTCAATTCTGTACTGACCATATTTACTGAGAAGCGTCCCTTTTTGCTATATTCTTTAAAATGTTTATTCCAAGTTATTTTTATAAATAACCTACAATATGTCATATGCACCAAAACGTAATAATATAAAAATTCCCCACACATTACGCATGGAAGTAATCCACCCAAACTTTTTCAGATATTCAAAATAAAAATCTAATGAGAACAGGAATGCAACCCTTGCCATTAGGATACCATTTTATTTTGAACTTAAAAAGAGAAAAAAATGTAAGAAAATATGACGTTTTAATTAAAGAGTTAATTACTCACAAATTATTGCAACTATGTGTTTCAATATGAGTGTCTAAAGTATTATATAAAAATGAAATGTCTAGTTCCAGTAGTTTATGAGAATTGTTGCTATAAAAACAACCGTTTTAATCTTGAAACACCTCCACTAGTGGCCGAGGCCATTAAGGCGTGGACTCGTGAGCGGGAGGTCTGGGATTCGAATCTCACCAGGACCATTCTCCCTGACTGAGGTTTTTTCAGGTTTTCCTCAGTCCCCATAAATGGCAAATGCCGGGGAAGTATCCTAAACTTAGGCCTGGAACTTTTCCTTCGTTTAAAAATCCTTTTTCAATTTATCATTTCATCTCATGTATCATCAGTGTCCACTGCCTGTGGTGCCTCAGTAGTAAAATCCGGCGTTAAACAGTACTAAAAAAAGTCTTCAAACTAGTACTTACAAATCTAGACAAAAGGCCGTTATTGTTTGAAATTTACACTAACTAATTATGCAAATATACAGCTCTGTCATATCACAAATACGCTGTAGATATTTCTGTTTCATTAGCATAAATGCGTCCATTTTCCCTGAAGATCCTTCAAGTCACCCTGTTCGCCTTTTGAGGAATCAAGAACTTCACTGTAAAGAAAAAGTATTGTCACTTTCACCGTTGAAGAACTCATAATAAGTGCAGACTAGTTCAATTGATCCCAAATACTACAGCAGCATAGTTACGTCCATTAGAATGATCAAATTACATCCTGTGTCTGTCCCTAACGTATACTGAGAAACCTCTAAGCTCGCTAAACCTAACTGCGCATAGCTGATCCATAGGGTGCTTCTTAGTAAATGAACTGTAGCATTTCCCATGGAGACTCATAGCAAGGAAGAACAAACACTACGTGATAAATTTACTTGCTCTTGTGCTCCCGGTGTTTACTAAATGCTTCCACAAGCATAATAATACTCCTTGATACAGCAACTTGATACAGTCATGGGAAATATAAAGAGTAAGATGAAACATAAAAACACACTGTGCGTTCATCTTAATTTCAAATTCCGTACAGACCTTATCTCTCCATCTCAATGACTGATATAAACAATAAAACACTGCTTTATCTCTTCACCATGCTTATAAAGGAAGAAGCAAAACCGAATGCAGTATGGGCGTCGAGCCCAGCTCCTAATTTCATATCCATCCGCTCAAAAAATAGTGCAAGATGTTTCATTCACTTTCGGTTCCTAATTTTTCTTATAACTTTTGTGGTAATTTAGCGACATTTATTTGACACGCACATATCTCGGTGTATCAGAAACATGATCATTGCATAGTAAATGTTAAAAGCGGTTGCCAGGTCATGCGAAAGGCATTACATATCGAGTGTGGGTGTTTTGTAGCGTTGCAACTTTCGTTTCAACATGTCACATATGAAGAATCTGGTGGGATAAATCAGGCACCTAGGTGGCTAAAGTTGTTTAGAAATAACATGACATGAATCCTACAATGAACATTGGAAATGTAGGAGGTTGCGCCATTATGATAAAAATAGCAGTGTGCACTTTCTCGTCGACCAACTGATTCACTATGTCCTGGAATATGCAAGTAGATTGCACTTCATACGTTGTATGGCAGCACTTGGCGCCGCAACAGAACATGGTACATTACATTTTTTCATAATAATAGTGTCTCAAGCACGGTATGTAGATTCTCAGTAGCCAAAATACTGGTATTCTGAAAAATGAAAAATATATTTTAGAAGATCCCTATTTAGTCCTATATTTCCGAAAGTGCATTGGCCCACTTGCTAGAAACAATGACAATAATCCAGTTTCAAATCTTGCACTAACAGGATATACATTCAAACTTTACGTTTATTTACATCTCGTTGATAAGTCTCACCTGTAACATTTTACACAAGGGCACCTGTGAGGAGGCCTGAAGCGTTCTCTTCACTTTTTGCGCCGTTGATGTCTTCGTTCGTGGACGTTCAATAATGCTCTTGTCATTGCTATCTCCTTTACCAAATGCTGAACGGAGGATTTATGACGTAATTTCCGAACCTTTAAGTACATAATAAATGTTCGTTTGTAATTCTATATAGACGCAGTTTTTCGGACCGTGCACACAAACGCGTTGTTCCAGTGTGTATTGGTTCATACTGTACCATACGTACTGTGTTGCGCGTAGATGTCGATTCCATTGCAAAAACACAGATAAATGCCTCACACTACTGTTAAAGACAGCGAACACTCAATCGGCTTTCATTGCATGCTCAACACAGAGGCTAGAGATTAGTGTTGCTACTCGTGTTCTTCAATAACTAAGTTTCTTATTCACTAAGATATATTCATGGTAAATGTCACCAAATTGTGTTCATTAGTATGAAAGTTATATGGAAAAATTAAGGCCGATAGAATATATTTAACATAACACTTTTACTCCTTAAAATATTTTATATGCGTAGTATTTACGAATGTACAATGTACACTTTCTCTTTGACCAAATTAGTAATAAGTTTCCTCGTGTTCGATTTTATGTGAGGAACTTGGTTGAATAGAAGTCCAGTGTTACATCTTGATAAAGTAGTCTGACATAAGCAGAACGATTAAAACGCTCACTGATAAAGTATTGCACGGATTATAGACTCACCTGCTTTAGAGTTATCTAATGAATCCTTCACAGCCAATCCATCTTCAAGCCATCTTATGGCTAGATTTTCTCCGTATATTCTTGGATTATTTTATATTTCTATAATATTTGGAAAGTAGCAAATAAAAATAATTTTAAGTTTATTTTCTCCCTCATATGAATATTGATGATGTTTTTGCAAGAAAAATAAAATAATTCAACGTCTATAGCACATGTGTGAAATATCAAGTATATCTACTCACTGCTTTTACATTAGAAGAACGGTAGAACATTAACATTCTGGTAAGTTTCAGGAACAATTGTTAATGTTTAAAATAATATTTCTTCTTCTTCCTTCATCTTGGTCATGTAACTGTTTTATAGATCTGATACATCTTGGTTATTTTGTTTTTAAGTAGTGATAGTCTTTTTAGTTTCATTTTTGAGTTATGCACTCCGTCTTATATCCTTTGGATTTTTCGCTTAAAAGATATATTTCTAATTACTATCACATTTCTTCATTTCTTTTCTGTTGCTTTCTTATATGCTGCTATTGCCCTAAGAACTTTCATCTAATTTCTTTGTAGCCTAATTATATTTTTCTATCATTAGCCAAATGTCATAAGATAAAATAATTACGGCACATCACTTAATTTAGTTTTAATAATGTATCCTTTATTGCTTTATTTCTTATAATACTATTCAAGTAGTTAAACTTTTCTATATTCTTTGTTTGGTAAATTCTGTTTTTGTATGTGTGACTCTAAAAAAAAAATTAATTACCCTGTCTGTTGCATTGTTTTATATTACCCTATTGTGCATCTTAATTGGCCTTTAAATGCCATAATAAACATTTATTCATGAATATCATTATATATTTAATTGATTTTATTAATTTCATATAGATAGTTACTTTATTCACTGAGTTCGAAATAATAATCTGATCATCTACAAACATAAGTGTCAGAGCAAACTCTTCTATATTACACTGTACACACTGTACACTTGCTGTATTTTACGTTTCCATCATATATATTACTTCAATTAAGTGGAGTAGGGTGCCTTTATATTCATGTTGTTCCATAGCTTTGTCTTTCTATTTTATCAAAGTTTTTTAAATAATCGATTACTAAATTATGTTGTCTCTATGGAACTCTGTGTGTTTCTGCATTATCTGTAGTAAGTAAAATAAATTATTAATAGAGTATCTTCCAACTCTAAAACCTTAAATTCGTTTTAATCTTTTAGCTATTGTTTATTAATATATTTTACATGCTGTATTTAGAAGACACATTCTACAATAACTGTCTTTTCTCGTTTTTAAATTTTGCATTTACTATATAGTCCATTCATTTGGCATTACTTTATTTAATACGCGTTTTATTTAACACTTTGAGGCAATGAACTTTGAAAATTTCTGAAGATTTTATATTTATACTTTCGCTGCCTACTATATCAATATTTTTATATTCTTTCAGATGGTTTCTAATTCATTATATTCTATTTAATCTGTTGATCTATTGATTTTCATCCCATCTTTTTTATTTTCTTCAACTTTATATTTTCCAGTCCACAGGGTTTTACAATAATCTAACCATCGGTATTCACCTATACTTTTAATTCCCGTACATCCTTAACATTAATACTTAAATGTCTCATAATTTTATAGAAAAATGTTTTTGTCTGTCGTGCATCTCTGTTTTAATTTTCGAGATGAAAGTTTCCATTATCTTTTATCTCTTTTCACCCATTTTCATTATTTATAGAAAGTAATGTTTCGACCTAATATGACCCTTCCCGTTTTTTATATATAAACCTACAGCAACATAATTTCCTGTCATAAAATAATCTTAACTGTTTTTTAATTATTGTGCATTTTGATAGCTTAAAAATAGACGATAAATTTGAGTTTTAGGTTTTATTCTGTAGATCCACAGTTACCTTACCGTTCAATTGCATTAGTGGATTTAAGAAGAGCATAATTATTTCCAGGTGTAACACAGTTTCATTTCATTTCCTAATTTTAGCATATCTGTCAAACCTGAGCCTTAGGAAAATGTTTTGAGGAAAAACACACTTATCGTATAAATTTAAATATAAATACTCCTTCAATGAATATTCGTTCTGCAATAAAACTTTACTTTACATAAAGCTATTTAGAATAACAAATTTTCATTTTATTTTTCACTTTACCTTCATGTCAATATTTTGCATTTTACAAATACTAGATTCGTTTGCAAATGGTACAGGCTGACATGTTTCCCGTGTTCCTGGTTGTGTACAGCGTCGTAATTACGCAATCGCCCCTTCCACATACTCTCCCCCGAGGCTATCGTTGTTGTTGTGACGCAATTTACGTATTGCATCACAACATTTGGGATTCTGGTGCACGCAGTAGCAGAACAGCTTAATTGTCCAGAAAGGTTTGGCCTCTCAAGGGCCTCTTAGCAGCATAGAGATTATAGTTACTTGGTACAAGGCCAGGATGTGGATGTGGCAATACAGTGAAGACTGAAATTCCCAGTTTATGTGTTTTTTTCGCTGGCGGATGCGATTTTTTCAGGCAACGGAAAAGCATTAATCAGGAATAACCTATCTTTTCAACTCTGTAGAAATTTGTGACGCAGGGTATGTAATGTTTCATAATTACCATTGGGTAACTCTTTGTGCAATAAAAGAGTAATTTAAAGTCATTTGAAAAAAGAATGGGATACCGTTCCAAATGCTTATCAGTTGCTAAGTCAACTGCGATCACAATGGCCACATATTGTTTTGTAAAAGCCTTTCCGAATCTACAATTTGATTATTCGAATGCTTTGTCCAATATCCCTTCATTCAACTGTGATTGGAAGTATGCGTTGTTTATTAAAGTCCTTAATAGTATTAGAGGTGGTTGGGCGGATTATTTATGAAACATGAGCGCGGCGTGCAGTTCATGGGATGCAGGGCATATGATTTCGGTTCGAGGTTAAACTAGCGACGCTATAGTGACTTCTACTGTTTATTTATACTTACAAAGCCGCATTCTCACTCATGTCACACAAGATGATGCTGGAAATAAATGTCTTCACTTTCCACATATTTCTGGCATCTAGTTAGGAAATTACCCATCCTCTTAATTTTGTTTTGATGGGTGTCAGTTACACATTTGTGTGTTTTTTCTTATACACTTTAATGTTCCTCAGAGATCAAGAGAGCTATAATATTGATTATGATAACTGTTAACTTGGGTTACGAATTTTAGGGGCATTTTCTTAGGAAAAAAAAAACAAAGACGTACAAAATAGAACAAAATATATTCTTTGGCATTTCAATTTTAATTTCGATATACATTACGGAAAATGTTATTCTGTATTAATAACTTAATATTTATAAACATATGTACAGAGGTAATGGGTTACATGCCAGTATCATTCACCAGAAGAAACGGGAGAAAAAGGTGTTGTACATTAAGCATCTGTAAGTTTTTAAAAGTAAGCTTGTTTCTATTTGGCAATAAGACGTATTTGTATATGCTAAAACTTCCAAATTCACAGAAATCAATGGGGCAAAATTCGTATTGACTTGGGATGGCAATGTGACAAATTCCACAACATTCGAAGTCTAGCCTCAATATTATCTTTGGGAAACAATTGCGAAAGTAGCGTTATCCCATAGTTTTTCCTTTTCGCCCTTGTTGCTCCAAGCTTTTAATGTCTTCCTTCAAGTTCTTGTTACTATGGACACAAAGTAGTTCTGTCTACAAATCACATATCGTCTGCAGCAAAAGTTGCTGCTGCGTCGTGAAAATTAGATCCAGAGATAGCATAAACCCCTTGATCTTGTCAAAATTCTTTCACAGCAACTTAAAGATCTCCAGAGAATATTGACCAGAACATTTGGAAGGGACAGGCCTGTGGTTTCTCTTCTAGGCAACTGTGCAACTCGGAGCATCTAGCAGAATATCTTTTGGGGCAGAGATGAACTTATTTCCAGTGCAGTCATTCCTAATGAGTTCGCAAATCTTATAAAATTATTGGCCAAGGAGATTAAATGCTTTAATCAGGGGGACTTTCAATTGGTCAGCTGCCCAAAGCATGTCCGTAACTATCAGATGAACTCAATGCCAACACAGCTTTGGATGAATGAGTGCATTACTGTTATGACATTTGCTTGCTGCAATTTATACATCTTCCATTACATGGGTTAACTACCTTACGTGCTAGGGGAAAAACTAAAACGATCAAATCATATCGACCTATTGAGTCTGTGGGTTTATCCAGAAAGATTCCCAGTCCGCAATTTGACACATGCTTTTTAGTTCTTTATATGGTTTCTTGATAAACGGGCTCAATACATGTTTTTCTTAAAACACCCTGTCGAGCACTGACATAAAGAAATCCTCTGGTTCACCTCATAGTGTGGAATTCCCGTCTAGTAACAGCTGCCCTCATCGATATTTAATTGGAATCTTCGAATAACACTGCCCATAGGAATTTTGTAATATAGGCTGTTGGGATTTATTTGCTTGAAGAACCTTCTTTTTATGCTTCGAGCTGGAAATGTGCTGGATATGGTGTTACTGGTGTTTTTCATTAATGTAATTCCTGAATTGCAAACAGTGCATCGTATGACATCAATTTCCTGAATTCCCGAGCCATGACGAAATGTGAGAATTTTCGACAAGACAAAATCTTGTACTAAGCTTGTTAAGTAACGCATTTACATTCACTGTGTAATGTTATTGCACGTAATTTTCTTTTCTTTTTTTTCTTTTTTTTTCAATTCCTTCCGTCCCCCTCCACACCCTTTTCCTATCTATCATAGTCAAGAGGATTCGCCGACTAGCATTTTTTTTTCTACTGGCTGAAATAGTCATAAAATATTCTCGAGTTCTTGACGCAATCGTCCTGACTTGCTTTGGCTTGTCTCCTGTCAGTTGACTTTGGAGTACTAGGGAATATTTCGACCATCTACTCAAAATTGTTTAGGTCCGAAGCCTTCTCCTACAGTCAGGCCCAATGACACAAATAATTTATATATTTTGTTTAATGCATATTATGTATACTGATTTGAATTTCCTTTCGTATCTGATAATTTAGTACGAAAATTCGTACTGCAAAGTCACTGTGTTAAGTTTAGGGCGGCAACAAAGCGGGAAGGTTTATAAATGTCCTAATAACTATCTGTAAAGGATTAAATGAATGCTTGCATATTAAGTGTGGCATTGTTCTTAAGATTTTATTGTTATTTGAATGTTATATAGTTTGTTACACTTAAATGTAGTCTTGATATTTCAATGGCGAGCTTTATTTAACATATAAATTATATTGTGGCATACAATTTTTGAGTTGTTATGTTGTGATAAGGATGGGAGTCAGTTGAGAAGTGTGTTTGTTGATGACGATTGACGTTTCAGAAATATCTAGAAGCAAATCTTGTGCTTTAAACTGACTGGTGCGTGGGAGTTTCCTCAGCCAGTCGTGGAGTTAGTTGGGAATAGACCACAACAAGCAGGATGTATCGTAAGCCATATCTTTCCGCAGCTCGGTACAATACGATAGGTATATACGATAGGTAATAATTGTTATCGATAACCCGAAAGAATGTAATAAATGGCGAGTATAGAATAATTATGTAAATATTTAAGGTAGTAAACGAAGTGACTAACATAATTTTATTTGAGAGATAAAGAAATCAGGCTAGTGACAATATTATGTTGTTTAATAAAACACGTCACCTTCATGAATCATTCCTCTCCCGTATATTGAAAAGTTCCTTTCGTTGGCCACATCCTGAAAGTTTTCCTATTCAGCATACTTCTAAGCACAAAATCTTATGGGTGCTTTAACAGGCAGGTGCGAAATTTATGCAATTCATTCGCAGAACCCTAATAACCTTCAGGAGACTACTGATTCCAGCGAAATTAAAAACAGAGAATGCAAGGAGTATATACATCAGAAGAATATGTTGGTTAAAAACACACTGTGTCGGGCCTAATGGTGTGGTGGTAACCATACTTGCCTTCTAAACCCAAAGATCGCGGGTTCAAATCCGGCTAGGATCAAAGGATTTTTTCGGGGGTAAAAATCCTAAGTATGGCTTCCTTCGGAAGGGAAGTAAAGCCGTGGATCCCGTGTCGTACATTTACGGCACGATAAAGAACCTCAAGCCTGAAAAAAGAGGCCTCTGAGCAAAATTTGTCGGCCGTTCACGCCCTGAATTGAATGGGACGCTGATGACCTGAGCTGTTAAAGAGCATCCGTGAATAAAAATCAAATCAAAACAAACACACTGTTAATTTATAGATAGATGTAGCGCGGTGGGAGAGTAGTTTATATTTCACAACGGTCGGCGTGTGGAATTTCCACTATTGCAGGTGAACTTGCATTTACTCCCACTTTCACTACCATAAAACGTAGTACAAATTGCAATACAATGATATTCAGAGGTAAAAAAAATGACAGATAATGGGAGAATAGGGAATTATTAGCAAAGTGGAGCAAAAAAGCTATCCTATGTCTTAAGGTCCTGTCGGACTTCGACAGAAAACAGAGTGAGGTTAATTTCTCCTTCATGCACTTGAGTCAAAAGTCCATTCACAAATTCTATTCGTATCTACAGAATTACCCCGTTTATGTTCTAGCACTATGGTAACTTCATAAGATCTTTATAACTTCTTAGCAATTTATGCGTTAGTGTCGACTTTTTCATTGCTGGGAAAGATGACGTTGCTACGTATAGCGGACTTATCCAATCAATATCAGCCCCACCCAAGATTTCTTAAATGAACTTGTAGTTTATCTTTAACGCTTTCTATTTCACGAATTTTTTCAGCCAAATTATGAAGCATAGTAAGAGCTGGAACTGGAATTGGAAATTTCTCTTAAAATAATTTCCTGACCACAGGTGGTTTCTGAACCAACACAAAATCTAAAAATTAATGAGAAATAGAGTAATTAGGTCTTATTATTTTTATTTAACTTTTCCAAACTACACACAAATCACCAACAAACATGCCTGATACGGATCCCGTCAGGACATCCTCCTTTATATATATACGAGGGTAGGTCCATAAGTTTGCTGTCTAACCATTTTCTAGATATGATAAAGGAAAAACTATATTTCAATGTTAATATAGTTACTCTTTATTGCAATACACTTTTCACATCTTTGCATTATTTCAACACCCCCATAAAATAGTCAGACGTTTTCACTGCAAAATAGGCATAAACAGCATCCATCACTTCTTCGTCACACTTAAATTTCCTTCCTGGAAATTTCATCTTAGTTTTGAGAAGAGGAAATAGTCGCTGGGAACTAGATCTGGGCTGTATGGTGGATAGTCGATCTCCTTGAAGACCTTTCTAACAGCTTCCTGTACAACAATGGCTGTGTACACAGGAGCATTGTTGTGAAGAAGGCACACACTACCACTCAGTTTTCCTCGCCATTTCTCTTTGACGGAATTTTTTTTTGAATGATTTATTTATGGACGCTCTTTAACAGCTCAAGTCATCAGCGTCCCATTCAACTCAGGGCGTGAAACGGCCGACAAATTTTGCTCAGAGGCCTCTCTTTCAGGCTTGAGGTTCTTTTTCGTGCCGTAAATGTACGACACAGGACCCACGGCTTTACTTCCCTTCCGAAGGAAGCCATACTTAGGATTTTTACGCCAGAAAAAATCCATCGGTCCTGGCCGGGTTCGAACCCGCGTTCTTGGGTATAGGAGGTAAGTATGGTAACCACTATACCACTCTTTGACGGAGGCATGTAGTCTGTGCAGTAGGCCAGCATAGTACTCTCCATTTACTGTGGTGCTCCTCTCCTTGGAGTCAATATAGAGCATTCCTTCACATTCCCAAGAGATTGTGGCCATGATCTTCTTGGTTGACTGAGTGACCTTGGCCTTTAGAGGCGGTGCTTTACCAGGTTTACGCCACTCCATTGATTCCCTTTTGGACAAGGGATGGATTATAGTAAAGGACCATAGTTTTACCTCCTGTAACAATAGTTTGGCGAAATTCTCTCTCGTTGCCACATCACAACTCCGAAAATGCCTGACAACAGATGATCGTTGCTGCTTTTGGAATGAGGAAGGAAGTCTAGGCACCCATCTTGCACTAACTCATGTTTGAATGTTCATGAATAATTCGAAGGACTATTGTTTTAGAAAGTCCCAACCTTTCTGCTATTTCTGCAACTTTGAGCCTCCGGTCTTCCATAATTTCTCCTTCCACAAAAGCTATATTTTCAGCAGTGAGCACCTCCAAGGGCTGACCTGCACACTCTTCGTCTTCAATGCTTTCTCAATCCATTGGAAAAAGTTTGGTGCGTTATTTTATGGTAAAATACGAGGGGAGTTCTTCCCCATATACGCCGTTCAATTGTTGTTTAATTTCATTTGGAGTAAGCCCTTCTTTTGTTAAGAACATAAAACAGCTCGAAACTCCATTTTGAATATGTCACGATCTTCAACACATAGACTTCTTTACGCGACTGTATCTGAACAATTGAACATAGCGGAGCGGAAGTTACATCTGCAATTTTTTACTTAGCAGATAAGGTATGACATAGATAAGGGTTTTATGAAGGCGATAATCCTTATCGGCGAGGCCGGAAACTTGTGGACCTATCCTTGATTTTATAGATATAGTATTTCTCAATTTCCATTAATGTCAAATACCAGGGGTACCGTGAAAATTATGTCTGGAACGCTTTCTTCCCAAAATTATTTTTCTAATTTATCATTTCAGTTCACGTATCATCAATAATGATTGAAAATTTACTAACATGAACTAGAAGTTGGCATAGCATCAACCATATAGTGCAGTTGAATTTGAATTCTGCTTAGCTTCCGATGTAAACAACAGGTTTCTGCATTGCAGGCACAAATTCTAACCCCCTATTTCTGTCGCCATTTACCCTAACTTGCGTCAGGTTTAATCTGATATATTGTTAGTGCAAACGGGTGTTAAACACTCTTAAAAAAGACCAACGAAGATGCCTGTTTAGTGTCCATTCTCGTTACGAATTGCATACCTCATCGCACCAAATATCCCATTAGGTTATTGCAGCATGGATTCCTGTAGTTCAAAGTTGTGAAATATAAATCTATATCTTATTGTTAGCTTATTTAGTTTTATGATAAACCAAAACTTCAAAAATGTGTCCATAATTTTTACAACCATTTTTAGCATAACTGTATAAAGTTTATGTCAAAATAATGGAAAATGGCTAAAAGGATATTAAAAATCACTCAAGATGCAGTTTATGAGATGCAACCACCATAAAATCTAAAGTGGTTTTGCCTGAGAATTTAATATCTTTAGACATCCTAATTCCTGATGTCTACATTTGACGACTCATAAAATAAGGGGCAGGGCACAATTGCCGCTAACTCTCTGTCTAACACTTAAATGTGTTTGGTTTATGTTGGTATAAAAGTTCCCAGGAGTTCAGGGACCAACGATCTATGTTAACGAACTGCGGAATGGGACATTAGTGCTAATGGAGTTGAATGACCACCTTTGTTCCCAATGTTGGGTAGTCCAACATTTCATTCTTTATTCATCTTGTTCTGTGCCACAGGTCGTCGCAGAGAAGCTTCCAATTTTAATATTAGAGCTGGATGAAAAAAAGTGACTTCTGTTTTACTCTAAGCAAGTGTTACTCTCCAAAAAATTATTATTTTGTTTCATCCAATGGGCAATTGGTTTTTGTTACAAAATTTTAAACTAAATGAACTGTTTATTGCTTAGGGACTGTAAAATTTCTAGAATACGATAAATGCATTAGAAAAGCTCAACCGTTTTGGATGACAACAGCATGAGGATACAAACTGGAGCTCAGGTCTCTACAGTGATTGGTTTATTTATGGACGCTCTTTAACATCTCAAGTAATCAGCGTCCATTCAACTCAGGACGTGAAACGGCCGACTAATTTTGCTCAAAGGCCTCTCTTTCAGGCTTGAGGTTCTTTTTCATGCCGTAAATGTACGACATGGGACCCACGACTTTACTTCCCTTCCCGAAGGAAGCCATACTTAGGATTTTTAAGCCCGAAAAAATCCATCGGTCCTGGCCGGGTTCGAAACGGCGATCTTGGGTATTCTTCCGTTCGGGATACGTTTCTAGTCATTGAGATATCCTGTCTCTTGTAACTTTTTAACAAAATGACAAACAATTTTCTCTACTTGGAACGCGATTGTCAGGATATTTTCTTACAAATCGCTTTACTGCGTCTCTGTAAGAATCCGTTTTTACATAAAGATAGGTTCTTCAAGACACTATTTATATAGCGGCATAACTAACAAAGAGCAATTAGTGTACAATTTACACGCAATGAAAGCATCGAGTAACACATGAGAGCACAACCAAAGCCTCCCTCAAACTAACTGTATGCTACTACCTGTTCATGCATTATAGGCCTTGACTAATGGCTTCTACCAGTCTGTCGAATGATAACTGAAATGTACAGAATGTCCACTGTAACGCTCCTTGATTATAAACACATACAGAGAATGCCAAAAATGTATACACACTTCAAGTAAAGAAAAAACTGTGTTAACATAACAAAACTGAATTCACACAAACAGAAAATGATGAGCACTAATCATCTTAGACGTTTACAGTTACAACAGTTGCTCAAAATGCCCACCATCAGCGTCAATACATTTCTGAGTACGTTGAAATACTGATTGAGCAACTTTTGCGAAAGTGTTCTCAGAGATTGCAGCACACGCCATTTCAATTTCTTCCCAAAGTGCTGCCAGTGTAGCTGATTTTCTACGGTATACAACATCCTTAAGAGTTCCCCATAGGTAGAAGTCCAACGGAGTTAGATCCGGAGAACGCGGTGGAAACTTCAATCGGGCCCCTTCATCCTATCCAGTGCCTTCGGACTAAACAACTTCCCCTATGAAGGCCTCATCCTCTTGCACCATGTTCCGAAATCACTCACAGAACTGCATTTTCCGATTAAGGTCATCTTTATTCAATGCATGCAAAGGTCGTGGGATGAAAACTTTCAACTTTGCGGTTTAGGTAATACAATGCATGCTGGTGCTGCTAATTCCAGTCTCATGTGCACATTGCTTTATAGATTTCTGCGGTGAGTGCTCGAAACCATAGCCGAAGACGCGGGTTTGTTGCTGTGCGAGGTCTCCCAGATCTTCCCTTGTGAACATCGCATACGGTACCACGATTATCAACTTTGTCTCGAATGCGTGCAATTTTACTCGCGTTGGCGGTTCTGTTCTGTACACACGTCTCCATTACTTTTGAACTTCAACAACATTCTCGGTTTTCCAATACCACTTCAAATTTGCTTTCCGCTGTTCAAACGATAATGTTGGCTACATTTTGTTGTAGCAACGCTTGAGTAACGTAATGTGTCACATCTATTTACAGAACATCACACGATAATCTTGTCTTCATTTCTTCATTGTTGATTTACCTGTCACATAGCAACGCTATCATAATGTATGTGTGTCACATTTGTTTACAGAACATCATACTACATATATTTGTTGTTTATCGGTTCAACTTTGAAATATATTAATAGATATCTACTGTGAAAGCGTATATATATATTTGACACCTTCGGTTTTAGTGGCTTTCAGTTGTCATGATGAAACTACTGACATTAGAAAGATAAACTCAAAAGTATTAGTGCCTATTTCACAGACAATATGTGATCTATGTTTCATATTGTAGACTTCAAAACGCGCTCCATTATCTATCAATTTTTGTATAGTGTTTAACGTTCGTTATAACTACTGAGACATTATGAGTATACACTGGTGATACTTGAGATGAAATGATAAATTGGGGAAGAATGTTTTTTTAAAGGAGGAAAGCGTTTCAGGCCTCAGTTTATGGTACCTTCTCGGCATTTGCTATTTATTAGGACTGAGGAAAACCTAGGAAAATACTTAATCAGGGAGGACGGTCCGGGTGGGAATCGAATCCTGCAACTCCCGCTCACGAGGCGGTGCTTTAACGACCTCGGCCATTCGTGGCGGTATGCACTCAACGGTAATGTTTACAGAAAGCAACATCAGGCTGTTTATGCAGTTTGTAAGGGTGAAATCTGAGAAGATTACGTAGGTTCTTGAATTTAGGGATGTTTAAAGTGGGCTAGTTCTACACACAGACTTCTTAGGACTGCATACAAGTCTTCCGCACAAGTTCTACAATTTCTACATTGACAGCTTGTTTCCCTGAACGGCCATTTCCTTGGTCACATGTGCATTCTTTCTCCACAAAATCTCTGGACTACTTGAATAGGTGCCTGATGATGAAACTGCCATCTGAAGGCATGCTGAACTACCACTGTACTCGTTGGTACCGGTGGTGTGGTGGTAACCATACTTGCCTTCTAAACCCAAAGATCGCGGGTTCAAATCCGGCTAGGATCAAAGGATTTTTTCGGGGGTAAAAATCCTAAGTATGGCTTCCTTCGGAAGGGAAGTAAAGTCGTGGGTCCCATGTCCTGCATTTACGGCACGAAAAAGAACCTCAAGCCTGAAAGAGAGGCCTCTGAGCAAAATTTGTCGGCCGTTTCACGCCCTGAATTGAATGGGATGCCGATGACCTGAGATGTTAAAGAGCGTCAGTAAATAAACCAAATCAACAATAACAAACCACTGTACTCTGTGTTCCATGGTATTCCAAAACACCCACAACTGGGTACGCCATTAATTCACTATATAGATGCAAAATTCAAACTGATTTAAAGTTTAAGCATTTATACATTTTAATACAATTTGCTTCAATGCAACAATATAACAAATGACAAACGAAAGAGCAGTAACCAATACAGCGTTTTTGTTTTGTTTTGTTGTTTTGTTTTTGTTTTTTTTTTGACACGGAGGGGTCTATGGTGCCATATATTGTTTCCGTGAGTAATTACACGTTCCACAATTTTAAAATAAAAATTTTTGAACTGTTCTGTTTAATGACATTAATTACACTTTGCAATTTACATGTTACGTAACTATTACAGTAGTAGCCCCACAAGTTATTATCCCTGGAGTTTTAAAAGAAAATGTTGCTAAAATATAAAATAAACATTTTTTCTTACGGAGAACTAAACTATAATAAAGCATGCAAAGACGCCGAGTTTGAATACACACTTACTAGAGCTGAATCAGTTAGCTCTATAATGTGATATAGAATAAATTATGTTGTGTTTCGAACTTTGTTCTCAACTGGTTAGAACTGCTGATTCGGAAAAGTTCTGCAGCCAGCAGTTGGTGCCCAGCAGGTGAAGCTTGTTCCGAGATTTTATATTGGCATGAGCTATTACATGCGGCTGTTACCCTGACATGTTTAGTGCATTAGAGAAATGGACATGTAGGGGTAAGCTTGGAAACGACATCTAGTACGACTATTTGGCGATCTGTTTTTCTTTTAACGTAATGTAGATAAAATATAGTCACCTTTTTGGTATATGTTACAAATGTGTATTTATTTCACAATATATATTTTTCTTCTTCCAATTCTGAGTACAACATTGAGACCCTCGCCCTTCTAAACCATTAAGAATTGCGCATCTTCAAGATATTATATGTATAAACTAGTATATAACAATATAATGCAGCTGTATTTTGGAAAAATCTGACCATGTTTTCCTTTAAATCTTAAAGTTTTTAACAATTTATGTTTTAAAGCGTTCCTATAAGATAAAAATAGTTGCAAAGATTTTAACACATGGTTTTTAATTATTTATTTTTTACATAGGCTGTTAAAATACAGCTTATAGTAAAAATGTTAAGATATCTTCAGTTATCATGTTTGAGTTAAAAAAATGTATTTTAATTCGTTTACTTTCGGCCAAGTACGCTTCATAATTAGAGAAATTTCACTCTTGTAGTTAGCAGTATTTGAAAATATCTGTAAAGCTTACGGTAACAAAATAGTTTACATTATTGGTTTGCTGCAAGCTGAATAACGTCCACATACTCTTTTTGTCTTCAGGATCGCATAGATAAACAAATTATTGTATTATTTTAAGAGTGCCAAAATAGCGACAATTGCAGAATACTTTATAATTTATCAGTGCGTAAGATTAAATAAATTTTTACAGAGGTTTAAAACTCACAGTACTGCTATATTATTCATTATATAAGTAAGTTTGTGTGTGTCTAAGATATGACTCCTGATTTTATTTATTTTTTTATTTTAATCAACAGTATGAATTACCACATTCCTTTTGTTTTAGGCTCATTCTGCATGCAATCATGTTCCGTAAACTTACTTTCATTGAGAAGTTGGAAGAATTGTAAATGAAGATGATATGAATGAATTGCACTTAATCATTTCGTTTCCCCCAGACAAATTAACGGAAGAAGGAGATATAGAAGAAAATACACTACTGGATAGTGAAGTGCGTGACATTGCTAGTATATTAATGATGCGCATGCGCACTCAGTAACTAAGCGCAGAAAAGTGCAAGAATCTATAGTTGGAGATATACAAGAAGAACAGTCACTTTCTATCTATCTAGGAAGACAAGGTATACGCCACAACTTCGGAGACCCCAGCGGAGCAAATTGATGAATGAAAGAATGCTCACTGACGTGAGGTTTGATCCAGCAGGTCACCTGATCGTGCCACATAATACAAAGAGAAGCTGTGCACAAGAAGAAAACTACAGGAGTCCGTAATAGATGTGACATCAGATTTCATTGCAAGTGATATCTTCTATTTCACACTCGTTAAGGTAGCAAAAATAAGTTTATGTTATACACAGTTTCCAGATTTATTAGCGAAAAAAACTTAAAGTTACTTTTGGATGTTACATGTTCTAAACATTCACTTAAAACGTGTAAACGTATCACTTAATTATTGACGATTTTGATAATTCTGTTTAGTATTTTAACTAATAGTTTAGTATTTGTAATTAAGAAATATATCCAATATCCCAAAAAAAGCTTGATCTATATTTTTTAAATAAAGCATTGAGATATTTAAAAATAGTTTGATTCCCTTAATATGCATGGTATAATCTTAGAAATGTTAATAATTGAGGAAAAATAACCGAAGTATTCTGGCAGGCAATGAATTAAAATAACGATAATAAATTTTTTAAAAGTAATTATAAAACTAGGGATACAAATATCAAAAAGTTTGTCTTTGGTTTTACAAAAAAGTTCCCTTCCGTTAATATGAAGTGTACCCAAAATTTTCCGGATAGCGATGTCATCTGGTCAAAAAGTAACTTGGGCTTACTGGTCGCCACCACCCTTTAACCAGTTCCCTATCGCATGCATTCACCGTTCCTAGCCATTCTACTAATATAAACGCATCCTAGAAGTTTTGTTCCGCGTGATTGTTTAGCACCGCATGCATTTCTGCCTCGATTACTTCATTTGTGTCAAACAGTTACCCTTACAGTTTCACCTCAATGAGGAAAACAGAGAGTAGAGGCAGGGAATCAGGAAAAATGACAATAATATTTTGGGTAAAAAATTATGTGGTGATTAAAAAATTGCCAGTTTATGATTTACAACTATAAATTCTTTCGTCGCCAAAGTTCGGAGGCGACATCCTTACAAATGTTTACACATTCACGGTAAAACGCTACAGTATTACGCGGAATTAACTTTTAACCTGCTCAGACGAATTCTTTGTACAATAAGAAATATGAATTTGCGAGTGCTTTTCACTAAGGGCTTTGTCTGTTCTCGCTAAGACTACAGTACAAAGGCGAATGCCAAACCCAGATTGATTCTGCTTTCATTTGCTGCAGAAGCGGATGATGGATATTGGAATCTTACTGGCTTGCTGGCTGTGTTTTTCTTGAAACAGTGAATGCCAGGTCACTTTAGGCACCGAGACTGTTGAATCTTTTGCATTTGTATGAGCACCATGCGTCCCAATCAGCCATTTGCTGACCACACGCTGGTTGCAACGGCTGGCCTGTCGACTAAATTCCTGGGGCTATCGATCCGAATATCCTCGCTCAAGACTAGACGCCATGTGAACTCTGCAAAGCCACTTTGTGTTTAACTTGTAGAGCGTTAACAGCTGCTCTTAATGAGCGAGTGTATGTGAATTGCATTTAGTGATTTGAAAGCTACGTTAGAACAGACAATATTTGTGTATAACGCTTGTAATGCAACCTGTAGCCTGTAGCCAATTTATAGAGTAACTTTCTGGTGTTTCTGTTGACTTACAGATATTTTAAGGAAACTAGTTCTTAGATTTAAGGAAGAGGTTTGATAAACAATAGGATTCCTAACGCAAAACAACGTTTTCTAGCAGAAGAAAAACGATGATACTGGAGAAGCATTGTGGTGTTCTCCAAAGGAATCTCTACGTCTTGTATAACAAAAAACAGGAAATTTCTGTTAATGTTGTGGAGTATGCTGTTGATTGGCAATTAATAATTTTCTCTGATTAGGCTCGGTTTTATTTAATGGTTATATTTGTTCGCAAAACTGCAAGCGCAGGAGTACAGTAAATCCGCAATTAATTAACGAAGTTGCCTTCCACGATGAAAAATTGTTGTGTGGTATACTATAGCTGCAAGCCCTTTAATTTTTGTGAGCCAAGCTCAAATTGCCTTATCTTTTTTTGAAGGCTGTAAGGGAGGAGGTTTATGACAGAAGTAGCAGCAATAGTAGATGAGTAGCAGTTATTCAAATGGTACCATTATAAAAAAATAAATAAATAAAAAATAAAAAGACGCACGAGTTCAACCTGCTTTTATAATACACTTGATCTGCTTTCTAATACAAGAAATTAGATTAGATATTAAATATTACGTATGAAGTTTAGAGTATATATATTAAATAAATGAAATAAAAATGAAAAAGAATTAACATTAGGATGACATACACACAACTGGATTCACTCAACTTATTCCCTCCCCACTCCTGTTTCAGGCCTGAGCTGTCTCACTTTCATCTCAAATGTACCTACCCTCTTCTCTTTTCCTTGCATGCCAGCAGACGACCCCCCACCCCCCTCTGTTCAATCCTGTAAAGGTTCGTGGTAGATACTTTCCCATCCATATTTCCGTACCTTTACATTCAGTCAGTATATGTTTTCATGATGTTTCCTAGTCATAGTAGAAGGGGCAAATTCTCAACCATCTTCATCGATAGCCATCTGCCATGCCTGTAGTCTAAGGACCTGGCTAGTGAGCTTGGCCCTTGCTTGGCTGCATTATCTATTTAGATTTTTTAGCTGCGATTGTATTTTATCTCCCTATATTGCTCAATTTTCTGCTAAATCCATATCCTTCAGGCTTGTTCTTAACCTTCCTCAATATATTCTTTCTATTCTACTGAACTGCTCCAATTATTACTACAGAGTTTATGGCCCTTATGTTCCTCAGATCTTGACGCACATGGCTATTATTTGTGGGCAAACCAAATTTATTCCATAGATATAAGCGTTACACTATTAATCATGTGAAAGATAATTTAAGAACGGTTCGGGAGCAGAACTTTCGCTTGTGAATGCTTATTTTATAAGAAAATGTTAGAAATGTCTAACACAGACACCCTTTTTAATGTCTGCTATAATACAGATTAATATTCATTATAAGATATAAATATGATTATGTACATGTTTTTTTTTTTAATTAAAGCTGTATCAGTTCGTAATGTAAGGGGAGAATGTAAGCCTTAGCCGGGGTTTATCGGTCGGCCGCCGAGATGAGCGCGTATGACCGGCAAAGTTCTGTCTGGGACGTACTGTATTAAGTCGTTCGTTCTACTTATCGTCTAGAAAACTTTAGCAATCGGCATGGGGCATTCAAATATTATAGAATTACTGCTTGGATACATTCCACTATCAGCGCGATAAAAGAGATGGCCTTATAGGTTGGCTCTTTCTAATAAATGGTCTCTTTTATATTGACTGATAAACGCTGTATAATAGGCTGAATATGGTCATCATTACAAAAAATATTAAAGCAAGATTCTGCGGAAGTTCCATTAACAGTAAATGAGGCCATTTTCTTGCTAGCTGCAACAAAATCGCCTATCAAGCCTCAAGAAAATCTGATGTCATTTGGTTAACGGAGCTGAATTAGTTGAACCTACGCTCAAGCTGCATAAATGAGAAATGTATTGCAGGAATAATGGAGTTTACTTTGTCCTATAATGCCTCCCATTATGGAAAATATTACTCTAAAAACTCTCAAAAGTAGCCACTGAATAGATTTCCTTTTTGAGTGCTGTTCGCTGTCAAAATACTTAGTGCATGAAATAAAATTTATTGAAAATATCCCAATAGACTTACAGAATTTACTACATTCAAATATATATATACATACTATATCAATCCATCACAAAATAAGATCCAAAAATACACAAAAATAATACTTTATTTTAATTATTATATATATTCTAGAGTTCCTTGTTTGCATTCTGCCCAATAAACAATATCCTTGTTTATGCTAATCTGACGTAATGTACTTCTCAGATTATGTTACCCTTTAATGTTACTCTTAATCATTCATATCCATTTCTCTCTAACTTGCCCAAATAGTTCCCTATCATTTCTATATTCTTCTTTCCTTTTACAGTTAAAATCTTTCAAATTAATATTTCCCTATCCAAATTCTTCCATTTTTGTTGCCAAGCCTGCTCTTTCCTTAACTTTGTTTGCCTATAGTATAATAAACAAAGAAAATCTGAATTGGTTTATACACACATTGGGTCGGTCCTGGTGGTGTAGTGGTAATCATATTTGCCTCCTAAATCCAAGATCGCGGGTTCAATCCCGGCCAGGATTGATGGATTTTTAAGCGTATTCCTAAGTATGGGTTCCTTCGGAAGGGAAGTAAAGCCGTGGGTCCCATGTCGTAGATTTACGGCATGTAAAAGAACCTCAAGCTTGAAAGAGGGCTTTGAGCAAAATTGGTCGTCCGTTTCAGGCCTTGAATTGAATGGGACGCTGATGACTTGAGATGTTAAAGAACGTCCGTAAATAAACAAAATTGACAAAAATCCACTCATTGGACATTTTTCTATTTCTTTATCATACCCTTTTAAATTCATAACTCCCGTTCTAGCCCATGCAAACCCTTCCCGACCTGTCTTATCACATTGTTCTATATATGTTTTCCTATTCCATACTATTTGTATTTCCCTATATCAATGAACTCTTTTCTCTCATACTACCAAGTATTTCTTGAGGTTCAATATCTTCCACTATTAGGTTTATTTCTTTTCAGAATCTTCTGTTTTTGTATTCCTTATTCATCCATAAGTTTCCTAAACATATCTGTAGTAAAATTTCCTGCACTTTGAGATACCATGATTCTTTCCCCTTACATATTTCTTGCATTCTGAAACATTCTTTAATAATATCGCTCTTTTCCAATGTGGTAATTCTGAATGTGTTTCATAATTCTTGTAATAATTTTTATCTTAGTGGAATGCCTACCTAATTCTAGTTGCGCTACACCATTTGGGGATGCTGTCGGTAAACCTAAGATCAGTTTACAAAAATTTCTATTTATTTTATCAACATGTTTCCATGCAATCTCTTTATCCCATATTTTTGCACTATGTAACATTTTTTGCTTCTACTGTGGTTGTCAAATTCTTTCCAGCCGATTCACTCATATCCGGAATTTTTCTTCAACATACTGTTACTCTTACAGATGTTTTTCCTTTTTCTATTGCCATTTTTTTTTTGTTCATTCCAACTTCCATTAGAACTTAATCATGTCCCTAGATAATTAAATTTCCTTACTCTCTCTATTTCTCTCGCATTTAACTGTCATTTCTCATCCTTTCTCAATTTATTACTTCATTTTAAAACTACGATCTTTGATTTCTTTTCATATATTTTCAATCCCTATTTATCACAAAAAGTATTCACTACTTCAATTGACTTTATCAATCCTCCGCTAGATACAGATGCAATTACTAAATAATCTACAAAAAGTAACCCTGGTATATTGGTGCATAGAAATGCTATATTTATTGAAAGTTGTCTTTTGAATCTTTAGCCGTTAAGGCAATATAATAGAGAAATGGTGAGATAATTAAAAAGCTAAAGTTTTAATGCTTTAAAATGTTGAATGTTAAATAAATAGATTAAGTTATACTATGTTTGTATTGTACTCAGTAGTCTTTTATTGTTTATGCATTAGATGTATTTATTTGCTTAAAATGCTTCTGAAATACACTTATGAGAGGACTTGCTGAACATTAATAATATTGTGACGCACCTGGTGCTACTGTAGAAAAGTTATGTTGGTTATAGCCTTGTGATATTAATTAGTACTGCAGGTTTTTCATGTAATGGGAAAGTTGTTAAGAGTTGTATGCGGCAACACTTGCCTTGGTTGGCCGGATTTTCTTTCTCTAGCACACCATTTACATTTCTCGACCACATTAAAAGAGCTCAAAGTAGAAACAATACCACACGCTGTGTTTGTACAGGCGCGCCAACCTTCGTCCCTTTATCTTTTACAGAAAATCCATGCTCTTTTTACGGCCACAATTTACATAGCAAGAGCTCCAGTGCACGATATTGTACCACTGCGGAGTTTTATGGCACGTGTGCTTGTAGCAATGTAGCGTTTATCAATAGTATGTACGTAAATAAGATAGCATAATGACTTCATACAACTCTAAATGTTTGAGTACCATATAAGTTATGAGTAATGCTGACTAATGAGATCAAATATCGTATTGATCCAGAAACTGCAACCTAGAGCACACATTATATTAACACTGACATCAGTCTGACACTGACTCAAGAATATCTCAAAATGACATTTACTTTTATGTTACATTCGTACATTTTAACGACCGAGTTTATTTATCGTTTACACTATAGCGATTGACATCAACTATTAATTTAACTTGACACTCTCCGCTAATGTCATGTGTTTAAAAGCGTAAAAAAGAGTTTAACTCCGGATAAAAGGCCCGTTCACGAGGAGTCCATGACCAACATCTTTCCATCCTACATTCTCATACTAGATGACTTAACCTTAATCTTCATTTAATTAGTAGGTTAAATCCCAAAGGATAGAACGCTTGACAACCTTACACAGTCTAAATTTAGCTCGAACCTGCTATCAAATCTACTTGATTTGCTTGTTCACATGTTTCCGAATTAATGGGTGATATTTCCTTCATGGGACCGTTCCACGCGTAACAACCGGTTGGTCGCTTCAAGCTGGTACCGCGGTGAACGGACTCAGAAAGTTCGCAGCTATGATTGTGGCGTAAGTTATTTTGAACTGCCTCCTTTCATTTTCTAATTTCTAGCATCGGCTTATGAAAATAAACACTACCCTGACAGTTCCCTCTGAGAAATGAAAGAAATTTCTTTACGAATGTTATTTTTCAGTTCATCTAATGTGTGTGGATTTGTCTTGTATACTTTTTCCTTTAATGTCCCCGAGAGATAAAAATCGCAGGACGTTAAATTAGGAGACAAGGGGGGGGGCAATATGTTAGTGATGAATTTATCTTCGAATGTTTCATGAATTACAACGGGTTGTATGTGCATTGCGAAGTCTTGTTAGAGAGTCGCGAATCTGTCTTCCCTCATAGTTAATTCAAGATAAAGGGCTGAAAAATATTCAGCACATACCATTCATTGTTCCTTTTATAAAAAAAAAAGTAAAAAGGTATATTATTCTTTCACCGCTAATGGTGCACCTCCTATCTTTTGATAATGCAGGGATTCCTCGTGAAGCAGGTTAGGTTTTCCTGAATTCCAGTGTCGGTTGTTTTGTGAATTAAAAATCCCACTTAGTTGGAATCAAGATTCGTCCGTAAAGAAAATTAGATTAGGATCAATTTCTCAGTCATTAACAATATTCAAAATGTATTCAAAAAACATCTATTCCTGGATTCAGGGTCACCCGGTTTAGGTTCCTGCACTACAGTAATGTTATAGGGTTTTAACTTAAGTAGCTTTCTAGCCGTTCGAACAGGGAAAGGAAATCCTTGTGTGCTGAGAAAGATATCAAAGTGTTTTTTTTAGAGAAGGTTCCATACATGTCCAATGCTATCTATCATTTCTCCTATGAGTACTATAAGTAGTAGTAAAAGCTTTCTATCATGAATACTTCTCCTTTTACGATAGAAATTGAATATCAATAAATCTCTCTTAAAACAATCTCGGAACATCACGAGCACGGACGAATCGTAAATAAATAATATTTGGGGAATAGAATAACTGAATTGAATCATATTAACGTAATTAATACAGTATATTACTCCTCCTAATGAATGTTCAACATACTGTCACACAACAGACAAGAACACCTCCGTGCGTTCTTAAAGTTAAGTTCGTACTGACCTCCCCTCCGGCTTCCCGGTCGAATTTCAAGCATGGAAACGAGATGAGACCTGCAGAACTAGCTCAACTGCGGCTAACTGCATTTAGAGCGGCCATGCGAAGGAAAAATCACCCAATATAAGCTAACGCTTTACAGTTGTTTCTAATTTTTCATCTATTCCTTCTAATATTCACTTTTTCTTTGCTACACCAATTTCACATATATAAATAAATTTTGGAAGAATAAAGGGAAAAACATCAGAGGAAGACAAAGGACAAAGTCTAACAAATTCCAATACTACTCAAGCGGTCATATCTCTTTCAGAAAATTAGTGTGCACAGAGTTTCGTCACAAAACAAATATTAATGCCGCTAGAGCGATTTTTAAATTTTGATAACCCCTCCTCCTGCTAATTTTAATTACTTTCAGAAAGTTGTGTTTTTTTTTTTTTTTCAATGGCAAATATCAAATTTCCTTTAAAAAGAATTAAAATTGCGGCCATTAGAACATTTTTTTTAAATTTGGGCTTAAACCCCAACATTTTTCAGGGGTAACAGATAACCACCCCTCCCTCCTAATAGACCGATTTAACTGATTTTCAAAATCAATTTTTCCTGTTTGATTTCAAAGACATATGTCGAGTTCGTTTAAAAATGTTTAAAATTGCAGCCTCTAGAGCTATTTTTATATTTTGCTTTAAACTCCCAAATTTTTTCAGGTATACCCGATAGCCCGATAGCCATTTTCGCAATTACTTTTATTAGTTTATATTGGTTTTTTTTTTTCTGAGTTTCATTGGGATGAAGCAAAAATTGCGGTCGCTAAGCGATTTTTCAAACTTTCGCTTTACATTACCCCCCCCCCAATGAGTCATTTTGGTTAGCGAACTCGACGAATGTATATAATAAACGAATATTTTTGGAAATATTTCATTTTTTAAAAAATATTTAGATGTCTAATAGATGCGATTGATGCAGATTTGGAAAGATTAGTAAATACTCTTTCCATTGGACAACAGCAATAGCTCACGTTCTTTCTTAATTCGCTTAAAAATCGCTAAAAACTGTAACTTGATAGGCTATTTAAAGGACAGCTTAGGCTTCTATGTATCAAAATTGACAAGAAATAGTCATTATTGTTCCTAATGTTATCATTGTAAATGTGTATATGCTTTAATGTCATTTTTTCAAACCCATCACTGTCTGTAGAGGTTTCCAATCTGTGATTCATAAAATCATATTCCGTTTCATTTCTAGGCTTCCAGACGGTTGGGTTATGAAGCGCTGGGTCGTTTATGGGTCTCTCGAGGAATATTTACCTTTCTCTCACAATACACCTTTCCTTGTTATCTTCATTACCTTATTTATTTGCGGGTTATTACACAAATTTCTAGTGATCTAAAGGTTTTGTTCAGTATTTCATCAAAGTTTGTCTTTCTTATACTTTTGTGAGTGTAATCTTTCCTTCAGATTACAATATTTTTTAGACATCATTTCTAATTTCAGAGCTACATGTACGGATAGTATACTCTATTGACTTTTGATCTGTTCTGGAGTATGTTTTATTTTAAATTATGTCATACACTGATCCATAAACCCTTGTTACTTTGCTTGTTTGACCTGACTATATATTTCTACTATAAAATCATACACTCATCCATACTACGCAAAGAGATTCTGGAACTGCTTTCACGTATTTCTGGCATCTATGTGCGTGGATACATGTGGAATCATATACATGACTTGATAACACAAATAAATAATATTTTATTACACGATCATTTTAGTTTCACAAGTTTAACTCTTGTTGCCGACTTTCCGGGATAAAATGCTCCGCGGTCCATGAACTCATTTCGCGTTTCACAGATAAAATCCGTGCATTCGGAATATTTACCACACCATTTGGTGACTTGGCATGCTATGTTCTGATATTTTAATATAGTTTTATATCATGACCGTTAAACTCAGCTCTATTGGTGCGAAGTACTTTCCCTTTTACATGCTTCTACTATACAATCACCATAGTAACTAAGTCGGAGACGTAAGAACTGGCCTTCCATATAGCAGGCGCTTGGAGTGGTATGAGTACCATTTAAGCAAATTTCGCACTTGTAGAGCCTAGTTTTTTCAGGCGTGCTTTATATCACTAGGGTGTATTATGTTTCTATCCCATGAAATTCTTTGAAATGTAAATATTTTGTAAACCTTTTCTTTATATATACAGAGGGTGCCAAAATGTACCTATACACACTGCAAGCAAACAAAAAAAATTGTGTTAACAAAACTGAATTCACACAAACAGATGAGCACTAATCATCTTAGACTTTTGCATTTACAACGGTTACAAGTTGCTCAAAATGTCTACATCGCCGTCGATACACTTCTGAGTACGTTGAACTACTGATTGAGCAACGTTTGCGGAAGTGTCCTCAGCGATTGCAGCACATGCCGTTTCAAGGTCATTTTCATTTAATGCGTACAAAAGTCTTGGGATGAAAACTTTCAACTTTGCTGTTTTACTAATACGACGTACGCTGGTTCTGCTAATCCCGGTCTCGCGCACACATTGCTTTGTACTTTTCTGCGGTGAATGCCCCAAACGTTCCAAAACCATAGCCGAGGATGCGGGGCTTGTTGGTGTGCGAAGCCTCCCAGATCTGCCCTTGTGAACATCAAATACGGTACCATGAGTCTCAAATTTGTCTCGAATGCGTGCAATTGTTGCTCGCGTTGGCGGTTCTGTTCTATACACATGTCTCCATTGCCTTTGAACTTCAACAACATTCTCGGTTTTCAAAAACCACTTCAAAATTGCTTTCCGTTGTTCAAACAATAATCTTGGCTCCATTTTATCTTAGTAACGCTAGCAAAACGTAATGTGAGTCACATCTGTTTACGATAATCTTGGCTTCATTTGTTCATTGTTGATTTACCTGTCACGTAGCAACGCTATCATAATGTATGTGAGTCACATCTGTTTACAGAACATCATACTACACATTACTGATGTTTTTCGGTCCAACTTTCAAATATATTAAATAGATAATATTTAAATAGATAAATAAATAGATAATAGATAAATTCTGGGGAGCGGATAAATCCCACATTTTACTTATTTTGTCACTTTATTTAGTAATGTATTATAAAATTATATTGTTGTTGAAATGTTTTAATTATTTTATTTTATTGTTAAAAATAAAGTAATTTTTCTTGAAATAAATGATTAGTTGTTTTATTATATCAACTGTGAAAGTGTGTATACATTTGGCACCCTCGGTATATCATTCCATTACTCACAAAAATAGCGAAAATGTCACGATTATTGAGTTTGATACCTGCACATATTACTGTGCATGATAGTTTCCTATTCTACCAATCAATTAGTGTTCTTGTTAATTTTATTACTTTATTGATTATTTTGTTCGAGGTCAGAAATGTTGCAATACATTGTCGTTTTGTTGTGTTGCAGAGCTGGGCTCGTATTTGGGTGCGCCATGCGAAGTATCATGTAACCCGGAGCTGGACCATGTGTTCTGCGACCAGATCACCAGGCACTGCGAGTGCGAGAAGAAGTACCCTGTGAAACTGGGAGCAACCAAAGGCTGTGCCAAACGTGAGTGATGCATGAATTATCTAGATATTTGCTAATTTCCAATTATACCAATGCAGCATTGAAAGTCTTTGGAATATTTTCCAGGAATAATTATTTATCTCATGGTGAACACCGTGGAAGACAAGTAAAAATATGTATTAGAGTGCGGACAGATGTAATGTAGATTTCTAATGTAAAATATTCTCTAAGATATGTCCCCACTCTGGCTGGCAAATTTACTTGTTCAGTATTTTGTAACAGTGTATTTTTATGTATCTGTAAAAAGCATAATTGCTTCTATTGTGGATATAATGCTTTAAATATTTTTATATTTGTCTTAAATAAGAATCTTTTTCAATGTTTATCAACTTAAGAACTGCACTTTGGTATAATATTTATTAACTACTATAGATAATATTACTGACTAGCGATAGAAAATGTTCACAAAAGGTCTATCTGCCCCAAGAAGTACTCTAATTAAAGGCGATAAGTTGTCTTTTATAGCTTTGTCGAATTCATCAATGAAATGCTAAATATTCAGCAACTTTACACTGGCAAATATTTGAGGCGCAACGGTACATATGAGGCGTATTTAGAAAGTAAGTGCCTTTTGTAAATATTGCCTCTGTATCTGCTGTCGACCTGGGATCCTTCATCCGTTAGTAAGCCACGGACTCCCATGACAGCAGGCCATGCTTTTTCCTCGTTGTTTCCTAAAGGATTCAAATGTTCAAGAAAGTACATTGGCCCGCCGATTGTGAGATCCGGTATGTTCGTTTTTTAACTTGAAACACAAAACTCAAAGGTCTACCAGTGAGCCAACGTTTTTGTCTCGATATGCAGAGGAAGGTGGCGATTTTTATTAGCAATATTGTCACTGGTGATGAGACATGGGTGTCCCACATGGCTCCTGAATTAATTCATTGTTGATTTTATTTATTTACGGACGCTCTTTAACATCCCAGGTCCTCAGCGTTCCATACCATTCAGGGTGTGAAACGGCCGACAAATTTTGCTCAGAGGCCTCTTTTTTCAGGCTTGAGGTCGTGCCGTAAATGCATGACATGGGACCCATGGCTTTACTTCCCTTCCGAAGGATTGGGATTTTTATGCCCGAAAAAATCCATCGATCCTGACCGGGTTTGAATCCGCGATCTTGGGTTTAGAAGGCAAGTATGGTTACCACTACACCATCAGGACCGACTCCTGAATTAAAGCAGTCCTGGAATGGAGGCATACAGCATCACCATTCAAGAGGAAATCCAAGCAGTCAATTTCAAAAGCAGTAGCGTAAGGATAGCTTCCATATGACGGGAACATTCTACGAAACTTGGTGCCATGTTACGACAATTGCTTGATCAGTGGTGAAAACTATGTAGAAAAGTACTTTAAGATCTGTAGAATCCAATGAAAATAAAAAAGTTACGAAAAATTTATAGTTTATATGCTAAATCATTTCGATTGTTACTTTTCGAATATACACCTCCTATATCTTTACTTACATCCGATTTGCTTGAGTCGATTGCTGTTATTTTGTGCAACATGAAATGAAATTTCATATTCGTACAAGAGGCTCAAATTTTCATGTTCAAACAGATATGTAGTTTTTGAAATTGATTCACTGAAAGTCCCAAGATACTCACGGTATATCCGTTTCACTCTAGACACTACATTTTGAAATTTCTCAAAAACTAATAAATGGATTTAATTCAAAAGTTTTCAATGTGTGCAATGAAGTATGAACATGATTATATTGCTACATTTCATCATATTATATATTAATATAAAAACAGCAGAGTTAAAAGGTGAAAATTGAAAATAAACTCATGCTAATTATTTGCATAACTTTTTTCAATATTGGCGAATCATTATCATTACACTGCCTCTTTAAGCTTTCACACTGCATTACAGCCATAATGCTTTATCAAAGGACATAGCTAGGTTATATTTAAAAGTTTAGGAAATTTAGGAATCTATACATATTATTTCTTCAATTTCGGGGCTATTGTCTTGATTTCTAGGGTAGCGTTCAGGGCATTTTCTTTCTGCCGACCTTGGTACAAGAATGCATCTAATGTAATCAATTTGGAGTAAGAGCGTGACCAATACCAATCTTTGTTTCAAATATGTGAGACTATGTTAAGCTGAAAATGTGCAGCAGTCAACTATTTTGCTTCTTAGCCCTTTCATAACTGAATGCTTGTGTATGCATTTCCTCTGTGCTGGTCATTTATTTTTATTTTTGCTGAAATTTTCACTTTTGTATCTTTGCCTTCATATATTGCTTACAAGTTAAATATTCGGCATTTATGCTCTATATTTTCTTTTTTGTGCTTTATTACTCACTCCTCTGGTCATAAATTGTCATTGCTTTAAAATTTCATTATTACATTTTCCTGCACGGCTTTGATTGGAAGTCACAGTTACAGTCGTTTGCGAATGTCATTAATATTGAAACAGTGTTTTTACTGAAATCTCCACCACTAATTTCCAAGGCAATGGTATCAAAGGAAAGGAACTGACGGGAATATTTGCCTCCGGAACTAATTGGATCCCGCATTATGAACAGTAATTTCTCTGACACTATTTTTCACTGTCAATGTTTTATTCAACGCATGAACAGCTGAAGTCCCATGTGACTGCAATGATGTGGAAATATGCAGAAACTTGTCTTCCGTAAGCATGATGCGCGAACCGAAAGCCGCAAAATTTTAACATATTAACATATGTTACATACTGGTAACATTTCCTGAACTGTCGCATGACAGTAAATGTTAACAAAACTAACAAACAAATAAATACTTTTAAAAATGGCTTCGTGTATGACAGATAAAAAATGGTACTGCAGTGGACAAGAAATATAAAACGTTAAAAAGACGTGAGCAATCTTTGATATGAGAGGGAAATGGAATAAGCCCTTATCTCTTATTAATTATAAAGCATCAGGTCAACTAAATGAGTTACTATGTGTTATGACTTGCCAGATATATCAGTAGATACACTAGAGAGGATGTGCAATGCTATTCTGTTATATGTAAGTGAAACATTGGGTTGGGGTGAACTGAATATGTAAATAAAATACAATCGATTTTTTGAAAAGGGTTCTCGTCAAACTGTGGGGTCATGAGGGAAGTAGGTTACTTTGAAGATACGGTTAATAATAAAACAATGACGATGAAGTACTGGCTGCAGAGGTTAAAAGAGGACTAAAAGGAATTGTCCTGGGTACAATATAGCAACGATGCGATACAAATAATAAAAATGTATGGAAGAAGGTTAGAACAAGGCTAGAGATTATCAGCAGGCAGAAAATCGAGGCAAAATGTAACACGAAAGTCTCCTCAGCCTATCAAATGAAATTAAACTAAACTAAACAACTATGTGCTCGTTCTAGGGAGAAGGGAGAGATCAGGAATGGCCTGGTTGAGAATAGGAAGTTAAAAGGTTCAAATAATAATGATAGTTCTGGTAGAGCAATCTACTCCTTTGTAGAGGTGATAAGGAATGGGTACATATTCTGGCAGAATGTACCCACTGGGAACACCTAAGAAAAACGCTGTTTCCTGAAAATCATTTTAAGTTAATTAGAGGACGATTGACATGCTGGGATCTGTTTGCGAACCACACTAATTGGTTGAATAGGAGCATTTTCCTAGCCAAAGTGCGCGAAGCTAAAAGTAAGTTGTTTTCTGATTAGAACGCAAAAGCTGGTATATATGTTCCGTTCATTTATCTGTAAGTATCTGTATTTATTAATATAAATATTATTATTAATATTGTTATTTTTATTATTATTTTTTCCTCTTTGTAATTGTTATCGTATTTAACACGATCCATGCATAAAATATATTTGTAATGGGTATAGAGAATTTTATAACAATAAAGATACATCTACCACTACTACTGCTACTACTACTATTAGTACTATTACTACTACTGCTACTACTACTACTATCACTACTACTGCTACTACTACTATTACTACTACTACTACTGCTACTACTACTACTACTTCTACTATTACTACTACTGCTACTACTACTATTACTATTACTACTACTGCTACTACTACTACTATCACTACTACTGCTACTACTACTATTACTACTACTACTATTACTGCTACTACTACTACTATCACTACTACTGCTACTACTACTATTACTACTACTACTACTGCTACTACTACTACTATCACTACTACTGCTACTACTACTATTACTACTACTACTACTGCTACTACTACTACTATCACTACTACTACTACTACTACTACTACTGCTACTACTACTATCACTACTACTACTACTATCACTACTACTACTATCACTACTACTACTGCTACTACTACTATTACTAATTACAACTATTAATATTACTGCTACTACTACTCTTACTACTATTATTACTACTGCTGCTGCTACTACTACTATTACTATTACTACTTCTACTACTACTGCTACTACTACTATTACTACTGCTACTACTAATATTACTGCTACTACTACTACTACTACTACTGCTACTACTGCTACTACTACTACTGCTACTACTGCTACTACTACTATCACTACTACTGCTGCTACTACTACTACTACTACTACTACTACTACTACTATCACTACTACTGCTGCTACTACTACTGCTACTACTACTATTACTGCTGCTATTACTACTACTAATTAGAACTACTAATATTACTGCTACTATTATTATTATTACTATTACTACTACTACTGCCGCTACTACTATTACTACTATTACTACTACTACCATTACTACTGCTGCTGCTACTACTACCACTACTACTACTATTACAACTACTAATATTACTGCTACTACTACTATTACTACTATCACTACTACTACTGCTACTACTACTATCACTACTACTACTACTATCACTACTACTACTATTACAACTATTACTACTTGAAGCAGGAAATAAGGCTGCCTTTATTAACTTAATAACTAAAGGCTGCAGAGTTATATTTCTAAAGGCATTAAATTTGATAATGGTAATTGTTATAAATATGTATAAGAAAATCATTTAGAAATAGGTATAACAGAAATAGAAATAATTTGTAACTAGTACTTATGTGTATGTCATTTGACAGGTGATGGTATCTTACGAAAGGATTTTGCATACATTTTGTAGTAAAGATGTTAGAAAGAGACAGAGATGTATACCTGACGACTCGTCCGCTAAGACCGCTCCTTAGACACGGCTGAGGAAAGGGTAAACTATCTTTTGTTAGGTCACGAACCTTCTGCCCAGGAAATACTCAGGAGTTCACAATAAGAGAAACATGTGGCCGTAACGGGACAGAATTTGAACAAAGTCATACAGAGCAATAATTTAAGAGAAAATGAGAATGTCAGAACGGAGACGAAAATGTTTTATTATAGGCAAGCCGAAAACAGCCCCTCAACACGTGCGTTATCTCTGAGAACATTTGGAAATCTACAAACTAAGGAAGGCAAAAGATTATCAATAGAAATCAGAATGTAAGGAAAGGGCCGAAATTTATGACAGGCTCTTCTTAGAAAATCCAGGTTCGTGGAAAGATATTGTAGATTAAGGGGGAGAGAATAATTCTAGCCAATGGTCATTTGATAAAAGTCGACCAATAAGGAGAACTTAGTTACAAATAAATATTTTTAAGATAGCCAATGATGAACATATAACATGGAAATAGGATAATATACGAGGGAATTTAATTTAGCGAAAGGCGTGGCGATATGGTAGAAAAACTGGAGTACAGAAGTGAGTATTTGACCAACTGTCTCTCTGAAGACGAAGGACTGACTACTCAATCCTGCTGATTGCCCGATATCAAAATCTGGTAAATTTCTACCACAATTAAGTAGCTCGGTCGTGTCCTATCTTACGACTTTCTTGAACAGATATCGTCTTCCCTATCCTGTGCAAGAATTTCTATTGGTTAAAGCGCAAGTTTAATTCTCCCTATCATCTTCTTATTGGACGTTCACTTATAACTTTATTTTGTTTACCAAACCTCCCCGTGGCCAGAGATCTAAAAGATATTTTTCAACCCCCCTGCAACATTTGCGTCAATAGTCACTTTGTGGTTACATTATTTTAAAAAAGGAATCTTTCGGCACTTCCTCACAAAACGATCATTTGAGTTTCCTGTTTTTATGAAGGTCTGTTTTCTATACGTAGGTATAAATACAGGCAAATACAATAAACATGGGTCTGGTTCCTTACCCTAATAAAAATACATGTAGCAATTCCCTAAAAGGTCCGTGCACAAGTGTTCGTTGTCAAAACTTGAAAATAAATACTTTGATCTAAACAGATGTCATATCAATACAAGTAATATACGTACATCACAATATACTTATATAATTATAACCATAATATCAGTTTATAGAAATAAATCTCTGAGTCTCAGTGCGCAATTTAATAAAGTTACCCAAACGTTACGCAAGACTGGACAATTTTTTAACTGAACTAAAGGTATAGACAAGAAGTGGCACTGTGAGTTAGCGCAGATTGAACTCTCTATAGAATGACGTACGGCGTTTAAAAACACCTTTTGCTGCCTTTGATTATACTCGATTTTACCACCAAGTAGCGCGAATATCGCAATTTAACTCACTCTCAGCAGTGAAAGGGTTAAGAAGGAGTACTTACAATCTTATGAAGCATAACGTGGATGATAATGGCAAAACAAGTCGTCGATTCACCTCACTTAAAGATTTCAGTTCCTGAATATTTTGCCCCAAGTCACCCTGCACACGGCAATAATCAATGGATAATTGAACCGGTGCAGCAAGAAGAATGTCCTTTTATCATTTTTGACATTTTTTTCACTGTAACACCTGGTTTAGGTTTGAGAGTGTTGATTTCCTATGATATTTTCCGTTTGTGCGCCATTGATCAACAGTGCAATACATTTCTGCAAACTAGCATACTAATTTTATAAATGTTCCTGTGTAAGCCTTAGTAAAGAATGATCATCTAATGAATAGCATAATTAAGTAATTTTAACATTTTTAAAAGTTCCATAATGTTTCGATGATTTTCACCATGTTCGGGTCGCAGCTATTTTCATATTTCAAAACATTAACAAATGTGAGTTCGGAATGTCACTGCATGAACTTCCTAACCATGTGGCGATAGATGTTGAAGAATTCTACTACTTAAGTACCTATCTTTTACTCTTCGCGTTTCAAAACAAATTATCTATTGCATAAGAGTTGTCCAAATGAAACCCGACTTTTGATGCATGCGTTATTATTTCCATACACATAACTTTGTGCAGTTCTGTAAATATTAGAAAGAGGTTGATATTATCTGAAGATTTGTTTTTATTAGAATTTAATGACTCGTATTACAACTAAGGTCTAAAGAGACGATTGTCTGAAGCTGTAGTATTCTGTTTTCACGTTCAGAAGCATCTTGAATTGGTAGTAACCAATATGAATTCGTCCAAACATGCCCAGAGAGCACTTTTTGAATTTTTGAAGACAGAGGATGATTTATTGAGCCGCAGTTTATTGTAGAATGAAGCATGTAATGGAAATGAATGTCTTCTATGCTATACACCCAACGTTTGCTGAACTCCCTGATGTTCTTGAAGATTAGTTCACTCACAACAAGGAGCATTTCGCTCAAGATATTCATAATTTAGTAGCAGGCTGAGATATTTGCTTGATCAGACAAGGCGAATATGGTTAGCTGATATTTAACCTATTGGTTTCTATATGTCCACATCTTCTAGCCAAATAACCATTGCAGAAACTATCAAAGTGTCTCACTCTTGTTTGGCAATCTATCTAATTCAGCATTATCACGTTTCCTGAAACAAGACTCTCCAGAAAGATTTTTCTTTCCGTTGGTAAAGTCATCTTTTTTATCTTGGGACACTCCCTGTTCAGGGAGTGTCAAATTCTACCCACAACAGAAGAAACACGATTCTTAGAGCATTCTCCACGGCTAAGCTGTTAAAAATTTCCTGGTAGAGTAGAATGCGTTTGGTGGCATTTCATTGCAATTAGCTAGATTATGTTTATTTGTTGTAAAATCACTATATTTCAAATTACATATAGCATTCTTTTAAATAGCTACATATAACACTGCACTAGTTGCGTTTCATATTTACATAAACAACTGGAATGAAACAACATTAAAACTGTCCTCCAATGTAAGGATTAATCTTACACGTGTTTATACGTGATGCTTAATGTACATCGTTCAGTATAGTATGATCATATCATGGATTAAAATTCATATAGTTTTCATTTCCCACAATGTATACGTGGTGTTTCTCATTAGAGGAAACGTTTAAACAAGTCAATGGGTCTAGGTAAAAGTTTGTTCATAGATTAGCATAATCTTCCCGGGTACGCTGAGCCAAAGAGGGAAACAGAGAGAGCATCTCTTTGCATAACGAACACGCATATCATCAAGTTCCAAGATCGTTTAACAAAGTCTTCGTATTTTAATTAATATTTTCATTTTATTGCATATTCATTTGAGTTATCATTTAGTATTTATAGACCTGCTAAAGGCTTACGATAATGTGCCAGTGAAGAAATTATTTGAGATGTTGCAAATATTAAAATTAAAGCTATATAATCGCTGTACAATTGGGGAAAAGAATATCTTAAGGCTTTCTGGAACTGAGGAGAAAAAATGTTAAGATATGGGAATCCCAGTTGGAAATGAAACTATGTATACCCTACATTTCTCGGACAATCAGATTTTTCAAGGACAGGATCTGAATAGTGTAGAATATATGTCAAAGAAACAAAGAGGAATAAGAGAAATGGGACCTTCAAATAAACATGAAAAACTGTACACATGTCGGTTCAAATTCGACACTTCTGTCAATTGAAAGTTATATTATAAAAAACTAATTTGGAATTTTAATATCTAGGAACTAAAATTAGCAAGAAAGGCACGCATGAAACAGAAATTAACTCAATTCTTTAGAGTAAGTATATTACAAACAAAGTTAAAATTGCTATACTTATAAAATTGTAACAAGCATGGTTGTAAGGATTGGCAGTTCCCTGAATTTGTACAGAAAATTTTCAAGTTGCAGAGATGGATTTCCTGCTTAGATCAACGATAAATTCTAACTGGGATAGAGCCCGTAATAACAGGATAAAATAAATAATATATATGATGCTCTATGTGTTGAATACATGGAAATGATACTGCCGATATAGTAAGGGCACGTACAACATATGGGGGAAGAACGTTAATTTCATTTCATTCGATATGCTGAAGAAGATTTTCGTGTTACATTCTGCCTCGATATCCTACCGGATCATATCATCTAGCCTCGTTCTAATCTTCTCCATGCATTTTTATTATTTTAATTGTCTCGTTGCCTTATTGAACCCAGGCCAATTCCTCTGAGTCATATTTCCACCTCTGCAGCCTAAAACGCAGCTGTATATTTTATAACTGGTGTCTATAGCACTTAGAACGATGTATGAACTGGTCTCCATCCCCATATTTCACCTCCAGTTTTAATAGTGTTTAACATCCTTTTTAACTACTGAGGCACCATAGGCGGTGGACACTGATGACACATGAGATGAAATGGTAAACTGGAAAACGGTTTTTTTAAGAAAGAAAGAGTTCCAGGCCTAAATTTAGCATACCTCCCCGGCATTTGCCATTTGTGGGGACTGAGAGAAACCTCGAAAAAATCTCAGTCAAGGAGAACGGTCCTGGTGCCAATCGAACCCAAGACCTTCCGCTCACGAGTCCGCGCCTTAACGACCTCGGCTACCCCAGGCGGTACATTTCACCTCCATACAGCAGAATAGACTTAGTCGTAGCACGTAAAAGTGTGCGCACTCCAGCCCTTGGAGGGCCAAGGACGTTCACGATGGCTGCTTCATCCACTATCTCTCTCGACTTAACGGGGCAAAACTACAAGAGGAATGTGATCAAGCGTTTGTGTAATTTAAAAAAAATGCTTCATTCCTAATAGTGAACTGACCGTCGGGAAGAGATGATAGACGGGTAAGCTCGGATATCTTTGAGTTAACCATCAAGAAAATGTCTTCGACTCTGGTATAGCGTCATGGTGCAGGTAAAGGGGTGATAGGAAACAAATGTCCGAAGTGCATTCGATCTCCTTATGAACAATCGACATCAAAGCACTCCAGCTACTACTATAATGACGGCAAGGATATGAGGGCAAAGAATATGTCGTCCATTCATTTGAGTATCGCCCAATGGTGCACGTATAGTCAAACCACGTAATCGGTTGATTACACGTACACGTATTGCGTGTCTGTAGAACACATTGTTCCCAGAATTAATTTACTAGTTAACTGTTGTGTCCCAAGCACTGTAGAGCTCTTGGGATAATACCAGCTAAGTGAGGCAAGGAGATGTAATTATAGCTGTTTCTAATTCGCACACAAATTGAAATAGAAAACACAGCTAATAGAATTCAAGTTCACAATGAAACTCATAAAACAAACACAAAAACAACTGCCCAAACCGAAACTTAAATGAACAAAAGAACCTGTTAAACTGTAAATAATTTTGCTACGAAGTTCTCAGGAAAAATTGCCAAATGTATTCAAAAGAGACAATTTGAGCATTTTAAAACATAATTTGACATTTTTATAGCAAATCAGTGTTTGGGAACTCATATATACACCGAGGGTGCCAAAAATATATACATACTTTCACAGTACATATCTATTTAATATATTTCAAGGTTGAACCGAAAAACAACAGCAATGTGTAGTATGGTGTTCTGCAAACAGATGTGACTCACATACATTATGATAGCGTTACTGCGTGACAGGTAAATCAATATGAACAAATGAAGCCAAGATTATAGTAGGAAGTTCTATAAACAAATGTGACTAATATTACGTTATGCTAGCGTTGCTACAACAAAATGGAGCCAAGATTATCGTTTGAAGAGTGGAAAGCAATTTTGAAGTAATACTGGAAAACCGAGAATGTTGTTGAAATTCAAAGGCAATGGAAACATGTGTACAGAACGGAACCGCTAGCGCGAGTAACAATTGCACCATTCGAGACAAATTTGAGACACATGGTACGGTATGCAAGAGGATGGTGCACCACCACAATACCACCGAGATGTACGTGCGTGCCTTGATGATAATCTTCCAAGGCAATGGATAGGACGAAGGGGTCCGATTGAGTTTCCACCGCGTTCTCTGGATCTAACTCCGTTGGACTTCTACTTATGGGAATTTTTATGGATGTTGTATACCGCAGAAAACCAGCTACACTGACAGCACTTCGGGAAGAAATTAAAACGGCATGTGCTGCAATCGCTGAGGACACTTTCGCAAACGTTGCTCAATCAGTAGTTCAACGTAATCAGAAGTGTATCGACACCGATGGTGGGTATTTTGAGCAACTGTTGTAACTGTAAAAGTCTAAGATGATTAGTGCTCATCATTTTCTGTTTGTTTGAATTCAGTTTTGTTATGTCAACACAGTTTTTTCTTTGCTTAAAATGTGTATACACTTTTGGCACCCTCTGTTTGTGTGTGTGTATATATATATATATATATATATATTATTTGGTCTTTATCATTTCCGCTCTTTGCTATGCTGTTGTGACAAAGAATACTGCTTATGCATTTCGTACCAGGCGTTCCGAGACATCTAAGAGATAGTGGATGACCATTAATAATGATGGATTCAAATTGCTTAGTTTTTTAATAATATGTTTCGCCCGTTTTCACTATTAAGGCATCACAGGCATATGAGATACATGACAAAATTGGGATAGGTGTTTTATTTGGGAAGAGTTCCAGGTGCAAGGTTAGGAAGACCTGATAAAAACTCACTTGGAGGAAACCAAACACCAAATCTCCCGTGTCACTCGTGTCCGAAATGCTATAATGGTAACTGGTTAATTGACTGGGTAATACTTTTTAACGATTCAAGATTATTCATTTCTCTGATATAAGCATGGATATCTCAGAACTAAGCGGATAGTGTTGAACATCTGTTTGAGATGTATAGAATCTGATGTGAGAGGTTTGTGGTTCTGTGCTTGAAGGAAGGCACGGTACCTCAGTTGTTTAGAGTGTCGGCACGGAAGACCGAAGATCCTGGTTCAACCCAAATTTTTCAAATATAAATTTTCTTTTCCAATTGATGTCCTACATATGACTAATGTGAAATAATTATTTCTACATATTTTAAATTATAAGTCTATACTTTTTAAATAAATTTATATGGATAATACTTTATGATCTATAAATATTAACATAAATAATAATTAACATATAGAGCATTCTTTCTCTAATTTTGGAGATTCTATTTACAGTGCTAGTGAGATGAACACGCTATATATAAGAAAATTAAAAACCTAAAAACAAATGCGAAATTTATAATTAGAAGCGTTTACCTAATGATATCTTAAAACCTTTCAGTTCCCTTTAAAGAGAAAGCAGTTTTACTGATTTCATGTACTTCAGTTTTAAATTAATACATGAAAAATCTCCTATTATTAACTTTCGGAGTTTCCATTTGGAGAAGTTGTAAATGTTTGAAGGTCGCAACAGTAAACATGGGCATGATCTCATCAGTGCCCTTCAAATAAAGTTGTTTTGAGCTTTTTAAATGCTTTTGCAGTTGTTGTTACTATCAAAGGTATTGTACATGCATTAAGGTAATTAATTTGTAAAGAAAAAACCTTTGTGAATTTTTATTTACTTTGTTTTATTTATCTAAAATTATTTCCAAACTTTAAAAATTGTTGGAACATTATCCCAAGATTGCCTTAAAAGAGATAAAAGAAGATCAGGCGTACAGGACTTTATTCATTTCCTTGAGTCTCCAGTTATGATGAACAAAATGTGCCTTATATTGAGAATCCGTGTAATAAAGCGTTGATACATGAAATTCTGTTAACTATCGTGGAAATAACAAAGAAATAGCGTAGTCAGAGATAAGACTTTGGGCATTGCCAATGAAAGCTTTAATACTTTTAGTCTATATTTTCTTTATTAAAATGTTGCATTTTAGTAGTTCTGCTTTTTAGATCCTGGGTGTCTTTTCACGAGTCATTTCCATTCTTCTCTGTTCTTCGCTACTGCAGACCAATGAAAAAATCCCAGTTTCTTCTATGCCTACCCCACTATTCTGTGGCGAATTTTTTAATTCCAGGTTGTGACTCCACAAGTCCGCCGTTTAGGTTCATTCTCATCACATGTCCTATTTGAGACAACTGTTTATATTGCCATCATTTTTTTATTTCTGTTCTTCTCCTCAGTTTTTGATTGCTGACGACCAAGTTTGGGCTTCATATAAAAGCGTTGGGAGGTCGTTTTAATTATTTCTCTTTTGATTCTGATGTCATAGCTATTACTCAGAACAATGAACTGAAGACTTAAAACAAATTTGCTCATGCCGCTGATATTCGCGAACTTGTGTCATGCTACTATTTGTTCTGGGTTGAAAATGTTCTGCGTGCTCAGTGTTTAGGTATTACTATTCTTCTTTGATGTGCTTAATCATAGTTTTCCTGGTTTTCGGGCGAGGCTCAATTGGATGTTTACTTGTGCGAGAGGAGTTCTAAAAGTTTTCGGCATGGCCAAGAAAACACAAAGTTTAAGAAAAAAAATTATTTTATGTTTCAGCATAGTCTCTTTGTAAATAAATGCATTTAGTCCAAGGACTTTCCATCTTTTTAAAACCCTTAGTAAAATAAGATTTGTACAGTTGTGAAAAATTAGCTTCTGTCTTAGTTTCAACCTCAACATTTGATGCGAATCTTCATCCACCCAGTCATTTCTTCAGGTTTGGGAACAAAAAATAATCGCTGGCAGCCAAATCCGGCGAATATGGCGATGTGGAAGCACTTGGAAGGAAGATCATGCATTTTTAGTTTTGCAGCAATAATTCCAGATGTGTCTTTTTTTTTTTTTTTGAGTAGTGTTTAACGCCCGTTTTTACCAGATGTGTCTGAAAATATATTATCGTGAGGAAAGTGAACTTTCTTTTTCGCAAGGTGTGAACGTTTAGCTTGGACAGCATTCTTCAGTTGGTCCAGCAGTGAAACGTAATACTTCCCTTCTTGGGTAAGTTTACGAGCGCCAAATAAAAATAAAATACTCCATTCTGATATTTTGTTTTCTTCACCAGACGTGTATTGCAAACCCTTACACTTTATTTCTAAATTACAAAATTACATTATTATTTTTCAGATAATACTTATTCCTAGGTTACAATTAGAAATTTACTAAAATAATGAAAATAACAATTTCATAAATAACAAAATTACATTCAACTACTTCCTAATTGCTGGAAACCAGCAACTCTTCTACTACTTTCATTTAGTCTTTAACTGTAAATTAATAGACTATTCACCGGTATCCGGTAGAAACTGTACTGGTGGTCAGTACATTTCTGATATACTTTTACTTTACTTTTATGTATCTATTCCTGTCCATTTTTGTATAAAACTATATATTATATATCTATAGATCTTGTATATGTTTCCTTATGTTCCATATTATATGATATCATCTTTCTATATTATATCATCCTAATAAATATATTCATGTAAATTTCACATTTTTATCTTATATTAATCTATTTTACAACACTAATTATATTCTTTGTTTGCGAATCTAATTGACATTTATCAATACAACATTTAACCTAGCAGTTCATTACTTTAATATCGTTAACATTAGTAATAATAATCACTAATATTATTAGTTATATTTGTAATAACTATAATAATTTTTATATTTTATTTTACTTGCTCTTTATCTTCCTATTCTTCTTTACTCTTTCATCACGCACTTTTCCAGAATCACTTTACCCTCCTCTCATTCTATATCTGTTTATGTCCTACGAGCACCACACCATGAGAATCCCAGAGGACCATAGCCATGACTTTTCCTGCAAATAGGATCGTTTTAGTTTTCTTTGGTGCACTTTCACCTATTGCCACCCATGTTTGGACTGATCCTTCGTCTTTGGCGTGTAGTGGCGAACCCATGTTTTATCTACTGTTATGAAACGTCGGAGAAAATTACTGGAACACTGTATAGAGGATACAAAAAGCTTCAGGAATATGGGATATCCTTGTCCCACTCCTATTTTAATATTAAATTGTTGGCTTTCTCTGTATAAACTGGTAGAAACTGAAAAATGTGTTTAGTTTGTAGAAAATATAAAACAATGGCCAGAGTTTCATTTTGTTCACCGAAATGTTTAAACTGAATGTGTACTTTAAAACACACCATCTCCGTGATTCAGCTAGCTAGCCGTTTAAGCAGAGGGCACAAATTTGAATCTTATAATATAAAGTGCCACAGTGAAGTTTTTGCGAAATTTTCTCTTAGCCACTTAACTTTGCATATAGGCATATTGGAGTTCATTTACGCAACCATTGATCCTTTCATTTCAGCCATTGTCTCAAATATCTGGGCAATTAGCAAGTAATATTAAATTACACTTTTTAACCAGATCACTTTGTTTGGTACTTACCGTAGCAAATGAACATGGCATAATCTTTATCAATATATAACTCCTGAACGTTCTACTTTTAAGAGAATATTCAGCTGGACAGAATATTCCCCGCTCAAATTCAAAGATTGTATGATCACTTGCCCAAATGAGGACAAGGGTTCAGTTTGCAGTTAATGGAGAGTATGCACTTTTTATCTTTTTTTCCGCAGTTTTCCCTTACGCTCTAAAGATATGCTAATTACACCGGCAAACTGTATATCCGTTATCATTAATTCATCTCCAAAGAACGTCGGCATTAAAATACTACGTGTTTTAATTGTTCCTCTGTTCACAAAAATGCAATTAAAACCTTTAAAATGAAGAGAGAAAAAAAACACACATCTTAAAGGTAAGTGGGGGGGGGGGAGTTCTTTACAGTGCGTGCAGGGCGTTTGTTATTTCTGTAAAATATTTCTATAATCCTGAGGCCCTTATATTTCTTATTCCATTTCTCTCTTTACTATATATTTCTCTAGTTTGTCCTGCATTTCGTTTGTTATTCTCTTCTCTTACTTTATTAGAGCATGTCCGTTACAAGCCCACTTTACCTACGTTCACAAAACCAGTTACGAATTTGACTTAACTATCATCAGTTGAGATCGTCATCTATTTTCATATTATGTTATCAGGTGGAGGATTCCGCAAGGCTGGTAGCCTCACGATTAGTTGTACATTTATCTCCTAAGAGTCGAATCCGATGGTTTTGAAGCACATTTCACGATTTTAATTCATTGATATAGCTACTATTTGTTTGCGAGTTAACTTATAAATAATTTTGGCTTTAAAATCCTTAAAGACTGAGCATAATCAAGACTCTTGTGTCCTAACATACTAGTTGTTTATTTTTTATGTTTTATTATTTATTTTTTATTTGGAAGTTCTGACTTCTGATGTTAAACAGCAGCACATGCGAGAAGAGAAATACTATAAGAACTTTCGATGCATTATCAGTATTGTGAAGTGTGTAGAGGTAATTATTTGACTATCAATTAAAACCATGTTCAAAGATAAGTTGCAACTGATTTAGGCCTGAATTTTTACCTGATATCTTAATTGCAATTTGTATTATTAATTACAAGTTTTTCCTACATATTCGAATACTGTTAATTTAACTTAATGTGTGATAACTTTGCTTTCTACTTGTCCCTTTATTATATTTTCCTTTTACAGACGATTATTTATTGCATATACCTTATACTTTCCCTCTTTTATTCAAACAGTTCATACCTTTATCACTTAAAATTTTCTTTGCTTCTACCCATGTTTATATTTGATTTTGAGACTCTTTACGAGCTGCCACTCCCATATTTAATTAGAGTGATTGTAGCACATAATTTTATGTAACTTCCTTATTATAGTCATGAGTGTAATATCATTTTATTTCCTGTACAAGTGTTGAATTATTGTGCATAAAATGTTATTTTCTTGCCAGGGTGCAGAGAGCTACCCCAACAATAAAATTTGACCTGGAAGTTTCTGTTTACTATTGTAACAATATTTGTAAGATGGCCAAGCAAACGGATGCTTTCTGGAGAAAGTTCTTGAGTAAGATGTTTATTAGTACTCTGTTAGAGAATTGTAAAGCAGGGTAGGCATAACAAAACATATGGCCACTACAGGGATGAAAAGACAGGCCGATAACTTCTTCAAGAGAAGAAACTAGCAGCTTGAATTGGTATCTACATGTAAAAAGTCACGTAGGCCATGTTTATTTAGTCTTGTAATTTTGTGGCCCGCAGTCAGTTTTCCAAGAGTATTCAGCGGGGCATTATCAAAGGAAGGGCTTTCTCAGTTCGGTTCAGTTAGTGGAAATCTGTAAGCAGTTTTGGAAGAGTATTCATTGCGGGTCATTATTAGTGTGGAAGATAGGCACGGTCAGTTCAGTTCAGTGGAAGAGGATTAAGTGGAAGAGCTTTATTAGTTGAGTTCAGTTACATATCAGGGTTAGTTGATTTAAGGATCAGTATTTATCAAATTAAGAAACGTCAGAGTGATCGTCATAGCTAGTGCAAAAGTGGCACCTATCCTTCAGAAAATAACGGCAGTACATTTTACGTGAAGTAGTTTATGAACAATATACTTTGCTTCATCTCCCATTACGAGAAATCTTATCAATCTCCAAGACTCCTTCTCCTATGGTTAGAGGACCATAAAAGTATCCAGCAGCAGTTTCAATAGCCGTGGCAAAATATAAGTCAGCGGAAACCAATCATCGGAAAGGAAGAATTAGCATTGACCCCTGGGATTCCATATAAAAAATAAGCCAATCAAAATTCCTTTTTCCAAAATCTTTCGCTCCACGCTACATACATATATTTAATTAACCCCCTTTTTATAAAATGCCGCTGCTGTTTCGTGGCGTTTTATTTACCTTCTTCTTCAGTTATCAACTCTTACATAATCTTACCATTTGCCACGTGTTCCAGTATTTTTGAATTTTTATTAATGTCGGTTCATACATTTTATCTACAATAAATTATAAATTTTATAACATCTCTCTTCCAAAAACCCATTTCTCTGTTGTCTTTTGGCTACAAGGTCTTCTGTCCAGCTACGTAAAGTAAAACGCTCTGAACCATTACAGAGAGCATCGTCCTTATCAATAAAAATATACTTAATATTAGCAATGCAAATATCTTATATCTGAAATAATGAATACACTCAAAGAAAACTTTAAAAGTATTGATGTGATGCTCGACAAAACTTCATATAAAATCATTTATCTAACTACATGGTAGCACAAAGGGAGAATTCCAGCTCAGTAAGCAAGAACGCAGCTATTATAAGTATCGACATAGTTCAGCACGGTGTTTCTTTCAGATCGTATAGAAACTTTCAACATGGCTATTTCATTAACATACTTGTAAGATTGACGACCTCTTTACAGTCTCCAGTGTAGTAGATGCATTTTCGCCTTTTACACAGTTTAAAGCCCATTTTCGCTACTGAAGTATCAGAGGCGATGGAAACTTATCATATATGAAATGATCTGATAAATTGGGTAAGGGTTTTTTTAAGAAGGAAGGTTCCAGGCCTAAAATGTTAGGGTACTTTACCGGTATTTGCCATTTATGAGAATTGGGAAAAATCTGGGGAAAAAAATTCAGTCAGGGAGGACGCTCTTTACGGATATTGACTACTGAAAACACGTGTTTCACGCTTATTTTTCTTCTAAGTCCCTTTAAGAAAACGTCTAAGAAGAAACGTTGGATCCCAATCCAAACGATCCAGTAAAATATTCCCAAGAGCTAAGCCTCTGAAATGGGGTACTTTCTGAGCATCGATTAAAAGAAGTTGTTTCTCTAATGCAGCTACATTATTTATTTATTTATACATACCACATAAAAAACAATGTTCGGTAATAAATACAGTGGGTTTGCTACTGATTATTTATTAGCCCTCAAGGAAGATACAAATTGTCTAATTATTTACAAAAAAATCCAGAAATCTGAACTACCTAACATTTACAATTAGTAAATAGTAAATAATAAAACTCATTTCAATTAATAGGAAATTATTGTCGGTAGCAAGATTATTTTCTATTCGTAAAATGAGGATTAACTGACTTGAATTACACCAAACTTTCAAATTCTATCAAACCGGGCGAGAAAAGATTTAGTACAAAAAGTCATTGATGTTATCAGCTATCTGAACTAAGCTTTGTGTGTCAAATGAGCAGTTTCTCATGCGTTATGCTAGGAAACTCAAGAGAAGGACCAAACGCTACCAAATCTAGACATCAAGTCCCCGTTTACTCACCTGCTAGTCCTTAATACAGTTTTCCCGTACTGTGATAAAGGCAATGAATAGAGGGAAATATTATAAATGAAATATATTTGAAAGCATTATTAAATTTTTATAACAAACCTAGAGTTTTGTAATATTAGATTTTTTTTAATTGGCGTGATGACAAAAGTATAGCTGTAGATATACTATTGTTTCTCATTACATATGTCTTTATTAGAATTTCATTCATTACATTTGGTATTTCTTTACATAAAAATAATACGAAACACAAACCTTTATGAACACATAGTAAACATTTACATTTAAAAGGAAAAAAATCATAAAATATCAAATCACAAGCAAAAAAAGAGTGCCAGAAGCACTCAGAAAGACATCTGGCGACCCCAGGGAATATACATGTAACATCACACTAGTAGGTTGGAATTTAAAGTACAGCACCAAAACAAACCGAGAAAACAGTGTAATAAGCTAGGGTTTGTTCCCATAACCTCACTTTAATTATGAAAAATGGTTTTATTTTATTACACAGCTAAGGTTTCTTTATTAACTTACTAATATAGGATACACTGCATGTTATTTCTCCTAAATAAAAGTTTATTCTTAAGTTCAGGTATTGCAAAACGGCATATAAGTGGTTAATCTTAAAGTGTGTCAAAGATCAGACAAATGAAGTTGAGGACATTGGTGGTGTTGAGTGGTTTAAAGAATCTCTGGCAGAAAAGGAGCGTGCAGCACCTTCGGTGTGTCCTTGAGCCGTTTGCTCATTCCTTTCTGGGTAGTTGCAGAGTACTTCGATCCCACTGGATGAACCTCCTATCAACCGACAGGGTTGCTCTTCGATACTGCCTAATACTTTGGAAAAGATTTTTCGGGGTCTCCTAAGAAAATGTGGGTTGCTATAAAGATACGGTTAATAGTAAACCAAGAACGGGTTAAATTAATTCAAGGAGACCAGTCCACACTTCGCACTATATGTTATAGACACCAGATGAAAAATATTACACCAGCGTTTAGGGCTGCACTGTTGGAAAGAGGTCTCAGAGAAATTGCCTGAGTTTAATATGGCAACGAGATAATGAAAAATAATAAAAACGCTTGGAAGAAGGTTAGAACAAGGCTAGAGGCTGCAAATCGAGGCAAAATATAACACGAAAATCTCCTTTGGGCCTATCAAATTAAATAAAGTTAACCAGGGATATTATACTCGTTCTAAAGAGAAAGGAAAGATCAGGAATGGTCTGCTTAGACTGGGAGGTTGAAAGGTTAAAAAAAATAACGGATAGTTCTAGTAGGAGAATCTGCCCATTTTGTGAAGCAGGCGAGGAATGGGTGCATATTCTGCCCGAATGTATCCACTGGAAATACTTGAGAAAAAATGCCGTTTACAGGGGAAAAAATAGATGCTGATTGGAATGCAGGTACCTGTTTGCTGATCATACTAATTGGTTGAATATGCCAATTTCTTAGCAAAAGAGCGCGAAACTAGAAGCAATCTATTTTTTGTTAGAATGCAATAATTGTAAATAGTATGCAAGTTGTTTCACTCATACAGCACTTCACATTTTCAACATTTTATTGTTGCTTCAGATTTTCATTGTTTTTCCTCTTTCTAATTGTACAGTTGACGACCCATGCTTAAAATGCGTTTGTAATGTGTATATAGAATGTTATAATAATAAATATTACTACTTTCCGTCACTACAATATCACAAATGTTCCATACCTGTATAGTGCTTAAGTTCATACTTATTAGGTGCAGAGGGATTGTAGAATTTAATTTAATAAAGTATATGGGAAGCGAGTGTGAAGAGTTGATTGAGAATTTAGTTTGATCCGAGCGAATGGTAGTTGTTGGGTGCATCAGCAAGAGCAGCTAAAAGTATTTTTGTTTGAATATTAAAGCATCATTGTTAGCACTAACTCTTGAAGAAAAAAAAATCAGCTCTCTCCTCAATTCTGAATGCTCCTTAGCCCAGTAAAGATTTGTGCGTGGTTCTATTAGTTTTGCCGTTCTGTCTTGTGGTCACAAAGCATGAGATCTGGCTTTTCTGTATAAAAACCGGATTCCTATATTTGAAATCTATTGTCAGTAAGGTGCACGTTGAATGTGTGTTATATTACAGTGTCTAAATAATAAAGTCAGTTTTTCCTCGTGAAACTGCCCGTACCAGTTGTGTTGCAACTGAATTGCGCCGCGATTTGTTTACATTTCCGCATTGTTGACCGTATCTCGGTTTTGTAAACACAGTTTGCTGTTACTGATACGCAATTGCTTCCATTCAGTTTTGGATCCTGTCCAACTTGTACAGCGGTTAAATAATTTTCGTGTACTGTAAGCTTACGCTACATAATGTAGTTCTAAACCGCGGCAATGTGGCAATGTTGCATTGCTAGAATCATCCGTGAGCTAACACAGTTGCTAATAACGATTTAATATAAGTAACCGCAGAAGCATGTTTAAATTACTAGTGCTGTGCCAATAGAAACGGCATTATGTCCAACCTCGTAGCTTTCGAGAGAGGATTATTTGCAATAAAGGTTGCATATATTTATGTTTGAAAGTTACTCCAAAATGTATTGATCTGAAACACAACTATTGTACCACATTGGTTGTCCGTATTCTTAAATATAAGTTTACAAATCCTCATAAAGGTGAAGACCATTTGATTCAGATTGAAACTTCTAATGCCATGGCAAATTCAGCATTTCTCTCGTATTCGTGTCTATAAACAGTTGTTAAGTAGTATGCCAATTTGCAAGAGTTTGTATGGATTTAGTAGTGAATATGGGATGTAAATCAAAGGAAATCACTCATTAATTTGTATCGAAAAAATAAATGTTTCTAACTTGTGATCGAAACACTGAAAAGAAACATTCTTACAGCCACAGTATTAATTATATACAAAAAATGCAACAACAAATTGCCGCCTTTCTATACTAACTGAAACAAAAAGTGCTAGCTATAAAAGAAGGCTCAAAGAAAGAGACTGCGTGCAATGCCCTACACCTAGCTATCATCAGCTGACAGAAATAAGTGTCTAAAACTAAAAACTATAACTACTGAAAGTAGATAATGTTCACATACGAGAGCACACTTAACAGCTGCTGTGAAGCATTGCAAGAGGTTCCATACAGGGATTAAAGATATGAATTTCCCTGAGGTTACCATGGATCGTAACGTTTATTTAAACACAGCGAAGTTCCGCCTTTCTAAAAGTGGAAAGACATTTTGGCTATATTTTAAATATCATAATGACTCAAAGCATACAGCTCTAGATATGAGATTTTGGTTGTTATATAACTGATGATGGAACATTTGCTAGTTACCTTAGTACCAACCGTACAACATGCAGTCTTAAACTCTGCCTAGCATTTCCATTTCTGCATTACAGCCACAAATTCCAACTCTGACGTTATGTACCTTACTTCGCCTCAAGCTTTGACTGATATTTCGTTTCCGAAGGAATTGTTCTACCTGTATACATAACACAACTAAATGGATGTAAACCCAGACGTAATCGCCGAATATTCATCCGGTTGAGAATGTGTTATATATTTTAGAAAAAAAAAAAAACATTAGGAAATATGCAATGAAATAATAAATACGAGGGGCGAATTAATTTATACTTTATTTTTTCTGCCCCCCATAGTCTCTCATTTGGTTTGTAATGCAGTCACTCCTAGCTAATTCAGTGGTCTATGAACGGACAAAACAGAGGTTGCAATTTGAGACACCATAGCACATTCCTTAGGTGTTGTCAGCATGCGGGCAGATAACATGCAGAGTGATCAACAAGTGCAGCGCTGGACGTCTTGAATTCTCTGGAAAGATGATGTGGCCACTGCAGTGATTCACAGATGATTGATTGCAGTATATGGACAACACCCGCCATCACGGAAAACTGTATACAACTCTGTGGAAGACTGGGAAAAAACCGAACATCATCAGTGGAAGGGACTAATCTAAAGAGGAGAAAGGCAGTGACAACGCCAGTCAACATCACATTAGTGGAAGGGAGAACAGAACCTCGAGTGCATGAGCATCTTAAAATAGGGAAGGTATTTGCCAGATGAGTTCCAGATCCTTCACTCAGCTCGAGCAACAGCGGGGACGTTGCAACAACTTTCTGCAACGTCATGACCAAGATGCAGCAAGTTTCATGTCCAAGCTTCATGATTGAAGAGAAGTGTTGACTTCATTAGCAGAACAAAAGCCCAATCAGTCACAGGAAACTCCGAATACTGCTGTCCAAGCATTTCGAAAAAGGGTTTGGGACTGCCTCATCAGTTGGTAAGTCCCTCAAGCGGGACTAAAGTGAGATGGTAGAACTTTCTACCTAATTGTAAATGATATAATTGGGTGGGGGAAAAAGTATAAATGAATATGGCCCACTCTTTATAAGAACATCATTTCTAGTTAATGCACCGTACAGTGTTCCAGACAAATACAGCGCGATCAGTGATACTTCCCCCAACGGCGCGGTTCCCCCTCCCTTTTTCCTTTTCCTTTTAGCAAGCCTCCACCCGTTTGGCGCGACATGGAGGGAATAGCTAGCCTGCTTGCTGACTTATTGACTTTGCTGATTGTCGCTCAGTGTTGCCGGGTGTGTGTTCTGTTATTCGTTTCTTAATTCTACAGTATACATAAAGTGTATTATGCCTGGTGTGTATACATCGGCACAGCGTGGCTTTATTTACGATTCATATGTATTAACTCAGTGGTGAAAGAATCTTAGGAGGAATATTTTTGAGCATACAGTTAATTCTGTTACTAATGTGAATATCACATAAACTCTCTTTTTCAGAGAATTAACCGACAAGACTCTACCACTGCTCACACTGCGAATAATTCATTGAGAGCATTTCACAGTTTTTTTTCCTACAAGACAGAGTTATTAGTAGGGATTTGTGGCCCTCTCATCCCACGATTTAACAGCCTGCGATCATTATCTCTGGGGTAAAGTAAAAAATGCCATGTATATACGAATCCTAGGATAATACGTCAAAATGAACTACAATGAGTGATGGCTAATTTTCTAAAGAGATGCTAAAAATGTGTGGAGAATGAAGGCGACAGCTTCAATACCTCATTTGCTAATTTCGTAAGTAATAATCTCTTATTGGTTTGTGCATTGTTGTATGGTTCGTTGCTTTAATCATCAAGATCCGGCTGGCCGGCTAACCGGTTAAGTGCTCGCCTATAGGCAAAACACTCCGGGGGGAAAACAAAACTGATCGCACAGTGCTTCTTGCAGGTTAAATTTTTCTATCACTAAATGTTTGATTAATATAAGGATAAATAATAATTTGTATACATTGGCATTTGTTAATAAAGCTTAAAATAAAATATTTACACAGCCAGTTCCGCCCATTTATGTGTTTTCTGGCAAATTCAGCCTCCCAAACATAAGAACGAGTCCTTTCTGAAGTAATGTACGTTCATATGAGAAGGTAATTAAAACCAAGCTATAGTACACATAAACCGTATTTTGTGAGAAAAAAAAAATATTTTCTCATCCTGCCTAACATGTACCAGCTCAAGCTGAAGGTAAACTAATTAAACTGGGTTTACTCGTATCTTCTAAAACAAGTTTATGTCCATATATGTATGTTTATTTTAATAACAACCAATTATCTACTTTTTGCTTTATGAATCCTTTTGAAACTATTTACTTGATAAATATCCTTTCCTATTAAATTTCTAGGCTATATATTTTCATTACACATTATTAATTGCAGTAATGAACCTCTATACCAAATACATAAACAAATCATATAGATCTTCACAAAAAGTTATGTGCTATACAAGCTGTTTTTCCTCTTAAATTATAGCTTAGGAATAGTGTGCAACATAGGTCAATCGATATCTACCGTATATTTCATTCAACCATCTGCCAGTAGATCGATAACACCACGATTTGCTAGGCCGGTAGATTTTTATGATTGACCGTTGCATGCCTGGCTAGTTTATTTTATAGGTATAATTAAATAATTGTTTCCTTTCCTAACTGCCCAGTTAGTTTAGAGCAAATAGAAGCACACTTAGCTGTTTATTGCACAATAATACTTTTTTCTGAGTTCAGTATTTACACTCAGAAAATGAACTACCACTGTCTTGTTAACATTCTTCCGCATTATCTCTTTCAAAGTTTTTATAACTATGCCTCATATATAGTATTGGTCCAAAATGTTTTATAGGGACCAGATGACGTGAACACAAATAGGTACAAAGACAATATATGAGTTACGAAGGAGTCACCCCGCCACAACTGGAAAAAAAAGAGAGTCGCTGCGCATAAATTTAGTATTTTTATTTTAGTAATATTTCTACTAAAAATATAGAATGATATTGCGTTTAAAACTGATAATAACATGCGCTAAGCTGTGTGATAAGACATACTGAAATGATGCCCCTCAGCAGCAAAACATAACCAGCAAGTGCGTAAGAAATTCCTGTATTTCAACTACCTTTTCTTCCGTAAGAATACGGCGGTTCGGAAAATGTTTCTTTTCATTGAGAGTTCTGTCTCTCGTAATTTTTTAACAAGTTGATGCGCATTTTTTCTACCTGAAATACGATGCCAATATATTTTCTTGCAAATTGTCTGATTCATTTTCGCATAATGTATCGAACATAAAAACCCATTCAAGACTATATTTATGTAGTGGCATAACTAACGAAGAACAATTAGTACACAGTTTGCACATAATAAAAGCACCGAGTAACAATCAACTCACAACCACTCGCTGACGAAGTATTCTTCAAACTAATTACAAGCTGGTGCCTGCAAATGCATACTGCGGCCTCGAGAATCGGCTTCTCCTGAACGCAGCCGGCCCATAACTCAAATAATCTCACTGTAAAAGGTAAGTAATATCAACCGATATGAGTGACCGTAATTACTAAGCTGGAATGTCTTCGAACCGTCCTCTCTGACTGAGGGTTTTCCAGGCTTTTTTCAATCCTTATCATTAGTCAATGCTGAGAAAGTACTCTAAATTTGGACCTGGATCGCATCCTTCCCAAAATTCCTTTCTCAGTTTCTCATTTCATCTCATGTATCATCAATGTCCATCGCCAATGATGCCCGTAAAAACGTGCATTAAATACTATTTAAAATTAAGTTCAACAAATTATATCAACAATTGAAGTACTTTATTTTTGTTTTATTTACCTCCATATTATATCTCATTTTAAACGTATTATTACAAAGGTGATTCGGTCAGACGCTTATTAGCTTTAAAGTGCATAGAAAGAGGGTTAAAAGAGCTTGACGGATTCTGGTCTGCAGGGCTGTTCCACAGGACTGTTGGTCTGATTAATGCAGCACACCTCAATGGCACTGAGTCAGTGAGATTAACCAAATGCTCCTGTGTAATTTTTCTATACTCGTATTCTTTAATCAGTTCACGGAAGAAGTTCTTACTGCGGAGGTTATCAATGAAATATCTTTATTCAACTTTTTCCAAAAAGTTTCGATCGGGTTAAAATCCGAACTTTATTCTTGCCGGTACAATAACAGTCAATTATTTCTTCTTCTTCTTTTTCGGTGCATTCTCTACATGCACAGAGGAGGGTTTTGTATTATTATTATTATTTTATTATTATTATTATTATTATTATTATTATTATTATTATTATTATTATTATTATTATTATTATTACTATTATAGTGAAATATCCCCTCAGTCTCACAGGACCGACATAACTTTGGGAGAAATCCAATATGGCTTTCTTGTCACTGTGTTATTCTGGTTTTTCGTATTTTTATAATATCTTTAATTGATTGATCGCCGAACATACTTGCTCCCTTCAGTTGACAACATACTGAATCTTTGCTCTCGTCACTTCATAGGACTTTGAACCAGTCATTAATACTCTGTTACAGTTGTGTTCTTGGCTTGTGAGTCCTAGAAGAAATACGAGGGCAGGTCCATAAGTTTCCGCCCTCGCCGATAAGGTTTATCGCCTTCACAAAATCCTTATCTGGTGTCATGCCTTATCTAGTAAGTAAATAATTGCAGCTGTAACTTCGCTCCGCTGTGTTCAGTTGTTCAGATATAGTTGCATAAAGAAGGCTATGTGTAGAAGATTGTGGCAGGTTCAGAGTTGAGTTTCGAGTTGTTATTAAGTTCTTCACAAAAGAAGGACTTACTCCAAAGGAAATTAAACACTGATTGGGTGGTGTGTATGGGAAGGCATTCCCCTCTATCGTAAAAGAATGGGCTAAACTTTATCTAATGGGTCGAAAAGCATTGAAGACGAAGAGTGTACTAGTCGGCCCTTGAAGGTGCTCACTCCTGAAAACATCGCTCTTGTGGAAGGAGAAATTATGGAAGACCGGTGGCTCAAATATACAGAAATAGCAGCAAGGTTGGGGCCTTTCTAAAACAAGAGTCCTTTGAATTATTCATGAACATTTAAACATGAATAAGGTTAGTGCAAGATGTGTGCCTAGACTTTTTTCCTCAGTCCAAAAGCACCAACGAGTCGTCTGTTGTCAGGCATTTTTGGAGCTTTGGGGAAGCACCGCAAAGGCCAAGGTCACTCAGTCAACCAAGAAGATCATGGCCACAATCTTTTGGGACTGTGAAGGACTTCATTGACTTCAAGGAGAGGAACACCACAGTAAACGGTGAGTACTATGCTGGCCTACTGCACAGACTAAGTGCTTCTATCAAAGAGAAAAGGCGAGGAAAATTGAGTGCTGATGTGCGCCTTCTTCACGACAACGGGCCTGTGCACACAGCTCTTGTTGCAAAGGAAGGTGTGAAGAAATGTGGCTTCAAGGAGATCGACCTTCCAGCGTACAGTCCGGATCTAGCTCTCAGTGACTATTTCTTCTTATCAAAACTCAAGAAGGGCCGTCGAGGAAGTAAATTTAATTGTGACGAAGAAGTGATGGATGCTGTTTATGCCCATTTTGCAGACAAGACTTCTGACTATTCTTGAGGTAGGATTAAAATGTTGATTCAAAGATGGGAGAAGTGTATTGCAATAAATGGTAACTATATTGAAAAGTGAAATATGAATTTTAGCACGGTTAGGCCGGAAACTTATGGACCCCTATCCTCGCACATACACGTTCTCTCTGAGAACGCAAGAAGGCAAGCGAGAGAAATGTGCTACGTACCTTTTCTATTCTCCTTAATATGTTCAGGCATATTGGCCACAAAAATAAAGAATTGTTAGAACTCGCCTACAGTTGGGAGTGCAAGATTTGAGTCAGAGAGGTCCTCATTCATGTGGCAGCATGGGTATCCCACACACACCCGTAGTGTAGAGATAAACAGTTCAAGCTCCCCTCGCACTTCAGCCAACTGTCTCCTTCTGATCGCCAGAATGTACATGCACATACACATGATATGTAAATAAAAGTAGAGCGATAATATAAACGCTACACGTAAATAACATGCAGTTTGTCTCACATGAGCGGATGCGCCAATTCCGTATCCGATTCTGATGCTGGCTGTTTGAGTTTCAGAAGATGTAGTTGCTGTTAACCTTCAAAGAAATCGCAATCCTTTCACATACACTCAAACTTTCGCTACTCTTCTATTACACTAACGCAAGCTTCTCTGAACAAAGTAGAACTTGAAGGATCTGTCATGTTGAGGGTAGGTCACAGCTGTCAACCATTCAATCTTCCCACTATCTTAGATTGTATTTTTCTCTCTTCCCCGTGCTTCATCTCGCAGGGCTCAGAACACACATTTCTTGTCTCATAAAAGCTGATAAGTTTGACAATTGTAACAATATGACAAATTTGTCAATATAAGGTGGCAACTAATTGTTTCATATAATCCTACAAATATGTCATATATAACAGGTATAAAAGTGTAACTTGTTGCAAAGCAAATTGCCGTTTCATAAAGCTGACAATTATGTAAAAACAAATTGTCAATAAATGACTGTGTTGCATAATCATAAAAGCATTAACTATAGTCATTCCAGACTCTTTGCTATTCACCAAGCATTATATTTGTTTTCTGTGCTTTCATATTGTAATGTTAATTATATCATATCGTAATGTAAATTAAATCTGCCGAAGTGAATGTATTTTATATTATTTATCAATAGGCATTAACAGGATGATCTCCGTCATCTTACTTTGGATTTTTATAATAAACGTAAACAAGCAAAACAAATGATAAGTTAGCTATGGCCAACAATGTTAACGCTACAAAATAATTGACAGATAAGTTATGAGAGCACTAAAGAAAACTAATCGCTGCTTTCTATAGTAAATTATGAAGAAGAAGAAAAAATTACTAAAATATGTTCATTATCGCTTAGACTTTGCCAGACTCTTATATATCACATTAAGGCTAAAATTATATCGTTTATTGCAATAAATGCTTATTTGTGCACGTGTCATGACAGGTGAACGTTCTCCTGCTGAATTTGTTTAACAAGTTTATAAATATGGCAGCTTATATGTGACAGTTGTGTTTCATTAAACAGATAGGTCAAAATATTTCTAGCAAATTGTCATTTTTTATCAGCATACTAAAAGTTTTAAGAAGCAGAATATGGCAAATGTATCGCGATAATTTGACAATTTTTCACGACAGTTTTGTAACTTTGACATGCTTTAAATACAGAAACTTATAAAGGTATTGAATTGTAAACATATTGCATGTCATCTATCGAATTGTCAGCTTTTATGAAACAGGACCGAGGTCTTTCCTAATCTTCCCACTGATAATACTAGGTCGGTTTTCCAATGAGTCGCCAGCCATTAATATCTACAGCTACTAAGCGACACTTTTCTCTACAAATATTGGAAGTTTAGCCCATATTTTCCTCTAGATCGTTCTGTATTGCTCGCTGGGACCTATCACCGATAGCCCACAGATTATTCTATTTTAATGATTAAAATGCATGTCATTTTTATTAAATATAAAGTATTTGATTTTACATAGCAGGAAAATGTTCGCATTCTTATGAAGGTTTACAAACTAATTGTTATAAAACACACAAGGGCTACATTGTAATAACATACAGTAAAAGGTACAATCATTTTTTAAATTAAAAGTCTGTATTATAGCTCTTTTGTGTTGGATGTGAACTTTATTTTTATTTATTTATAGTGCATAGGTCTTCATTCTGCGAAATTTGTATGTCCTATAAATGTTCTGTATACATTTTAGCCCTTAGTTTTCTGCTATCACAAAAAGGTGTAAATATTTGGGCCAAATTCATTTACGCTATTTTAGTTTCCTTCAAAGTTACGGAGGACTTATGTCTAGGGCATGCGACATTAAAAATACAAAAAATTTTATTTTTATACTAAACTGATACCTGGTTTTAGTTATAAATCTTGTTCGTGCAACAGTCTAGGTGCACGTACTTCAGCTCCACTTTCCAAAACTACACAAGGCAGTCGTATATTATAGCTTCTACTAACACGCATTGCATCAGGAAATACATTTTAATTGACACGGTTGAGTTCGACCGACATAAGGTATTTTTTTTTAAAGTAGTGTTTAACGCCCGTTTTTACTACTGGGGCACCACAGGCGGTGGACATTGATGATGCATGAGATGAAATGATTCATTGGGAAAAGATTTTTTAAGGAAGGAAACGTTCCAGACCTATGTTTAGGGTAACTCCCCGGCATTTGCCACTTATGAGGACCGAGGAAACCCTGAAAAAACCTCAGTCAGGGAGGATGGTCCTGGCAGGATTCGAACCCCAGACCTCCCGCTCACGAGTCCGTGCCTTAACGACCTCGGCCACCTGTGGCGGTTTAATGTTTCTAATTTTATTGCAAATGTTTTCCTTTACATTTCGAAACTCCACTTGTGCTAATTTCGGGAGGGACTTTATTAAGGAAAGTTCGAGATAGGCAACAATTTTGTCTAGGTTTTTCTTCAATTAAAACGGTTTGCTTTCGCTCGTACGTTTTTCTTTTGTACTGAACCAGTAGCTTTAAATTTCTGCACAATTTTGTGAATTATAGTTCTGGTAGGAGGCATTTGATTAGGAATCTTCTAAATAAAATTGTTCATACGCGTTGATTGTTGTTTGAAATAGTGTTTAAATACAGAAATTCGTTGCTGTTAATTCAATTGTTTAACTATCTCCATGAGACTGGTAGGGAACAGGTTCATAAAGTGATATTCAATGACAAGGCAAAGGGAGTGGGGCTGAAATGCGGACGCGGGAACAGCAGTAGCCATATGAGCGGATATGGCCTATAATTAAATTCTATATTAATATGCACTTTTCAAAGTGTATGATAAAAATTAAAGAGAAAGCAATAAGTATTTTTGTCTGTTGATCCAATGACATAGCAATATTTAAATGGGTTGCATTATATTCTAATATATTGGCAATTTTTCTAAATATTTACATACCTAATCGTGAATTCTGACGTCTGAACACATGTTTCTGACGTACATTATTAATTATGGCATTACTTTATATGGAAACGACGGAGTTGAAATTTTACTCAGATTAAGAAAGGGGGAAGGTATACGAATATTTTACACCATAAATGCTATTTTTGCACACGTCCGTTTCATGTCTTTCTTTTTTTTTTTTTAATCAATAATTGGCGGAAAGCCATGCAGTTAAGTAAACGAAGTACATTAAATTCATCCAATCACTATTTACAGACTTTACTAGTATCTATGGCCAAGGGTTATGGAGAGGAAAAAGTTATTATATGTTTACAAATATTATTGAAACATATAAATGTACAAGTAGAAGGAAAACCATAAAATCGATTATTTTATATCTGAAATAATAGTCTTTTAGTCCCATAAATTGTTGTATTCCTTTGTGCCTAATTAATATTACCCAATCATTCAGATCTCAGATAGAAACCAATGTGAATCAAATATCCCACAATAGCATTTGCTACGCATTAACAATATAACTAATCCCGAAGGAATCAGAGTAATTTCACGATAAGGCATATATCGTCTGACCCATTAGGAAAACCGCAGTCTTGAAGCCTTCATCGTATTGCTGTTTGGGGAGAAATTTGTTGGATATCACAAGATACATTAGCGCTGCTCACGGCAACATTATCAGCCACAATAATCGTACTTCACCTGTTCTGAGGACGCATAGCGTAGCCTTGGAGGGCATTCAATCAGTTTTATGGGGTAATCAAGTCAATATTAAGAGGATACTTCTTCTAACCAGATCAATTCTTTCGCTACATAGTGTGGGTTTCAGTTTATGTCCTTTTTAGCCGTATATCAACATGTTATCTGAAAAGACGAAAATGTTTCATTAGTTCATGCATGCGTTTAACTAGCAATTTCTATTTTAAATAAACATCTAATTAAGGTACCAGAAGCATTGTTACTTAAGGTAATTGAGAAATATTAATTGACAAGGTCAATTATCAAATATATTTTCTTCCCCATTACGTATAATTAAACGTATTTGGGAATGTCGCCAGGCTGTTGTCCAACCGAAAATGCACCGTATACAAGAAGGATCGATTTGTAGCACTCTATTGTTTGTCAAGCAGACACACACACACACATACAGGCATATGGTGAGTGTTCATCTCTCTGAGAGCAACTGATAGAGCAAGGCACAGAGAAGTATGATGCTACAAGTGACTTCTAACAACGTGAAAATACCTGAATTAGCACATAAAAGTAATTGCGCTATCCATCGAGGGAAAAAAGCATAATTCGTGTCAGTACAAACCTTTAATGATTTGCAGCTCAGATGTGTAGTTTGCGAGCATTTGCTAAGACATAAATCCTTGTAGGTTTTTGAATGACGTCATCATTGTGCTTAAAAGAGCGTGAAATTCGACATCTTTGAGATTGTACTTGACATTACTCTTTGCTAACAATGCCTGATGAGCAAGCTTGCATGTTGGCGATGGTCTCACAGCTTTCAAAATCAGTAACATTTGAACACATTTCCAAATTTAAAGCAAATACAGGTTTGTTTCATTAAGTGTAAAATACTTCCTCTGACTATATTTACCGTGCTGTATCACCTGTGCATGTTGATGGAAAAATTACCATTCCCGCTAAGTGTAAAATGGACCCGGGCAAAAGGGATTTTTTCAGGACTATGCAAACCAGTCCCTGAAGATTAAGACGGAGGCTTCTGACTGGCTCTCCGATTGCGACACTCCCGAAAAGGACAAATATGTCAAAATGTTTTTGAATGAGAAGGCGTGTCTTTGGACCTGAATGCCATCGGTTCTAATCCGGGCAGGAGAAGTTGATGTTAAACTCCCTTTGGGGTAAATATGGCCAGCACGATAATCTTCCCGCCAGCGAGCTCGTGAGTGAACATGAGCGTCTGATGCAACTTCTCAACCATACAGATGTGGAGGTACAGACCTATTTACCTGTAACGGGTGAAATTATGTACGCGGTTTGGAAGTACGATGAGCGTGGCCCTAAACAAAAAAATATAACAAATGTTGTCATAGCGGCCTATACCACCGCCCAAACTCGCTTAGAGTTATACTCCTATCTTAAAAGATTAGGGTTAGGTGTGTGCTACTTCGACACGGATTCCACCTGAAGAATGCCTACCCAAAACCGAATCTTTCCGAAAAGACATGACTGATGAGCTGGTGAAGTACGTAGTGTGCTTGCATTTGGCGATTTGCATCCACCGGGTCTAAAAGTTACACGTTTCATTTAAAATATGGGAATAAAAATTTAACATATATATTCTGTATGAAAAATTACACAAAATTCCGAGATATATAGTGATAAATTATAAGCTATAAAAGGCATAGACGTAATGAGTAACATGGCAACAAAAGAAAGGAACTTTATTCTAAGCGAAAATGGCAAGTACCACCTTTGAAAAAACATAGTTTGTTAAGAATTCTCATTTTCAAGTACGCCTGAGAAATACTTATCAAATAAACACGACAAGATTCTGTTACGTTATCAATAGGACAGGGGTAAGTTTAAGAGAGCACTACTACTACTACTACTACTACTACTACTACTACTACTACTACTACTACTACTACTACTATTACTACTACTACTATTACTACTACTACTACTACTACTACTACTACTACTACCACCACTACTACTACTACTACTACTACGAAACTACTGCTACTAGTACTACTACTACTATTACTACTACTACTACTACTACTACTACCACCACTACTACTACTACTACTACTACTACTACTACTGCTGCTACTATTATTACTACTTCTATTACTACTACTACTATTACTACTACTACTACTACTACTACTACTACTACTACTACTACTGCTACTATTACTACTACTACTACTATTACTACTACTACTACTACTACTACCACCACCACTACTACTACTACTACTACTACTACTACTACCACCACCACTACTACTACTACTACTACTACTACTACTACTACTACTACTACGAAACTACCGTCATCGAAATGTCATTAATCCATACCATCACCATCTTGAAGTGATGGTGCGGACTAATGCATAGTGAAGTCACTATACATTGAAGAATGGAAAAAAAAAAAAAAAATGGTCGAGGAAATCGGCCCGCAGATTTACCAACATCTCCAGCGAACCACCAAAAAGGGAAAATATAACAAATTTGCAATAAACGAATAACACACACACTACTTTAAATACATTTTGGCATATCTGCTACCATCATTAAAACATGTGAATAAAATTACCAGGTATCGCCATACATCGCGAAGAGTGGATAAAAATAAAACCCCTACACGAGTATTACAAACCAACCTTGACTTCAAGTCGGTCCTGGTGGTATAGTGGTAACCATACTTGCCTTCTAGACCCATGGTCGCGGGTTCAAACCCGGCCAGGATCGACGGATTTTTTCGGGCGTAAAAATCGTAAGTATGGTTTCCTTCGGAAGGGAAGTAAAGCCGTGGGTCCCGTGTCGTACATTTACGGCACGATAAAGAACCTCAAGCCTGAAAAAAGAGGCTCTGATCAAAATTTGTCGGCCGTTTCACGCCCTAAATAGAATGGGACGCTTAAATAAACAAATCAAAACAAACCTTGACTTCAAATACATACCTCGGTGTGTTTCTCATAAAATAATAGCCTTGACTACTTTCCGACATGTTCCATCATGTCTTGAATGGTGACGTCCTGCCTGCGAAATCTAGTTTGGTGATGTCGCGAACATTTCCGAGCAGGCTTACAACGACCGACACCGCTGCCAGGCAGATCTCAACTTGTTTGTGACGTCATATGACCTTGAGCGCCAGCTTGTTACTACCTGTCTAGTATATTCGACTTTCTATTCCTTTTCCGCACACAGTATCTTCGCCTGGCAACATGCAGCGCAAAGTGTTACAATATGTCGCCAACCGTGCACAGATACCCTCATTCATTTCTATAAGCGACCTCATCTATAAAGTTCCCTACCTGGTTTCGGGGCAAAATCACTCAACACTCAATATGGAAGCAAAACCGTACTGAGACTCGAGGACGGAAGAGAAGTCTTCCCTACTCCTGCATATAACATCCTGCCTGAGGACAACATTCGCCATCTCAACGAGGTACCGTTCCAGATAATATACAACGGAACCCTGCTCAGCAGCAAAAGAAAGCACATCATAAACTTTCTGTAACTACCTACTCACGTACACTGATTACTTCAATGCTGGTAAGTGCAACACTTTTATTTCTATCCTACACACGTTTCCCCCTCGCATTGTCCTATATATATCATATTCTTACCCTGTTTCAGGCCACAATCTCACGACGAAGCCTTCCCTTATGCAAATCAATTTCCTACAACTACGCCGGGATAGTAACCACACGAGATCAAGACGTCAGACACCTATTTTGTTGCAAACAATGGGTGGAAAATTACAACACACTACTTTTCTACAATTAACACTACTTCAGTGTACATACTTGTAATTGTCATATATAGTTGTACTTAATCAAATAAAAAAAATGTTATGTTACATTCAAAACTAAATCCATGCATGTAGTTGCACTATGTTTGTACGAGAGAAATGTAAATATATGTACGTAATAAAAAAGAGAGATATAGAGAGAAATGAAAATATATGTGCTTAACCAAAAACGAGAGATAGAGAGAAATGTAAATGTATGTGCTTAATCAAAAATATTATGTTACCACCAAAATTAAAACAGTTATGTTATAACCAAAAAAATTGTACAAAATTTGTGTTAAAATTTGAAATAAAACATACTTGTATTGTATATGTACTTATCCACATTAATAACAAAAAATAGGGGGAAAATATAAATATTTGTACTTAATCAAAGAAGAAATTATTTACACCTAAAATTAAAAAAGAGATTTTACAATAAAATTTTTAAGTAATTTATGCTACAATCTAATATAAAATACTTGTACTGTATATGTACACCAAAAAACTAAAAATGTCCGGGATGGTCTATGAAGGTGATTCCACAGCCTCGAAGTATCGCACCGCCACGTCGGACTGTCGGGAGAAAATGACCTTGAAGTTGTGACATTTTGTGGGCAGCCCCCGGGATGAATACTTCTTTCGATGTTCACATCAGCTTCCTTTTTTAATTTCTACAAAATCATAGCCTTCTTAAAGTTGGGATATCTTGTTATATTAATATTTATATTAATGTTTAACAAATAATTTGTTGTTCATTAATAATTACTCATGAAAACCAGTAATCTTACTAGAAAGGCATCTTTCCTAAAAGTGTTACTGTGAAAACGTGTATTCTAAATAAATTCCATGCTTCCTTAATACAATACTAGATTTGTTAATTTAATGCTTATATCAGATATAATTTTACAAAATTTCAAAACAGCCAGCATCTTCTAAATATCTGCTAAGCTGCTTATACACTGAATAGTTTTTTATATAAAATATTCTTTAATATGTTTTAGTCTTAAGATTGGTTTCTGGAGGACTATGTATTAGTAATCTATGTCTCATAATTAATTCTTATACATATTACAGCTGTTCGCCTGGGAGACCAGTGTTTTTACGGGCAGACATGCGCCTTCACCGATCAGCACGCGACGTGCATCCAAATCAACCACAACGCCGTCTGTCAGTGCAAGCCGGGCTACCACACTGTGGCTCTCCAGAGGCCAACCAAGAAGGTCTTCTGTTCCGAAGGTGAAATAACACATTTTTTTATGAACAAAATGTTTACAAAGTTGTGTCACTTTAGATGCTAATATTCTAGCGCAATAATATACGTAAATTATAGTTAAGATTTGGTATGACTTTTCAGGCATTAAAACTTAAATTTGGTTTTGATTGTAGGTAGAAGGAAACTAAGTCCTAAAATCTAGGACTTTTGTGCTTAATATTAGATTCGACCCCCAATGTTTTTTATATTAACTGCTGCTCTGGCCTAAATTTCTCTAGCTACCCATTGCTCCATTTTAAAGCATTCTTCTTTTTTAATATTCATATTAAATATAGACTGTTCAAAATTAAAGAAAAATATATTTTAACACTCTGAAAATTTTAGCAACAAATGTTACAAATAAATTATCTTTCACTATATAAATCCTGTTATTGGGTCATTGGTGGTTCTGTTGTCCGTTTCACGGAAGCTAGCGGGTCAGCAGTCAGAACGGGTGTAATATCCGCGCAACTGATTCAACATCTCTTAATTAAAACCACAATTTTCTAGGTCTTTTCAGAAAATGCATCAGTTCCTGTTCGGAAATTTGTGAATTTAAACTTGAAAAATACAAATTGTGGGAACCTATATTTTGGTGAATTTCTGTAATTCGATGTTGCCATTGATCCAGGCTTAAAGTTTTTACGATTAAGCATGGTTCCATTTATGTGATCACATTTCGATGCAAAAAGAGGTATTGGGGTACATAAAATCCCCATTTTATACACGAAACTACTACATGGTGAAAAAAATTGTGTATAATGCACAGTATAGAGTGAAGAGTCTATCTTTTTTAGAATAGCATAAACAAGGAAGATGTAGGAATGACATAAATACTTTCACCATTTTTAACAACTGATATCTGGTTATTTCCAAAAGAACTAATGCATGTACATGACAAAATTCTCTGTAAAAACAAGGCGTTTTACTTTCCGTTTCTTATTAAGAACCGGTCCCATTTTCCTAAATCTATTCACAAGATTAAAAATCGTTTCTCTGTGAGGCGCAAGAACAGCAGGGAATCTGTCTATAAATAGCCTTCTTGCTTCTCTATAAGAGTTTACCGTCACGTAGGAATCACACATGAAGATTCTATGTGCTAAAATATACGAATTTTTTGGCATCATACAGCAAAACATACTATAACACTGAAACACATGCCTCACAACATTTAAACTCCTGTAAAGCACACAAAAACTTAGCATCAGCATGAGGAAAGGCGGCAAATTGAGGGGGGAACAGAACGGTTAGAAAAAGGGCAGGCAGCTTCCCGTTATACCGGCCGCGCGTCTAATTGAAGGCTCTGTACATATGCAAACTCTAAAACACAATATGCTGCTTTCAAACCGTTTTCTTTGTGGATTACATCTTTCGCTGAACGCTTCTTATCGTAACTTAGCTAATGTGCCATTGACACGGATAGATGGGACCGCTAGAGACGAATTTATGAGCTGAGGTCTGTAGTTGAATCCCGCCAAAATTTCCCTTCTTCACAGTGCCACTGAGAGCCACATTTGCTGTAGAGTCACTCAGTCAAATATGAAGTCTAGAACATATTGATTTTTAGGATGGCACGATGTTAAAATTTGAGGGCACAATATCCCGTTCACTATTTTACACAGCAGACTGGCAAGTGATAATTAAATTTTCGCCTGGGGTGATCAATACGGAATACTCCCATTTATCTTTTAAGGAACGAAATACAGAGTTTCGTATTATCTTTGTTTAATTGGTGATAAACAAAACACTGCTGGAATGTAATGTTCATTCTGAAAGAAAAGTAAAACAAATAATTATATGAGTTATTTTGTATATAATGTAAAAGTGTAAAGTGCACGTAAAGTGTATCTGCTCCACACGTGTAATTTAAACTGCTTGCACACCCAGATATAATCAAATTTTTTTCATTATCATTTAATAACACAAAAGCTTAGTTCCTAGATGATACTGGATGCAAGTGACACTTCAAATAAATCTTCAGATAATATTCTTGCAATTTATGTTGGTGATACGTTGCTTTCTGTAGATGTAATAATTTTATGTCTCTAAAATGTACTTATACAGAAACTCGGGACCCCCCTAAATTACTTTATATATTATATTAGCTGATTTTTCATCTAATTCTGTAGCATTTTGTTAGTTAATTATTCATTCATAGATACCATAATGAGCCTAGGCGCATAGATAATGAAATTGTAGAAGAATGAGGTACATACTTTAATTCACACTTATAACACATTGCCTGTGCTGTAATTAAATACCATGAGGCAGGGTAAATAAAATCAATACTACATGATGAAAACAAATGCGCAGCTAACTGCCACATGACACATGCCAACCTAAAACGCGATATGCAGCTCACCTGTTGAACTGCTAAAGTGTTTCTCTATATTATAATAAGTATTAGCAATTAAGAATTATTTTAAGTTTTACTTCAAATATTTTCATTTAACATAAATGCCCGGTTATTGTTAAAGAGTTTGGAAGGCAAATAAGATATGTCTTTCGTCAATTTGATGCTTATGGGAACTAACTATTTCTACCGTGTTTATATTTGCGATTATTAAGACAAGGCCAGCGTATTCCTCCTTTTACTTAGATACCTATTTCTGTATTCAGATAGTAACAGTAATTCTTTTCTCCTATTATTTCCTTTCTCGAGTACCTCCACAACAATCCTTCCCGACCTTTGTGCGTACTCCGCAATGCAGACACACCTTAACCGACCTTCATTTTTCTCTTATGCCCTACTTGGTTATGCTAACTTTTGAAGCGGAATCATTGAATCAAATTATCGACATGTTGAGGCATTATTTAAGCGGAAATATAGATGGAGGTGCAATTTCATTTAATGAATATTTGGAATTAATTTCCTCAATTTAAATTAGAAATTATTGATGGTCTTTTGGTTTTGGGGAATGAAAGTGGAAGGTGTTAATATTTTATGCGGTTATCTCAGGGTGCATAAGGAGGATGCGGAAGAGGTATTGTTCAGTGTGAGGCTTTTGGTACGCCTCATGAGTTCCTCCTCAGGCTCTCCCTTCTTCTCCGCTGCTTCCACAAATCTTCCGGATTCCGCTCCTGCGGATGATGCTGACAAAGGAATTGTTCCTCCGCTATGACGAGAGTAACTGATGTGTTTTCGGGAACAGGTAGAATATGGAAAAGGACAAGTTCAGTTATGACACTCACATAACCTTTAATCAGTCAATAGGTTCTTTATTTGGCATTCATATTGTAAGATTTTAGGAATCGGAATAACCACTGCATCACCCAGTCAAGTACGCTGCATTTTAACACGGTTATATCATGCATGCAATACTCTCCCGCGTCCTAAATCACTGAGAGTGCGTCGAATTTATTAACGTTCACTACCTAATCAACGAAACGTGATTGCTTCGCGAATTAACTAACACTGTTTTCTGGTACGCTCTCAAAGAAATGTGATAAGAATCTCATAAGCTGCCTGGCATTCGTCTATTGTTACTCTCCCTAAACTGTGCCATCTGCCGAAAGGTTACCCAAGAACTGCCTCGAATTGCCGGAGTCTCTCCGTTTTATCAAATGTTTAGTCCGAACGTCTCATGATGCCATCAACATTATGCGTCGTAATTTCTTTCTTCATCCCCATTGGTTCCTGAATTCTCTGTCATTTGTCACTTATTTTGCGCTTCTAGCAAGACTGTTGCTTTTTTTTTTTTTTTCAAAGTTCCCTGACCTGAATTTACGCAACACTTACAGCACTCACAAGGCATGTTTGTAAGTCCTTGAGAAGGAAACTAGACAAAAGATAATTGTTCCTTCCTTGGTCATCTTTGGAAATTTTTTATCCGGGGTTTTACTGCCCAGGACCATAAAATCTTGCGTTACTATTCAATCTCTGGTCCCCTCGACATCCCTAAATGCACAAACATTTTATTTTACGCTTTCTCTTCCGAAGATAGTATAAGCTAGCTACTAATGGTTAAATCGAATATGCTTCCAAGAAAGATAAGATAATTTACTTCTATTATCAGTCGTGATTACTACTTATATTTCTCACGATACTAATACTTCTATCGCAATTTATACAAAAAAATATATTAAAGACAGAATGGCATTGGCGAAATGCATTCCTTTGCATGTACTAGTGACAATTGACCGAAGGATTAAACACCAATGCTAACGCACTGCATCCATTTTTTTCTTTCAAGATTTTTTCAGTCCCCATCAATGCCAAATTACGGGGAAGTATGTACTTAGGCCTCCCCCATAAAATAGCTTTTCGCAATTTATTCTTTTAACTTAAATATCATCAGTGTCCACATGTCTCCGTCGTTAAAATGCGCGTTAAGCCCAATGTGTTCATGAACCGAAATTGGAAACCATTACATGTCCTTTAGAACAATTCTTTTAGAGTATAAAGCGCAATATTTTCGCTAAAACTCAACTATAAGAGTTCTCAAAAAAGAACTACGCCTAAACTAATAAGACAGCAAAAGAGTCTTGACCTACAAATTTGAGTGAATATATCACACAATCAGTTTTAATAACATTATCAAGAATGAAATGTAGAAATAATGCATTACAAGTTTGCTTAAAACTAAAGTTAACGCTGAAGTGCTCGCTTCCTAACCTAACTTATTTATAATCTCAAAATGTTAGTAATGCTTAAACGTGATTCACAGGTTAACATAAGGATAAAATAGGCTACACGTATAAAATTACGTAACTGACAACACTACAACAGTTTCTGGCGTTTTCACCATTCAGCATACTAACATAAAGCTACAGATGGCAGTTCCATCCTTTCAAGTATGTACAGTGAGTCAAAAAGGAATAAATAACAGAGTATAACACACACAATGTCACGCAGGAATTTTGTAATGGGAACAGCTTGTGGTGATTGTAACCAATCATATCTTGTATTTATGAAAGTTTAATTGTAGAAAAAACAAGTCATGAATTCATTGAACATGGTTTTTAGCATCAGAGCTATCTGATTGGTAAAGTAATCTCGACTCATACAGCTAAATTAACAGTGCTCTCAGCCTCAGAGAGGCTAGTAAAATTATTGTCCCCACTATGTCAAACACTCTTGTGTCCATTAAAAAAAATAATGGTCCCTTTTTTGAAGTTCATCCACTGGAATTTTTTTCAGTTTGGCACTTCTTGAAACACACGGAAATTTGTAGCATGAACTTTGTTTTCAAATTACCTACAAGTATAAGGGTTGACTCGAGAGATTCAAGGAGGTCTCACACTACCAGAAATTACTTTTCAAATATTATTCTTATTAGGTCTTTGAAATAATGTGAGCAATTGTTGAGTCACATTGGAACTAGCCATGCATTGCTTTATTTCGTTAGTCTCTGGAAAAACTGGTTCAGAGTTATAACATAAAGCGTGAATCTACTGTCTCATTTTTCGTTTACATTGGATAGTTTCTCTAAACATCAAAGACATTTATGACATTCAAGTGAAATCAGATCTTATAAAACGTTGTGGGTCTGTGCCCACATGAAACTTCAACCACAGATTCAAAAAACGCGTCTTTGAAATTAAATCTCTTTACAGTGAAACCTGCACAGATTCAGTAATGTTACCGGCTTCCGTACTGACATTACTGATAACAAATTTGTTGCGTTAATTCTGGAAGGGGTTTTTTCTGATATTGCTCTGGTTTTTCATCAAATTCTTGTAACTTTCCTTCCTTCTTTACTGTTCTAGGCCATACTTTCTTCCTCCCATCCTTGACCAATTTTACAATTCCAAACATTTTAACAAACAGTTCAATGCTAAGTCAGGAGAGTGAGGCTAACGTAGGATTTATTTGCAAAAGAAATGCACGCTGAACTGTTAGATGCCAATCCTGCCCAAAAGGCACATGTAGCATGCTGAGTTGTTGGATGCCAATCCTACTCAAACGTCACATGTAGCACGCTGAACTATTAGATACCAATCCTACTCAAACGACACATGTAGCACGCTGAACTGTTACATGCCAATCCTACTCAAATGTCACATGTAGCACGCTGATCTGTTAGGTGCCAAACCTACTCAAACGACACATGTAGCTCACTGAAGTATTAGGTGCCAAACCTACTCAAACGACACTCGTAGCACGCTGAACTGTTAGATGCCAACCCTACTGAAACGTCACATGTAGCACAACTAATCGTAATGCTATTACTGTTTCAAATTGCGAAGATTCATTTGCGTCTTTGTACAGCTTAACCCAGTAGATGTTTGCTATTAGCAAGTTTATGTTACATCGAGACGCCAGTTACCGGTAAAACGGAAGCTTCGAGAGCGGTAATATTACTTTTGCTCCTTCTGCATGTTCTTTTATTTTTGTTTCTTTTATTACTATTATTTGTTTTTATTCAATATTTATTTAAATATATCACAAATAGTAAAATTGTACTCACCATTATAGGATGTTCGATATTTGCCTCTCGCCTAGTTTTTAAGATTACTCCACATATAAGTTATAGTTATACATGCATCTTGGATGACACAAAACAGAACCACTTGTTGTGCCGTTGAACACTTCACTTAGAGTGCGCATTGTCCAGCCTATTCGTTCAATAATTGTTTTTCTCCCATCAAGTTCACAAAAATATTTTTAATGTTTCGTCTATATAACTCTTGTAGTTAAGAGACCATTAAAATAACATACGCTTAAAACATTGGGAAATGGAATGCTTCAATACTTTGTTTTGACTGTCAACATACACCAAAGACTGAACCAAGCTTCGTCACTAGCTTTCAGTGGCAAATCACAATTTCATCGTGCACGTATCTGTTAAACTAATTACAAAATATTTCCGTAATCCAAAGGTTTAATCTGCTGGACCACACTAAATGTATAAGGGTGGAAATATAGAAGTTTCTTTGCTTTCCATGCATGATCTTAAAACTTCTAATTTATTGAGCTAACCGTTTTAAAGCTTTCTAGGGACAATGTTCTAAACAATGGCCTACCTCACGAAATTTCAGAACACATTTCACCCTTCTAGGTTTTTTACCATTAAAATATTTTCATTTCGCATGTTTTTATTAAATTTAAACTTGTTGTTTTGCACTATATATATATTAACACTAATAATAAAAGTAGATATAGATAAAACACAGAGAAAGAGTCACACTTGAAATTGCTATATTTCGAAGTACTGCGAGTTCTTCAATGGCAAGAAGCTAGACAAGTGAAGGTGATAAAAGTAAATATTGAGTATCGAAGGTAACGTTATGCATGGAAACAGATGAAACTAGATATGAGAGTGTGGGAAGAAAAAAACTAATATGTAAGATTTAAGCCAGGTGGTATACGCGCTTTATGTAAAAATATAGCTGCCATTTCTCTATCTCTGAGTAAACTTTCAGAGCATTGTGTAGGTAAAGCATCAATAAGAGTTAGAAAAAGCATCATCAAAATCCTTACAGTGAGATAAGGCATGTTTGGCAACCGGCAAGGGAGACTTGGTTTTAACAGAACGTCTATGATTGTTCATGCGTAGCGAAACAACAGTAGAAGTTAAACCAATATAAAATGCTTTACAAAGCTTACAAGATAACATATATACGACATTCTTGGAAGAACAGGTAGCAAATGAAGAAATGTTGAATTCCTTGGATAAATTAGGGCTATGGAATGATTTGCACGGCATAATTAGTGCACAGGTTTTACATTTAGGACGTTGGCAAGGATACGAGCCAGCAAAGGGACGTGGTAAAATCGGAGAGGATAGGTTACGGCGAAATATACTTTTAAGGTTAGGGGTGTTCTGAAAGTAAGGCGGGGTACAATTTTAGAAAAATCATTTATGGACACATTAACAAAGTATCGTGACATTCTTTCAAAATAGGTCTGATGCTTTCAATTCCAGGCACGTAAGTAGTAACAAGGTTGATGAAGTTCTTGTTAGAGGTTTTAGGTTTGCATTGGAAAGTTTTGTGTGATGGGATTATACGGGATTTTAAAAGAGCGGAAGGATAATTTTGGTTTTGGAACTTTTGAGTAAGGTTTTTAATATACTTGTCAAGAGATGAAAAGTTGTTACAAAGACGATGACCACGGATTGAAAGAGAAAAAGGAATAGATCTTTTGATATGCAATGGATGACAACTATCAAAATGAAGATACTGTTGTAAATTGGTAGGCTTAATGTGCACAGACGTAAGGAAAGAGCCATTGCATAAAGAAATATCAATGTCTAGGAAAGTAGCAGCATTGGGAGAGACAGAAGAAGTGAACTTAACTGAAAACTTGGAGTTAAGATTAGTAAGGAACTGCTCGAGAGATTCTGAGCCATGAGTCCAAAGCACAAATATATCATCAATATATCTCAGCCATAATAATGGTGCCAAAGGTTCTGACTTAAGAAATTCCTCCTCTAAGCGAGCCATAAAAAGATTGGCATAAGAAGGTGCCATTCTGGTGCCCATCGCAGTACCTTTAATTTGTAGATAATGTTTATTATCAAAACTAAACGCATTGCGAGTGAGGACCAGATAAGCAAGATGGCAAATGAAATCTGTGGATGGGATATGAGGAGGTGCTCGAGAGTTCAAGAAATGTTTAACGGCAGCTAATCCTTCATGATGGGGGATGTTAGTGTAGAGTGACGTCACATCAATAGTGGCAAGAAGTATATCAGGGTGTGCCGTAAGGTCAACTTTCTTAAGCAAACTCAAAAAATGAAAGGAATCTTTAATATAGGATGGCCTAGAAGTAACAAAAGGCTGTAACAAACAATCTACTAGAGCGGAAATACGTTCAGTAGGGGAATCGAAGCTGGCTACTATTGGGCGGCCTGGACAGTTCTCTTTGTGAATTTTAGGGAGAAAATATATGGTGGGAGTACGAGGGACATGAGGAGTAAGAAGAGTGATATCTTGGGAACTAAGTCCTTCTGCTGTACCAGAAGAAGTAATAAAAGAAGCTATTTCTTCATTAAACTTGACAGTTGGGTCGGAAGACAATAGTTCATAATAAGTGACATTCTCAAGCTGTCGGTAAGCTTCAGCATTGTAAGACGAAATGTCCTGTAGTACTACTGAGGACCCTTTATCAGCTGGAAGGATAATAACATCAGGGTTATTAGATAATCTTTTAAGTGCTGATTTCTCACGTAAAGTTAAGTTGTCTTTAGGAGTGATCTTATCTAGAAATTTAGAATCACTGATCGAAGTTAAAAATCTGTTAATAAACATTTCTAAAGGATGGCTAGAAGGTAAAGATGGAGGTTCAAGTTTGGAGGGAGAACGAAACTTGAGAAGGCAAGGAGTAACATTTGAAGTAGGCTGAGAAGATTTAGTATGCCAATAGTAACGCAAATTTCAAGTGTGACTCTTTCTCTGTGTTTTATCTTTATCTACTTTCATTATTAGTGTTAATTTGTTACATTGTTAATAGTGTTTCTTTATTTTTATGTTTCATATATATATATATATATATATATATCAGTATAATTTATGGCGAAACTTCCTCTTGCATCATTTATAAATTTAGTCGTCATAAATAGGCATTCTATATCTAATTCTCGCCATATATCACTTGATGGAAAGCAAAGATTAAACTGAATATATGTGTGTATATTTGCACAACACCGAAGGCCAGAAACCAAGAAAGGTAAGTTGGGTTCATCCCTTTCTTAGTCGCAACGGTGAAAGTGGATTAAGCTCACAAAAGAATTCCGCGCACTCGCCGGCTATCAGAAGCGTGAAATATAAGTCATATAGGAGGAAAAATTGCTGAGAAAGGTAACAAAGTGTTAATGTGTGTATAAGGTGAGATTAATTAATCCTTTTACCATAGAATCTTATATTCATTAAAAATATTAGAATGCAATTTTGAAGAGGTAAAATTATTCATTAAGACTAAAAGATGTGTCTTTGACTGCAATTTAAGGATTGTTTTATATTTAAAATGCTTCATTAGTCATATTTCGTAGTGTTATCTTCTCTGCAAAAATAATTAAAAATTAACCCACTCTAAACAATGAACAAAATTAAACATTTCCTTTGAAACCCAGAGGCTAAATGTGTGTTTTCGCATACAAAGCATGTACAAATAGGCAATCAAAATATCTGTTGGACAAATATATTAATAATATAACATTTATTTATAACCGACAAGAGCTTATCAAGAACTTCATGTATATAAGTTCTTTTTAAGTAAGTTCATAGACACTTTCAGAAAGCAAATGCTATTAAAAACATATGCATGCCTCAGGTAGAAATTAGCTGCGACAATAGCATATGAAAGTATGGACACTGACATTTTACAGCCGGTAAATTGTCATTAACATTATTATAATCACCAAAACAGATCAAAGACAATGAATAGCAGGAAATCTCCATGGCATAAAAAAGACCTGTTAAAAGAGAGAGGTTTTTTTTTTACTGTGCAATGATCTTTTGTTTTCTCGTCATAGCGTCAGAAATTCAATTGTTTATTATTTCATTTTTCTGACTTTTTATTACCTTGGGACTGTAGGACTAATCTGTAGCTGTTAGCAAGTCAATTAATCGTTCATGAATGTTGTTTCATTAATTTTATAGCACGTTGCCTCACACTAAAAGTAAATTACTTTCAATTGTTTATAAATTGAAATGATGCAAGACCTGTTTTCAACAGTAGGACAACGTTCTTCTGTTCAAACACGTGCCAAGCGATGTCAAAGAAAGCATAATGTTAAATAAAACTATGTTATATCGAATAAATATGTTATATATTCGTACATGTTGTTTAACCACACAACAATAGGGTAAAGCTTATTTTACTTTTCTCACAAATTTGCTACACTTGATATTCGGAAATAGCTTTGTTTTTTACTTACTTGCTACGCACTCTTTTCAAACGTTTGATGAGCTCTTCAATTGAAAATGGATATATAACATTTAAGGACACATAGTTGGCTCCAAAACTCTACTTTTAAAAAGTAATTAATTTTCCGTATTACTCTTTAAACAAGCTCATCACATACACATAATACCTAATGTCACGAAATTATTATTCTTGATGCATTTTGTAGTTCACTCTTTTTCTCTTCCCTCCACTCTGTATTCTTGCAGCCATGGTAGGGAATATTTTCACTTCCTTAAAGCGTAATCTACCTTAAGACCCCTCTAACGAGTTCTCTTCTGACAATAATTTGTAGTACACATCTTAACGGCATATTCTTCCAATCTTTTACCCAACTCCTAACCTACAAATTTACAATTTCATAACGTTAAATTCTTTTACTGTCCTTCAGTCTATGGAATGTACTTCTTTGTTTCGTCCACGCTTGTCCGAACTTTTTTATCGTAAGTTTAGCGTCTGTCTTCATAGCTTTATATTCTACTATCTGTGATGCTTTCAATTTGTTAATGATTTCTTGCTATGTGTAACGTTTTCACGTACATTGCTGTATATAAGCTACTTTAAAACTTTTAGGCCCTACATCATTTGTAGTGGGTCAAATCAGACGTATGAGTCTATTGACCAAAGAAGTGGTCTGGTAGCCGAGATCAAGGTTGTCTTGAGATTTGTTGTGCTGACCACGTGATACCTCAATGGACCCTCTGTGGCGACAACTGGGTTGATAAATCCTGGTTCTTCGTAGTTATTCATTATGAATATTGTTATTATTAGTTAGTTCTATATACTTTTAAATAAAAAGCATTTTAAATACTTCAAAATAAAGGCTTGTTATGGAGTAATAACAATCAAGATAGCCTCGTTACAAATTAATCTAATCTGAGCTTCTAAGAATTAGTGGCAAATACGGAATGAAAAACGTTAAAATCTATTATAAGTAGTAAATAAGCAAGGTAATTTAGCAGCCTTAATTCACTTTAATTAATTTTACATAAACTTCACTTAAGTTTTTTCCATTGCTTTAAATCTGAATTACAAAAGCAGTATATATCTACAGGTGACCGAGGTCGTTAAGGCATGGATTCGTGAGCGAGAGATTTGGGATTCGAATCCCACGAGCCCCGTCCTCCTGACCGAGTTATTTCCAGATTTTCTCCAGTCTCCATAAATAGGAAATGCCGGGGATGTACCCTAAACTTAAGTTTGAAACTTTCCTTCTTTAAAAAAATCCTTTTCCAATTTCTCATTTCATATCATCAATGTCCACCCTCTGTGATACCTCAGCAGTAAAAATGGCCATTAAACGATATTCATTATCTCGGAAATTACTATTGTTCGTCTAATAGAGGTATTCTCCTTTTATGGTTTACAACCTCCTCTTCGAGAATTAAAACAAAGTGCTCGCATATAGCTGATTTACAGAAAGACACTTTTAAAAGTATCGATTGGCAAGTCGGTCGGCCATGCCGCGACTTCCATGCAACTGCCGGTATCTTATTCCACCAACTCATGACAATCTGATATTTATTCTGTCATTTTTTTAATGGTGTTTAACGCCCGTTTTTACTACTGAGGCACCACTGGCAGTGCCTCTGTCAATAGTGAAGTATTCCACCTAAAAAAAATTGTGCTAGGCATTGTGATAGGAAGGAAATGTAATCTCTTATCTTGGCCAACGATGATGATTTTGCCAAGCTCTTAGTGTTGATGTAAAGTTTTTTTCTAAAAATAAATTATTTACCTAAAGTCAAATAACTTTTAAAGCGATTCATTCGTTTTAAACGAGTAGAAATGGCTAATAAATTCATATGTTAGGAAAGCAATAGGAAATGGAAGTGTACTTAAGAATAAAAACTTATCCGTACCTAAAATCGTTTGTAGGTTTTAGGAATAAAACGAGTTTTTTTTTGATTAATTTATTTATGGACGCTCTTTAACATCTCAGGTCATCAGCGTCCCATTCAACTCAGGGCGTGAAACGGCCGACAAATTTTGCTCAGAGGCCTCTCTTTCAGGCTTGAGGTTCTTTATCGTGCCGTAAATGTACGACACGGGACCCACGGCTTTACTTCCCTTCCGAAGGAAGCCATACTTAGGATTTTTACACCCGAAAAAATCCATCGGTCCTGGCCGGGTTCGAACCCGCGATCTTGGGTGTAGGAGGCAAGTACAAGGCAAGTACAAGTACAGGTACTACACCACCAGGACCGACGAATAAAACGAGTATTAGATACACTTGTATATGATATACTGGATATACAAGATTTCACTATTTGATACCACAAAGAGCATTAACAGCCCTTTTGGCAAAGACTCAAGAAAGATACATTCTTAATGCCCAATTCAACTTTTGTAATTTCGCCATTCTTTCTCGAAAATCCCCTTTCCGGGGAGGTCACGCAAACTTCAACTTTTTACAACACCAGAACATCTGCTGTTACTTCCTTTAGCAGCGCCAAATGGAAACAAAATCCATAGACAGAGCCAAACGAGAAATATTGATTATTATTTTAGTCACAAAATGAAACTTTAGCATAATGGCATCAGGAGATGTGAAACCGCTTCGAAACAATTATATTTTAAACTCCATAACTCTAGATGGAAAGTTAACGAAGGTTTATGCAGAACACGGTAAGTATTATGTATATAAAAAGAAAGCTCGTTTTATCAAATTATTTTAAAAATGTTTTTCCCTCGTGTCACGTATCTTTTCTGTAGAATTAGGTTTCTGTTCCTTTCAATAAAACGTTTATTATTTACTTTAAGCAATAATAAGTCAAATTTTGTACTCCTACGTTTTCAAAGCATCCATAATATTTATAAATGAATGACATATATCCATAAGTAGCTATTATTTAGTCAGTTAATATATATAATAGTATCCTTGGCTCAATATTATGTGATATAATTACAGAATCAACGAAATAGAGAGAAACGTTTAATGGGAGATTTTTCTTTCGCGGACCTCTCACGAGTTAACAGCCGTTAGGTCAGTTGAAGCTGGTACGGCGGTGAACGGGAGTCGGAGAAAGTCCGCAGCTATGTTTATCACATGTTACTGCAATTACTTGAACATTTAAAATGTACATTTATACACCATTAACAAGTAAGAAGATGTCTAGCATCGACTTATGAAATTAACCATCACTCCCTAATAAATGTAAGAAAATGTTTCGCGGATGGTATTTTTCAGTTCTTTCAATGAAAATCGCATGGCGTTAGATCGGGGGACCACGTGGCCATATATTGTTAGTGATGACTCAATTATCGAATCTTTCATTAATTGCATGGGCCGTATGTGCTGTTGCAGAGTCCTGTTGGAAAGTCGCGAAAATAAAGATTACTTTGTAGATGTTGCTGGAATTGTGTCCTTCTACGACTAAACAAACAGTATATTGGAAAAACACATGTTTTAGGAAGAGCTGAAGCACAGAAGCAGCCAGCTGCGGCTGAGATGTGAAATACTACACTAGCTGACAGGTTTATAGCTAAAACCCAGCTCTATAATATCTCACTCCCGCTTTTCATCTACTTAAAAGCATTTATAAATTTCTAAAATATGATAATTGTGCTTGCCTTTTTCAGACCTTGTAATCCTGACGACAGATGTGCCGACGCTGTTTGGTGTGGCTACGGGCCTGGCCATCTTTACGGCGCTCATTTGTTTCGTGCTCAAGCTGTTCAGCAGGGCGCGTTACTCCAGACCCAGACACTATGCCAATGCCAACCTCGCGCCCCCTATACTCTTTTCCAGCGAAACAGGTCAGTACTTAACATCTTATCTCATTCCTTCGAAATGTGAATTTAAACTGCTCTCCACTCGCCGCAGATTCCACTGGCACATCTTAAACGTAATGAGAAAATTGCAAGAGATAGAATGATTCGGCATTACACTTTTTAATTAAGTTGCAAATATTGTCGACGATAGTGTTATTAATGCTTTAAGTTATTGCATTAGAAATATTACACATGCAGTTTTCAAAATCAAAGAATTAAGGTGTAAATAATATGGAAGTAATTACATAGGGTGGGAAAATTTTAACTCGTAAAAATCTGCATTTTTTCATGTTGTTCATTTCTTCATTCGTATTTTTGGGCATTGGTATTTTGTACGAAAACTTCAAATGGATGCTTTCTTTCCTTATACGTGTTAAATGGTTTCATTTTTAAATCACATTTTAATGTTCTTAATAGTAATATTTTTTTAAAAAGAAGTCGCTTATGTCAAATGTTTTCAGTAATACCACGAATCCTGATAATACTGGGTCGTTAATTGAGATTAACGAATGTTTGTTATGAAAATTATAAGCAAAAAGGGGATTTGGTAAGATAATGACAATGCGAGAATGCTTTTCTTTCTTTCTTTCTGTCTGTCTTTCTTTCTTTCTTTCTTTCTTTTTATAGCATTAGTATAATCATTGAAGAGATTAGGCTTGACTGTTTGATCTTTCTGAAAACATACACTAATTTTATTAGCTTTTATTCCAAATAGAATCACTTAATGATCTAAATTAAATAAAATACAACTTTACTATTGTTTTTATATCAAGTGCCTATATCATATTTCGTGTTGTGGTGAGAACTTCTTTTGGGTGGCTGTGAGGTAATGAAATTGATGTAGAAGTAATAGAATGCATTGTTATTAGTTTTTGTTGCAAGAAAACTACGAATAATTTAATAATTAAAAACAAATGAACATTTGAGATTATAATAATAGTTCATAGTATATTTATTCATTTTAACAATACGTTTAAAATTAAGTTACAACTTTACTCTTTTTATTCATTTAAATCGTGTTATTTAATGTTTTCATTGTAATAATTTTATACAATTATTAGTCGATTAAAAGCAGAGATTATAGGAATAAAAAAATAAGTATGAGAAAAAAAAATATAAGTTATTAGTTTTTGAGCACCGTGCTTTAAACAATCGATTCGTTCCATTATGATTGGTGAATAAAGTATCATTGAGACAGTACATTGGCTGAAAGGCCGTTGCATGCAATTACTAACTTCAATAAATATGTAAACGCTTTCCAAAAAATGCAAAATTTAACACTCATATTGCACAATCTACACATATTTAGAGTTTGGTTGTCAGAAAAATGTCGCAGAAAAAATTTTGAATAAAGAATAAAATTACTTCTTTTAAGAGCTTTGGTCCAAATATAACTAATTAATATAATGTACAATAATTCGTTTAAATTGTTTCATGACAAAGAAAATTCACTTCCATTATTCCGTATAATGGAAATGTAAGTACATGATATAAGAAATTTATCAGGCAATTTAGATGAAAAATGACGTAATAGTTAAAATAAATTAAAAAAGAAATCTGGAGAAATACATAATGATTAAACGGATATTTTAATGTATGGGGCTTTTTTTTTATTGATTTATTTAAGGACGCTCTTTAACACCTCAGGTCATCAGCGTCCCATTCAATTCATGGCATGAAACAGCCGACAAATTTTGCTCAGAGGCCTCTCTTTCAGGCTTGAGGTTCTTTTTCGTGCCGTAAATGTACGACACGGGACCCACGGCTTTACTTCCCTTCCGAAGAAAGTCATACTTACGACTTTTATGCCCGAAAAAATCCATCGATCCTGGCAGGGTTCGAACCCGCGATCTTGGGTGTAGGAGGCAAGTATGGTAACCACTACACCACCAGGACCGACAATGTATGGGGAATGTAGAGTGTATCGCTGCTCTCTCTTCTCGGCATTCCCTTACAACTTTAGGATAAATGAAGGTTGTTCAGTTATATTTGATAAATGACCAGCGTGAATTCATAGCAAATGTTGGAAGCGCCTGCCATTAGTATCTAGGTGTCTTTTCATTATGCAGAAGATACAGATGTTTTCCCTTTCACCATGGAGGTTTAAATGAGATTACCTTAGTGGCCAAAGTAATTCAGAATTGGTGCGATCTGAAAGCAATGGATCGAGAGAGCATTGGGTAGGGAAAGCATTGAAGACCAACGTGCAGGTCGGCCCTTGGAGGTGCTCGCTCCTGAAAACATCGCTCTTGTGGAGGGAGAAATTATGGGAGATCGGCGGCTTATAATTTCAGAAATAACAGAAAGGTTAGGCCTTTCCAAAACATCAGTCCTTCGAATTATTTATGAACATTTAAATATGAATAAGGTGGGTGCCTAGACCCTTTTCCTCAGTCCAAAAGCAGCAACGAATCATCTGTTGTCAGGCATTTTTGGAGCTCTGCAGTGGCAGCCGAGAGAAGTTTTGCAAAACATTGTTATAGGAGATGAAACTATGGTTCACTACTATAATCCATTCCTTGTTCAAAATAGAATCAGTGGAATGGCGTAAACTTGGCGAAGCACCACCTCTAAAGGCCAAGGCCACTCAGTTAACCAAGAAGATCATGGTCACAATCTTTTGGGACTGTGGAGGAATACTCTTCATTGACTTCAAGGAGAGGAACACCACAGTAAATGGGATTACTATGCTGGCCTATTGCTCAGACTACGTGCTCCCATCAAAGAGAAAACGCGAGGAAAGGTAACGTCAACGCTCCTATGCACACAGCTCTTGTTGCAAAGGATGCTGTGAAGAAATGTCGCTTCAAGTAGATCGACCATCCACCCTACAGCTCATATCTATCTTCCCGTGACTATTTCCTCTTCTCAAAGCGCAAGAAGGACCTTCTAGGAAGGAAATTTAAATTTGACAAAGAAGTGATGGATACTGTTTATGTCCATTTTATAGACAAGACGTCTGACTATTTTGGGGTGGGGGACTGAAATATTAATTCAGAGATGTAAAAAGTGTATTGCAATAAATGGTAACTATATTGAAAAGTGAAATATAGATTTTGTCCTTATCATACCTAGAAAATGTTTAGGCCGGAAACTCGTATTTTCATGATCTATCAACTGATGACAACGTACAAGATGATTTATGCCCCAAAGGTCATGGCCCTTGATGTAAATTCAACAGAAAAGAGCGAAATTAAAAACACCGTAGACTTCTATTAACGGTGATGGAAGCAATAAAGTCAATATATAGGGACCTCTCTAATCCTTATCTAAAAATGTTTACATGGAAAAATACAAAATGTCAACGAATCATTCAACGGTGTTTTGTGAACTCGTGTGTCTAAAACAGTGTTTGTTGGTCTTGATGCACTAAAACTTGGTACATTTGATGAAAAGTTTAACATTTAAACTCGGAATATAAGAAGAATTGGGGTTTTGGGTAAACTGTCAATAGACCCCGGTTATAACAAAACAGTGGTACTTCAAAAACAGGAACGGGAACATTTCAAGAAAGCAGAGAGAAAGGTAGAGCAATTGGGAAAATCTTCAAGAAAGAAGAAAAGAAACAAGAGGAAGACTAGAGAGAATACAAAAGCAAGAAAGGATTTTTGTAACTCATATATGTTTCAAAATACAATAAGTTCATTAAAATATTTATTTAAAATATATTGTCACAAAAATAATATTTTGGCAGCCAACTAAAATTTCAGAAAAAATTTCTTATTGTTATAAATGAAGGTACAAATTACACATGGTAAAATTTTTAAGTTGATATCTGAATCTAGTTTTGAGAAAAATGTACCTGAAAAATGTAAAACTATGCTCGGTGAGATAGAATAGGCTTACTCCCCTTAAACTTCAAAGTCAAAAGTTTTTGTTTCCATTTAGCCTCCGTTAGTATAATTTATAGGAGAACACTTGTAAACTGTTAATATTGCATACTACAGAGAATTCGCGTCACGCTTGATCCGAGAAAGTAGGAGGAAGGAAGCCGGTAGAGCGCGAAGTAAACAGTGACATTCTAGATACATAATTTCCCGAGTATTCTGTTTATAAACTTTCATTTATCCATGGCATGCACACAATCATCATTTTATTTCACTAACATGTTATAGTAGTTGCTCAGAGTAGCATTCTTCTGCATTCACACATTCGCTACATATTTTGATGAATATGTATGAATATATGAATATATATGAATATGTATGCATATGTATGCATGGACACGCAAAATTTCTATTTTTGTAATTCTTTTAATTTCTGCTCTTATATTGTCTTTCAGTTCATCTACAGTGAATGGGTTATTTCGATAGACTCCGGCATTTCAATTGTCTATTTAAATAATTTAATGAACACACAGTCACGTACTTTAAATGTAATTCCAAAGAAGTACATAAAGAAACACGTCCTCTAACACTTCAAACTACACAAACCAAGACCAGTAAAACACAGCCCGCTCAAACACGTTCTATTGCCAACACCTCACCTGTACTAAGCATTGACCGGAAACATATAGGTTCCGCAACACTGAAGGATCCAGAATGCTGCCTGCTTACTTCGCGCTCTACCGACTTCCTCCCGCCCGCTTTCTTGAATCAAGTGTTACTCAAACTCTCCGTATTAGTTTAACCTTTTCCTATATATTCATGAATGTTTTATATCCTAAACTTTAATACAAATATGTTAAAATGAATTAAGGTAGGTTAAAAAAAAAAAAAAAAAAAAAAAACGATTAAAGTATGGATGCAACGCAAATGTGGAAATAATGTTTCCCTAGGGCCAATGTTTTCCGTTACTTACCAATAGTTCAATTGGTAAAAACCATGCTGCTGAGGACTCGCAATTGAAACCAAATAATAATTATATAAACACATGACTCAGCAATACGTCAACTAACAATGAAATATCTTTAATATTTAGAGGAACAACGATGAAACTCGCGATTCTGCCATACTTTAGACATACTTTTCTTCAGATATTCATCAGCAGGAGAGAGAAATTCCAGTATTAAATTTCGTACGTAAATTAATCATATACTTTTTTAACATCGCAATCAGGAAACAACGTGAGTTTCACTACTGGCAAACACAATAATCGAGTTACCCTACATAATAAACGTTGTTGGAAGAACCCATAACTAGGAATGTGACTTATCTTGAACATATTTCAGAGTATACACGTTATATCGACGTTTCACTGCAAATTCATTCAAAAAATAAAGGTTTATAGGGAGTATAGATGCATATTTCAAGGTTTAGGAAATTTACATTAATGTTAGAGAATATATGAAAATATTTTACGCTTTTTGTGCTGTTTTTTATAAGCAAGAATGAAATTAGTATCATTTGAGGAAGAAAGGAACCTACTTTCCACATTTTTTTTTTTTTTTTTGTTATATTTAGTAGCATTGGTGCTTGTGGTTGGCAGAAATTATGTTTTCTGAGACGACAAGGGATAGGATGTGTTGAGAAGAAACACGGGTACGCAGTTTTAATTCTTTGGTATTATCAGAATAAGAAAGGTGGAAACTAAATGCCGAAAACAAAAACCTGCCGTAACTGACTCATAAGCTAGTGGATTGGAAACAAAAGGGGTCACCTATTATGGTGAAATAATATTCAGCAATGCATACTACAAACAGATGATTTGGAGCTTAGAAGCAATTAATTTTGCTTAAACAAACACTAAATTATTACATTTTAGTACCATGTTCTAACTGGAACATAATGTTGTGTTATTCTTTTTATCTATTTACAATGTGACAAGAAGTCAGTATTGTTGTTTAACGTTTGTAGGGACACAAGGATTTCAATATTATTATCATAAACTATTTTTTTGTATGGTACCATAGAAATTGTAAATTTTAAGGAATATTTTTGGTGTTTATTGGAATATTCGGGCAGATTTTAGAGGATATTTAAATGAATTATTCCCATGTTTTTTACATAAAAATCTCATTCTCTCTCTAGTAATAACTAACGTTTCTCCATGTATTCGTTAAAAAGTGTTCAATACCCCTTACCTTTTATTATTTTAATAATTTGCCATTAATGAATTATGTCACTATTGAGCTTTATTTTTTTTCTTTGTGGGTTTGAGGGTGCATATTCGTGCTAACCCCATATAAAAATTATTAAGACAGGAGAAGTGGCATTTTTCACTCTCTTTCTGTACATTCCCCTCCCCTTAACATATAAAATCATAAAAAGTAGAACATGCGCCTTACAGCTTAAATAAACATTCATTTATGAATAGAATGTATGCAATTAGTTCTGAATTTACTGAATATTCGAATCAAGACTTTGATTTTTGAAGTGTGAAACAGAAATAAATTAGATGAGAGAATCGATTGTGCAAAAGTTGAAGATTATCTAAACAGACGGTCGGAAAGAGGGACAGGATGGATAGATTGTGGTTTCAAAAAGATGGCGTTATGTTCAAAATACGTGTATACACAGAATTTTGCAGTCATGTAAACAGAGAGAATAATAGGGTTATCCTAAAACAAATTACAATACCGTAATAACTTTGTAGGTTGATTATAATCTCTTATGGTTAACTTACATTGTATTAAAAGTTTTAATATTATTATTTTAATTAGTACTCTTAAAAAAACTCAACTACAAGTTCTGTTCACTAAAGAAGTTTAAATTTTTACAGATATAATTTATGAGGCTAAATTTTAACTTTTCAATATCTCGTTAACTCAATACGTAATGTACTCGTGGTTACTAGTTCCATTGTTGCCACTTCTAGTTACCGCCTGTGATATGTGTGCAAGTTGAGACATGTTCAGTTCCCTACAGCAAAATGAAGGTAACATGCGACAACAATATGCGCTTTGGAATACTGCTTTCGTCTCACTTCAAACTCAGGCCTATGCAATGTTACAGGAGGCCTATGGATAGTTTGTTCTTCCCATAGCACAGCTCTAAGACAGTTTAAAATGCTTAAAGAAGAAAGACAATTAATTTCCAAGGATGGCGGATCCGTTGCTCCAGTTTGTGCTATAGCGGAAGAAACATAACACCGCTGCTTTGATTTGTTTGATTTGTTTTATTTACGGACACTCTTTAATATCTTAGGTCATCAGCGTTCCATTCTATTTATCGGCCATGAAAGGCCGATAAATTTTGCTCAAAGGCCTCTTCTTTCAGGCTTGAGGTTCTTTATCGTACCGTTAATCTACGACACGGGACCCACGGCTTTACTTCCCTTCCGGAGGAAGCCATACTTAGGATTTTGAAAAAATCCATCGACCCTAGCCGAGTTTGAACCCGCGATCTTGGGTTTAGAAGGCAAGTATGGTTACTACGACGTCAGGACCGACGTCCATGTGAGAGAGGGTCGTCAAATAATGTTAAGATCACCTTAAAAAATTCTGAAAAGTTCGCTTGTGTCACACACATGTTTGTTACTGAAAAGTTGCACATGAGATGTGTTTGTGCACGGTGAATTTCAAAACTGCTGATTCCCAAACAAAAGGAGTTCGCTTGAAACTTGCATGCGGTTTAAGAATATGTTACAGGATGAGTTTCTTTCAAAGGTAATCATTGATGATGAAACCTGACTACATCATTTCGAGCAAACAGCTAAGCTCTGTGTGGAAATCATCAAAGAAAGCAAACGTGTTTGCTTCTGCTGGAATGTTATGGTCATCTCATTTTACGATATTCACGGAACGTTTACCAGCAAGTGGTACCTGCACATACAGAGATGTCTTGTAAACTCTGCAAGTCCATATCATGAGCAAAAGGCCACATTTCCGTACTGATTTTTCCTTTTCACTAAATTGAAGAAGCACAACATTGGAAGGAATTTTGCATTATCAGAAGCAGGGTGAAGGCTGGAGGAGATTCTGAAGGACCTGTCAAAAATGATTTCCAGTATGTCTTTAAAGACTGGCAGATACGCTGATACAGGTGCAATGCATCAAACAGTGACAATTTTGAGAAGGATTATCAAATTATGAGGATAAGTAAAAGTATTTTATCAATCCCTCTTTATTGAACAGCCCTCTTATATTTTAACACTGACCGTTTTAAACAATAAAAGTTTTATAAATTCATCACATGGTAACAGTTTAATTGAAAAATAAATTCTTGCAAACTCAGATATTCAAGCAATTCTTTGAAATTAAGTGAACGTAGGACTTTTTTTTAACAATTATTTATTATTTACCTTTAATAATGGCAATGAGAAATACTATTACTATCCATAATGAACTTTATATATTTAATTCTAAATTTGAACTTAATATTTTTATTTATTTGTATTTGATTTAAAATGAAAATACACTGATATAGATAATCATATATACATATACATGGTTTTCTAGACGGTTTGTCATAGTGTATTATTTCAACTCCATATTGGAGATACATGAATTACAGACATGGCAACTTACATCTTGTTGAAACTAGATGCAATTTAATAGATTTGCAATTTGTTTCCATAGTTGCACAACCCTCTATATTTTATTATCTCGAGTAAATCTCATAACAGAGGCAAAATGGTATTTTTTTTCAAATTATATGTAAATATTATAATTACGTTCAACAAAATATTTACAAAATAAAGTAATTAATGTGTTAATTAACAATTTAGTGCATGCGGTGGAAGAATGTACAGTATACAGAATTTATATAAGTAATGGGATGTACTTCACCTTAAAGCAATGATTAATACACAAGGTACTGGAATTCTTATAGTTGCGTGTCGAGATTAATTTACAAGTTGCACGAAATGTGCATTTGCATTTGAATGAAAGCGTGCGCACACTGTTTCATCCAAAAAAAGAAAAGAAAAAAAAAAACACCGGTGTGCATTAGACGTCACCGAAATGGGCTTATATTTGTATTAAATTACCTTTCCAATCGAAGTTTCCACCTAATAAGATTCGCGTTACCAGGATATGCAATGGCCAAACAGACATTCAGATGAACAGTACTGAAATAGAGAAAGGATTTGATAAAACAGTTATAAGCACGATTAATATTACTAACTTGTTAACTTCCAACGTAACAACACATTGCTTTACCCAGAATAGCCAGTCACAATGTTACTTTAATCAGGGTATAGCAACACCCTCCGTATCTATAACTCTCCTTACACAAGTAGCTGCACAGAGCAACGGAATAGTGAAAAGAGCAAGTAACGTGGAAAGTATTAAACGTGAAACATATTCATATGGAATTTTTATTGTAGTTTTAAAGTGTATTTTCCAAGCTCCAAATGCTTTCCAGATAAATTTATACATTGTTTATATTTATAACTAAAGTTACAACGAAATAAAGTAATTACATTTTCCATTATCACAATTTTATAGTTTTGAGGCATTTTCAAAACTGCAATTTTAGTTGTGAGATTTTAAAAATAAGCTTCCTTTATGTTGATGCCAGTGGAACTGTTAGGTGTGATAAATGTGGAGAGCAGCGGTATACCAACATGGTGCATTTTCATAAGACAAATAATACTTGCAAATAATACTTCAAAGTTGGTTTTATTTATTTCTAACATTTTGTACTCTTATTGTTATAAATACTAGGTAAAATATTTGTAGATTAAAAAACTTATAGAATTGCTATAGAATGCTTACACCACTATTATCATAACATAAAGAAAAAAGTTATTGATTTAAATTTGTGGTATACTTAATTAAAATTAAATTTACACATTATTAAAATAATAAATCAAAACATCCTCAGGCTGAAAACAAAATCTGTCATTAAGAATGACATTGTAAATATAGGTAGCAATGCTTAATACATTATTTACAGATGTAACAATACATAAAATATTAATAAATAATTTTTCTGAACATTGAACCTACAAATAAATATTTTATGTACGTACGTAAGTTATATTAATTCACCTCATATGCAAGTACTTTAATATTTGCAATTCTAATTTATCACATGCACTTCAATAATGTATAAAATTTGCAATAAATACAAAAGACTTTATTTATTATTGTATTTAAATAGTTTTCATCTTAGTTATATGCTCTACAAATAATACATTTTGCAAAAATCTTCCCTTTAGGTGTAAATTATTTTTTGTGTGTGTTATTACCACATTAAAGAGTTACCGAACAGCTTAAATGTAATAAACTAAGTAACCTAATTACTTTGGGGTGCTCAGAGCTGCGAAAGTTTTTCAGTAATGTTTTAATTGCATTATTATTTTCATCGTAAACTGGCTAGCATTAAACAAGTGTAATTTTAATATACAGCACACCGGAGCTTGTTAAAAAATTGTGTGTTAAAAGGAACTCAATAACCAAATAGTTTCGTTTTACACTGTCACTTGTAAAGTATCAAAAATTACCTTATAATTTAAACTAATAAGAGAAAAATTAGACAGCATGTGATGTTGTAACATATTGCGACTGCAAAGTCTTACATAAAATGTTTAATTTGCTTTCGAACTGTGAATTTTCCTTAAATCTATTATTATTGTAATGTAATTGACATATTTTAGTGACATTTGACGCAGGCATGACTTTGTGTATAAGAAGCAGAATAATTTAATCTGAAATATTACATATTCTTACCCGTAGCATTAACGCGTGCCTGCACACGCCTCTTCGTGTTAAAAGTTATTCATCAATAAATACATCAGAGTTACATTATCGGTTTTTGCCGAATATTTCCATGCTGTTCCACGAGATTCCGTAGCTTAATGAAATAATATTTCCTTTTTAGCATGCTCTAGTGAAGATATTTGATAGAATAAAATCAGGCGTCCTTGATGGTCAAAGTACTTTAGAAATGATAACAATCTTCAGAAAAAAGAACAATTTCAGTTATGCTGATATTGGAGATGTGGCAAAGACTTCTTGCTTAAATCTGCCTTTGAGTCTTCTGCAATTCTTACATAGCAGTGACCCGATATACCTGCAACTTTGCCTCCTTTTTCTTTCTCCGCTTGTTGACATGAGCGTGTAGAAACCGTCATCTCTTGAAAGACCGCCACGGGAACTCGTGAGCGAGAGGTCTAGGGTTCGATTCCCACCAGGATCGTTCTCCTTTACTGAGTTTTTTTTCAGATTTTCCTTAGTCCTCATAAATCGCAAATTCCGGGGGGTACCCTAAACGCTTCGTTTCTTTAAAAAAAAAAATCCGTTCACAGTTTATCATTTCATTTCACATACCATCAATGTCCACCGCCTGTAATGCCTCAGTAGTTAAAAAGGGCGTTAACACTATTGAAAAGAACTGTTAAAAGTTTACGCAGTATTTCGCACTTTGAGAGAGCTGTAATCCTTTTATCTTCTCCTGCAACGTTGCATCTATTACTTTGCCAAATACTAAACGAAGGATTTTGTTGATGGTTTTCGTACTCCAAACTGCGCAATAAATTGTCTCTTGTTCTCTTTTTTATTACAGTTGCCTAGTACATACGGAAAATGAACAGACTATGTTTTACTGTGTATTGATTTACACTTCAAAGAACGAACTGTATTGCTCGCAATACAAATGTATGATGGTTGAAATTCCCGTATCAACAGCACTCTCGTTTGCGTCTTTCTACAACGAACATGCAATTGATATGCAGCTTCCATAACCGTGCTTCTCATACAGGAAGGTATGTTCGTACTAAAAATCACGATAATATGTCCATTAGTTTAATAAGTATAAATAAAAATCGAAGGCCGAAAACAAATGATGCACGCAATACAAGTAAACATAGACATGCCTGTTGTATAGTGTTATTAAATTCTTCCGTCATTTGTTTTCCTCACTTTTAAAGGTGGAGATAGTATTAACCATTCTTGCTTTGTTCGGTATTTAGGCATTACCTTACATAAATTCAGGAGCACTCCAAAGTGAGCAAATGTTACAACATAAAATTAATATGGTATATGTACTTGCATATTTATTTTTGATCTCCTAACGATTTGGTACTTGAACCAATGAAATATTACTCATTGCCCAAAACAGTAAAGGAAAGGATAAACTACTGCTCAAAGCAAAACTTTTAAATGCAACAATAAATATATTTATGTTTAGTGAGGCACTATAAGAAGGACATAACTTCCATGTTTTATGAAACATCGTTTGCCAAAGAGTTTTATGCAACATTACCCTTTGAAATATAAAACAAATCAAACAAGGGCTATATTGGAAATATAAATTTGATTTACAATATATAAAATATGTATATTTGTATATATTTATACATACTAAATTTAGCTAGTAAGTTAGTTTAAAGTTGATGTTGTACGTATTGAGTGTAGATTGTTGTTTGTTGTTTTTTCATGTCTCCTCTCTAACTATATGTGTAGATGTTGAACACCTCTGTAAGTGTTACCCTTTGTTAGCTTAGATTTAACTGTATTTTTTTTTAACAGCTATTAGTTTTGAAAGTGTTCTGGTGTACAAATAATAGTAAGATATAAGCAGATAAATGAAAAAGACTAATGAATGTAATAAGTTAGATACTGAATCTTCAAACATTAGAACACTATCAAAGCGAGAGTATGCTTAAGCACTAATTCAACTTCTATCTTAATAGCACACAGTCACATAATGATTAAGAGTACTGCACAGATCCCCGCATGTAAACTTTTCCACCTTTATGAGTAACCTAAAAGCTGCTTGAAGATTTTAATCAACACTTACAAGCACACTTATAGGAGGGGAAAGTCATTCAATTACAGGAATTTTATAATCACTTTTTACAAGGATGTGCTTGGTTTTTTAAATAGTCGCGTTGCTCGCATTTCTTTTGTTCTCTTGTTTACAAGAAAAGAGCTTCTTGGTGTGGCCTATTACCTCGTATTATTATCTGTAAGGATCAGACCCCACAAACGTTGTTTCAAACGTCCAAACAAATGAAAGTTCGGTGGCGCCAAGTTCGGGCTGTATGCTGGATATTTCAACACCTCCAGTATTAGATCATTATCCACTGTATGCCTATCTGTATCAGGGCGAGCCTTGTAGTGAAGAAGCAATATACTTTTAGAGAGAAGTCCCCGGCGTTTTTCTCATGTCGCAGGCTTCAAATTTTTCATCAGCATATCGAGCACTAGCCATGATCTTTTTCCTGGAAGTGCATGTTTATCGTCAGTATATTTTCCCAGCAACTGTTCGGTTTATCTTATACTCTGGTTTCAATGGTGCACATGGACTCGTCTTTTGTCTTAATACAGTGGAAGTGCGTCTGACAAATCATCTACCGCGCATGTCTGTGGTCACCGGACAGCTGTCTTGGAACCCATCTTCCATACATTTTCCTACGCCCGCTGTCATTAGGATAATGCTTAACGCAAAGATGTGATTCATGTAGAATTTTATGGTAATTTCATCAACATTGACTGGCCTGATTCGCTGCTCAAACTGTCATTTCACTGTTTCAGTTGCAACTCAAACTAGTCCTCCGCCCCAATATTCATCATTGACGTTTTGTCCTCCGTTTCCAAATCCTTCCATCCTTTCATACACTTCTCCCTTGACTCATACACTATCTCAATATTGAGCCTTAATTCAGTTGAACACAAAAGAAAAGAAAAAACACATTTTGATGCTCTTTCGCGGTGCAATTCGAAAGCATTTTAGGAGTATTTGTGCAGGCGCATACTCCTAGATGTTCAGATCCTTATTGAGCGTATTGGTAGAAAGCAATTTGTGTGTCAAAATAATACTTTTCATGAACTTGAGAATAAAACTCCTGCTATTTAATGACTTTCCTCATATATTTGACCATGTTATTTTGTAACTAAATATATTATGCAGAACTATAAATAATATTCATTTTAAATATTTGTTCATTCATTCTGAACTACAACAAGTTTGCAACTAACTAGTTCTTTTCATATATTGTTTTAACAATCTGGTTTACAAAGCGTCTGTATAAAATTAAAAGTCTTCATTTTAGAGTAACGTTAAATTTGTTTAAAAAGTGCTACTTAACTTTAATTTCAATAACCAACTCTGATTACGTAGCTACAGTTAAATACACAAACTGTTTTTAATAATCTGATCTTAGATTATTCTGTGTAGTACTCGTTTTATATTTGGATACATCTTATGCCTAACGAATTCTCCAGTGGAATGACTTTAATTAATAATTGTACAAATTTCAATTTTGCATACTGTGATAGTTATATTAATGTTTATAAAATATGTATATAAATTAGTCATCATAGTGTTTCATTGAACTCTTAGTTATCTATCTGAAGATATTTTGTTGGCATGAAGATTAATTATAACACTAATACAAGAAATATATACATTTATTCTGGATGCTACTGTCCCATTAAATGTTGAGGAGAAAAATAAAGAAAATGTAAAGTAAGGCATTACTATGATAAGCACTGATACCAAATACGTTTCTATTATTCATGTATATTCATACCAAACGAGCAACATTATACAGCTAACATTAGTCGATGAGCAACTTTGTAATCAGCTATGAGCCTAGCTAGCAGTACACTTACTAGATTTGAGTAATTCCTTTTCGAAGATTCCCTAAAAGCAGCAAATGTTTACTTATAATTCTGTGTTCTGACTTAAATGCAAGAATATTTTCAACATTAATTTCCTGTTTTCAAAATAGCTAACTGATTCACTAAATGCTTAACATTTTGGGGAAACTTGGAATATACCTCTAAACACTAGAGCAAAGTGTAGAAACCTCAGACGATATACTCGGATCAGCATTTATCAAGTATTCAAGATAAGAAAACAATTATCATAAATTTGTAAAAATCCTCCAGACATCAAATAATGCAGTATGTAAGAAAACCTAATCATCAAAGAAGCAGTTTCTTAGCCGTTAATTCCTAATTTATATAAAATGTTCGTTTGCAACATGCTTTCCTCAACTAAGATTCCAGTGGCATCCAGGGTAATTCTGTAGAATTATTCACAGTGCACCAATATGAACTAACTGTTCATTTTAAAATGTATTCCATTTTTATCTACATATGAAAACAAAATATAATAAAATTATCAATATTGAAGCCATTTCATGAAATTGTTTATTTTCAGCAAAAAAAAAAAAAATAATAATAACTAGCAAGTCATATTTTAACAGAAAAGTCTATAAGTAATTTACATATATTTCATTTATTATTATAATTACTATTAATGTTGCATAAATTGTACATACATTATAGAACATAGAGATGAAATTGGAATGCAATAGAATAGTTATAGTAATAGCTAAATATTGCACAATTTGCACGAGTTTGTAATAATATGTTGTATTGTATTTGTAGCAAATTTCGAAGCTCTCACAAGCATTTTTATTCCATATACTGCCAACGATGCACACATGTAAACAAAGCAGAATAACTGTCCTTTAATTATTTTGGAACAGTGCATAGCGTTAAAAATAATGGCTGCCAATAAACAACCATGAGCATATATTTTATCCCATCGCATTTTCCGACCAACATTTATTTATTTATTTTCCACTGCACTCTGTAATGAAATAACTTTCATCATTTAGCCGGTTTTCGGAGAATTTCCAATTCTGTACTCTGTGAATCACGTAGTGGCGCTATTTTAACTCAAATAAATTACAGGAATCAAGTTCAAACGTCAATTTGTTGCTCACCAGAGTTAATATGTTGGTAACCTATTTAACCCGTTGAAAAACCTACTGATTTTAAAGTTTTCAGAAGCTACTGAAAAATAAGCCAAAAGAAAGTCACATCTGTGTCCAATAAAGGCCATGCTACATTTAATAGAACTAGGTCCTTTAAAAAAAGCGTACATAATAGGAATTTTTGCACTTATGTGTAAAAGGAGAGAGCAAAAAGAAAAACGTTGCATAGATATATAAATTGATGGCAAATATTTTAGAAACATGTTCCTAATACCAAAACATTAATGGAAAAATGTTATATAAAGCAGAAACTAACATTTCTTCGTTTCAAAGTTGTATGCCTTCCTTAGTAATAAACATGTATTACACAAATAGCCTCCTCTCGCTTTGAAGCGTCGCACACTGTGTTGAAAACTCCTGGAGAACTGCATGTCCATTCTATATACCCTTTCTCAGAACATCAACATCGATATAGGCATTGCATAAACTAAAGAATTTAAAAATAAAAATCCATTAAGTTCAAATCTGGTAATCAAGTAGGACATTTACTGAACCGCCCTTGACCAGTCCATCTTTGCGGAAAAGGTCTAGTTTAAACAATGAACTATCGGAATAAAGTGAGCTGGAGAACCATCATGCGTAAACCACATTCGTCGGATGACATTCAAGGGTACATTGAATTAAATGGTACAACTCATTTAAATGTCTCAGAGAAAAGAAAATAGGTACCAAGAAGATTATTATAGCTATTGTGCCCAAACATTTAGAGTAAATTTCTGTTGATGATCAGCGTTTTCATGATCACAGATGTAATTATTATGATAGTTGAAGAAACTGTCATATGTAAGGCCAGCCTCATCTGTGAACAAGGTAAATCGTGAGACATATACTGTACACTGCTGTAAAATACGTTGACAGCATTTTGTTATAGAATATTTAAATGAGTTATGTGACTCTCTCACTCTCTTAATGCAATGTTTTTATATACAACCTGAAGGTTTTTGCTCATATTGCGAGGATCCATGTTCCTTCAGCTCGCCATTCCATATCTCTATTAGTCTCACAGTATCCGAAACCATCCTCTTAAATAGACCTGTCTTTCACAAGCGTTGCCGGATTCGCGAGAATATCCTTGCATAAGGTAAACTGACTTTTGGAATAGAGTTCACGTACTCCTAACGCATTTCCATCTGCAAGACAATTGATATACTACATAGCTGCCATTTCACTCACCAAATGTATTTTCTTGAGAGTTCTTCACTCGGCAAACTGCAAAAACCGATCAAACAAAGGAAAACAAATCAACATCATGGTCTACTTTTAAGAAGAAAGTGATCATAAAAGAAAATTGAGCTATTTTTCAGGGGTAAATGTACGGAAAATTACTTAAATTACTCTGAAACAAAGGATTTTCAGTCCTGTGTATATGTGGCATTTTTAGTGGGTTTTATTTGTTTTTTGTTTTTTGTTTTTTTGTTAGTAACATATACCTAAAATATTTGACACCAATCGCATACAATCCGTATTTCCTCTTGTACATAAAAGCAATCTTTAACAGAATTAGAGGAAAAGGAGTAATTTTCCTGCATCGTTATCATCATTATCATAATCTTCACCTTCCTCTTCATCTTCACCACTTGATCTAATGGATAATCTGGTATCACAACATAATTGAATTCACTGCACTCTCAGCGCTTTCTTCTACACAAATATTCTTAAGGATGCTATTTCTTACACTGCCAGTCACCTAGGGAAGAATTGTTGTGTTCAACTAAATCTTCTTCTTGATGAGAAGCGTTATTGTACTCCAACTACACAACTGCTGCCGTAGTAAAGACGAGGATAGCTGCATATCCCATGTTTTTATTCTAATATTAAAATGTTATCATATCGTCATATACAATTTTATGTTATAACATAATCTAAATCATAGGGTGTTTCATGTACTCTCGACTCCTCATTTTTCATTAAAACTTTCAAATGACTGAAATATTTTGCCGAAATTTGACATGGACATATCTCGATGTATTGATTTCTTTAATTGATTTATTTATGGACGCTCTTTAACATCTCGGTTCATCAGCGTCCTATTCAACGCCGACAAATTTTGCTCAGAGGCCTCTCTTTCAGGCTTGAGGTTCTTTTTCGTGCCGTAAATGTACGACATGGGACCCACGGCTTTACTTCCCTTCCGAAGGATTTTTTACACCCGAAAAAATTCGAACCTGCGATCTTGGATTTAGGAGGCAAGTATGTTAGCCACTGCACCACCAGGACCGACATCTCGATGTATGAAAAGCATATATACATACATGCTAGAGAAAGGACTTGAGTAGTAGCGTTGTTTTCTATCCCGTGCAAGTGGCCGTTACACGCAGAGCTGAAAGCACCAGGCTGCTACTGGAATCATGGAATTGTCCCGAGCGACAGTGGAGAGAGCCAAAGTTAGTGATTTGCATAGTTATAACTAGATAATATTCCTTCACAAGCAGTGGCATGATAGCTCAGGCGGCTATAGCGTCATGCTATAGTTGTGAAAATAGGGGTTTCTAATCCTTCCATCTCATTTTTTTTATCCTGCCTGAGTTAAAGCAGATTTGTTATAATTACAATGATCTACCCACTGAGTTAGTTCGAATTGGAATATGAGCATATTTCCCATCGTTACAATACTTTACTCTCTAAACCATTTGGTCCACCGGTTTCTAGGATTTGCCGAGATTAGCCGACAATTAAGGTTAGTATGTGTGTGCATATATGAATTAGTTGCGAATTGCAATAAGAGCGCATTTCCCACTGTTAAAATATTTCACCAGCCTAACTATTGCCTCATTACACTTTTTTTTATATTTGTTTATTTACGGACGCTCTTTAACATCTCAGGTCATCCGCGTTCCATGGGCGTGAATTCAGGGCGTGAAACGACCGACAAATTTTGCTCAGAGGCCTCTTCTTTCAGGCTTGAGGTTCTTTTTCGTGCCGTAAATGTACGACATGGGACCCACGGCTTTACTTCCCTTCCGAAGGAAGCCATACTTAGGATTTTGCTCCGAAAAAGTCCATCGATCCTGGGCGGGTTTAAACCCACGATCTTGGGTTTAGAAGGCAAGTATGGTTACCACTACACCACCAGGACCGACTATTCTCATTACACTGACCAGTCCCTCGCGCGTTGCGAGCAGCAAGAGATTCCATTATTCCACGATTCCATAATGCCCAAGTGCTTTCAGCCCTGCTTGTATCGCCAAGTTCCCGTGCTTACCGTGAAGGTGTCTGGAGATTTAAACGTAGGGTGTCCATGAAGGAGGACATCCGAAACCGCCAGATTCAGTGGATGAAGAAAAAGGAGGAAAAGTACTGCAAACCTCCATGCAGAAGTTCTTGCATACCCCGCCTTAACAGATAGAAGTTGTAAATTAACGGAAAGTTGAATGTATATCATATTACGCTACTGTTGTTCAAGAACTGAAACAGAAGAAACTGAATCGCTGTCATTGTTTTAGCGATTTATCAATGTACATCCAGGAATGTGCGGTCCTTTGATGAGGTACGGTTTCACATAGCTAAATATGTCAATTTTCAGAATATCTATTGTCACGGCCTACTGTAGAGCTACACACATAAATATCAACCTTTAAGCCGGACAAATAGCATAGGTACATAATTATTTAGAAGAAACATGTCCGTCCCTACGAAAAATTAAATAAAACAAGAAAATAATGAAGGAAGTATTCTATTCAAATATAAACAGTGTATCACATTTAAATCAATTAATTTAAATTTTATTTTATTACCATTCGTGAAGTTGTTCTGGACTCGATTGATCCGTCGTAAAGGTGGTCATTCCAGGGCAGAAGGTGCAACACGTCCACTCTCTTCAAGTTCCAGTTCTCGACTCCCCAGAAACCGTTAAAAAAAAAAAAAAAAAAAAAAAAAAAAACGCGTTGCCCTTCTGCGCATGCACAATTAGTTTCCCCACGTTCAATTCTCCAACCATCACTAAGCCACAATGCACATATATTGTCAGTCCCATATGCCACACTGTATTAAGAGTTAATAAGAATTCCTCAAGCCATGCTTGCGATATCTGATTATTATGAAAATTGGACTGGAATGTGTTCTGTTGCGGCGGCGTACTAAGGCTCTATCTTCTTCCATACAACGATGAACATTCAATATACATGGACATCTTCCAAATATGTCAGACAGTTAGACGACGAGTAATTCGGTATTACCCATTTTTAGCCATCTGCCACATCTCCAAAGTTCTGCATGACTGAAATTATTTCCTTCTTTGAAGATCCTGCCATTGTTAAAGGATTTTTGCCTCCAAGGTCGTCCGCCTTTACTCCATTAGTGCCCATGTGCACCAACCTCGATTTTCAGTAAATTGTAAGGTTATGTGATATCTTCGATATCTACAAACAGTTGAGCGTTATAAGAGATAAGCACATTTGAATAACTAAATGACAAACCTTTCAAAGAAGATTGCAACTGAAAAACGTAATGGTTCGTTCGGCTTTAGAGTTGAGTGTATTGGTATATGCTCTGAGCTGCACAATGTGAAAATTCATTCTCCTGCAGGGGCTGCATTTTAGTAACAGAAAAGGTTAGTTTTCATTGAATGTGTAAACAGTAAGTGATTCAAATCTCCGGGGAAATCTTTGCCCGGGGTTTTTGTTTTTATTTAAAACTCATTCCGTCAGTCTTTTCCTATAAATGATTTGTACCTTTGTGCTATTTCGGCACGAAACTTTACAGCTCACTAAAATTTTGTGCTCTTTGATATCTAATTGCTTTATCGTATATGTACTGCTAAAATGCAAACACGCACAAAAATAATCACGGCCTTCTGAAAAGTATTAACATCGTCCAAGCTTGCAACAATAGCATGAAATCGGTGAGAGAGATGAATTGCTTCAACGAGAAAATATCGACAAGCGTAACAAAACCGCGATATTGTGAGGAAGCGAAATCAAAGGTGTACAGGTTTTCTCGGATTACCGCAGTATTGTCTTTACCGCGTTTTCAAATTCATACACGTTGGAACTTAAGAGAATGTTCTGCAGGTAACCCCCTGATGTATTGTGAATACCTTACGTAATATTGATAATTGTGGCAACTATTCTTTTTGCAACCATTTTCAACATTCATTATAAAAACATCACATTTCTCATACGAGGTGGTATCCACAATATTCGGGACTGGTGCTGCCATATGGACACTAGTTGCAGTAAAGTTTTGTACCGCTAGATGCCAACATTAGCATATCTGATGAGTGAGTGTTTAAAGTTTCATGCAGCTGGGTTAAAATGTTGAGATTCTATAGTACTTTTCATAATATTCTGTGTGTAGTGTGTGGCGATTTTACGATGGATCCAAGATTAGAACAGAGAGTGCATCAAATTCTGTGCAAATCTCGGTAAAAATGCTCCGGAGACCCTCGCAATGATTCAACAAGTATTTGGGGGACAGAGCATGAGCCGTACACGTGTGTTTGAGCGGCATGCTCGGTTCAGGGCCAGCCATTAAAGACGATGCTCATACCGATAGGTCGTCAGCTGCACAACGCCTGACATTGTTGTCAAAGATCAACACCTCGTTCGTGAGGACCGACATCGAACCATTGAAGACCTTGCTCATGAAGTGGGAATTAGTTATTGGACATACCAACGAATTTTAACTGATGAATTGAGCATGCATCGTGTCGCCGCAAAATTTGTGCCAAGGATCCTGACTGCTATCAAAAGGCGCAGCGTGTTGAAGTTTGCACGGAGCTTCGTCAGGCCGTATCTGATGACCCTACCATCTTGTTCAGGTTCATCACCGGCGACGAGACTGGATGTACGCTTATGACCCTGAGACAAAACAACAATCCTCCCAGTGGAAGAGCCCGAACTCACCAAGACTAAAAAAGCGAGACAAGTGAAGAGCAAAGTCAAGCGCATACTCCTCGTTTTCTTTGATACCAAGGAAATTTTGTACAAAGAATTCGTCCCACCAAATGAAACAGTGACTTCCACATACCACTGTGACTATTTGCGACGGCTCCATGAAAATGTGCGGAGACGACGGCCCGAACTTTGGCGACAAGGGAACTGGCTGTTGCATCACGATAATACAATCTGTCACCATTTCTTGTTCACCAGGAGCTTTTCGACGAAAAATAACATAACAGTTGTCCCCCACCCACCGTACTTGCCTGATTTGGCATCCTGCGACTCTGCCCTATTCCCCAAACTGAAAATCAAGTTGGAAGGACGTCGGTTCGACACAATTGAGAGGATTCGAGAAGAAACGCTGGGTGTGCTAAACACCCTCAAAGAACATGACTTCCAAGATGCACTTAGAAATGGCAGAATCGCTGGGACCGGCGTATACGTGTGGAAGGGAACTACTTCGAGAGTGACGGTGGTCATTACTTTCAAAGTAAGTTTTTGACCAGATGGCAGCACCAGTCCCGAATATTCTGGATACCACCTCGTACATCAAGGTGTATTCGTGTCAAATGTAACTGAATTATGTTCATAAACTTAAAATTTGCAAGTGTAGATCAGCAGCCGAGAGCTAGTGAAACACGGAGTACTTATATCTACTATTTGGATAAAAGTTTGTATCTGAGTATGTTAGACAAGACATATCTTTCTTTACCATTTTATTTTCCCTTAAGTGCTTTTCTTTAATTTAAAATGCATGCGAATTGCCGTCTCCAACCATTATTGGTTTTTAAGATAATCTATAAGCAATTCTTGGTAATCAAAAGCGGTTCTAGATGCTTAAACCCGTGGAATAGTCGAAAAGTCTTTCGAAAACGAAATTGCAAATTCGTTGATCCCAAAATTATGTGTAACAGACCATCGTTTGAAAATATCAAAGCATTTTAGTGCTATTTTTTTTTTTTTTTGGTAAATGAACTGTCCCTATAAATAATTCGAATTATTTTAATCATAGCTTTCCAGAGCGTGTGAAATCTTCAAGTTTTGCATGGCCACAGCGAAAATCCCCTACTTAATTAACTCTACGGCAAAATGGAGCATTATTCCCAATGTTCTGAATGTGTCCTCGGCAGACATATTTATTTAAATATAATTAAAAAAAACAATACATTTCACACGAACCTTATGCTATTTGTTCTGGTTCCATTCTTAAATACTTTTATATCGAACGGATTTTCGGTTTTTAATGCCGCAAAGTATGTTTAATTCGTCCTTTGTTTTACAAGGCAATAAATTGCAACCAGCTAAAGGTCAAATCAACTTCCTTTTCACTGTCTTTAATTGAATGAATGAATTTATCGCTGCTAATGAAGTTTATCACATGGTGGCAGTAAGCGGCTAACAATTTCATTGATAATAAAATATGGAAAATTCAAATAGAGTAAGCGAAATAATAAGATGACAAATATAATAGAGTAGCAAAAAAAAAAAAAAGTCTAGTGGTAACCATACATGCCTTGGTGACTCTAGGACGCGGATTCAAAACCGGCCAGAGTCGATGAATTTTAGGGTGTAAAAATTCTTAGTATTGCTTTCTTCGGAAGGGAAGTAAAGCCGTGGGTCTCATGTCGTAGACTTACGGCACGTAAAAGAACCTCAAGCCTGAAGGAAGAGGCTTCTGAGCAAAATTTATCGGCTGTTTCACTTCCTGAATTGAATCAGTTACAAATGACCAAAACTGTTAAAGAGCGTCCTTAAATAATGTAAACTTAACTTAACATACTCGGTGAGTGGATTTTCTATACAACATGAGCGCGACAGGAAATTCATAGGTAGCGAAGCATAGGCTTCCAGTAGGCTAGCAACAAGATTTATCGGTAAAACACACAACACTAAAACGACTGTTCCAATAAAATACAATATATTAACACATAAAGTCATGTCTCGTTCATTTCACGCAAGGAGATGCTGAAACAGTCTATGTTCCTTTTCCACGCATTCCTATAGTCTGTTTTCCAAATTATCAATTTTTATCCTTAGTTCTCTTGCAAAAAATTGAACTAATATCCTTCAATTTGCCTAAAGTTTGTATATTTGTTCTGTCATTTTATCTTTCAATGTGCCGCAGAGAGATAGATCCAAAATGACGTTTCAAATTATGGGGGGAAAGGGAAATTGCAAAAACATGTTGTTTCACATCCTATGAATATTATTTCCTAAAACGGAAAATTTGGGCATTCTGTCTTGTCACCTTTAAATGTACAACAAACTTGCATATTTCAGGTGATGAAATGATTCCTCTTGGAGCAGGAACAAATTAGCTGTTTCAGAACTTCAGTATCGGCAGTTCTACAGATTAACATGTCCATTTAAGTGAAACCAGGCTTCTTCAGATGGACAGAGGAGATGTTATAATCCATTTCTCCATCATACACTTCAGTCAAATCCAATTCACAAATTCTATTTTTGTTTTAGGCTTTTGCAATAATAATGTTATAAGGTTTTAACTTAAGTAACCTCTTGCCTTTCGTACAGAAGCGATGAAGGAACCACAAGGTGGCCAACATGGGCCCAGATAAAACATCCCGAAGCTAGTGGAGGTCCCCCTTCGAGCTCCTCAGAAGATCCGCTTTTGAGCGGAAAATGCGAGGAATGTAAATATTAAACCTACCACGAAAAAAACCAACGTCAGGATGAAGGCCCAATGAGAATTGAACCCACGACTACCATAATACGAGCATCAAATTTTATCGCCTAAGTAATCGTAGTAAGAGTTCGAAGATTTTTCTGGAAATAATCTGCTGTCAACACCAGCGAACTTTTACAATTATATTTATCTTATATAAACATTCTAAAGAAATAAAATAGTTAGGCCTATAATATCCCTTGTATCTTTTCTAATAGATTGGATACAAATCACAAACAAATATGCATGTTTAGTGTCCATTCTCGTAAGATACTGCATACCTCGCCACACCTTATATCGTTACGTTATTAATAATAAGATGTCGTCCAAATCAAATTAACCTTCTGCTTGAATTCCACCACACACACTTTTCACAGAAAATCCACCCATCCATAACACTGCATTTAGTGTAAGTTGCTTTTAAATGTCGTCTTTAAGTTTAAAGGATACTCCTAAAAAGATGCTGCAGGTAATTTACTTCAGTCTCTATCTTCTGCTAGCTATAGAGCATCACTTCTATGTTTCCTATCCTTCTTTCCATAGTGCATTAGGTTCTTTAACCTCTTTCGAATGTCCGCCCATGCATTTACTCTAAACAATGCGCAATATTTATTCTATTTTGATACATTCTTCACCTTCACTACATTTTCTATTTCTTTTTATGAAATGCGCAATAGCGTCTGTATATTTAGCCTAAGTGTGCCAACGTTTGTACCCATTATTTATTATCCACCATATTAATGACACATAATTAAATTGTTTCCTTTGATTCTGTGCTTCCACTTTTCAGCGCACTCATAGCAAAAGTATATTTTCCCTAGTCCTTTCAATAGTTGCATCCATGTGTTTATTTCTTCCAATATAACTTGACAAATGTATCTTCTCCTAAGTATTAATGCAACCATTCCCTGACGAAAACTTTTCTCTGTCTAAGTGACACTTAAAAAAGTTGTGTTCTTGATTTACAAAACATTGTAGGTATATTTAGTTATCTCATCATTTATTCTCCTGACCCGTTTAGATAAGTTTTAATGCTAACCCATCTATGTTATCCAATGTTTTATATATGATGCAAATAGCATTACTTTACACCTACTAGTGGATGATAGCACATTCATAATCATCAGCATCATAAACTACTGGGTATTAGACTTTTAATGCCTGTTTCTCACTACAAGAAAATTTTACATCTTACATAATTTTTTCCTAAAAAGTATTTTTAAAGTTATTGTTTTCCTATTTAAAAATCGTCTGTCGTTTTATTTTGCCGTTTTCGATACGAAGGTTGTTTATGAAGCTATTACCATTTTATTTTAACCAAACCATAAATGAAAAAACAGCTGGTTTTTTAATAATTTGAAACTATTATTTTATTAATTTTCCATATATTTTCCGGCTATATTCAGACATTTGTCATAATTTGGAAATTCCGGTGTCGTAAAATTATACCACAGCCAACCCATGACGCTGGTCTGCAACTCTTTGCTAGAGTCAAAGCACTGCGGTGCATTGTCTTACGCCACCATCACTCCTGTTATTTAAATCCTAAACTTCACAAAGTTGCCGATGGATTTCAGCAACTTTGAAGTATTTTGCCACAAGAAATGTGGCGTAGTTCTCAATGCAGCACATTTTGAATAAGTGCAGCTTAGCGAATAATAACCGCGCAATTTAACGCTGCTACTCGAAGCGTATTGAATCGAGCTACACAACATGAAAATATGACATTGCTACAATGATTACTACGCCCACTGTATGAAAACGGAAATAATTTTATGAGTTATCCTCGTATAAACCGAACAAAGTCGGAGACATAGGATAACCTTGTTTCACACCATGATGTACCTTAGTATATTTATTTAGTGCTGTCCGATGTTTCTTTAACTATTATCTTATGCTAAAAATTTAGGCTTTGTTTTGTCAAGTGACTCGGTTTTCCTTTGTTTTACGTAATATCTCAGACTTTGCCTAGGCGTACGAAAGCTTTTTTGTAGTCTATAAATTAAATTCTCACCATTCCAAGGAATTAGCTTCTACATTATAAAAATGCAGTGTACAGCAGTACCAATGCATTTCTTACTTCTATTGTCTTCTTTATATATAAAATACAGTGTCATCTTTACACACTTCTTTAATTGTATTTACTTTTCAAAATAAATTGATTGTTTAAAGTGCATATTTCAAAAGCTCAGTATTATTGTTGTCATTTCCTGAGACTTTATATTTTTAAATTAACTTAGTTATGTATCAAATTTATAAAATTCAATTGAGTTGTTCCTGTTTTTATTGTCGCATTGGTCTTTCCGCGACGTTTGTAAATTTTAGACTGCACAATATGGGTGTAAGTCTGTAGGTATGAATGAAACGAAATCAATTAATGATGGCGCAAATGAGCTCGGAGTCTTTGGTGTTTTAAAGCTATCTAGCGTTCACCTTCACAGTGTAAAGAAAAAATCCAAAAACCCCTTACTTAGACAGCTTGGCTTGACCAGGATTCGAACCCAGGACTTCCAGATTAGTAGTCACAAACGCTATTTGATTTTTATTTGACATCATTAGCCCACAAATCTTTGTAATGACATATACATAAATATATAAATATATATATACATAAATTAGTGGCCCAAGAACTGAACCTTAAGCTATCTCCTAAGTTTGACATTTCACTAACGATTCTAATCTTTTGGGTTATCTGTTTTTGAGTCCAGTAAAATTCCAAAATTTGTAATTGTCTATTTCTAAGAGAATAACTTCGACAATACTAACAGTCTAATATGTATAGTGTTCAAATAGTTGCTGTTCTTATTTTATTTATTAGGATATTTTAATTGTATCAATCAGCAGTTGAAACTTAAAAACCTTACTGTCAATGTCATTTGTTTGCGTATATGAGAATATGCTAATCACGTTTTTAACGTAGTCACTTGTTCCAATGTTATTTTTTTCGGTATCATAAATTGTAATATGTCATTAGTGTTCCATTCAATTCAACTCAGGGCGTGAAACGGCCGATAAATTTTACTCAGAGGCCTCTTCTTTCAGGCTTGAGGTTATTTTACATGTCGTAAATCTACAACATGGGACCCATGACTTTACTTCCCTTCTGAAGAAAGTCATATTTACAAATTTTACACCCTAAAAATTTTATCGACTCTGGCCGGATCCGAACCCGCGACCTTGGGTATACGAGGCAAGTATTATCACGATGGACACTTTATATTTTGCAATGGCATCTTTAATATATACAAAATTAAATAATGTGGCTTAATGTGCACTCCTGTCTTACGCCCTACTTAATGTCTTTTTAATTTATGTATTGTGTTTTCACTGTTTAGATTTTTGTATAGGGTAACGCGTTGACATATTTAATCTTTTCACAAGTCTACTTTATGAAAGTTTATATTTTACTTCCAGATAGTTTGGTCCTTGGAAATAATGTTGACATTACATGTTAATATACTCTCCATTGCGGCGGACATCCTCGTGAAGGCAAATGAGAATATTACTGACTATTTTTTTGGAAAGGTCTTCACCAATTTTGCCTTATAACTTAACAATTGCGCATGATTTCCGCAAAATTTAGGAGCCTTATAGAGAAAAGTTTCTGTTCCATGGGATTTATATTTGGATTTAAGTGACAAAAAGATGTCATTATGAGTTTAAATCCCATAGGGCTGATCGCTCTGACCTTGGTTAGTTTGCTGTTTCCCCTAGACGTTTAGACGAATTCCGGGATTGTTTTTTCTTATCCACGAAAGATTCGGGTTCCCATTTCATACAATTTAATTCTATTATTCTGCTACAGGGCCGAAAGTGCCAGGGCGAGGTGGGCTGGTCGGTGTGTTAGTAGCTTGCGCTAGGTAGCTTGTCTCGGCATTTGGTGTAGAAGTGGATCTTATAAGGGACTCAAATCCTTTGGAGGCAATCCGCCGGTTTCCTGGTGTACTACCTGGAAACAATGTTAGGCACACAATCTTAAGTCTATGCGGCACCGCCTATGGATCCACCTGGTCATCCTTCTCTTTCTTTGAGGTGCTCGCATTGCTAGCGCAGTCCAAAACGGTCAGCCTTTGAACAAGATTGAAGTACCGAAATATCCTCCTTCGGCCCTAACAACCCAATGTAATCCAACAGTGGTTCTTTCATTAGCATTTAGTGGTTTTTCTGCTCCAAAACTGGAGGTATTGTTTTCAGTCTCTTTCAGACAAAAATAAGTTTCATCGAAAAACCATTATTCAAAAGGATTTTCAACCTTGCGTTTCGCCCATAAGACTTTCTGCAGTCTGCTCTGTTTATCACAGCCAGATAGTTTCTGCAGTAGAGTCATTTTATGTGGAAAGAGCATCAGATTGCTCTGCAATGTACTTTGTACTGTTCGGTAAGATATTCCAAGTTCCCTTGTCGCCTGTCGAGACTGCGTCGTACTGCTGCATTGTTTTCAGAAGAACGAACTACTGCTGCACGAGGTCATTTTCCTATCAAAGACTTTCATCTTATTCAAATTAACTATATAAACAAGCGTTTACTTGTGTCCAATATGTCTGAAATATTGCTGGTAATCTTCTTTGAAACTAAGTAGCATTTTTTTTTAATTCGAGTAAATGGAAACAGTATTTGAGCGCTATTCAACAGATAAAAAGTATAACCTGGTCAATTATTCTGAGATAAACGAATTAAAATAAATCACAATGTAACCTCTGCAAGCATTTCCATGAAACGGTCGACATGTGCGCGACATTTGAATAACATAATATAAAGTATAACTTAAGAGGGTAGGTCTATAAGTTTCCGGCCTCGCCAATAAGGATTAACACCTTCACAAAATCCCTATCTGATGTCATACCTTGTTTATTAAGTAAATATTTGCAGTAGTAACTTATGCTCCGCCCTGTTCAGTTATTCAGATATAGTTGCATAAAGAAGACTATTTGTAGAAGATTGTGACATTTAAAAAATGGGGTATCGAGCTGTTATTAAGTTCTTCACAAAAGAAGGACTTACTCCAAATGAAATTAAACAGCGATTGAACGGTGTATATGGGGAAGACCCCCCTCATATTCTACCATAAAAGAATGCGTAAAAAGTTTTCGCATTGGTAGAGAAAGCATTGAAGTCAAAGAGCATGCAGGTCTACCTCTGGAGGTGTTCATTCCTGAAAACATCGCTCTTGTGGAAGGAGAAATTATGGAAGACCGGCGGCTCAAAGGTACAGAAATAGTAGCAATTTGGGCCTTTCTAAAAAAATCGTCCTTCGAATTATTCATGAACATGTAAACATGAATAAGATTAGTGCAAGATGGGTGCCTAGACTTCTTTCCTCAGCCCAAAAGCAGTAACGAGTCATCTGCTGTCAGGCATTTTTGGAGCTCTGCCGCGGCAACGAGACAGAAGTTCTTCAAACCATTGTTACAGGAGATGAAACTATGGTCCTCTACTATGATCCCTTGTCTAAAAGAGAATCAATGGAGTGGCAGGCGTAAACCTGGCGAAGCATCGCCTCTAAAGGCCAAGGTCACTCGGTCAACCAAGAAGGTCATTCCCACAATCTTTTGGGACTGTGAAGAAATATTCTTCATTTACTTCAAGGAGAGGAACACCATAGTTTATGGGGAGTACTGTGCTGACCTACTGCACAGACTACGTGCTTTCAACAAAGAGAAAAGGCAAGGAAAGCTGAATGGTGGTGTAAGCCTTCTTCACAACAACGCGCATGTGCACACAGCTCTTGTTGCAAAGGAAACTGTGAAAAAATATGACTTCAAAGAGAATGACATCCACCCTATAGCCCTGATTTAGCTCCCAGTGACCATTTTCTCTTCTCAAAACTCAAGAAGGACCTTCGAGGAAGGAAATTTAAGTGTGACGAAGAAGTGATGGATGCTGTTTATGCCCATTTTGCAGACAAGACCTCTGACTATTTTCAGGGGGAACTGAAATGTTAATTCAAAGATGTGAGGAGTGTATTGCAATAAAGGGTAATTATATTGTAAAGTGAAATATATTTTTTGTCTTTATCTTACCTAGAAAATGGCTAGGCCGGAAATTTATGGACCTACTCTTATAAATGCAATTTTCAAATATTCGTGCACCACCTGTATCTTTATACCGCTCTGTGCTGCTCTCACTATATGCTTTACCGTTCCTTTTTCATCATATATATTTTTCTAAACTGACAGATTGCAAGACCGTTCTTACGAAAATCGTTTTGTTCTTCTTCTAAAATTGTTTTCGTTACTTATTTTGAATATTTTACATTCCATATTAAAATGAATTATTCCTCTATAAGTATTAAAAGTAAGGTTCTCCGAGAATGAATGATAGAGCTCCATATATTACTGTGAAGTATTATTATACGTAATATATTGAAAGTGCTTTTAATTCGGTTTAGTTGATGTGTTCATATTTTTGCCATTGTTGTGAAAACAATCCACTGTTATTAAATTTTTCACTTTTTGTTACATTTCGAAATAAATGCGTTGAAAAATAAAACAATCTCCTAACGGAAATCAATCAAACTGATTACAAACAGGGTAGAAATGATCTGTATGTTAGGATATTTACCGTACAAGAAATAGTTGTGTGTGTCTTTTGGCTGACGAAACACAAGTGAGTGACACTGGTGTAATTTCGATTCAGATGAGAGCACAACTAGCATACAACACATGAAAGCAATATCAGACGACGGTACAAACCGTTCCTGAAAACCGGCAGTGTACAAAAGTTAAAACAACAGGAAGACCAAGAACATGGGAAGAAAATGTTGAAAAATCAACAGTTCTGTGTACTAATTCCTCGGAAGTTCATTTCACGCCATAGTCTCCACTTAGGTCTTTCTTACTAGTTAACTATGTTGGCGTCGTGCAGAAGATATAAGTTAAATCCCTATAAAATTTCAACCTTGCAAACAATCCAATCATAGGACAAGGCGCGTAGTTTCGAATTTGCTGTTAGCATGCTACAAAGACTTGATAATGAACCACATTTCTAGAAAATCCTGTTCTAGATGAGCTGTTCTGTAAGTCGGCATAATTGTCTCAGAAAATCGAGGCGTGACACGTAAACACACTTGATGGTCGTTTGGTGCGACATAATGCAAAATATTTCAGCCCATTCTTTTTGCTTGAAACCAACATGAATTCCAATATGAAAAGTTATATGCTGCAGAATATTCTTTTTCCTCGAATCAAACAAATAAAAATGGGCGACGCTGGGATGCATATTATCTTTCAACAAGATGGAGTGCCACCCCACTTCGTGTGCGAGAAGAGTTGAATAATCGATGTCCAGACCGATGGATTGGCAGAAATTAACATATCCCATGGTGCAAGAAGTTCTGATCTTATTTGGTTCATTGGACTACTTGTGGATATGTCAAGAATGAGGTTTAGAGTGAAAGAACTGAGAATCTTCACCACTTCAAGCAAAGAATCAAGGAAACAATTGCAACTCTTACTCCAGAGTTCTTATCAAAGTGCAGAATGAAACTGAATTCCGTTTTGACATCTATCGTGTTATTAATGGTGCGCCTATTGAAACTTACTAATGTATTCGGAATCTGTTTTGATCATTGAAATAATCAAAGTATTTTTAAATCCATTGCACATAATATATACTTCACAGCAACATCATGAAACCCCACCATTCATTTTAGGAGACCTTTGATCTATATTATAGATCTAAACTATCAATGCTATATTCCATTCTTCAATTACATGGTATCATCTCCAACATACTCTAAAAACCTTTATTAATATTTATTGAACGATTCACGTTTACTTCTAGAGTTTTCTCTCTCTCATTAAAGTTTATTCTTCTGTAATAGGGTCGGTGCCAACTTTCCATTGTTCTTATTGGGGTTGTCCACAAAGTTTGATAGATGGGTTCCCTAGAACTCGCTTTATGTTCAGTTGTTAAGTGTCTCTTTCTTTCTGGTTTAAAATGGGATGTACTTAATGCGTATCATATTCGACATCGCTTATATGTTTTTCCCATCTGGCTCGTTATATTTTACACACTTCGCTTTTAGAATTATCACGGATCTCGGACACACTATTGGTACTTAAATGCTTCAAATAACATAACAGCTTTCTTTTATTTGTCACTATCTTCAATTCTTCATTTACAAAACGAATACACGTCTCTTTTTTTTTTTTTTTTTTTTACGTTTTTTCTTAAATCTTCTTGTGCTCTTTTTTAATATAACGTTTAATTGTCATTTAGTGTTTATTTTATTAACTTTAAAAGTATCATATGTTATATGGAACATTTTATTTTTTCTAAAACCTTTTATACTTTTATTTTGCAATTAATGTACTCTAAATGAGTGTTCTAATGTAAATTTACCTTTCCCTGCTTTTCTGTCATTTTGAGATGTCTATTTTTATGTTTTATGTTTTAAGTTTCTGCACTTTGAAAAGTTTTAGATTTTAAAAAAGAAACGCGTATTTAAGCGTAAAATAATTCTACTAAATTAGAACGACTCGTAAGATACAGTAAATGACTTTATTGTGTTTTACTAAAAAATGCTGTTTGATTTAGCAGTTCTGAACGACATACTTTATAATACCTTTTAATATCATTAATCAATTAAAGGCAGTGATACGTCAATTTTATGGTAAATTTATTTATTTAGATATGCCTTTGTTGTAAATTCAAATTATTAGTATTTAAAACTAAAGTGAAAAGTATTAGTTCCAAACAATATTTTACTAAAAACAGGCTCCTGTCACAAACATAATTTAATCATCAAAATGCGTGTATAGAAAGCTAGACTCTTTGAAAACCTTGAATTTTTAATTTTTACTCCAGTTTTTTTTTTCAATATATGTTTTAGTACCATGTTTTTTGCTTACTTAACTATATCTTAGGGCGGCAATAAAGATTTGATTGTAATATCTAAATTTAACATGAATCTATTGGAAGGAACCAGAGAGATAGCTCGGGTAAGTTTCCAGTTTCATTCAATGACGTTACTTTCTGTCATTTTCTTCAATTAAAACTATTTTAACTCATTAATTTCATTAATAGATTTCAGATTATTACTTCCTTGTAACTATTTTGCTTCAAATTATTTTTCCAGTCTTATTTCATCACGCTCTTTTGTGCATAAGATGCGGTTTAATATTTCTGAGATTTTTCCATCTTCGAAGACCTAGATAAGAGGCATTTTTGACAATTTCCAAAGAAGCTAAGTTTTCGTTGGTATATATAGTCATTTTTTCAGAGGTCTCTTTACGTAGTGCGTCTGAAAAGCTCGATGAATGTGACATTTTGGAACGGCAATATGGCGAATGGTTCTTCACAGACATGGGGAGAAGCGACAACCAACGTAGATTACATGTGACCAGCAGTGTAAACCCTGTGCGGCCAGTAGAACGTAGTAAGTGAGAGAGGTAGTGTTACAACGCAATGGAGCAATGCGTAAACATTAAGTTCTGCTATAATTTGGTGAAAACGGTGACGGAGACGCATGACATGTTATTACAAGCTTACGGAAGGGAAGCCGTGAGCATAAAATGTGTTTGCGAGTGGTTCAAACGCTTTCGCGGAGGGAAGGAAACGACTGAGAATGAGCCACGTTCGAGTTGGCCCAGAACCCAGAGGTGGTCGAGAAAGTACGACAAATGCTGAAACAAGATCGGCGACAAATCTGCGATTGATAGCGGAGGAATTGGATACGGCGCACATTATCCTGCTCCATTGCACTGTGAACCCCTTCTCACACTAGCTAAGTTCACTTGTTCGAAGCGGGTTTACATTATTTGTCGTTACAAGCAGGGCTGAAAGCACTAGGAATCGTATAGAATCTACTGCTGCATTGGATCATGGAATCTCCAAGCGGCTGGCCAGTACCCAGCGACAGCGGAGAGAGCCGAAGGTAGTGAATTGCACAGTTATAGCTAGAGATAATAAGGCTTCAGAAGCAGTGGCACGATAGGTCAGGCGGTTAGAGCGTCATGCTATAGTAGTTTCGAATCGTATCATCCTGATGCCTTTTTTTCTGCTGCAATCAAAGGAGATTTACTAGTATTACAGTGATTTATCCCCACTATCATTTTAAATGTACGAAAATGAGGCGAACGTAAGCCGTTAGGCCGTAGCGGGGCACAGTAAACCTCTGGGTTCACCGATTTCTAGATTTATCCGAGGTTAGCGTTAGGGTTAGTGTGAGTGTATATATGAATTAGTTGCCAATTGGAATAAGAGTGTTTTTTCCACTATTGCAATAGTTCACTGCCTAACAATGCCCTCATTTCAATGATTTACCCACCCCAATGAATTTATATTTACGAAAAGGAGGCAAGCGTAGGCCGTCAAACCTAATATTTTACCTGCGTCTCAATACACTAATAATTCATTTTTCACACGACAACACATACGTTACATTGTTTTTAACAAAAAAAAAAATTGCATTCAACATGAGACACAAGTGCATGGAGTGAACTCCGCTGTCGCTTGGGAATGGCCAGCCGCTCGCAGATTCCACTGTAGCGGGAAAGTCCATACGAATCCTAGTGATGTCAGTCCTGCTTGTAACGTTATGCCGGTCACATATACTTGTTGTTATACGCTGGACGGAAATAACTAGTACCTTTGGCTGCTAGCGCAACTATGGCTGCTCCCGAGAGACAGCGGAGGGAACCAAATTCCTAAGTCCCGAACGAGAGAATGGAGTGGGGATGTACATTTTCCAGCGGTCTTGTTTGCGTGCAGTGTTGATTCCAGCATTAAATGGAATATGTGTAAACATACATTGCATATGTCAATTTCAAGACCGCAATGAACACCCTATAGGATACGCTGAAGTAACTAATGGCTTTATAATAGACACTGGAAAGGAGGAAATACTACCCCAAGTAAGCAAACAAAAAAGCCCTTACTGTTTTATGCCTTATCAGAAAAACAAATTAACTTGCTTGTGAGTTATTCGATGTCATTAAGGGATTTTCCACAACAAGAGAATATGAAGTTACGAAGAAAGTCACGGCATTCTTAAAGGCAATATTGGTCGCAGTTCGCAACCATAATGAACAAGTATTCATGCCCAGAACCAAAGAAATGTACCAAATGGGAGCATTTTTCCACAGAGAAGACGCTTTACTAAGTAAATAAATAAAAATCTCATCGCATTCGCCTTGCTAAACCTGGTACAACGGATGGCAATAATTCGCTCTTTCTTTGCTGCAAGATGGAAAAGCAATGATAACATCTAATCGCATTCACCTTGTAAAACGTGATACAACGGACACTAACCCCACCTCACATTAAGAAATATCCCCTTATACAATTCGGAATGCAAGCAAAGCTGTTAAAAGCGCACGCATTTTCCCGTTTAATTATCATTTCTTTTACGTGTTGCATTGCTACTTTACAGTTACCCATTTCCTTTCCTGCGAGAACTGCAAACACGCTTCCTACTGAGAGTTTCGTGGAGTGTGAAAAAAGTTCGGCTCTCTCCGCTGTCGCTCGGGAGCAGTCAGAGTTGCACTAGTAGCCAAAGATACTTGTGATTTCCGCCCAGCGTGTAACGTCAAGTGTCACACATAATCCACGCTAAATGTTGCTTCTCCCCATGTCTCTGAAGAACCATTCGCATTCGCGCGCATATACGCCATGTTGCCGTTCAGTTATGGCATCATTCACCGAACTTCTTAGGAATACCACATATACCTTCCATTATCCCTTTTTCTTTTTCCGTTTTTATTCAGAGTTCGTTTCAAACAACTTCATCTCACAAGCATTTGCTATTTGTTAAATGGATTCTTGGTACCTGTCCACTTCTCAATAGATAATGACTTTGTAATCTTTGGTCACAACGTTGTACTTCTAGTAAAGCCATAGCAAAACAAAGCTATCAAATAAATAACCATTTCACAGGTTTCATTTTCTAGTTCTGTAGATCATCCAAGCTAAGTTCACAGTGGGCTTGCATTAAGTGGAACTTACACCCTTCAAAATTGCATCTGATCTTCTAAAATTAAGGGCGTCATGAATACCTTTCTCTAAGTTGTAAAACAACAGCTGTTGTTGTAGGACAACTTTTGGAATTTTTCAACAATGAATGCAAATAATTTGATGTATGTTTTGTTTTGTGAGGCTATAAACAAAAGGCAATCAACATATAATTCATTTTGTAAGCCATAAAATTTTACATCTGAAATCAAAATTGTGCCCTATTTGATGTTTCTTATTGCTGGCAACAATTTTGATACTTCAAACACCAACATTAATATCATTATTACGATTTATTTTACTTCATGTAATCACAGCAACAAGCGGGATGGCTCAGGTATTAACCTTTGGGACTCAACCTCGCATTCGGGAGGGCCCGGGTTGAGCCGATCATCATGACTGGGATTTTTCTTGGTCGCGTCGCTTAGGCGACGTTCCACAAACGTTTCGCCCTCCCATTTCATATCATTTCATTCCATTGAAAGTGGCAGTGAGATAGGCTAGTGCGGTATGGTGGTGACTTGCGTTTTGGAAAGTTTTCTGCCCCGGCGTTTGTATGGAAGCAGTCCTTTCAAGAGACTTGAATTCGTTGATGTGGACTTCGCCAGTGTCGGGTTGTTATATCAGGAAACATTGATAGGAACTCTTTTACATCCGTGCCTTACCTCGCGTGGATACTGGCCGCCCGGTTCTTCCTGAATTTATCCCTTCCTCCTGAAGGTATCTCCACCTGGAACTTAAGCACAAACGGCCAGCGGTTGAGCAAGACTGAAGTCCCGCGACATTCTTCTACGACCCTAACAGTTCAATTCAATGTTAACACGGCTATGACATCTGTAAAGTAAACATTTACTACTAGAGTTCACAGTGCATAACGGACAACATTCTCCATTTTCGAATAAACGTTCAATAAATGCAATAATCAAAATGTTCTAAACTGCATATTCAACTACGGACTTTAAACTACATTTCATAAGCAGATTGTCAGTACTATGTGTCTCTGTAAAAAGTTGCAGTGATTTTAAGTTTTATTCATTCTCATGTCAGTTCAACGTTTTACTGAGTGAAGTTCAGTTCGCATTTTATATGCGTTCTGTTTTGAAAAACATGTTTCCGTTTTTCGAAGTACGCAATTTTTTCACATACTGTCTTAGATTTTATACATACTTCTCTCATTTTTTGATATTTATATCTTACTATAAGATAACGCGGGATGTTCTCCCAACTGGTCCTTTCCCCTTAGTCAATTGATAAAGAAGCACAATGAGATGCATTCCATTACCATAGGAAACCAAGCATTTCCATAACAAATTATGTTTACATTCATTTAATGTTGTACTATTCTAATCCTTTCATAGTGTGTGGCATCAAATGTATTCCTCTGGGTCTTTTCCTAATGAACACTTTCTCTCATCCAGTTATTGTGCTATTTTCCGTCGTAATGTATAGCAACACCGTTCTGGCATTATAATGGGAAATGTCTGTTTGAAAATTCCGGATTACAAGTTTTAAACATTGAGGGGGTTGTACGAGAGCTGTTCGATAAGTTTGTGCAAACCCAAAACATGATAGCACTAGATTGTTTTCAATGATTTCTTGGCAACATGGTGACTTTTGAGGAATAATGCACATAGTTATAAACAGCTATCAAACTTAGTCGTCGTTTGAGAGAAATTTCCTTGCTTAAATTTGTAAACAAGCGTTCAAAATGAAGAAACGTGCATTTTGTATACTAATGATACATTATTTTTTGAAAGGGCAACGCCCACATGAACTAAGACGAAACTGAACAAACATTGTGACAAATTTGCACCTTCGCTTACAATGGTGTATAAATGGTTTAGTGAGTATAGAACGAAAACGCGTGAGTCATTTGAAAAATTATCGGAATGAAGCACAAAATAACGACATTCCTATTTTCCGACATAGTCTCTCCAGCTTGTCCAGCGACGGTCCAGAGTTTTTATTCCATCATGAAAGTCAGATGTCTCCAGGCCTGCAAAACACGCCTCAACTGATGATTTAAGCTCTTCAACGAACAAACCTTTCTTTCCACTAAGGAATTTTCTCAGTTTAGGAAGTCTGATGAGGCCAAGTCAGCATAATAAGATGGATTTGGCAGCTAACTGTTCCTTAGTTAATTCATTTTTGTCGCTGCATGGACACATGCATGAGGGCGAGCCTAGTTTTGATGCAAGATGGCTTTTTTCTTTGATAAACCCGCCCTTTTCTGGCGTATTTTTGTGTTCAATGGGTTCAAAATGTAATATAATACGCTCCAGTAGTAGATGTCTCAGTGAGAAGACAATCAATTAGCAGTATACCCTTGGCATTCCAGAAAACCGACGCCAATTTCACACACTTAGCCTTCTTTGGCGGCGGGATCTCTCCGAAAACGGGCCAAAGTTTGCTAAGAGATTTGCACTCTAATTAGCTTTTGATCTTCAGTCAGCAGTCGCTGCATCCAAATTTTTGAAATACACGTTTCCCTAAAATGCTCAGAGCTTCAGCAATTTCGGACAACGTTAATCGGTCATCCTCCAGAAACACATCGAGCACCTTAGTAATAATTTCTGATGTTGTGACGGATTTTGGTCGTCCGATGCGTGCAACATCTTCCTAGTTTTCACGACCATGTTTAAACTCCGTGGTCTAATTGGAAACATCAGGAAATGGTGGTGCAGAGTTTCCTAGAGAGTTTGTCTTATCCGTAAGAATTTCTGTTTCATTCTGACTCTTCTTTAGTACTTAATAACCTCACAATATTCCATATTTGTCATTTTCCCTGTATACACACCTCTGCACTGCACCAGGTGTAATAGCTATTCCTAACCAATCTGCGTATTATCACACAAATGTTTCGTGAAATATGGTGAATTTTGATAACAAAACTGTTTTGCAACTGCTGCTGCAATTGGTTGTTCATTCTAGAAATTTCCAAATGACCCTCATATGCGATGCCATGTAACGACTCTGAAATGATTGAACAAATCCACGACATGGTGCTTATCATCGGAGACTGAAGACCCGGTAAATTGCTAACCTCTTGCCACCTCATGACATTTCTGAACTTTTAGTGCATAATATTTTACACAATCATTTGCAAATGAGAAAAATATCAGCGAAGTGGGTGCCGTGTTTGCTAACGATTGACCAGAAAAGAGAAAGAGTTGTCACTTCCAGCAGAATTTGAAGCTTTTCAGAAAGAATTTAAGCAAATTTCGGAGATTGGACCCAGCACTACAAGTCGGAAACGAAGGAGTAAAGGAAACAGTGGACTGCAACGGGAGAAAGCGTTCCAAATAAGCAAAAACAGTCCCCTCAGCAGAACGATTGTGTTTGGGGATTGCCACGACATAATTTTAATTTACTTTTTGGAGAAAGGCAAAAACCAAAACCAGTGAATATTACGCTGTGCTACTTAAAAATTAAACGACGCAATCAAGAAGAATTATCCTCCTTTGGTGAAGTTAAAGATCCTGTATCATCATGATAATGCGCCAGCTCACAAATCTGCGATTGCGACCTTAAAATTATTGAACTTAAAGTATAAAATCCTTCCTCATCCCCTATTCTCTGGATTTAGCTTCCTTGGAGTACTTCTTGTTTCCTAACATGATAGCAGGGAAGAAATTTGCATCAAATGGAAATTTTTAAGCCGAAACAAATGTTTATGTTGCAGAGGCGTAGAAATCGCAATTTATGGACGAAATAAACAAATTGGAAAATGTTGGAACAAGCATAAAGATTTGAAAGGATATTATGTTGAAATATAAAACTTTTTTCCCCAAAAAAAATATGTGCTCTTTATTTTGCATGGACTTATGAACAGCCCTGTTGGCTCCAGACTTATCAAATACCTTTTATTTATGTATATATCTTCTATTTATTTTAGCCTAGTACAGAAAACGTACGTTGAACGAGCTTGGACACTGTAGGGTATCAGGCGCGTATCTTAAGAATATCTGAATACGTGTACGGATATGAAAAAAGTTCTATTCTGTTGAGAACGACCTGCTTCATTGGCCGCATCTTATTTTGTCGTTACTGCATAATAAGAGTTTCATTTACAGTCTAATAACAGCCAGATGAGGCAATTAATTGGATGTGCTAGAAAGTACAGCCATTATATACACAAAAGTTAAACGGTTTTAAGAGGCTAATGGAATGTTTGAACTTAAAATTTGATTTAACGAATGTTGTGGGCACGTGCCCGCTGATTTTGCAGGGATACCCTTGGCTGTACACGGAGGACGGCCTTCGTCTAGGGCATCCAGTCAGCGTAGCGTGGGGACGATAGCATCAGGGTTCTCTCGGCGGCCCAGCAGCGGGGGGAGCCGGGGGGTGCTGGTCCCGGCGTCGCGAGCAGGTGCGGCACGCGCCGCCGCCATCTTGCTAATCTCGTGCCACCTAACGACCGCCACGGCTGCCACGGGTGCTGACATCACCGCTGCCACTGACCAAACTAGCACTGGCGATGAGGACACGGATCAAGAGGCCACTCCACAGCAACAAGTGTCTGCGCGTACGGGTAAACCTTCTATTGCGTCAGGTGACGTAATCAAAATGCGTCTGCTACTGCGCTATTGCGTTCTCCTTAACACATTCTTGTCTCTGCCATCGCGTGCGTTTCTTTGCACAACGTAACCCACGGGGAAAAAAATCTTGTTTCCAGTACACATTTAAACGCTTAGTCTGATACTAAGTAAAATCAGAAGTAGCTATATTGTAAAAAACCGTCGTATTTTCGACCACACATAAACAGTCACTAAAACGCGCATTTACCTTTACAGTTTATTCTACCAGAAAGGTATTTATTCAGTTTAGAACTTCGATGATAGCATACATTTGCATCTTTTAAGTTCTTGTTTCATAGGACCGTTACCAAAAGTATTCTTATTTAACAGATAAGAAAGTTATTAACTAAATAACAAAACATAATAACACTTTCTGCATTTCTGTTGACATTTTAACTAAATGCTTAAGGAAGTTGGTAAAACAATTCTTAACCATCACAACATCTGTGTTAACTGTTCACTATTTAACCAGAATAGCGGCTGAAATACAAAAACTGTAGATTTATTTGCAGAATTCATTTGTTTGCGGTGGAATGGCTTTAATTTTTCCCCCTCATTCCTTAATCATGGATTCAACATTTCCTTTACTGCATTACTAGAGACGGTTAAAACTAAACATTAACACCAGTGAATAATTTGGTGCCAAATAAATAAAAAATCTACTGTTCAGTTTTTAAAAGAGCATCTTAAACCATTATTCACAAAATATTAATCCAATTCCACATTACACTTCAGTTTAAGTTAAATATTTATATTTTTGTAGAAAAATTAGGCAGTAATATTTTATACATTCCAATAATTCTCCTTAATGAAAATATTTACCCTCAAGTTAATTTCCATTTTTGTTAAACTTGTAAATTAATTAGATATGGCCTGGCTTAAAATAGCAGTTCTGTAATCGTGTTTTCATGAATATGTTTTCCCAGAGATACAACCTTTAAATTAAAGATAATGCAAATTATTGTTACTCAATTTATTGCTTTAAATATGCTTAATTAAAAACAGCATTCATACATTCTAAAATTGCAGTTAATAACGAGCTCAGTTGTAAACCATGTGCGTTCACATTGTATCGTACATCTGGGCCACTAAGTGTATCGCTGTTGGTGGTGCCCGTGTTTCAACTCCGCTTCCTAAAAGGTAAATACGGTCTAACCCTCGGTTGAACAGGAATTGTCAGCAATCTCGTTATTTCTGTTTTCATTTCTAATGTTTCCCTTTAAAATTCGAAATCCTCGCTTGTACTATTTTTGGCAGGAATTTGGTTGGCAAACGCTCAAGATATGCACTAATTTTGTCTTGTTTTCTTTTTCTCGGCTAAAACTGTGCATTTTCGCTTTTGTTTTATTTTTCGCGGAACCTGTAGATTCAAATGTGTGCCCAAGCGTGAAGTATACAGTTGAGGAAGATCGTTGACCACTAAAGTTCAAAATAAGCTACATAGACACGCATTGTTATCTGATTCGTATTTAAAATAGTGCTTCGACACAAGAATGCATTATTCTAGAAGAGTAAAATGCATAACATCTTTGCGAATGAATAGGTTCACAAAGTGATGTTCAATTCGACAGGGGAGCTGGAAGTCCCGGCACCAGCAAATGCGATACCGTAGTAGTCAAGATGTAAAACAGATATACTACAGCTCTATATGAACTGATAAGTAACGGCCAAATAAAAAATGTGCCTAAGTTACGGAGATTTATTCTAAATAGATATAAATCCTTTACAACTGGTATAAATCAACTTTCTTTCCATAAGCATTATCTCAGACAGCATTGCCTACTAAACATTCCTTGGTAATAATCAATTGTCTCTGCTGCACAGTTGGAGACGAATGGTTCTTTTTATTTTGAAACTGCTTTATGAAAAACGTAGTTAATGCAATATTTGGAATAGGCGCCATTACAACTATAAAAACTTACCTTAGTTATTCCAATAGATTTGAACTAAGCGTTGTGGAATTAATGTGAAACATACGTGGGAATACCGAGTCTTTCAGGGTTTTGTCGCCCGTTTCGCGGAAACTGAGAGTCAACAGTCAAGAGCGGAAACTCCCGGTCAAGCGGGTGTAATGTTCATGCAATAGATTCAAGTTCTCGTAAGTACAATTATAATTCAAATTAGCACGTACCTTATGACAGATGCTCGAAATATTGAAACATTGTCGTTCACACGCATCAGTTCATCTTCCAAAATCGAGTCAATTTCTCACCTGGTACATTCTCTCAGATCTTTTAATGTGTTCCACTAACTTATTTTTCAACTTCGCCCTAAAACTGTCGGTATGTCAATTCTATACCTTTCTGCATTTATGGCTTATAAAAAATATACAAGGGTGTTTCATCTATAAATTGGGGTTTTCTAAGCTCCATTACATGTTATTTGCGTCGAAATATGACCATGTAAATGCAATCGTGCCTCACCAGTAAAGAATATTACGTGGATATATCATTCTATTGTTAACGTTCCGTAATATCCAATTGCCGAAATTAACCCAAATATCGTGATGAGCTACCTGCAATTTGTGCACAACAGTGATGTTGTATGCTTTCAATTTCAATTGATTCAATAATGGATTGATTTGTTTATTTGCGGACGCTCTTTAACATATCAGGTCATCAGCGTCCCATTCTATTCAGGGCGTGAAACGGCCGACAAATTTTGCTCAGAAGCCTCTTTTTTCAGGCTTGAGGTTCTTTTTCGTGCCGTAAATGTACGACACGGGACCCACGGCTTTACTTCCCTTCCGAAGGAAGCCATACTTACGATTTTTACGCCCGAAAAAATCCATCGATCCTGGCCGGGTTTGAACCCGCGATCTTGGGTTTAGAAAGCAAGTATGGTTATCACTACATCACCAAAACCGACTCAATAATGGAGGACGATCCGTTGCGTGTGAATGGCAATTTTCTAAAATGGCGCAAAAAACGTGTAGATATAGCATAATAACAGTTTTGGCATCTCCTGTCATAAGATACGCGCCTATTTTCATTGTAACTGCGAAAACTTGAATCCGTTGCACGGGCACTACATCTGCTTTACTGGGAGTTACCGCTGACAGCCGATCCCGTCCGCAGCTATAAAACGGGTTATAAAGTCATCTAACCTAACCTAACCTAACCTAACCCGGTATTAGCACCTTATAGAATATATATATATAAAAGTATCAAGCTGGTGAAAGAGACAAACAGTTATGTAAAACGTAAGAGAACATGTCTTCCCGGCATAAGTAACATATAAACCCCACTGAAAATAACATAATAACCGCAGTTGCACTAAAAAGTAGACAAATTTTAAAATAAGAAAAACGCTAAAAAATATGACCTCTCGGAAAGAAATTAATTCTACTCTGTTTAATGAGAACCACTTTGATATTTCACATAGCCTATATGAAAATACAGGGAAAATATTGATATTACAATTAAGAAAACGCATAGTTGTATGGTTTATAAGGAATTTGGATTAATAATTTCTGAAATGGTATATATTATGAAACACAGACATAATTGGCATTAACCACACAAGTATTGAAGCGTTTTATTTTCCTCTGCCTTTAACCTCTCACTTTGTAATAAGTTCTCTTTAGTGTCTCTTTTCCTTCGTATGCATTCTAACTTAACATATCTTCCCTCATGCATTTTCTGATGTTTAGTCAACACTTGTATTTCCTTTTACAGAGAGTTAGTTTTGGCCCACTCCGCAACTGAGAGAAAGTTGCATGGGGCTAATGTCGCGCCATTCGCCGGACAAGTTCGTCTCGCATTTCTACCCGCACAATTTTGATCAAGATTATCCTGTTTTATGTCCGTCTGCAGCCACACATTTCCTGACATCTATTAATGACATTTGCATTCGCTTGCAACAGCTCTACTTTCGTAAATCATAAAATTTCCTCTGCAGTAGGGAGGAATTCCTTGACTTTATTTTTTCTCTGTTCCAGTGGTAACATTTACAAACACTACAGTAAAATGTATTTCACTGGCAAGCTGTAATCAATAATACTGATACATCAATAATCTGTAATAAAATGTAAAGCACAGGCTTTAGTTTTAGTGATCTCCTTATCGCAAACTAGTTATAATAATACAAAGATAGATAGCAAACTGTAATTCTCAAATCCAGGCGCAGATATTTATGTGAGATGGTGACTGGCGTGAACTTGACCCAGATCTCGCTGCTCTCAGCTGCGGCCAAAAAGAACTCTCGGTACATTCATGGATAAATTTGCTGTATATCTGGTGATAACTGCAAGTTTTGAAAGATCGTTAAAGTAGTAGTTACGATATCATGGCTCTTTTAGAAATATCTTTTACTGATGTGACTAATAAGAAAGAAATTAACACAAGGCATTTAAAGATTAGGCGTAAGAGTCCAGGAAACGCCAGCTATTTCTTTCAGCAACAGGGGCAAATTGAATTCTGCGATGATAATAATAAGTAATTCATTCCAAATGAGCATTTATCCGTGGAATACTTTAATTCCAATACTAACTGTTGAGCATACAATAGTTACAAAATTATTACCGGGTCGATAATCGTCATTTTGATGAATCCAACATAAATTGTAAATATTTTGGTGATGGTTAAACATAATTTTAAAAGGACATTTCGGATACCTTTACCTAATCTTTAAACATTTTTTTTTTACCCATGTGCTCGTGGCAGTTCTGTGTCGTGAAAAAATAAACTAACAAAAAGCAAGATGGCAGTGGTGACATTATTAAGTGTTCATTGTTTTGCACATTCATGAAACTTGCACTTAATTTATTATTTGCAAAAAAAAAAATATTTATCTAAAATAATTACGCAATTTACATATATATAAGTAGTCCTGAAGTAATTAAAACATTTTATATATTTTCACAATATATGAGTTAATTTCAGGAAATATGAACAGTAAAATGTGAGTAATTAAATTGTTCTTCTTTGATAATATAATATTTAGTTTATTACTTTTATAGATTATTTTATGTTAATGTAGAATGTTCTGTTTATTAAAATGATATGTATCTCCACTTAAAAACAGTTTGCATGTGGCAACGTTTATTTTCAGTGGGCAACTTAAAATTTTTGAGTATATTTTGTGTCCATTTAATGGAATTTGTGTTTACAGTACATATTTATTATGATTTCATGTAGCTCATTGGGACACTAGTAGATGTGTGGATTGTTATAGCAGTAATATTTTTGTTACATTACTGCGGTAGGGTAACTTAATTGCTTTGTAGGTTCGCCCACAGTGCGTATTGTTTAAATTGGAATTTCTTAAACACCTAATCGATCACGTGGCTAAGTTTTATCTCATTTTCAGAGACTGTTTTTTCATCACTGCTCTCTTGCTGCTTGCCTTTGTTTTGTGTGCAGCTGGTTTTATTTTTTGTATTTTTGTGATATGCTGTAGTATGTGTAGTACTAGCTCAGAAATATATTAACACCCTGTAGCTTGCATTTAAAGTGAAATAGCAGTTCTATTTACAAGCATGCACCCTAATATAATATTTTGTTTTACATTGATCAGAGTATATGTGTAAACGTGGTAAAATGTGTACTCAATTCAATATTAATTTTCTTTTTATGTGTTTCCCATATTATAAAAATCATGTTGTTTGCTGGTTTGTGTAGTATTTGCATTATTTGCATAATCCTGATTTTAACTCTAACAAAACATGCTTTGTATAACTTGTGACGAGCGAATATATCATGTGAGCTTTCAAGCAAAATATGCAAAAAGTCTTTTACTAATTGCCAGTATCACCACGAGTAGCCAAAAAGATTTAAGTTGGTCAATTAATTATCCCATTAAAGAACTAAAACCGTTCCTTCGTTTCTGTGACAGCATGTTTGTCTTGAACTGTGTATATGTATATAAACTGGTAAAATAGCATTGGCACCTCCTGCATAAATTTAATATAAAACCACAATATATTTGTTATAAAGTCATAAAAATGGTTGCACTATATGATTATAAACTTAAATTTTGATTACACCAAATAAATAGCAATTTATAAGTCTTCCTATTTTTCTCAAACCTCTGTACACCGACTTTATTTTCTTCCTTTCTATGTTGGTGTGCTGACATTTTTATTCTTCTACTTTTGCTGCATTTGCACATTAATATCTTATCATTTCGTTTTAAAACCTTCAAATATCTGCATGCAAAAGCGTTTCACTGCTTATTTACCTCCGCTTTGAGCATTCATGTGAAAAATATCAAATTGCATACGAATAAACACAGCACCAAACGTTTTAAAACTGAGCACTGCTATTACGAAATGCCATATATTTTATCGCCATAAAAACAAACTGGATATATTTTCTTTTAAATCTGAATTCCATAAGATCACAGTAATAATGAACACAACATAATATATTTCATTAACCCTATAATATTTAACATTTGAGCCTTCAATTGCAATTGTAATACTAACTTAAAATACTTTATTGCGCGTTTTGCTTGCATTATTAAAGCACTTGTTCTTTTTTTAAAAGTAAGTTAGCATAGCTAATTATAAGAGCTGGATTTTTGTGATTTGCTAGATCAGTGGTATTCAACTTTTGTGCACAAAGTAGCAATTAAGATTTGGGAAATTTAGGTCCCATTGTCATCAAGATATTATCTGTGTATTACTAAAGTGAAACAGGTACAATAGATATATCTAAACTCCCAGATATAAACAGAATATTACGTTTAGGATTGTATACACTGTGTGTTAATCAAGTAAAAGAAAACCTCTGCTTTTTTACCAATCTGACATTTCTACCGTACTGTTAAGGCTAAATTAAAAATTTGATACAAATTTAACGTTTCGATTGTTATCTACAGTACAAGGAGAAAAAAATAGACTGGAACTTTCTAAGGTAGCAGAGGACGAATTAACATATAATGTGCAAATGGGCGATACCTTTATTGAATTTTCTTAAAAATATCGTTTTACAGAGCATAGAGAGCTCTTTGTGGTGCAGTTCTTCGTCAAAAATACTCATATTTTCACTGTACACGTACAAAAGTTTACAAATTTAGCATTTTATTACATATAATATTTTAAAGAAAAGTATTTGAAAAAATAATCTAATATTCTTATAGACAAAAAGAGACATAAAACCAAAAACAAATGTTTAAAATTAATTTCAATAAAACTAAGGAAAAATATTTAGTACATAAAATATTCCACTTTCGACCCCTGATCTTTCCTCGTCATTTTCAAACAAATAGACATAATAAATAATTGAAATTTACACTGATATACTTGTATAAAAAGCATCGCTAAGAAGGGACCTACTGGCCCGTATATTGCACATGTCTGTAAAGGACATCTGTATGTTAGCTGTCCTAGCCAGTAGTGTGATGCATCTAATGTGCTGTTATTGCAAGACCATTAACAGTTTGAGGCGGTTTTTGGCAGGCTCGCGGGGACGGCTGACGTCCTATTCCAATCGAACGCTAATTAAACACTGCCGGCCGCGACCCCTCATAGCTGGTTCTTGATGTCATTATTAATCGTAGCCTCTACCTCCAAGACTTGCGATTCTTTCAGGGGCCCGGTTCCGCTGTTTCGTGCGATCTCTATCACGAGACAGGACGCTGATCGTATGCCTGAACGCGAATTTAATAAAATGTTGCATGAGATTCGCTTGTCTGAATTAAAGAGCTCCCCGTAGCTAAGACTGTCTGAAGACTAAGAGCTGAATGAATGCGAATCTTTCACAACTGACATTGCATCTGAGTACTGACACTTAATTCTCAATATTAACTTCAATGCCGAAACTGAACTTGAATCTCAATTTGAATGCCTACCAGGATTGCTGACTGCCGAGTTTGAACTTCAATCTTAAACTGGATGCCTTTCGTGGAGGATGTTCCTCCTTGTGTACGAAATTCAAATCGCGGTAGCATAGTTTCTTGAACTCATACGGGACCACCTTGACTAACTCACGGCCTCCGAATGTTCAAAATCTCCATCCACCATTGGCGAGCTCTAGCTCAATTTTCAGCGCTAATATTAAAACTTCAAAGACAGCCTCTGTTATTAGCTGCATTTAAGCAATGTTCGAATACTTCGAAAGATTGTTTACCTCGCTAACGGCCCTCTTGGAATTTGTAAACGACGTGTAAGTGTTTATCGCCGACAGTGAATATAACAGCATATTGTCTTTCTGGGCAAGGTATTTTTTTTTTTTTATTGTAACAGTCACGTCGCCATCTCAGGCGGGTACCAGAGCACCAGAAAAGCACATTTTAGCACAACTGCATATTCCTTATTCATGCAGAATTATTTTACATATTTTGTGAGTTATTCAGTATTAATTAAACAGTATATTAAAATTAAATGTTCAAGGCTTTTTATAATTTACCTAGTAATGCATTTACGTCCTGATATGGGTGGGGGCGTAAGAACTGTTACAAGCCTTTGTGTTATGAGTAATAAAGTACTTACCGAACAGTATGAAACTGTAAGAAATGGAACAGCACCTGTTTATTATCTGAATACTGCATCGATTAAAGAGTGCTAAAGACAACTTATTACGAAGTTTGAGTTTGAAAAACCTCTGGAAAATCCCTCTATTCTATATCTGGTGAAGGAAATGAAAACCAAAGAACATTTTTGGATGTCTGCAAAGGATGACATCCAAAACTGCCAGAAGCAACGGTGCAGAAGATGGAAAACAGACTATGGGCCTCGCTAAAGAAGTTTCTTGTGTAAACTTTTGCAAGAGATGAATATTGCCATAAAGCGCAACATGCATATCAAGATTTGAGATCTTCCAACGAATAGAAGAGACTCAATTATAATCATTGTTTCCGGCAGTTTTTCAATATCCTTCAGGGAACACTAGAGTTCACGTGTTTCTCGAATAGGCGTGGTTCCACCTATGCCCGTGAGAACACCCACACCTTTTTTACCTTGTAAAAAAAAGTTAAGGTGTAGTGTGCTCTATCGCGGCGTCACATTATTTACCTCATATTTTCTCATAAAACTACGAATACCTCAGTCTAATAGAAATGTTCCATGAGTTGGTAAATCGGTTGAACAAGGAGGTATTGGCTACTTTCAGCGGATCGTGTTACCTTCCGTACCTCCAATATCAGCATGGCTGAAATTGTTTCGTTCTTTGAAGACTTTTTTATCATTTCATTTGGGTACTTGAGCCGCCTGACTTTACCCCATCAGTTTTCCTCCTAAGTGGCATGGTGAAAGGGAAAGTTTATTCGCAACAAGCCACTGGCCTTTGTGCAAATGCAGAGACTTTAATATTATGTCCGAAGGTCACTGATTAGTTGCTACATGTCGAAGTTTGGAGGTTCTTATAGGAGGAATTGAAGGAAAAATACTGTTACGGTATACTGGCGAAGATAACGCCGAAATCAGAATACCTGCTGATCTACTCAAGATATTAACATGGATATTTATATACTATTGAAGAAATACTTAGACTGCTAACAATAACTTATGAAGAGTTATTGGCTCTTTTTAGACTGTATTGTAATTGTCATTTCACGCCGCAAATGTTTCCTCAAACAACACTCACTATGTGACACACTTGATAAACGTTTTCAAAACAAGCCAACATTTGATGTGGGTGGAATCAGCGTCACTAATAATCATAAAGCCATAGCCCTGAAAAGCATTAAATTGTATTTTTAAAGAACCACCAAATAAGAAAAGAGAGAGAACATGTAAAGACAGCACAGGTAACAAATACTTTTGGAATATGTCCTTACCGCTCGCATGGGACTTGTGTCTCGGTAGCTGAACATAGCGCAGCCAGCCGCCCCTGTGCTCGACACGTTTTTGATGGAAGCACTCATCTGAAGAAAACAAGCAATAACGCATACTTGGAATGAGATCACCTTGTTATAGACAATGGACATGTGTACACTTGTAAGGTTTGAGTTTTAACAATTTTGTTTCTGTATCCATCGCATAGCCCGACTGTACTTCCAGGGACTATTTCATGTTTTCAAAACTAAAACATGACATTCGAGGACGGAGATCCATGAATAATGAATTAAAATATACTGTTTTCTGGCATTTTGCAAATAAAGCGTAAGGCTATTTTTTAAACGGATCAATATGTTAATCCCAGAGCTGTGAGAAATTCTTTGACATGTAAGGAGGGTGCTTACGTTAAAAATTACACCTATATTTTTATTCTATCACCTATAAGAATCCCATTCACATGTGTATCGTACATAAAAGGTCGTTTTTCAAGACTATATGTAGTGGCATAAATAACGAAACACAACTTACAATGAAAGCACCGAATAACACGCGAACAACTGACAAACTAATTACAAACTGATATCTGCATAGCATTATACGGCCTTGGTGATTGCTTGCTCCCATATCATAGCAGTGATCTGCAATTCCTTAACTCAAAAAACCTCACTGTATATGTTACGTCATATAATATTCGTAAAAAAAAAAAAATTAAAAAAAATCTGACCTTTTTTTTATATTCATGCTAATTTCATTCATTAAAATTTCATTCTTTAGTCATTAACTTTTATTTTAAATACCTATGTTTGTGATTTTAAAAATAACATTCATTATTTTACTAAAAACATCAAATATGACCAGCTGGAACTAAGTAATACATGTTACGTGCAAAAATTATTAAAATTTCAAGTATAAAGCATGCCATTATTACAATGAATTATCAACCTATACTTGACTTACTAAATGCAAGAGTGTAGTATTAACAAACAAGTGTTTTTCCTGCCAAAAAGTAGTAATTACATTTCATAAATACTTTTCCTGTTTCCTGAAAATTGTATTTTGCAAATAGGAAAAGTTGTAAAATCACCTGCAATTTCCCTTAATATGGAGATATGCGTACAGAAAGGTCTTAATTGTAATGAACTTTCAAACTGTTATCAGTCATCGTTGAAAGTTATAAGGAAAAAACGGGGGCCGAGAGCGAATGATGGACTTCATAAATATTCTTAAAATTTAATTTTTTCCAGAGTTAAAGTAAATTGAATTCAATTTACGTTATTTTTATACAGCAGAAATTGAATATCACTGATTTAAAATATAAATGAATGTCTTTTCAGTAAAGCTAATTCTAAAAAGTAATGTAAAAATATATTAATTATTTTGGAGTATAATATTACAAATTCCAATAGCTAATGTGTCACTTTGTTGCAAGTGTAACTGTTATTTCAGCAAAGGTCTAAATTAATTAATAACCAGTAAAGGGATATAAATTATGAATACTAACCTATCAGGGCTATCTTGAACTGCTCGGTTACTGGTTCACGGTACGAGTACACAGAGAGTTTAATTAAACAGTGTAACTGTTTATTCACGCTTTGATTGGTGAACAATAAGTAGCTGCTTTTATGTTTTGTCATTTGGTATTGTTTGCTGCCATCCCAACGTATGCGTTAACGTTATATGATTTTCTTTTCCCGTAGATCACTCTCAATTGTTAACGTATTTATTACATAAATAAGTATAATCGCTCAGTAGCAATCATGTTTTCCAGCATGGGACTTTGAAAAATGTGTCGGTAGGTTTTCAACCCATATTTTGAGACTATGGAATTATTTACAAAATTGATGTGCCCTTCATTCAAAACAGTTTTAAAAAGATAGTTTGTTTAACATTGTTCACTGGCATAGAGCAACAGTTTGCAGTATACAATTTTAATTATAATATATACGTATAGGAATAGTACCTCGAAAAATAATTATTACAAAGGAGTCATCGATTTTGACAGTATGCAGCTTGCAAACTATCGACTATGATACGAGTCGAAAGAGAAACACTCCGATTTTGAAGACTTCCTTACAACACGCCATTTCATGTGAAAATGGTGACTATGCAGCTGAGGGCGTTTTAATTCTGGACTGACTTAAGGCGGAATTACAATAAACATTTATTGACGTTGCTTTGTTTACGAAACAGTACAAACTCAAGCTCTTGCCGTACGATTGAGATGATGTATCATGGCACAGTCAGCTGTTTGATGAACTTATTGCTGTTCATATTGCACTTTCATGTGTTAAATAAAGAAGTGAAATGTGTCAAGAAGGAATATTGTAAATAGATTTTTATGTCAATTAAAATCATTGCTTTGCGAAGAAGGAGTCAAGAAAAACTTTCAAGGATATTACACAAGCTAATGGCCGTACCTTTTCCAACTGCAAAAATTGCTTCATCATTAATCTTTTGGGCATATCTGATGCTAATTATTATGCAGTATAGTTTCAATTTTTTTTATAAATTGTCATATATAGACTTTCATTCTGGAATACAACATCTGAAATAAATAAAATTTACTTTAGTAACATAGCCTATAAGTGACCGTTCCAAATGATAAATTCTTCACTTGAGTTCACACATTCGTGGAGTTATTTAAACAATATACATTGTTCAATTGTATACTTATATTTAATTAACAAAGATGAAATAATAAATAAACTAACATGATGTGACAGAGTAATTTGCGCACTTCACTTTATTTAGTGGCAGAGGTCAGTGACTTGTTAATGGTACGTTTTCGTTTATTGAAACTAGACCTTGCCAATATCGAGATCACGCCATCTTGTAGCGTTGTGTGCAAATATTGAACGTATATTTGCTAAACATGAACGAACTTGAAGGTAACGCAATGCAACGTCAAAGAACGTTGTTCGTAATCCCGCCTCTAGTCTTCGTGCAGCGTGGGTTCCGAAAACGATAATTTAAATGACGAAGAGTCGTTAAGAAGGGACTCGTGAGCTGGAGCTCTAGGGTTCGATTTCAGCCAGGATCGGCCTCCCTGACTAAGGTTTTCCCCAAGTTTTCTTCAGTCCTCATAAATGATAAATGCCCGGGAGGTACCCTAAAACTTTGGCCTGGAATGTTTCCATCCTTAAAACAATCCTTTCCCAATTTATCACTTCATCTCTTCTATCATCAGTGCCCGCCGCCTGTGATGCTTCAGCAGTAAAAATGGGAGTTAAAACACCATTCAAAAAGAAGAATAAGAAACGAGTTGGATAATTTCTAGGTCGTAATTAAGAAACGAGTTGCAATTAGAAAATTGTATTCAAATACTTCTGGATATGGGAAATGGAAAATTCTCGTTATTTTTGGAACATGAACGGAACTCACTAAAGCTTAACATCTTCTGCACAAAGTTGTATGGACCCTTTTACTGTGATCTATGTGTCGTACTTGGATATGTAACAATGTACTTGTTTACGAAACTGAATGACTTCTTCCTCTTCAAGCAAGATGAGGCTACACTTCATTGATAGTTATATTGAAGTGCGTCGAAGCCTGAGCTTTGTGATAACGATGACATTGCTGTACAAAGGCCTACCGCATCTCTTGGTCATTTTTTCTTGGACGGTATGTAAAATACCTGTTTATGTGCATTACAGCTACGATGAAGACTGTCCAAAGAGACGTGTGGGGCGAATCGGACTATCGCTTGGACGAGTCGTTTTAACAAAGGGACACACTTAGAACATTTGTGATCCTATAACTCATATTTGTAAAGTTTCTGTTTTTTCTCATTGTTAAATGTTTTAATGTTAGAAAAATAATTTCTTGAAATCCGGCGATTGCTTTATAATAATCCTGTATTTCAGAAAGAAAGAAGAAAAAGAAAAAAATAGAACATACCGATAGTCACAAGCAACCCATGTTTATAAAATAATATCGAAATGTAATGAAAATCTCAACACGACAAACGAAAAACGATTGATAGCCCTTGAAGATAATACTTTCCCTGAGTTTTGAGAATTGATTATGTCGTCTCAAACTTAAGAATATGGGATGATCTAAGAAATAAAATGGGATAACTTGAGTTTGGTAGACTGGATGAATCATAGCGGTGATAGCACAATTCATCATATATTATCCAACCATTGATATAAACGTCATTAATACCCAAGTGTATTCACTCAAATGGTTGGATAAATACACTCTCAGAAAGCATCTTAAAAAGAGCAAAGGTACAAAATTATTTAGCATTTTAAATTGTTATTGACTTCGATTTATTTTTAAATGTAATTTTAAAATAGTATTGAATATCGTGTACACTAAGTTGAACTTCAGGGTTCGACGCATTTCAGTGCACCTATTAACAAAAGGAAGATCTTTTTACTTGAAGACAAAATTATCGTAATCTACTTTCAGTTTCATACCCAAGTACGACACATCGACCACAGTAAAAGCATCCATACAACTTTGTGCAGAAGACATTAAGTTTTGGTTAGTTCCATTCATTTTGTAGCAAATAATGAGAATTTTCCATTTTCCATATCCGGACATAATTAAGAACTACTTAAATAATTGTTTCATAACTGCAACTCTTTTCTTAATTTCGATGTCCAAATCGTTTCATCATTGAACACGAAACGAAAGTGAAAATCTTCATCCTTCCATATGTTCTTCAAGAAATAAAATTGCTGTCGCATGACCTTGTCATCATTTAAATGCTGTAGCAAATGCAGAAGGAATAATTTCAGAAACAAGCGTCTTAGCCAAATCTTCCAGACAGTTGAATGCGGAACCAATTTCGCAACTGGGGTGATTTGTTCACTTTCGAGGATTTAGCTGAAAATGTTTTCGTATTCCTTCCACAGAAAAGCGTGGTCATCTGCTGCTATTACTTTGACCTGGCGATTCTGTTACGCCTCTTTGTCGAAACGCAAGCTGCACAAGACTAAAGGCGGGATTACGATCAACGTTCGTTGACGTTACTTTGAGTTACGCTCAAGCTCGTTCACGTTTAAAAAATAGATTTTCGTAGTATTCAATTACGCCAACATTCAACCTGCGACTTTCTTGAGTATGGTCGTATTATTTGGAGGATTTTTGCGTAAATAAAGTTTTCCATGGCGTTATTTATTACTGAGATAAATGATGTTTTATTTTGCATAATATTGCAATGGTGAATTTTAACTATTTGCTGTTAATTCCTTAGCTTCTGCAGCTGCCATAACAACGAATGAAGTGTCGTTAACAGGTTCTCCCAGCATAGCTCCGGCATAGGGACTATTCGCAATGAAATTAGACAAGATCAGAGCTTGAGATCAACTTTTTAATCGAATTATTCACATCTGTAGACAGCTTACATGTTAATAAACGTTAATAGGATACAGCGCTCTTCTGTTTGGGGACTTTCTCAATATAGCTGTGCCGCTGCAGCCCCGTTATGAGGCGTTTCACCATAAATGAATAATATTGTGCCATTTTACAAACTAACTTCATTTGTTTCACATTCTAAGATAAACGGTTGAAATTATATATTACAAAATACACAGCACAACAACAGTTGAAGTTGCCTGTTAAAACTCAAGCAACATATTTGATTCTAAGACCTATATCGTTTTTATATTGTGATACTGCAATTGACGCAAAAAATAACAGACTTTGCAAGGCTTAAAATCAGAAGACTGTGAAACTTATACCTGCAAAATTGGTATTAACATGTAACATATTTTGCATTAATTACCTTCAATTAATTAGTGTATGATTAAAAAGTAAACGTTTGTGCGTGTGCGTGCGTGCGCGCGCGTGTGTGTGTGTGCTCACCTCTAAGACTCAGAAAATTATGCGTTCGTTTTCAGTCTTATGTAAGTGCAGTTTCCTATAGCCCGCAGGAAAAAAAAAAAAAAAAAAAAAAAAACACTAGAAAATGTACGAAAAAAAACTTTCCGAAGTGTGACTCTCTCTGAAAAATATTTGAAATCCTTCTTAAAGTGAATAATGGAAAGATCAGGGCTTAGAGAAACGACTATATTTTATATTTATGTCATTCTAACAACAATAATTAATCAATCAAATCTACTTTAAAAGTTCAAGCTATTAGGTTAGTACACTGTAATCTTTATCCTTATCTGGTTATATTAAGAACTGAGGAATAAAATTCGTATCTACTTAAAACAATTTAATATTAAGCATAACAAACTTATAATTATTTCTGTCTTTCTGTGTTATGGAATATTGGTTAAAAATTAAACATTAACGTATAATATGCCATCCTAATGCTACTGAGATTAACGTTCAAATTACCTTACATATCAGTAATCGTTGATGGTCGTCGAGATTGTTTTCGCTTCATGCCTATAACCTTCCATTAAACGAAAAATATAAGAACATAAATGACTATGTGACCGAAAGCACTTGGAATGCATGCTTTTTGGTTCGTAATGGATGACAAAATTGCTGTGCTACTGCGGCTGTTGTTGCATGTCTATTGTTTCCTAAGAGTTTCAGAGTTGGTAAGCAGCTGTTTGGTGCAAAACTGAGCATTATCTAATTAATTGAAAATTATAAACCCAGAACAAAAATTCTCTGGAAAGACATCAAAGATATGCATTACTTCTCCTAATTAGCCTGAACTAATTTACAATATCTAGGAAAGACTGAATCCGTATATGCAATCTATAGAATAAAAACAAAGGAACGAAATGTTTTAACTTCATGCTGTTGTTTAAAATAATTTGCGCAATTGACGAGGTCGTTAAAGATTGTGAAAAATGACTTGTTCTACTCTATGTATGTCGCTTAAGATCTCTAGAAACCAGAGACGAATAGATCCATTTTTTCTGGTGGTTTATTGCACAACGCAATCTACTGTTTCCTGTTAACAAGATTAAGTCGGCAATGGAATGGAGAAACAAAACCGGGTGCTCCAGTTCATCCTGTGGATTGTTATGTAAATTAATCAATCTCGCTGGTTTTACGAGCGGTTGTACTCTACCAGAGTAGATTTCTATCAAGCTGGGCTTGTATTCAGATCATAAAATCAAATCCATTGCTGGGCGTTACTGCTTTTTATTCTAGATTGAGAAAATTTACGAACCACGCTTCTCTACTGGCAAAGTATTAAGACGATCTTCACTATTACTAATGGGGAAAGATCGATCTGCCACAAAAAACATGTTTTACAAGTATTTGATTGTTATTCGTTTTTATTATGGTAGTTGAATCACGTGGGCACCGAGAGTGGTGGCTCAGGCAGTAACTTTTGGGATTGACTTTTGGGAGGTCCCGAATTCAAATCCCTTGGGAACAACCATCCTGACCCTGGGTTTTTTCGTGGTTTCTCCAGGTCGCTTAGGAGAAGGCCGAGGTAGATTTTTATTTTACGTGCCCCGGCGTCTGGTAAGAAAGTGAACCTTCTTAGGGGCTCGAACTCTTTTGGCGGAGGGCTTCCATCGCGTACTCACCACTCGTGTATCCTGTCCGCCTAGTTCTCCCTCATATCATCTCTTCCCCCAGAGGTGCTCCCATTGGGAACGAACACACGAACGGCCAGCCATGATAAAGGCTGGAGTACCTAAATATCCTCCCCACCCCAAATAATCCAAAATCCGATCCATATGTTACGAGGGTCGTTCAATAAGTAATGCAACACGTTTTATTTCTTACATTTTATAAAATATAAAATATTTCTTATTTTATTTATAGTAGAATTGAAGCTAATTCATTTAATTAATCAATTAATTTAAATAAAAAACAAATAATTCTAACCTATCGATGTTTGAGCCTTCCCACGCCGTCTCGTGTGTTTAATTTTTTTCCGCTAGTAGTTAGCTTTTAAAATGGAGTCTCTAAGTGATTTACGTTACATTATAAACAAAGATTATCACTTTTTTCCGGAAAGTGAAACCTTCTACAACATTCAGAGGCGTTTAAGATATGTATATGGAGTGATAACAGTAAACAAAAGACTGTCAACATGGGCAAAAGGCTGTCATAATTGCAAGAAGATCGAGGTAGTCCACGGGCCATCCACACTCCGGGTGATGCAAATGCAGTAATATCTGCAATAATGGAACTGCCGACATTCTTATTCCAATAAAGTTATGTTAAGAGTTGATTGCTAGTTGCTAGTATGAAGGTAAGAGTTCTTGTTCATTATTATAAAGAGTAATGAAATATGGATTTTTGAGTTCGAGCTTGAGGCCGAAAGAAAAATTCATGCTGTAGAATCACAAAAGTCTCGGCAGGATTAAAGAGCGTCCATAAATAAACCAAATTCTTGGAAGGAAAAAAAAGTTCACGAATTTTCTTTCATTCGGTAAATTGGTTCTTTTGGAACTTTGGAGACATTATTTTGTTCAAGATATTGCCTATGGTGAAACAGTTAACTCCAAAATACATTTAAAAACTCTTAGAAGTGTGCCGGCGCATCCGTCCACATACATATGACCAAAGCTGTTCTTTTCCATGACAATATGAAGCCACACATAAGCCTGTGCAGCCGAGAAGAGATTACTAAATATCTATAGATTGTCGTTCCTTACTCACCCTAAAACCCAAAACTTGTGCCTTCTGATTTCCTTTCTTCTGCCCTCTAGTCTAAAAGATGGAATCGCGGGGGGAGGTTTTACGATGTCGAGATACTACAAAGATAACTGGCTAACAGATTTGCAGGGTGGTACCACGATGGCATAAAAGTGGTGCAAAGTCATACTTTGCGAGATTATAAGGAAAAATAGCATTGTACATCCAAATAATTGAATGAAAATTCACTTTATTTAAAAAAAAATTAAACAAATCATGCAAAAGAAAAAAATAAGTGTTGCATTATTTATAACGCACCTTCAAACGCATTTTAAAACTTTTTTGTCAGTTCCTATATTCAGGCATGTCAATAAGTATTCTTATATTAATGCTCGTTTTTAGTGAATGTCTATTGCAAATTTTGTATTTACTGACATTTTATTCTCCTTTTATAGCAAATTTGCTAAAGATAGAGAGAAGAGCATAAAATAGTACAGAAAGAAACAACTGCTTATGTAAAAATGCATAATTAAGAAGTAGCTAAATTTTGGTATCAAATTTAAAATTCAGACTTAACTAACTAACAATCCACACCAAATAAAACCAGAGAATTCTCTGGCATTACTTTCCGTTTCGGATAGGAAAATACGCGTGTTCTGGACTTCCCTAGCGATAATTTGCTCACTATCATTGCAGGAGAATCCGTTCTTCTTTTTTCGTTAGTTCTTTCTAAGAGAAGTTTCAAAAAGTAACAGAAAATTGATAGTGTTTCATTAAATGAAAAATCCTGAAAATGTCGAACTCTCGGGAAAGATATATCCTTATATGAGTGTTGGCACTGCCCAATAGACGGCAAATGCATAATCAGAAGTGCAGCATATACAAAATGGCTGTCGAAGAACAATGAGCGGTCATAAGATTTCTAGGGTCTGAGAGTGTGAAACCTCGTGAAATTAATAGCTGCAACAATATGGAGATGCCTGCATTGATAAGAGTGTTCGTCTAAAATAAGTGAACATCAATCCGTGATGAACAACGCTCCGGTCGTCACTGATGAGAAGGTGGGTCAGGCTGATAATTTTCCAAGAATCAACAGGGAATTGGATGCCAATATCGCCACCATTGTCAAAGAGGTTTCGAATAGAGTTCATTGTGTGCATAATGGGTGCCTAGGATGTTAGCTAATGATGTAAAATGATTCCTGTGTAGACTTCCATAGTCTTTTTGCCTCAGTATATTCGTGGAGGGCACTTCCTGGCAATTATTGTCACTGCAAACCGAAAGCAAGAGATAGTTTAAAGGAATGTTGACACACAGCTTCTGTGAAAAGAAGTTTTTTAAATCTTAGCCCTTAACTGGAAACTGATTCTCTTCTAGAATTTTAGAACACTGTCAGAAAAGGGTGAATCGGTGAATAGTGTCCAATACTACGTAAAGTTGGAGGAAGAACTGGAGCGAGCAATATGGAGCGGTCGTAGGAGACTTTTGTCTATAAAGTCAAATCATAATTCTAACAGAATTATGTATCTAAAATAATCAGTTTAATGTTACTTTTTGAAACGAATGGTATGTTTTGGCACTGAATTCTTTTGAGATATAAACATTGTATGCTTTCTTGAAAACTGCATTTTTTTTTTTTTTTTTTTTTTTTCCGTTTTAAGTACCTAATTTAGAACCTCATAGTCCAGATGGATTTTTTTTTTTGATTGATTTATTTAAGGACGCTCTTTAACAGCTCAGGTCATCAGCGTCCCATTCAACTCAGAACGTGAAACGGCCGACAAATTTTGCTCAGAGGCTTCTCTTTCAGGCTTGAGGTTCTTTTTCGTGCCGCAAACGTACGACACGGGACCCAGGCTTTACCTCCTTTCCGAAGGAAGCCATACTTAGGATTTTTACGCCCGAAAAAATCCATCGGTCCTGGCCGGGTTCGAACCCGCGTTTTGGGTATAGGAGGCAAGTATGGTAACCACTACACCACCAGGACCGACAGTCCAGATGGAGCGCCTTTATTTCTGAATCAATTTTAGGTCTTCCTTATATTCTCATTTTTGTTTAATTAATAACGGTCGATTGTGGATAAACTGTTTGTTTGGAGATTCTTATTAAATTTCGTGTTTTTCAAGGATTATCTCTTCAATTTTGTTATTTGGCAAACACAGATTACTTTTATTTACGTATACATTTACAGCTATCTTTTTATTCACGTCCATCTACTAAACAAATGAAGTTGTAAACTTTCGCTCTTCAGTATGAAAAAAATCTTCGAATCCTTTTAAGTTATATCTATGTTTTAAAGCTTCTGCAAATACTGAAATTTAGGTTTTTAAATAGAGGCTAGCAAATATACGAATAGAGAGCATATACCGGAAGAAAAAAAAACTTAATCTCTGGATGGGAGATAAGTATTGGAACCAAAAGAAAAGTAGACTCTACAATTATTACCAAGATACAGAACAAAAAAAAGAAAAAAAGAAAAGCAAAAGCTCGAAAGTTTCTTTCAATACTTCTCTCCTTCTTTAACTTTAGCTCATACTTTTTAAGAACTCGTTTTCAGTAAGAAAAGAAGTAATAACGCAAGTACAATATTGTTTTTCTTATCAAATAAAACGTAGCATTTACTGATTAATTTATTATTTGATTGCAAACAAGTTTTCCCTGTTCAAAGCATCCGCTCATTAAAAACTAGTCTCTTTCTAAATATTTCTTTTTCTATTATAAGAAAATTCAGTATACTCTAAAGAGTTTATTAAACATAGCCTGAACAGCTTACTGCCAACTCTGAAGCTAACATTGCTTAATGACGCTAACCAATGCAGCAAGTTTAAATCGAATTACGAAATTTAAACACAAATATGTCTAGTCATAGTTATTCGATATCTGGCACGAGGTGTGATAAAATTTATATTATCAGGATTAGACTATAAAATATTTACGCGCAATTAGATAATTGTACATACTGCTGATTATTATGTATGGAACAATCTTACAACGTTGGTCGTTTTCATTATCGTTTTCATGATCGTTTAGAGCACAGGAAACAATGCCTTGGAAGTAATGTACTAGCATTAAGTTGCTTTCTAGAGAAAGGCGTCATGATGTATTGTATTATATATCTACTGGAAATAGAAGTTTTTTACATTACATTACATTTTCTGAATGTCTCGGAGAGTTTGTATTTCTGCTCATAACCTGAAGTGTTAAAGGCAGAGAACATACAATATTGCAAAAGTACTGATAGGGCTTGGATGTTTACGAGAGGACAGTTATGTTTCGCTTTAACTACTTTTTTCTATACCTAAAGTATTTTAATTAAAATCAGTTAAGTAATCTTTACTGCACAAGTTAATGGTAAAGTCATATTTTTATAACTTTTTCATAAGGGTCATAGTTTGATCATATTTCTTAAAAATTAAGATGAAAGAGAATGCTTCGATATCGACAGCTACTGACAATCTAAAGGATGAGCAATGAACAAAACAGTTGAATGATACACGAAAGATGCACGTAGGGAACCGCATCTTTGTCATGAGTGGCGCTTTTATAGAGGTTGTAAAAAGAATAAATCAAGAACAAACCACTGATTTTCACGAGTTTCAGTTGCCGTTGTCTTCCAGTATTACAAAAAGATACTTTTAAAAGTGTCGGTTCGCATGGCGGCCGGCTAGTGTTGCGACCCTCGCGCTACTGCAGGCATATCTGTCTGATTCACGGAACTCCTATTCGTTTTAAATCTTTGGTGCTAAATATTAAATAACAGAGTTCGGTATTCACTCACCTCACAGTGGTGGAAACGTTATCCACTTCCTATGACACTTAATCCGCATCTTCTAATAAAACTATCCCTTACACTCACTATTTCTGTCCAAATGTTTCCTTAAGATCCTTCAATGTGTGAAGATTGTAGTATATGCCCTATTTTTCAATGTTCTCCAAAGGTTTAAAAGATTGGGTCAAGAAACAATGGACCATAAACTACTTCTTATGATATTGTGTTCATTTCTTTTACTGATCATTGGCACAACTTGCTCTTTTAAATTTGTCCATTAAATCTAATAACGTTTTTCTGGTTATTCTCACAAAATTTGCATCTAAATGTTTTTCCTTGTTATATTTCCTAGACATTATGCACGTATTTAAAGCATATATACGACGACTCAGTAAATAATCACTGCACAGTACCACATATTATTATACTTCTGTGGATACCAGACCTAAAATTGTTCTGCCGACTATGTGAGACAGCTCGCATCCATGCTGTAATTTGGCTAGATGAAATGGACTCGGGAGGGTGAAGTTATACCGCTAGTCAGCCAACGTGCAAACGAATATTCTTAAAAGTATCTCTGTATATCAGGATAGGTTATACATCTCCCGTTGCTAAGTATTGAGAAACTTAGAAAATAGATATGCTTGACATAATATTAATATCAAGCAGCAGTAGTATATGCTGATCCAATAAAGCTCGGATCACACACCGATCATTCCGCTGTCGTAGCAGGGGTATGGCATGCGATAGTAAAAAATTGCAGCTTTTATTTGCTTAGGTACCCTTAAAACGTTTTGGTCTTGTGATACTTATGACCCCGGGAACCAAAATGGCTAAAGTTGTTCAGTTCAATGGTTTAACCAAAGACGATTTGAAATCTCAGCTTGGCCTAAGTAAGATTTTGAGCCTACCAAAGCCAAGGCTTGCAATGAAAAAATACAAAAACAATTCTTAATATCATATTTCATCATTTACACAAGTTTCAAAATACTCAGGATTAGTAAAAATCTGGAAACAAAGAGTGATCTCAGAGATTACACCATTTAATATGGAAAACATATATTGTACTTTGTAATAACAAAAAATGTCATATTTTTTTCTTTGAAAAATAATTAAAGCGACTAAAACTTTCGGTTGCTAGTTTCTCTGCCAATTTAAGTTCAAAAGTAATTTCAAAAGAACAAATTGCTCATCCAGAAATAATTATTTCAAATCATTCCAAAATGTTATCTATATTCAATAATTATTTTGATATATAAATGTAAGATATTTATATACCCAAGAAAATTGATGGCAATTGCTGAATTCAGAGTCATACATTTGTGTATCTGAATGACAATGCAGCTGTAATTAGCTTGAGAAATATCATTCAAACTGTTTTTTTTCTTGTACTTGTTATCTTAAACAAAATAATATTAAATCATTTACCTCTCAGATTTATATATACTTTAACAAAATTCTTGTCAATTCTGTTCAAATATGCCAAGAGAAAAACACAATTTTTCTTAATTTAATTTTAAGAGATTCTTTTACAGATTGCTAAAGACGATTTTGTGAATCTGGTACACAAAGTGAAAGACAAGAATGAAGAACCCTTTAACTTATAACATTACATTAATGTAACAAATCATGATAGTAGTGCATATGAAGTTTAACACTACATATATCAATAAATGGTAAAATTTCAAAGAAGTGATGCAAGGTTGTGATGAGTGTTAACACACAAAAATTGAACAAAAGCTATATAATAAAATGCACAATTGGTGTATGACAGAGTAATAGGCAAAAATTATACTATTAATGCTCAAATGTAATCATTTTTACTTAAACACTCAAAATTAGTATAATTATATAGTAATATTAATTTATTTACTTATATTTAGTAATGAAACCCTAATAGCATAATTTAGCACAACTTGATGCTTAAAATTAAAGGAAGATATTTAACAAGTGTGTTTAATGAAATATTTATTCCATGTTAATCGCTCCAGAAAAGGTTTAATCATGACAATTGAAACTCTAGAATGAACCAGAGATCAAATGTCATTTTTTTTTTCAAAATGTTATTAAGAAATGGTGGTAGAATGGAGTTAAAAGGAATAATTTAAACATTTTTATTACTGAAGTTAAAGCTTCTAAAGGCTTAAAATGCCTATAAAAATGGTTTATGTAGCATGTGCTACTATTATGCTTTAACATGACTAGCACCACTTCTTGAAAATTTTTGTCATGTTGATAAATTAATATCCAGATGTAAATAAAATATTCATAATAGCTCAGTCAAGTGCAAGACACTTAATATTTAGTGCCATCAAATCCTTTCTCTATGCTGATAAAATGCAAACTATCAAGGAAGTAGTGCACTCAGTTGAGACATTGGATATTCAACCAAAGTAGTGCAGAATTTCTTTCTTGAAACCTATCATTTAATCCAGCATCCATCATGTTTGTTTTTAGAGACATGCTTAGCATGATAATTAGGTTTTCAGCTACTATTTGCACATTTGTGAAGTTTTGGAAATAAAATGAAGAACATGACATGTTATAAAACATGTACCAAATTCAGTGAAGAAGGGAAAAAAAGAATGAAAATAATACTTAAAATACTGCAGTGCATTGTACACATGAATGATGTAGTGTTATATTAATATGCATAGTAGAAATTGTCAGCTAAGTAAACCTAAAAATTCCTATACTGTATTGCTGAGCATAGGACAATACATCCTTGGAAATAAAGAAATGAGCATCTGAGCAGTTATCTCTCACTATGAAACATATTTACACCACGAAGCAGAATCATCAAGACAATTTAAATAGAAATGAAGAAAAGGGAAGACTTTCTTCAGCATGGCATCCAGTTTTACAGCATTGCAAGATATATAACTTTCACACAAATTAATCAGCAACCATATCACCCTCAGAAAATTTCAGCTCATCCATTCATCAGAACGAAGAAAACCAACCAGATCAATCAGAATTGAATACCAAGATCCCACTGGTACAAATACCACAGCAAAATGCATGATTATTTCAACATTGGTGAGATACCTTTGAGGTAATTTTGGAAATGCCATTAATGCCTGCCAAGTTAGAGACAAGATATTCAAGAGGAAAATGGAGAAGGTCTGGAAGAACTTCTAGTCTAGTTGGCACCAGCCACTATAGCCTATCAATAAATATTTAAAATGGCTTAGATTCAATTTAATTTATTAGTTGTCAATTTACTAAAGTTTCTGACATTGTCAAGTACAAAAAGCACAAAAAGGATAGAATGCAAAATGTATGTATAATAATAGAAGTGTTAAATGTAAACATTGCAAAAGAAGATTAATGGTGTTTGATTTTAATGATAATTTAATGAAATTTGGCCCCATTATGTCTAATAATGTGAAATAAAATTTCTCTTCAGTAGCATTTGCAATAATTTTCTCTTGATAATTTTAAAAAGAATACCATCATTCAACTGAATGTAGCCAAAATAGAGTATTAACCAGAGTCATATTGTGCCACATGATCAGTTAAGTTCTACATTAAGCAGTAGGCATTGACATTAGCACAAAATTTCTTTTTCTAGTTTATTTTACATATAAGACTTAAATTAAATCTGTCATCTAACACTCTTCATGCTTCACTAACCTGAAATGCTTTTGATCATATGAAAAGAGATATAAAAAATTATATCAAACTGAAAGAAAAAAGTAGACTTTTAATCGCAGATAAACGTTTCCTTAACCTATGTCTCAAAAACCATATATGTCCAAAAGTCGTAAGAAGAACAGTGAAATTTAGTAGTAATAGCACAGAGCAATTAGTAGCAGAAAAGAAGGTGATACAGATAGAAAAGGCCAAACATTATAAAACATTAACCAGCATAGATCTTCAAATGTATGAAAAATATTTAGTAATTACCAAAAAGTTAGGTTATGTCATTTAAGATAATATGTTAAGAAATGCACTTGATCATGTAAAATGGAAAATAAAGAAAAAAGTAAACATACACAAGAAAATATATAGAAAGGACACACATGCAGATAATTATATCAAAGAAAATGGTTTTAATACTATAGCTCACAAACATGCAATTTTTAATAGTTTGATATGCAAATTGATGAATTTGCCAATCAGTAAGAAGAATATTACATAGAATATAAAAAATAAAAGAAATAGCAATTTTAAATGGTTTTAATGAAGATTTAATACATAATAAGATTAAAAAATTCCAGAGAAAGAAAAGAATTGAAAATTCCACTACATTATCAACAATTAAAGAAAAAATGTCCTTTAAAAATTTACATATAATCCAACAGGGATATATAAATTTCAAAAAATATTTAAAGATGTTAATATAAAATTGGCTCCTACTAATAGATTTAGTTTAAACAACGTTTTGAAAGACAATACTGCAGATAATACCCCAAAGGAGAAAAAAGCTGGGATTTACAAGATTTCATGTGCTGAATGTGATAAGATCTATATATGAAAAACTAAGAGGAATGTGGGGATACGTCTAAAAGAACATACGAGAAATTTAAAATACAAACAAATAGAAAAATCAGCAGTGGAATATCACTTTTGGACCGAAAATCATGATATAAAGAAAAAAGTTGAATTATTGAGAACTGTACATGTACAGGGACTGGTAGAATTGGATATTTGGTAAAAGATTTACATCTACAAACATAAGGATCATTTGATGAATTTTGACATTTTGAAGGAAAAAACTATAAATTTTAAGTTCATAAAAGTTTCACCAGAGCGAAACATTGCTTCTGATACTACGTAACAACAACCTTTTACACCAGTCGTCCACGGCCAAAGATGGAGATAATGTATCTTTGAAACTGGTACCGAATATTAAGACTTAAATGTTACCTTACTCACAATATTATAGTGGACTCTAATGTGAATTTAAAAGGCAAGAAAACAAATGTTAGAACAGTTGAAAAATAGCAATATTCTATGAAAGATAATCAGATTGTATTCCTTCTTTATGATGAGAATGGAAATTTTATGGTAATTTATGTTTATTTTTAGTTATTGATCATCCAAGCCCTAGTCATTAGAAATTATGGAATAATGAAAGGTCCATGACCAATGACTTACTGATGAAACATTTATGTTGTTGACTGTTCATAAGCTTAGCAAAAACTTAAATTATACTTTCCCCTAATCAATATGACCACTGTTAACTGGTGATCAAAACTATGTTTGAAATGTTGTAAAATGGTGGAAACAAAAAGCATAAAGCAAAATATTTCTCACCTATGTGACATAACTTTCAAATTATTTAGTAATTAAAAATTGCATTGGCTATTAAGAGAATTAATAATATAATAATGGGTTCTAAAGTTGGCTAACAGCAATAGATATGACCAATAACTATAAAAGTAGGTATTTAATTTGGTACTCATAGTCATCCCATGCTTTCTCACTTTATTTTTATCAATACTGTCATCTCTCAAAGTATACAGCACTTTCTTTTAAAAATGTGAGTGCAAACATCATTTCTTCATCTGATTTTTTCGTTGTTTGATTACAAGGTGGCAAACTTTTAAAATATAATACATTATTTTATTCTCTCCAATTGTCACTATTAGGCAAATAAATTATTTACAACCATTCATTATTTAAAATATTACAATACTATTTCTCAATATCAGTAAAAGTAATATTTTTCAGATATAGAGCAGAACTGATACTAAAAATTAGTTTAATACAACTAATTTTTTTCTAGTCTATAACACATCATCAAACTGCAATGTTAAATTGGAAGCTTCATTCACTCTTGGATCCTGATTTTCCTTCATAAATTTCAAACCAATGGATGAAATTCATTGATATTTGAAGAGATATACCTTGTGTATGAGAAGCAAATTTACTAAAAATGCAAGTGGTGATACAACTCACTAGGTCTTGTGTCATGTAGGCCTGTTCATGCAGATTTCATGTTTGCTGTCCATGGCCGTAGAGTCTTGCATTTGACTGTTGTTTTAATGGGATTGTCAACAACCACATGCAGCACATTTAAATGGTGCATGTTTAAAGAAATGCCAAAGAAAGTTTATTGTATAGTTTGAGGTTCAAAAACAGTTAATAAAATCTTCCATTCACCTTGTGGAAGAGACAGATAACCACAGGAACTTTGTTGTATGCGAATGAAGAAGTATCTCTGAAAGTATCAGAAGCAATGGTGCAAGAGGTGAAAAAAGATAAAGTTAGCCTCCTTGTGCAAATCCTTGCATAACTGTTACAGGAAATGGAGATTTACACAAGCACATATTAATGAACTGAAAAAATGCAAATTTGATGCATATCTGGTTATTCCAATGAACAGAAGAGATTCAATAATTGTCATTGACTCCAGCTACATAATAACCAGGGTACCTTATGCTATATTTGCATTAAGAATGTAGAGTGACAGATAAAAAATATTTTCTTAATACAGGTAGAAACATAATTCTGTGCAGCATGTTGCAATTTCCTCTTATTTATCATTCATAAAGTGAATTGGGAAAAATAGGGGGGGGGGGAATATGTGATAATAGCTATATCTAATGGAAAACATTTTATTTGTTCAAAGTTTTTTTGTGTATAAATTTCTTTTCTAAATATTTTGATGTATTACTGATTTAATTTTCTTTTTTAATTCAATAGCTAGTTACTTTATGCATCCCAATTGCACCCTAAAAAATAATGTTATTATGCCATATTCACAAGATACAATACCACCAGTGTATTTATTCTCCAACTAGATTAACTTTCAATATTTAAATTTCTCTTAATGCTACCTATAACAATAAACAACATTATAAGTTAATTAAGTAGGCTACAATTCTGTAGCCTGCATTATTAACTTACCATAAATTAACTAATCAATATACAAACATACTTGTAGCATACATTCAAGAGACTATGTAAGAAATCAGTAAAACATGATTATTTATATTTTCTGGGTATGTGCATTGAATAAAAACAAATATCAGAAATATTATGTTATGAAGTACAGTCAAAAATGTGTACTTTCCATGCCAGTATAAAATGATAGGGTTATAATATAGAAATTTTTAGGCTTAAGGTTCATAGGCAAACAGAAATAATTGCATTTACATATTTTTTATATAAATTCTTTTATTTTGAAGTGCACTATTATCATTTGAAATAGACATCACAAGTTTATATCATATGCCCCTATATCTTGATGCATTGATAAACTTTTTAAATCAAATGAATCTTATATCAGCACTTCAGCTAAATAATAATATATTCTTACCTATACTCTTCATTGCTATATGTATAATATGATTATTGAAAACTATTATCATGTTTATTACAGATTACGAGGATTATTATGTAGAAAAAATTATAATATTTATTATATTTTTTCATGTCTATTTACCTAGGCTCATTCATTTAGAACTGATATTATAAGTTTATCTTTCAGAAGTCAAAGAATTTATTTCATTTGAAAATTATAAACTGATTAATGTCCATTTATCTTAATCCTTTTATTTTTTTTATTGCTCACATAACTGAGAGACAACTGAACTGCATTTAAGCTGTAATACAATTTCAAATGCCTCAATCCAGCAAATATCTCAAACTATTAAGGGAAAGTCAGTTCCAAAATATTTTTTTGTCACACCTCGTTGCTTGTATCCCCTCTTCCTCACGCTGTGCACGTGTTTTGCATTGTTGTTTGTTTTGTGACCTGATTGGACTGCAGGTTCTCGCCGCCCTAGCATCGCATCTATCCATAGCAGCGCATCCTCATCCAGAAGCTTCAGTGCCCGTCGTTTTGAGCGTGAGAACATGCAACGGGAGCAACGTAAGCTGGAGCTGCAGATGCAAATGCAGCTACAGCAAATACAACAAGACAGTCTCAAGCCATCTTCTGGAATGGATGCCACAGGAGTTCCTTCACCAAGTCCAAAGACGCCTATGTCTACAGATGAATTGCTACCATCTGTCAGTGAGGTCCGGGAGGTGAGAAAAGAAGAACATTAAAAACTGCTGCACGTGCTCGAATGCCCTTACACATCCCAATACCCTTTTTGTTCGTATAAAAAGTTGCAATTTTAATTCACATCTGCCTGCTCCTGCCTTATAATTATGTAAAATTTAAATGAGGTGTGACAAAAAATGGACTGATGTAGTAGAGTTTTGCATGGAAGCTTCCATGTGACATTAATAAATATATTATCTGTTTATAAGTAGTCAATTATGTCCTCAAAGAGTCTTTCAGCACAGAAATGGGTTCCTTTTGATTAACCTGTTCAAGTGTCCTGTGAAACTCTATGATCTTTTGTCATTGTTAATTGTTTCTAGAATTTTAACTCAGTGATATGCATGAATGTTATATGATGGATCTTTTTTAAGAATTTTCTGTATTTACTTGGTAAAACTCTGTTCCATTAATAATATACAGGAGATTTAGATAATCAGAATCTTGAATTGAATGATTTCAGTGTTTTGGTATGAGACAAATATGTAAATATAAAAAGTTCCAATGTTTTTTATATGTTTAGTGCAATTTTATGTAACTCCCATGTTTCCCTATATACATTTATCAATTCTCCAGTTTTGCCACATATAACTAGGTAAATCAGATGTAACAAACTGAATAATTCTCTAAATCTCTCTTCCAAATGCACAATATTCATTTTGCTTAATGTAGACCCAAAAGTAAAATTATAAAGGCATGAAATATTCAATGCTTATGGTGACCATGATCTGTGGAAAAGTTGTATCCAGACACTTGTGAACAACTTAGCTGTAGGGGAAGGAGCACCATCTTGCTGAAAGATAGCAGCTTTATCTCCAATTTATGCTACTGATTACAATTCTAAGAAATTCAAGATAGTTGCTTGACATTAAACAGTGTCACTTATTGCTCCTTCTTGTATAAGGACATGCCATATTTACTTTCAAGTTATATTGTTCATGCTCAATTTAGGCAATGTTATTCATAAACCCATATCCTGACATTATGTTGATGAACTTCACCAGATAAACTGACATGTGATCTTGTGTAAGAGCTGTTCATCATAACAAGCATCTGTACAGCTAAATCATATCTTTTGTGCTTATCCATTAAGCAGATTGCCTGTAACAAATGCAGTTTGAATTCATAAAATAAAACTATTGCATCAAACTTTGTAAACTGGGGTCTTTTTAAGAATCTAGGCTTAGGCATAGATGCGTCAATTTCTTGAGTCTCTTTAATAGTTTTCCTGTAAAACTTTAAGGTCTTTTTATTAACCAATGGCCTGCTGGAACATTTTGCATTCAACAAGCTGCCAGTTTCCTTAAGCTAAGCCATTCTTTGTGAATGTTATTTTCATTGTTCACTCTTCACTGAACATACGATTATAATAAAAAAAATCTTGAATCAAATTTTTCAAGTCAAAGGGCACATTGAACCTTCCCCTGAACCATTTACATCTGGCTGACTGGACTGTTATTGTCAGATGACTATCTCCATGCACATCCCAAGTTTTCTCCACACTTCTAAAACTCTTTGAATTTAGTCATTGCAGCATAAGTATTATAGCTTTAATTTATCTTATTTGCATACTGCAGGAGTTTGAAACCCCATCATGACTTTTCAGATACACTGTATTTGTTGTTAGATATGATTAAAGTAATAATTGCTTGGGTTTGTCTTTTTAATCATGGACTAACTTATGAAAGCCTCCATGAAAATCTCTAAAATGTGCCTAGAGTCATAATTTTGATTCATGATCTCCTAATTTAGAAACATTTTAAATAAATAACTATAATGGAACATTTTAAAACAGTGATATTTTTTCATTCAGTTCAGTTGTCTGTCAGTGACAATCTTCAATATTTTGAGGTAGGTTTCTCTTGCATAGCTTAGCCTTTTTATTTTTCTTCTTTCTTCAGAAGAAACTTAAAAGCTTTTATACACAATATTTTAATGCTTGAATTTCAATAGTTTCTAACTTTGTAACATTATTAAATTACAAGCACTTGTTGATAATTATTATCAATGCACTTGCTAAATGCATATTTAAAGCCAGGGTCTTGTGCAATTACATGCACAGTCATATGCATGCGCAAATAAATACTAATTGCATACATATACCAACATTAACATATATGCTTGTACTTAAACACATAATAGTTATTCTTGCCTATCTAAGCTCCAGCTTATATCATACACTTTACAAGAGTTGCAGTTCTGCTTATAAATTATATGGCTCTGAGATTCATTTGCTATTATCTTACTATAATCTTCTCATACTTGATCAGCTCAACAGACTGCCAAATGACTTATTGAGAAAGGAGTTAATATAGCTCTTATAAATGCTTTCACTTTCATTCTTACAATACAGTTTTCAAGAAAGCTTTGAAATGCACAACAGCATAAACTATAACACTTCAAAACACACAATATATATAATAAAACAGTGTATAGCATAGATAAGTAAATCTAAAGCTAGTAGTGCTATAATGGAATGCTGCTATTTAGTAAATTTTATCCCTTATTAAGGAATGAGAAAATGCTAACTTTTTATTTTTAAATTGTATGCAGTGCTTTAATTATTCATCTTTCAGAATAAGGCATGATGGACACAATTGTGGACATTTTTTCATAAATTCATTTAATTTTTAATAGCTAAAATGGAACATATGTTATTTCATAATAAAGTTTTACAGTTTCTCATGGACATAATAGATCAGTTTTAAGGAAATCCCAATGCTATTTAATGAACAATCAATACATTTTTAATGAATATAAAATTAATTTATACTGAAATTATAATTGTCACTATAATCAGTGAAATTTCAGAGCTTATGTTTTAAAAAAATTCAAATGAATTCAAACCACTATTGCTATCTAAAATGCTATATGTATGTGGGGGGAAAATATATATATATATATATATATATATATATATATATATATATATATATATATATTTATGAGTACAAAGAATTTAAAAACAGAAAGAGGGAACAATGCTAAGTATTAGTTTAGTATGACATATATCACATGAATTTATTCAAATGCTAAGTATTTTTAAAATAGGAATGAATAGTCTCAGATGCTTCAATATGGAATTGTAGGCATTGATATGGATAATGGTCATAGCCATATTGTGATGTGAGGTGTGTTTATAGTCAGTCAAATGTAAATTAGCGTTATTGACAGAGATGTAGTCATTAGTCATCTAACCACAAGTCACATACTGTCACTCAGTGTATGAGTCTTTGGAAGGGGTAAGGTATTTTGAAAACTATGTACTGTACTGTGGGTAAGTTTTGTGAACTTATCTAAACTACATTTAATGATCCACTGAAGTTGTTCTGTACATAACACAATAAATTATTTGTTTAAGATAAGTTATTATGGAGGTAATGACTGCAGCACCACAACAAAGCTTCAAGACACCTGTTCCTATTCTTGAGGTTCTTATTTTTCAATCTCCTTTCTACTACAAACTCTTTTCCACATCCTATATATGTATATAACTATAATTATTATTTTATTTTAGAAAGCTTAAGCTTGGGATTCCCTAAATTAAGTGTTCAGAATAACTATCATTACAAATATAAGCTTTCAAATATATCACTATGAATTGTATGATCCTTCCAAATATTTCAGTATCTGCTACATCTATATCTATTGATATCTTTATCTGATACTTAGGTAAAGCATATAAGCTGTAAATACATTCTGAATTCCCAATGGATGACCACAGAAGCAAACCTAAAATCAAGAGTATTCAGTAAAATAACTAGTAATTATGACAGACCGCTATTTCTCCTCCATTTCTTTTGGAATAATTCCAATAGTATCATGTTGCTAGAATAAACTGTACATGACCTACTTTATTATAAACACTCTCCATTTATTAAAATTTTGCATTAAGTGTTAAATGCTAACTACATATAATGAATATTCTAATGATACAATATTTCCAAACTTGAAATAATCATTTTGCAATATGTGGTATATAAATGGAACAAGTTTGTGTGGGGATCCTTCCCCTAATCCAGCAGGAATATACACAGAGTTCTAAAGGAACATTAAAAAAAATGGTAAAAATAAAATCTGAAATACACTGTCCTGGCACTTAGATGCCTATACCAGGACATATATTACATAGTTTATTATATTTTTCTGCTCTCTTATTTTTTTTTTTTTTTTTTGCTTATTTGTATAGATTATATCTATAACTAATTAAACAAAAATAATTAACAAAAACAAAAATTAGCAAAACAATCCCAAAATAAAACATATAAACAATTCTCTAACTGGAAGCCAGCTAACAAAACAAAACTATAACTAGCACTATAACAAAACTATAACTATAATTTTATTTATATATAATTTATTTTTATTATTTATTATTATTATTTATGTTTATGTTTTATTATTATTAATTCATATATAGTTTATTAATGGACAAAGCAGAGTATAAATCAAAGATGGAGGTACTTCTCAGGGAGAATGAATACATGAAAATAAAAGCAGATCCTCTAAAGGGATGCATACAGGTCATAAACAAATCTGTCAATAAATGCACAATCATACCATCCAAGGAGAAATCAAAATTAAAAGCAGACAACACCTCATTAGCAAGAATACACGATCTACCAAAAATATACAAACCAGGAAATCACATGAGACCCATTATCAATTATAGAAACACACCTTCCTACCAACTAGCAAGATGGCTCCTCCAAAGATTTCAAAAATTTCCAAAATTTGATGGCTTAAGTGTAAAGAATTCTGAAGAGCTGGTGGAGAAAATCAAAGGTTTGTCTCTCCAAAAGGATGATCTTTTAGTGTCTTTGGATGTAAAGTTGTTTTTTCCCAGTGTACCAAAATGCAAACTTCCAGCATCTCTTCGAAAATGGTTACAGTCAATGAAACTGAGCAACAAGGAGATTGAGGAATACATCCAACTAACCGAAGTATGTATAAGTCATAATTTCTTCAAGTACAATAGGGAATTTTACAAACAAGAAGCAGGTATAGCTTTGGGGAATCCATTATCGCCTTTTCTGGCTGATTTATATATAAGTAGTTTAGAAATGCACATCACCAATCATTTCCATACATTTTCAAAGTATGGCACAGATATGTGGATGATATCTTTGCAGTGGTCAACAAGAAACTCTTTGATGATGCTTTGAACTTGCTAAACCTACAAGATAAAGAAATTAAATTCACTTCCGAAACAGAACAAAACAACATGATTCCCTTTCTCCACTTAAAGATTATAAGAACAGGCAACAATTTGGAATTTGGAATATACGGAAAGGACACACAGACTGAGAATTACATAAAGGCAAGTGGATTCAATCCCACAGCACACAAACATGCAGTACTCAATAGCTTAGCACATAGACTCATCAACATACCTATGAATGAGTTTGAATACAACAAAGAATACCATCATATTATACAAACAGCAAAATTCAATGGATATGACCAAGAAATTGTAGATAAGAAAATCAAGAAATTCAAACAAAAGAAGAGGTTAAAGCAGGTTACAACATTGACAGCAATAAAAGAATCCACCATCCACATGAAATTCACTTATCATCCTTTGGCCACCAAAAAATTCCAAAAAATACTCAGAGAGTTTGGGATTACTTTGTCACCAGTGAATTGGTTTAGCCTAAAAAATCTGCTCAATTCTGGTGATATTGATAGAATACCAGAGGAAAGGAAGCCAGGAATATACAAAATGAACTGTTCAGAATGTAACAAAGTATATATTGGAAAAACAAAAAGAAGCATTGGAATCAGGCTCAAGGAACACTGGAGAAACATAAGGTACAATCAGGTAGAGAAATCAGCAGTTGCACATCATTTTTGGAGAGATAAACATGATATAGAATTGGGAATGAAATTATTGAAATTCGTAAATCGACCCATTGAGCTGAGAATATGGGAAAAAACTTATATAAAAAAATATGAGGATAAGGTTATGAACTTTGAGATTCCAACAGAAGATAAATTAATCCAGAGGTTCATAAAATGTCCATGAGAGCTACACCAAATCCTCCAGCCAACCAACAACGAAGCCGACAGTCGACTAGCAACTGAGGATGCAGGCAAAAGCCTGCGAAACTAGTTTTGCATAATTCAACAGTAAGTGGAGCATAAGATTATTAAAATCGACTCACTAGGTAATTAAGAACTATAACTAGCACTATAACAAAACTATAACTATAATTTAATGACTAAAACTAAAATTCAAATCTAAAAACAAGCTAAAACTACTATCCGTTAGAAACCGATGGTTATGGTGCTAAAATTTTACTTAATCCATATCTTCCCTTTATCAATGTTTGATTTATAGATATTCATATTTTATAACTATTCTACTACATTTTATTTATATCACTTTCATCTTGTCCACTTTTATTTGTTCACTTTAATTCCATTTCCACCTTCTATCCAATACTATACCTCACTTATCTTCACTTCACTCCTGAGTGTTTAAATTATGTGCAAAAATAATTTAAACCTTCAATTAAAACTAATCAATTACTATGCTATTTACTCGTCATACACCATTCGCTTACACTTTCACCATTTTATAAACCTTCGTTTCTTCCTTCTTAGTTACACACTTCATTCTCTTCTCCTCTGTGGTTCTCCAATCCATCAACTGATTCCCTCTATTCCTACCCACATCTTCACACATCAATCACTCCTGAATCCTCCCTTCGCTATCTTTGTTCTTCCCCTTCGGACATCGATCTGTCCTTGTTGTTAAATTATAGTCCAATGGGTGTTATTGTTAAAATTGTTAATTTTATATGCTTTCTTGTTATTGGTTTGTTGATTGATACATTGTTGTAATGCCATGTTATTGCTTTTACTTTCTATTATTTAGAGTTGTCATTATTATGGTTTATATGGTTATTATTGTCAGTGTTTTTAGGTTGTTTTCATTATTCGGTTATAACCCCACTTCTTTCTATGTCACCATCACTTTCATACTTCCTGTTGTTCATGTCATATTGTTGTTTATTGTTGCTGTTATTTATTGTTGTGTGTGTGTAAGGTTATTGTGGTCATGTCAAGTTGTCGTCAATGTCTGTTACTTCCCAATCTTCTTTCTTCTTTGTCATCGTCACATAACTTACATCTTCTATAAATTCTTTTGTTTTGTTCTTCGCTGCAGTAGCATAACTTGCATCTTCCAGTTCTTTAAATCTTCTTCTATAAATTCCTCTTTCTTCCTTTTTCACCACCATCACATAACTTTTGCTTTCCAACTTTTTAAGTCTTCTTATGTAGATTCTTTTTCTTCACTCTTTGCTGCCATCACATAAATTACTCCTTCTAGCTCTTTAACTCTTCTTCCATAATTAATGCTTTCTTCATTTTTCACAACTTATATCTTCCAGCTCTTTAGTCTTCTTCTATAATTTCTTCTTTCATCTTTCTTCACTGCCACCACATATCTTAAATCTTCCAGCTCTTTAAATCTTCTTCTATAAACTCTTCTTTCTTCATTCTTCACCCCCATCACATTATTTTCATCTCCCAGCTCTCTGAATCTTCTTTTATACAATTCCTCTTTCTTCTCTCTTCTAATACTTTAATGTTCATATATTTCTCCTCTCATGATAACTCACAATATACCATCTTCTCCCACACCACTTCCTCCTTCTTCACTGTTTCTATTATTTTCATCACCCATCGCTGAACTCTATTATTAGCAAGCTGATGTAATTGATCCTATAAGGCTCTGCCTCTTATGAAGTGAGAAAAATGATAACCTCTTAGAATATCTCTATTCTCCCTTACGTGGTTTGAGAAGTGTGGGCATTTGAACAAAACATGCTTGGATATATCTTGTTTACACAGAGATATCACAGAGATCACATGGATCATTTGGTGTTTTATTTATTTATTTTTTTCCCCAATATGTTTCATATGAGCCGTGTCTAGTTAGATTGTATCATTCCTTTTGTTGGTTGAATATGTTTGATCCTCAATCTTTCCAAAATATTATTAAGTATCTGATAGGTTCTTTTATCTACTTCTGTAGTGTCCCATTCCTGTTGCCAATGTTTTAAACTATTTTCTATTTCCTGTACACTGTTACATTTCCTGATAGTTATTTCAGCCACTTTTTCTGGATTTCTTTTCTTAAATCAAAAAATTGCTCCCCTCAATTTGATTGTAAGATCAATAGGCCATATTACTGTCGATACTAATAGAGCTAGGGTAGGCACTCCCATAAATCTTAATAAGATCTTCCTTTGCAAGCATCTTAGAGTTTTAAATGCTACATCATCTATCCTTGTTGCCCTGTTATTATAGAGGTAAAAATGCTTATATGACAAGATGTAATAGCATTGAATGGAATTTTAAAATATGTTTGCATTATTTTTGTTAATACCATCATAATATTTTCAGATTTTTTATTAACAAATTCTGTATGTTTTTTAAAATTTAATTTCTCATTTAACATTATACCTAAATGTTTTGCTTCTTTTCGTCTTCTGATATTTTGATTATTGTATTTTATGGTTGGGTCTTGATTTAGATTACCTTTCAATACCATATATGCAGATTTGGTTGGGGCGATTTGTAATTTATTTCTTCCACACCATTCCTTTAGTTTGTTTGTTAAGTGGTTGACACAGCTTTCAATTTTATTTCCATTTTTGTCTTCTATTATAAACAAATCATCATCAACATAAGCAATGGTTAGCTTAACGTTGTTATCCTTTATCAATTCAGGTCCAAAGGAACAGTCAAAATAAACAGAAAAGTGTACAACATCGTAGTTAGTTGAGAATGTGGAAGAGATACACATTTATAATTCAACATGATTCTCCTGCAATTAATTGCACATGTGATAGCAGAAAACCAGCTGCTAGATATCAGAAGAAAGGTACTCCTTTCATTGGCCTCTGAGCAACTAATGAACCACAGGTTGGTCATTAGCATGAAAGTTGAATTTGCAGCCCTTCAAGAACATTTCCATTGACTCAAAAATATGAAAATATATCAGATTGGGCCATTGGAAGGTGTGACAAAATTTCAACTTTATGCCTCGCAGTATTGTATGGTGATATTTTGTATGTCCTAACATTGTCTTGCTGGAAACAGATGACTCCAGATAAAAGATTTTGATGCTTGTAGTGCAGAGCTGGCTTCAAATGATTTTGCAATAGGTCAAAGTGATATCTGTCATACACAGCTTGGTCCTTAGGTAGATAGTGTTCAACAATTACCCTCTTCATATCACAGAATACACTCAATATCACTTTTCTGCAGATAACTACATATGCCTTGAGGAAACTGAATTATGCCATTCCATAGTGCTTCATTTATTCATAGTTGCAAAACGTGTACTCAATTTTCATCAGTAGTGACCACATGATCAAGAAATGCTTCTCCTTCATTTTCTTATTCTCTTAGAAGTATCTGCCAAGAAACCATATCTTTTTCTTTTATTTCCATGTGAGAACTGAGGTACCCATCTGGCAACATGGATTTTGGTACCGAATCTCATTGTATTTGCTTACTCATTACTGATATTCATGCTGCTATCACTTTATTAATAAAAACACATCAATTTTCCTGCATCAGGTTCTCAATGGCTTAAATCATGTTAAGATTCATGACGCTAGCAGAACAGCCAGACAAAGAGGCATCTTTAATGCACATGACACAATTTCTTAATTTTTCTATCCACTTATACATGCAGCTTTGCGACATATAATTCTCACTCTAAATCACAAATATCCACAGATGAATCTCAATAAGTTTTAAGCTTTCTACATGCAAAAGTCGCATCACTCCACACAGTTCAACAACAATATGTACTGTATTCAACTACCATCAGATTTGATGCCCAACACATAATGGCTTTCCTTTCTCACAGTAGATGGCAACTATATTCCACAATACTCACTGGATACCAGCACATACTCTCCTTGAAAACTATGTAAACCTAAAATTTCATATTAAACTTATCTAATATAAGTTTTCCAGCTATTTGATTTTTGTCCTTCTCATTAGAATCTTAATTCTTGAGGTAATCTTGAAGATTTCAAATTGTCTACATTGTTAGGAAAAATCTTATTTTCTGTTACAATGTTTTGTAGATGATATTGTACTATTGCTACTTTTGATATTAGTAATCAGTGTTACCATTTTACCCAAATGAGCACTGCTTTCTTCCAAATAAATATGTTAAATGGTAACAGTACTGCATTGGAAGAAAATGCACGGGCTTATTATTGTACTTAATTCTGTATAATTTGCATTTGATAGCTATTAATGTAACATAGAGCTCTTCAGACTTCAGGATAAAGTGTCTCAATGATAAATTCAATGATAAATAGAAGAATATGGAGTGTTAAACAATGGCAAACATAAATAATAACTGATTGCAAATGGAAAGGCCAGTGAAAGATGAATAGCATTATTCATAAAATGTAATCTGTGATAACTTCTTTAACAACTATGAGATGTCACTTTGGAACTTAAGTAGGTATAGGGACAAAAAGCAAAGAAGCAGGTTTTAAGGGGTGGTAACATTTCTGGAAACATATACAAGAAGCATGGATGAATAAACAATAGTGTCTTGTTCCTAAAATTCAAATCTACTTTACGTGTGGAAATTTTCATTGCCACATAGTGCTAATGTTGATCAATTTAGGTATTGTAAGTATTGAATTTTGTCAGAAAGTCTTTTTCTGTTCTAAGATGCATAAAGAATTATTTAAGGACATCACAAAGAAAATATTATCTTAGTCACTTTGTTGTCCTTGCCATTGAATCTGACTTGACAGTGAAACTGAACTATAAAGGAATCATAAACTGGTTTGACAATGACAGTCTTTTGTTATTTAAATAATGTTTTGGCTTCTGGTCATAGAATAAACCTTTTTAAATATAATGTTCTTTGTATTCATAATTTCAGTAAAAACACAATCGTACTGTTTTCCAATCATAATTAAATACACATACACAGAAAGAGTAAGGAAGAAGGATGGCAAAAGTTTTTGCCAAGGGAAATCAGCAGTGCTATATATGTGTGTATCTAATAATAAAGACTTTTACTTTTTATTTAAATTTCAAATAACAATGAAGAATCAAACTGTTAGCCCTATTATTGAATGCAAAGGACATATACATTTTATGGCAACCATATATCTATGGATTAAAGTTAAAAATTAACGAAAGTAGTTCTTCTTTAAAACTGGTCTTGCTATAAAATCCTTATTCAAAACTCTTAAGCATTGTATGTCAATAAAGCAATTTCTCAGATATGCAGGTATTACATTTAATAATGGGTTTTTAAAAACTTAAGTGCAAGAAAGTCCTTTATTCCATCATGCTTTATTATATGTAACTGCATTTATTTTTAATATCTGTTAGATAGAAGGAATCTTTAAGTACTGATATAAGCATAACACTTACAGGACAGCCAACAGTCAACACCGACAATGAACAATACAAGAATGGGAAGGGGCAACAAGAGCAGCAGCAGCAGCAACAGCAGCAACAGCAGCAACAGTAAGGTCATTGCTTCCTCTTCCATGGGCTATCAAGGTGAGATTGGCCCTTGTACTTCCTCTGATTTGACCCACTAGGAAAGACTTATGGAAACATTTTTATACTTCAACCTCAATGAAAGTGTTGTGATCCCTAATCATCAAGAAATTGTTGGTATATGCTATTTATGGAATTATATGAGTTGAAAATTATCCACTATTCCTTCTTTTGATAGCAAGACTCATTTTCCAGTATGCTGTATGTACATACTTTTGTATAAAAATTTGTGCAACAAGAGATACCACAAGCTTTATCTATGGTACTAACAGAACATATTTTATATTTTCACTGTTGTTACTTTAGGCTGTTTTATATTTCTTGCTGCTATGTAAGAAATAGCTTATTCCAGAGATTTTATGAATGCTGTTATTTTCATCATTATATTTTACAAAATAAATGTCACAGGGAGATACAACTTCAGAGTATATCAAAGTACATAAGGTATGGAGCTATGGTCAGAAAATATTTTTATATAGATAATGTTAAAAGTTTTATTTATTTAACTTTGTTTCTCCATTGGTTTATTATGTGCTAAATAAATCAGTATTGCAGATAATAAACAATTTTTCTGAGAATACAATGATCAATCATTCGGCTGTTTTCCTTTTTATAAATGCATATAACTTTATGCCTCTGAAAGGTACTCCTAAGGTCAAATTAAATTTTTGGCATATTTACAAAATATAGAACCACTTTCATCTCTGGTAACACTGCAAATAACAATACTTCCTATGTATATATTATTCAGATGCAGTGGTTTGTAAAGTTGATTGAATTCTTGTGAAGATAACAGTACATATATATATGTTGTATGTAACACATGTATTATATAAAGAAAAGCCATTTCATATCTTATAAACAAGCATAGGCTATTTCTGGCAAAAAATGAGCAAATTTATAAATTATATTTGGAAATATGCATTTAGTATTTTCTATTTTGTAAAATCTTTGCATCCAAAGTTGTTAGAAAATGATCAGTTTTAAATTCTGTGCAAATATTTCAGTTTGGAACATTGAAATATTACGTAACAAAAGATCAGATACACTCATTTTACAATGCAGACATATTGAATGATACAAGCATAAAGAATGGCTTTCTTTGTTTCATAACTATCAATGACCCATAGTACTGAAATTCAGTGAAGCATGAAATAAAGGAAGTAAGTAGTATTGGCATTCACATATGTGAACACAAACTTTCCTTCTGCAGCTATGAAAAGTATAATGAGATCTTTAAATTATTCAGTATACCATCTGGATAAACAACATTTTCAGCTGACAGAAAATTGTGAAAAAGATTTTTATTTGGAGCACTGAAATGCTTATTTATTGTTTAGCATATAATCAGCAATCATATAGAATTCTGAGCAGAAATGAAAGGAAAAGTTAGTAAAGCCACTAATTTCTGAGCAAAGATTCTGTATGAGCTAAAAGTATGCTGGAACCTCCCCCACCTCCTCAAAGGCAAAGATTCTTGTGTATTTTTATTGATTTATATGAGTGATATCTTTATAATAAAATAACAAATGTTTTGTCCTTTTTTTGCTTCCAGACCAGAAATTTCAATAACTTTGGTGTTAGTGGGCAAACATGCATGCAAGCATGTGTTCAAGTTATATTTTAACTTTGTAGAAAGTTATGTATTTCATTTCACTATAAGTTGCAGAATTTTGTCATCAATGTTGCAATGGAAGTAATTTTGACCTGTGCTCTAAGTTTATCCTGGTAGTTTTCTGCAGTGCTATGTTTCATTTTCATTAAATCCCTTTTTATTCCTCTGAGTGCCATTCATACCTAAAGTCATCAATCTCACTTTCCCTCTCATACATACACAAGCTACTGCTGCAGCTCAGATAGTAGCATGTTTGCTTACTAACTGGTGTGCCCAGGTTTGATCTTCAGTCTGAACATGTAACATGCATAAGATTTATTCTGGAGTTTTTCCTTACATTGAAGGTAATTTAAATGGCACACTTTCTGAACTCATTTGTGCCATTGTTTCAATAGTTCCATCCATCATCTTAAAAGAGCTTTGCAGTTGGTGGATTGTTAAATGCTCATATACCAAAAAGCACACATATATGCTCACTAACTTCCTCTCTTGTAAGTTGAAATAGATGCAGAATTTTCATCTTTATGGCATTTCCAGTTATACATTCACAAATACATATATCAAAAAACATTTCCAATAAAGTATAAAGATATTTGCATAACCTTAACACAAAATGCAATTGGAACTGTCACAGTGAAACAAATCTTACATTATTAAAATGTTGCATTTAGTTTGCCTCATCACAACATATTAATAACTATATATTTTGAGATGTGAAATATAAGTAACATGTTTAGTGGATCATCCTACATATTTAGGTATTGTCCTTCAAAATTTACTTTTTGCAATATGAGATGATGATTATGATTATAGTGATGATATATACATAACACCAACTTTTTATTCATGCCTTACAATGGAGCATCATAGGTTGACAGCAACCAATAGCTCAGTAATTTTCTATTCATAAACCTTATGGCAAATTGACTTAAACTGTACTACATGATGAAGATATTGATGAAAATGAAGAGAATAAGAATCATATTGATATAGTCAGTGGATTGAGTGATTGGAGAAGTTGGAGTACTCAGAGATCAGATATAGTTGTTTCAGTGGAGAGTATATGTAGTTTGAAAATAAATCATGGCACCCTTCTGATTGACTAAGTTTCCCTCTATTTTCAATGCATAAAATCCCAAATATATTTGTTTTGTTATTAAAAACAACACAAATCTAAAAATTGCTATTTAGTAAAACTGCCTGTCTTAATGTTAACTACTTTTAGGGACAAGTATGAATAATTGCATATAGGCAGCAAAAAATATTACTGCACTTTTTTTCTCTCTAGTTGTAACTTGAAATTTCTTCTGGGTTCTCCAATACCTTCTGCCACTCTTATATCAGAAAATCCATCATCATATGCATTTTTTTCATCATTTTATCATCTATCAAAAAAGCAGGTGTATGGATAGAAAATTGACTAAGCTATCTCACTGTGCCATAGAGCTTCATTATCAAGCCAGGGAAGTGAGTTGGCATTAGACAAGATCATCATCTTTAATTATGTAACCAAGATTTGTTTCTTAATAAAAAATGTGCACAATAAAGATCAGAATAAACATTTTTGTTTCAGTTCTGCTTTATTTATTGCTGATTTGCTCATCTATATTATGCACAAATATTCAGAAATGAATAAATTTTAAATGTATTGTATTTGGATTAGAGTTGTAGCAATGAAAATGATTCAATAACACATAGCCTTCTGAGACAAAATTGTCATTGCCAACAATATTTTGATGATTTTAACTGAGAATGAAGTTATTAATCAGAAGAATTTCTAAGTAAAAATTATTCTATTTAAATATGTAGTCAACTTTGATGGCTACAAAACAAAGTGCCCAAATGTTAAGTGATAACATTCATTTCATCAACTATAATACTGTAAATGGATACATGTTAAATGCATAAGCACATTCATGGGGTTAACTTCACTTGCTTGTGACATACCCAGGTACTCATTTAACAATAATAGATAAATTTAGTTGTCTCTCTCTTAAGGGTGCTGGTACGGGTTACAGTTAACCCAATAAAATAACGCTGATTATTGTCAACTGATATAAAGATAAAAGTTTAAAATACTGCCTGAGATCTTTGAAGATTTTTACTTAACTGGGAGCCTTTTTTAAACCAATGAGATTTATTTAACTTACATTTTAAGGAATTCTATAAATGACCTAACTTATCAAGCATGAAATATCATTGATGCCTGTATAGAAGTTTATGAGTCCCTTTTAATAACAGTTTTATTAACAAGAAAAACTGTTTATACAGTTTTAATATTTTGGAATTTTTCTTACATTTCTGTTCCATATTGATTAATAATCATCAATGTCTTTTTCTTACATGTGTGACTTCTTGTGTTAAAAATAAATTGGCAACTATTCAAGAACGTAAGGTGTTTCAGAATACAAAGGTCATCAGCTCCTGTATTAAGTTAATTCTCAAAGAAATTAACCAATTTTTAAATCTCCAGCAAGATTTATATGAAAGAAAAAAAAAGAAAATAAACAAACCGGAGATAATGACATTGGAAGCCCATCTAAAGCTGTTAATATTTAATAGCTTTATTTTCTTGATAGTTTGACATAGACCAAGAATCAGCTTATTTTTATACTAAATAATTGAAGTTCCATGCAGTTAGTTCATGGATGAGAAATGGATTTAAATCAGCTTATGATAGTAAAACATACATGCACTCTAATATATAACAGAACAGATTAAAAAATCTGTACTTTAGATTAATATTTATAGCAACTATAGTTCTTTGATATTGAGTATACTATGTTGTCATGAATTTCATACATAATTAATGTGTGATAAGTTCATTATATCATTGTAACTGGAAGGTACTGGCTGCAAACATTGATTAATGGCATAACATTAGCTTTGATACAATGACATAAAATTAACAATTAACAAACAAAAGGGGTGTAATTCTTTTCTCTAATAAATTTGCAATGCTATAGACATTTTAAATAGTTCAAACTGCCTAAGCTGAGATTCAATATGCTTCGTTGTATTTTAATACAGCATACTTAAACAAATATTCATCTTAAAAATTATTTAGCACTTTCAAGCTTTGAATTTACTTAGTGCACAAGCCTTGTTAAATCTTAACAATAATGACAGATCTAATTCTTTGAAAATCACTCTACCTTCTATATATGTCTTTAGCCTCCAATTATTTTCATTGGACAACAAAATGCCCACCATATTAAATTAGTCATACCTTAGAGATTATAGAGATTTTGAGGTAATAAATGTGTACATGGCAATGAAAATACAAAATTGGCTATGATTTTTGAGAGACCTACAGCTGTTTCTTGTATAAAAGAGTTATGCATATCATGTCATCTGATAAGTTTCCTCTTCATTGCCAAACATCCAACAAATCACTCAGGCAGTCAGCATGGAAGTGAACATCTCTCCTAGACATTTTTTATACAAATTATTCATCTCTGACATATATTTGTTTATTTTAGATGAAGTTTCATCCCGAAAAGTAAAAGCTTTCTAACTGTATTAGAAGCAGCAGATATCCAAATACAATAAAATATACTTTATCTGGCAACTGTGGGACAATGCCAGTATCAGATACCTATTTCATCATATTACCGGAAAATACTTTTATAGGACATACTGGACAAAGGTTTTTCCATGCTGAAATTCAATGTTTTTCGTGTGCATTTTTAAAAATAAAATTTTGAAATATAAACTTAATTTTCAGCATTTAACACCTTATATTCATGTGTTAGTTTATAATAAAAAATACTACAATTGCCTTCCCCAATAACTACGTTAATTGGTGGACATTAAAACCGATCAAACAAGCTTTCAGTCTGCACATATCACGGGGGCCTGACTTGCCCACTCTCCCTGCCGCAAGGAGTGCATGGGATGCATAAGCAGGAAAAGAGGTTTGCCAAAGGTAGCTTAGGACAGCGTAGTTGTCTCGAGAATTATTCATTCTCGTAAGCAGCAAAGTCCGACCACAAATAAGAGGAGAGCTTATGTTGATCGACAAACTATGTTTTCGTGTACATACTATTTTGTCACTGCTTTTAAGTTTCCTTCGTACAGTATTATGCATAGTGCAAGACATGTTTTAGTCGCTCGGGTATTGGCTGCAAGAATTCTCGAATCGTCTCTTTACCGAAAGGCCATTCTCGAGATTCTCGTAACAGCACTCCAGCACCACCACTGTCGCTTACGAGAAAGAGAGAAAATTACCCAAAGTTTGATCACCTTTAATGGCCATATTATATCGAGATTAGGGAAGCCAACATCGCAAAGGATTACAGCTATGAAGACGATTTCCATTTTATTCTATTGCTCCAAATTATGTTTAAGTGTAATAATATTTCGCTTGCACTTCACGAAATCCATCTTGTAGTAGCGGATTAATTCACTTTAACTACAATCTACAGGTGCGGAATGACGACTGGCATATTATCATACTCGTTACTGTGATATATATTGTGAAAAGTGTAGCCACGCCGTGTTAACGGTTCCTCAAAGTGCTAACTTGCTATAGCACGCTTCAAATTCTGCTAACAATTCTATCATAAATTATGTTCACATCATGTTAGAAATTTGTATTGCAATTTAAATCGACCTCTTATTTAGCTAACGTTACAGTAGCCAGCCTGGACAAGAACTTGATTGTGGCGATCCTGATTGTCAGCGCCTTCTACAAGCATAATTGATAACTATTGTAGTAGCCTGGCTGTTAAAATCTGAGCATGGAAATTGCAATTGCAGCAATGCATTCCTCCCTTGCGTCTGTAGACCCCAGCGACACACCATTGCTGCCATACGGAGTTCGTGCTATCTGAATCTAACTTAAGTATTGCATATACTAGAGGCGGTAGTTAATATGTACTGTCTAATAAATAAAAAAAATGCAGTAAGTAAGAGCCGTGTAATATGTAAAAACTTGTTAAATACTTTAGTACGAGAAGTCAATTAATTTAAATTAATTCTGTAGATTATTTATTGAACCCGCCATTCTCATCTAGAACAAACAAGGAAAGGATTCGGATTAAGAATTTAAATAGACCTATGCCAAATTTAAACATTATTCAACAAGCTAAGATAGCAAATCTCGTTCTCACAACAAACATTTTAAAGGGAAATTTATGAATGATGTTAGTTTATGGATATGTGTCTGTTAAAATCGGAACGCCTTATTTTGTTTCCTTTGCATGCTCTTTGGGAATACGGATTTCTAGTCCATGTGTAGGGTAAGAGATCTAAGGCATATTCATGAATATGCCAAAAAAAAAAAAAAGTTTAGTAAGTAAGAAGTACATTAATAATGTCATCGACCTCAATGCCCCAGCTAGAGCAAACATAGCAGGGGGACTTGATCACGGAGAATCCATAAAGAAGCATAATGAACAGTAGGGATAAACAGATACATATATCTAGAATTATAGACTGCATAAAATTCTGTTGTGTTTTTAAGTACATAGCATTGCGCGACCATAATGAAATAAGAGTTCCAAAAATCCCGGTATATTTCGTGGTCTTGTTGACTTTGTTGATAGTCTGTGAAGGAACATATGGAAGATATTACCGCATTTAAAGGAAGTCCAAAAGTCATAAAGCAAGAATTGTTGGAATGCATGTTAGAAGTATGGCATGACAAAATAAAGGAGGACATGAATCAGTCGGACTTTACTAATATAGCTCTCATGGCAGATAACATTACAGTAATTTTTAAGCATTTACAAATGGTATTAATGTTCAGATATGAACTAAATGGAAACATTCAATAGCGATTTTGAAAGTTTTCAATCCCGAAGGCCAAACAACTACAGAAATTTCCAAAAGCATTCTGAAGATACTGAAGATTTTGAGGAAGAGCCACCCAATAAGGTGATTTCTCAGGTTACGCTCACCAATTAAACTTAATAATAGAAACATCTATGTCACAAAACAAACTGACAAAAGTATTTTCTTTAATCTGTCTGCATTTTCATAATTTTTCTTGCGCTTACCACATGTATCTGCATTGGAAGATGCGACTCGCGACACATATGACGGCCACTAGGCGGAATTTCAATTGGAATCACTGAAAGAATGTTTTTCTAAGAAAAATCCTATTCCCAGAACATTGCACATGAAGCTCGAGCTCTTAGTGGCAATTCTGGAGATGATGAATTTCTGTCCTGTTTACAATACTTTCACAAAGTTATGCCCCATGTCGATATTCTCTACAGCAGGCAAATTAACACCATAAAAATGAAGAAGAAAGCTACGAATTTTATCAATGTAGTAGAACAAATGTTCGGAATGAAGTGAGATTACATCAGGAGCAACAAAAAGTGGAGCAAGCGCAGAAGTATTGAATTAAGCAGGAAATCGGTTGCAGTTGGAGTATGTGATTGCATTACTGAAGATGCAGGCGATTGTTTTAAGAAAACGAGTCATCTTAACGCTGCCAAACTTCTCAATTCAGCAAATTTCGAAGGATTTTCTAAGAAATTTTGAGAAGATTCTTTGAACTGGCGGTTGAAAACTACTATACGCTAAACACTCAAAGACTTTAAATAGAACTCTGTGCTTTATGAAAGATCGCTCTTCAGGAATATGGACGGCGCTATTTCTCTTTTTCAGTTTATTTATGTTAGCAATCTCCAGAATACACTCAGTGAAGTAATAGCCCTTCTTAAAATAAGAGTGGTAATATGACAATAGCCGAAACCGAAAGATGTTTTTTCATGTCTGAACAGACTTGAAACTTTGGTCAGGAACTCTATGAATCAAGAACAATTAACTGCTCTTGCTATGCTATCAATTGGCAAAAAATATATTAATAGTACCAGAGATTTCAACACTAAAGTCATTGCCAGAATTTTTACTTCCACCTTTAATAGGTAAATCAGACACCTCAATACTTGTAGCACGCTAGTTTAATTTCACGAGTCGCCACTGAGCCACGCCGCGTTCATATGCTAAATCTGCGAGGTATAGTCGAAAAACAAGTTTCCCCCTTTTTACTCCTGAGAATTCGTAGAAATTATGGGTTGCCAACGTGTTATGGTTACACAGGCATCACCCCTCTTTCATTTTTTGACGTATGACCTTCATCGCAAAGACTTTGTTAAAGAAAGGAAAATTATCAAAAACAAAATCTAGGGAAACTTATTTCCAACTATTCCTCGTATGAAGCTATTCGAAGACGATGAAAATTTCATCAAAATGATAGGTTGTCTAAAACTGCATCTTTTTGTTTTCTTTCTTTTCTTATTGGAAAGTGATGTTATTCTGATATTATTGATTATTTGGATGACGGATAGGATTTTACTGTACTTCTTAAATGCAGGAAAGAGTTGGAAGTTGCAGGAACATACCAGGCAAGATCTGCAATATTGTCATATATCTGTCAAACACAATAAAGATCAATATTGTCAAAAATGGTTATAGTGAGGAAACTAGCAATTGCTTCCAGATCTGAGGTCTGATAAAAATCTATTTGTTTCTTCATAAGACCACATTTCTAACATATGAACTCTACTGAACGCATAAATTATCTACAAAAAAATATATATATATATATATATATATAAGCAGTGGAAGTTCACAGTCTGCAGAGTAATGCTCTCAGCTGGTAACTAAAGCGTGAGGAATAATAAAACATAATTTATATGCACTTATAGTTTTCTTTCAGAACTTGAAGTAAAGTATCGGTCCTGGTGATGTAGTGGCAACCATACTTGCCTTCTAAACCCAAGATCGCGGGTTCAAACCCGGCCAGGATCAATGGAGTTTTTCGGGCGTAAAAATCCTAAGTATGGCTTCCTTCGAAAGGGAAGTAAAGTCGTGGGTCCCGTGTCGTACATTTACGGCACGAAAAAGAACCTCAAGCCTGAAAGAAGAGGCCTCTGAGCAAAATTTATCGGCCGTTTCACGCCCTGAGTTAAATGGGACGCTGATGACCTGAGATGTTAAAATGTCTGAAAATAAACCAAATAAAAAAACAGAAATTGAAGTTATTGACAGATGATATAATTTAGTTCATCTAAAAGTTTATGGAATTATGCTCTATACTTTTATATTGTGTTATCCAGAGATAATAATCGCATGGATTAGATTTAGGGATCACATATTCTTTCTGATAACTTTCATTGAACATTTCATGAAATGTCTACTAACATGTATGGCTGTATTTTCCATAGCAGATTCCTGATGGAAAAAGGGCAAGATTATGTTCACAAAATGTTGCAAAAAGATTTTTACATACCTATGACCATTAATTTTTTCATAAGAAAACAAGAGTCCTTATTCTGTCACTGCTAATTGTGCCCATGCCTCTTTTTTGGTCATGAAGGGGTATCGCAAAGCAGATTTCATTTTTCAGAACTTCAATATCAGCAGATTTGTCTTAACATATTCATCTAAGTGGAACCAAGAATACTTTTGAATACATAACAGAATGTCTTTTGAAATTATACTGGATGCTTTCTCTGGCACACTAACAAATTCAATCAGTTTTGTTACAACAGTATAATTTTTGTCAAGGGGGTTGAAAACCTTACTATTACAGGAAGTAACTGAGCAGGGTGGCTCAGGCAGTAACACTTTTCAGGAGGTTTCGTTCAGTTCCCACTGACTGGCCATCCTGACCTTGGCTTTTTTTAAATTTCCCTGGCCACTTAGGCAAATGCTATTTTCTACTCTTTCATTTCATATCATTTCAATCTGTTGACTTTCTTACAGGGTCAAAATTGCCAGGGCAAGATCAATTGGTGCAGTGTGATGATGTCTTGTGCTTTAGAAAAGTTTTTGCCCTGGGATCTGGAGTGAAAGTAGGCCTTCCAAGGGGCTCAAATGACTTGGGGGTAGGCATTGGGGTACTCTATCTAGAAACATGTTTGAGACCCCATCTGCATCCGTGCAATTGCCCATAGATGCTGGCCACCCAGTGTCCGTCTCACTTCATTCCATCCTCCTGGAGGTGCTACTATTGGAGGGCATAGGCACAAAGGGCACAGCTAAAGTATCAAAACTCTTCATATGCTTCAGACCACCTATCCATCCATAACATGAAATAACTTTATGTTACCATGATCAATTAAGTCAGATGACAATGAAATGTAATCAAATAATCCGCTATGTTCAAATATATCTTAAATTCTTCAGTTCACCATGGTACCAAAAAGCGTAATTAAGGCCTGCAAATAAACTTTTTTTCACAAAATCTCTTCAATAAACCAAAAGTGCAGTTCATTGATTGAACATTTTTATTGTAGACCACCATATAAAATGCAATAGTACCTTCTTGTATGGCTAATTCATAATTCTTTTCAGTTAGTTTGGAATTCTTGAAATAATCTGTGATTGCAGATGATGATACTATGGTTGAAAGAACATATTTTTGTCCAAGTTTTCATATCCTATTATAAATGTTCAAACACCTACCCCACATAAAATATGTGGTTGCATACTTTAGTTTAATTATAATAAACCAGATATATATACAGATGTGCATCCCTTAACGAATTATTAAGATTACACTCTCACTTCTTAGATTTATGCTAATAGCTACTGTTAACTCTTTCACTTTCTAATTGTGGCATAGAACTGTCACCTTGAGTATGCTATAACTTTAAAATGTTTGATATTACTTGAAAATCATATGAATCTTTATTAAAGCATATTACATTTTTTTTGAAATAACAGTTTTTTTAAAATGAATAAAACTGACCAGTAGTGTATTCAGTTTTTAAAATAAATAAAGTATACCAAACCCAATATGAAGTTTATGGTAACACTAAATTATTTATATACATGCCACCTAGCCTGAAATAAGGGGCATCTGAGCAAAATTTATTGGTCATTTCATGCCCTAAATTGAATGGGACACTGATGACCTGAAATGTCAAAGAGCATCCATAAATAAATCAAATAAACAATTAAGTTGTGATGTAGACTAGACAAGGATGGAAAAGTCATGACAGGCTGGGGCAGGGAAAGAGTATACAGACAGCAGTAAAAGAAAGAGAACAAGTTTATAACAAGCACAAAATATGGGCATAATAATATTGTTGATAGCATATTTCATAATTGCTTATCATAATATAAAATAATCAGCAAAATTCTTACATATTAGTATGGTGTATATGAAAACATTTCATAAATCTAATGATGAGCAATGGGTCATAATTTACATTAATAATTGGAGAAATACAGAGATTACCAGGGACAATTTCAGAAATAATTATTGGTGGAGACTATTATTCACTGTTTGGAAATCCAGGAAGTTTTGGTCACCCTAATTTCTGGCAGACTGTATATACAAATCTTCAAGAAACAGTGGAAAAGTCAGGATACCTCACCATATTTATCCAGTTAGACTTTTATAGCCTACCTGAAATGTCAGCCAAGTTAACCTACTGCTATAGTTCTGTCATGCTCATCTTTCATAATTTGCCAACACAGTAATTATCCATCTAAGTAATAAAATGCTCCTGTTAAGCTATATCTGCTCTTTTTTAAGAGTTATGGCTTAGAGGAATTCCGATCTATTATAATAATTTAAATATGTAAGGGAAGGAGGAACCAGCATTCAATATAATATTTACATCTAAAAATTAATTTACTTTTCTCAAAATTTCTAGAACTGAGAGTGTCTCTTAAGAAACAAAAAATGCATTTTTTCCTTAATAGCTACATTATTGGATTTTTAATGAAGTCCTGCATTCATTTATTATTTATACTACACTTAGAAAGGAGTATTATCAAAGAGCAAAGATTGAAGATAAATTGTTGTTATCCAAATAAAAATCATTCTAATCGTGTATTCTGAGAAAGAATTATCCACGTTTTATAACAAAAACATTTATTACAATGAATCTATCTAATACTGGTAGCATAAAAACCTGCCCCCCATGGAAGAAAGAAAAAACACTATAATGATTTATTAAATATGGTTTTAGAATCTATGTGGCATACTCTGAAATATAGCTGATAGTTCAATGTTCCTTTTTTCTTTCCTGTGTATTGGTCCCATTAGAAATGTGCCCCAAAAATGGGGAAAGAGAAAAGAGAGCACTATCCTACACTCAAAAAAATATATTTTTTCTGATCAACACTAAATATAGGAGAAGAACATGCTTATTAATAAAATATTTTATGCATTATTTTGTTGATCACTGATAAAGGTGTACAAAGATTATTTTGTTTGAAATGTTAACATCTCATAAAGGATGTAATTTATTCTAGAGAAACCTTCTAGGATGCAGTATGATTAGTAATTCCTTTCTCACTGTTTGCTGCCATACACTTCATTTTTAAAATTAACTGTTAATCAATATGTTAATATATCTTTCTAAATTATAATTTATTTTATAAATTAATATTTTTAATTTTTTATAAACTACTCTTTGTTAAAAGCACCAAAAGTTTAAGTTCAAGAAGCATAGCTTTATAATGTATGTTTTAATAACTGTATTTTTAAGTACAACACTAATTGCCCTAAGAAAGTGTTGATTATTTTTGTTTTTATTATATTGGATCATTCCTTTGGTATCCAAATACAAAAAATTGGAAATATCTAGTTACTCTCTTTTACCTGTAAATATATTGTGTCCTTCAGAGTCTGGTAGCCAGAGGAAACTTTAAATAGGATATGTTAAGTGATAAAAATATGCAGTTTTAAAATGTTTAATTATTTTAACAACTTAAAATAGTCATGTATAGAGCTTAGCTGCAAAATCTGTATTTTTTCTTCTTCTATCAAGTCATATGATGAAAATTAATGACAATAAAACCTGTAACATATTCCATGCATTAACCAAAAACAGATTCCTACTTATCTGTTTTGCTAATAAATGAAAAGTTCCCAGTTCTCTAACACATACAAATTTATTTGTATAACTATAATACTACTGCTAAAATAAATTAAAATATTTTCTGGGGACTAGTTTCCAAAACTTTATTTTTATTTGTTTGTTATTAATTTAGGCTTTACATTCCATTATCATCATCCTCAAATCACAAATAATAATTAATAATACAAATTATCATAGTCATTCAGTTTTAGAGATTTATTTTTAATAAAAGATAAATATAGACCTAGAACACAATGAGAGAAAAAAAAGCATTCAGTTAACATGTTCTTAATTATCTAGTGAGTCGATTTGATAATCTTATGCTCCACTTACTGTTGAATTATGCAAAACTAGTTTTGCCAGCTTTTGCCTGCATCCACAGTTGCGAGTCGACTATTGGCTTCGTTGTTGGTTGGCTGGAGGACTTGGTGTAGCTCTCATGGACATTTTATGAACTTCTGCATTAATTTGTCTTCTGTTTGGATCTCAAAGTTCATAACCTTAACCTTATATTTTTTTATATAAATTTTTACCCATATTCCCAGCTCAATTGGTCAATCTACAAATTTCAATAATTTCACTCCCATTTCTATATCATGTTTATCTCTCCAAAAGTGATGTGCAACTGCTTGAAATTCATAGATTGACCCGTTGAGCTGGGAATATGGATAAAAATTTATATAAAAAAAATATGAGGATAAGGTTATGAACTTTGAGATCCCAACAGAAGACAAATTAATCCAGAAGTTCATAAAATGTCCACAAGAGCACCAAGTCCTCCAGCCAACCAACAACCAATCTGACAGTCCACTCGCAACTGAGGATGCAAGTAAAAGCCTGTGAAACTAGTTTCGCATAATTCAAAAGCAAGTGGAGCATAAGATTATCAAATTGACTCACTACATAATTAAGAACATAATAGTCGCTTCACTGTATTGGTTCCGGCATGAAATTAAATGTTATACTCAGTTAACAGACTATATTAATTATCAATAAGGAAATCTATCCACAAAATGGACAAGATTCAATTGAAAATTTTCAGCTTTTATTTTTTGTAATGTTATGCTTTATATAGATATGGCTGATTCTATTGCCTACTATAAATTTGTGATTTCCTCTGATTACAGGACAAAATGCAAAGATTAGCAAACAACACATAATCTTAAAAACAATTAAATTGATCAAATAAAATGGCTTGTATGAAAACATCTGTTTAAAGCTGAATGAAATCCTATATACTACAGTTGAAAATGTTTATTGTTTACAAAAAGAAGGGGAAATAAAAAATAAATGGTAAACTACAAATAGAAATTATAAGGATAATATTAAAATTGTATAAGTTAAAATGTTGAATATGATAAGAGGACTTCTTTGTACTACAAAGATTATGTTTGTGGAGTTAATATTGTTGTGCAGCATATATTCCTTCATTGAAGGACCTTCAAACAGCCAAGAATGAGTCTATAGATAATACAATTTTATGCTACTAACAATAGCTACAGTGTATCAATAATGCTTCACAGCTGGAATTCTCCAAATGACATAACAATGATTTATTTATTTCCAGCTTTAGGTGTGGTAAGTTGCTTTTCTTGTGATGGTCATAAACATATTTTGATAAACAAAAACTACAGTGATAAACGTATTTTTCTGTAAAATGATTATAGCTTACAAAAATAAATCTTCAAAGTTGGTAATAAAGTGGGACACAAATCAGGAATAAATCCTGTTCTTGTTGCACACATATACTGAAGATATTAGATGGTATCATGATCACAAAAATATCCATTCTAAAATATTTATTTTCTAAACCAAATAAAAAAAAAAGTTTAAAAATTTCAAAGAAAAAAATTCAATATGTATAACTTTGTATTAAAAATATTTACCACAATATTTTATTATTTAAACTGATAAACGTTAAAGTTGGAGGTAAAATACAGCTTCACAACAAACACTTTAGCTTTAATTGCAATCTGAATATGTTCCACTGCTTTATCATTCTTAACAGCATGAATGACCTGTACTTTAACTTCTGATTAACATGGTGCATATAGTGATTTACTTAATATGTGAGAACCTGACATAATATATATTTTGCTAATTCATGCAATGCAAAACAATTCAAATACTTACATACATTATATATGTAATTTTTATTTAATATGAGAGCATTTCAAAAAGCAAAAGCAAATTTAATATTTTGAAACATAAAATTCTATTAAAGGTATAAAAGATATGAATTTTTCTTTAAATGTATTCCCCTTTTTTAAATACTTCACATCATACTATTAAACCAATATATTTATTCCATCAGAATTTTTTTTTTTTTGGTTGTGCCTATACTGCTTCTTTGGCTTTATTATCAATTTCCAAATCTTTCTACTCTCAAAGTGCTTATAAGTATCAAATACATGATAATGTGAGAGAGCCAATTCAGGACTAACTAGAAGATGCATAACATCTAAAATCTCAAATTATAAATAGTGTGAATAGTTGCACAATCATGTGAGGATATGTATTTATATAAAGGAGAATGCCTTTAGATAAAAATCCCTTACAATACCTCCATATTCATTTTTTCACCCTTTACCTAATAATGATCCAAAAATGGTCCTTGCATGTGCCAATAGTGGGAGGTTCAGACTACTTTTTGGCTGCAGAAAATGTATACAATCCTTGATTAGACTTCCTCTTGCTTTAGAGCTCATAATGATGCACCTAGTTTCATATTTCTTGACAACATATGCTATCATTATTCTGTGCCAAAAAAGTTGAGGAAGACTGCATAAAAATCAATTTATGCTCATCAATCAGAATTCTAGATATCCCCCTTGCACACAGCTTACAACACCTGAGAACCTCCATGACAATGGTATGTGTAGATCCAATGCTGACATTGAATTCCCTGGCCAGATCTTCTTGATAATAATGGCATCAGCTTAGCCCATCTTCTCATCAGTGATAACTGTGCTGAGAAACCAGAGCATTGCTCATCATGGATTTTTACTTTCTCATTTTCAGATGCATCCCACACACTTCTCTCTTCAATTCAGGCATCTTCATACTGTTGCAGCATTATTCCATGAATTTCATGAAGTTTCATACTCTCAGGACACAGACATCTCATGGCTGGTTGTTGCTCCTCTATGGTGCAAACAGCAAAGAAGTCATCTTATTTATTTGCTGCATTTCTGATTAAGCATGCAATGCCTTCTATAGTCCAGTGTCAACTTTATCTCTAAGAATGTATCTTCTCTAGATGGCTTTTGTTTCAAAAGCTACTATCATTATTGTTACTTTTTTAAATCCCTCATGGAAATAAAATTGAACAAAAGCTTTGAACAATGCAAAACACACGTGTCAAATAAAAATTCAAAAGCAATAACAGAAATTAGAAGAGCCAATGATAGTCTGTTACCATATATAGGCACAAGAATAGTGAATTTTCAAATCACATGATTGCAAGTTTATTAATTTTGCTTATTGGTCAGCAATAGGTGTGTTTTATCTTCATATTAATTATTTACTCTTTTTTTTTTAAATAGATATGAGCATTAGTTTTTAATGAGTTATGAATAAATGTAAACTGCAAAAATATTAATAAAAAACAGAAACCTCAACATGGAAACACTTTTCCAGCTCTGTGTCCAAACATGAACCCAGGGGACTTGTTTGTATTATTTCCACCTGGCTTTCAACCTTCATAGAAAGTAGATAATCATTGCCAAGAGTTTTGTCTAATGCACCGTTTTTTGAATGTTCTTAGCATAAATAAAAATTTTATTTCATATCTGATCCTTTTTATCACTTCTTTTTTTTTTTAATTGCTTTAGTTTAGAGCATTTTTAGTTGCTGTGTTAATCAAACATGATCACTATTGCATGCTAAATATTCAGTGTAAGTGAGTGCTTAATACTCATTCTAAAGCAAAATTAATATAAATGAAAATGTATTTCATAAATAAGTTGGAAGAACAGAATTTTTGCAGTTAGAAGAGCTCACTAACATGAAATTATACCTATCTTTAAAGTGAAAATATATAAAGAATTAAATGTGGCTTTATGGAATGAAATTAACTGGAATCCAAAAAAAGGAACCAAGATTGCTCATAGTTTGAAGCTAGACTCCATTTGCTCAACTCTGCCCTGGGTTATCCCACAGTATAAAGAATTTTTCAAACTGTTTTCTTTGAACAACCAATAGAATGGAGGTGGAATAAGAAAGTAAAATTAAATTACATCTATAGAAAGTATGATATTATACAAATGCAAGAAAGTAAGGGAAAAAATACAATTTTATAATAATAACATAAAATATATAAAATAAAAAATAAAACGGATTAATTTTTAAAAATGCTATTTTTCATTCAAAACTATGTTATTTAGTAGTATGCTCCTTATATTACTTTAAGATTTCATTTTTATTTCAAACTTATATAAACAGTTACGTAAGGTATGTGCTCTTCATTAAGGGGAATTAAGCTTTCTCAGCACTAATATATTAATAATGTTAACTATTGTACAGGTCTCTCATCTATTTAATTTTATGAACCACAAAAAGGAATTTTCTTTCACTAAAACTAAGCAGTGGATATGAATGTTACCAAATAATACTAAGTACTGTAAGCAACAGCAAGAGAGCAACATATATTAAAAATCTATTCTCTGTGATAAGCTACTTAACACATCATTTGTGAAATAAAAATATGTATTTCATACTTGTATGTAACCAACCAGAGGCACACAAGAGAGAGATGGATAAAAACAGGTTGTGAGAATGTTATTCACTTTTTCATAATTAGGATTTCCATTGTAAAACAAATGATAAGATTATATTGTCTCTAAGTAGCAATGTGTTTCAAAAGGACATTTGTATGAAGAATGCTCATGAAGGGCTGAAAGTGCCATTAAGAAGAATAGAAAATTTTACATTGTAATATTGACTGAGAACAAAGAAAGCTCATGGCCATGTTTATTTAGCAATGACTAAGGGATTCATTGACTTAATAAAAATACATTGTGCCAATCATTTTTTTCTTATTCTAAATAATTAACCCTTTTATTCCTCAACTTATAGGTATTTGTTTTAGGGCAATTTTTTCTTTTATTCTGAAACATTTAAGTTGTCAAGATGATAACTTAATATATTAAAAACATACAATTATTTCAATATTGACTTACAATTAGCACATTTCTTAAATTAAGTTACTTATACATAGGTATATTTGTAACATCTACTTCAAGACATTCTTTTTTTCAAAATGTATTAAGTATCACAAACAATAATCATATGTGAGAAAAGGACAGATACATTTTATCACTCAATTACTTAAACCACTTGCATATATTCTATAGTTTCTGGAAATATTTAAGTCATGTTAATAAAACTAATGAAATGTGTATGTGTGTGTGTGTGTGTGTGTGTGTGTATGTGAGAGATAAAGTATAGGTGTGAGTGATGGACACCAAGAAAATGAGTGAGTTTTTCCTCTTAATCCAATTCTGTACAGTGTTTAGGTACTCAGTGATGTTGAGCAATTGCTCCCAACTCTTTAAATCAGCTGTGTACACACAGAATGCTGGTTTTTGAGAGTTTCTGGTATAAATACCAAAATTTCTTTAAGAGCATACTCTGACACTCAGTTCTAATAATAATAATAATGATACTTATACTCACTAGCATCTTTGCTTAGCATGCACACATTGTTCCCTGATATCATTTCAGCTTCCTCATCATTGTTTGAATTTTATTAACAAGAATGTGTTTAGTCATGTTACAAGGAGCATCATGAAAGTTTCTGGATATGGAAAAATAAAGCTGTTACTTAAATAACATGCAATGCAGGGTAACCTCATATACAGTAAGTAAACTGGTGCTGAATAGTGACCCTATCTTTTCCTTTATGTTCTATCAGTGGGAGAATAAACCAAGAAAATTCATTGCCAATTGTCATAATGGAGCCAAAAAGAGGGTATTTTCATAACATAAGTGTTGTTGAATATAGAATGATCCTAACTTCTTTGGCATATATTTACTCATCTTTGTAATTTTGATCTTTCTCACAATAGTTCCCATTAGATGCAATGTACCTATTCTAGTATTTCTGGCAGTTTCAAAGATATGCTGGAAACCATATTTTTACAGATCCTTCAAATATCACCTCTACAGCCTTCACCACTGCTTCTGATGATGGAAAATGCTCCCCCTGAAGATGTTTCTAACAAAAAGGAAAAAGTCATATGGACTAAACCTGAACTATAGGGAAGTTGAGGGACACTTCACATTAATTTTGTTAGATATCCAGCAATAACATCTGTGATAGGTAGCCATGTATAATCATAGTGCAGTATCCAGCTTGTTGCAGGGAAATGTGGCTTTTTGCATGTGATATGGCCTTGCAGAAATATCAGGACATCTCTGTAGTACTGCCCAATTACAGGTGTGTGTGTGTGTGTGTGTGTGCAGGTATGACATTTTGCCAAACTATTGCTTGAATATTGAAAAATGAGATGATCATAACTTTTCCAGCAGAAGCAAACACTTTTGCTTTCTTTGGTGTTTTATAATGGAGAGTTCCATACCAAACATAAAACTGAGTATTTTTAACATTATAAAATAATGAAATAGGAGCCTATCCTATTTCCCTGCATGGCCTAACAACATGCTGAAAATAATCATTTGATATGCCTAATAATACTAGAAAATAATTCTAACCTACCTGAATCAGAGATGTAGCTTTCCATTGCCCAAAGCTTTATATTATTTAGCCTATACTGGTGGATTTTTCAGGTGTCATATATTTCTTTTTTGTTTTTCACCAACACAGTGCCTTAAAATAAGATTGTCTTGTTTAATTTTGTTGATGTTTTGGTAAAATGCCTGGTGGAACAATCTGGAATTCTGCATATTTAAACTATTATACTGGTAAGTCCTTCCACTTGTATGCACTGAAAAACTTTATAGGCTTACTGAAGAATGTTTGATAACATAGGAATTAAAATATTAGTGTATTTGTTCGGTAAGCCTTTAAATATAGATGTAAATGGTTGTAAATATATCTACTCAATTCTAAAAATAAAATATTTATTGTCCTCAAGCTACATATTGTAGTGGTCAATCAAAGTAAATTATCTTTAAGTAGAATAAAAAATGTTACTCTATTAGAATAACTATATAATTACTCTCATTGTGTGATCTCTATAGCATATAATTTCATGGAATGAAGTATGGATGAAGTTCTCTGTGAAAAAGATTAATGAATATCATGTTGTGACTTGTATTCCTGCACTATCTAATGTGGCAACAAAAAGAAGCATTATACAAATCAGCTTAGCTGTAATTATATTTAATTTTAAGTATTTTTGATAACTTGTACATATTTACAAATGGTTCTTACCTTCACTGATTCTATTCCTCAACCTTGCTCTCCCCAATGTTGGAGAGAACCTATTTCTGATTAGCATCATTTCTGCATCATAATATTCATAATCTTTTTTCATCCAAAGATGAACATAATTCTATGCCAATTTTAATTGCCTTTTCCTAGGCTTCTTGCAATATGGAATTATACACAGGAAAACTGTGATATTGCATAAAGATAATGCTTTCTTTAACAGGAGTACATAAGGTAGGAGATTTTATTATTAATCTAGATTGGTAAGATGCATTGTCTAATCTAAAAAAACATTTCTTGTTGCTGGCAAGATTCTGGAGCAAGTGATTAGCAAACTGAGCTGGGTGGTAGTGATTGAGACTTGCATTTGGGAGATCTCAGGTTCAAGTTTCATTGTGCTGGCCTCCCTCTGGTTTTTTCATGTTTTTCCATGTTCACTCAGGTGAATGCTGGGGTAGATATTTACATTCCATGAATTTTCCTCTCTGCCATTTCATATCCTTTCATTCCATTGGTTCTCTTACAGAGTTGAGAGTACCAGGATGAGAGTGGAGACTGGTATGATTGATGGGTGCTTGTGCTTTGAGAAGTCTCTGCCCCAGTGTCTGGAATGATCTTACAAGAGTCTTGTAATACTTGGGGTGGGAAGGCTCCACCAGGCTCTATCTGAAAACATATTATGGACATAATCTGCTTCTGCACCCATGGATCTTGGCTATTTGATATCTCCCTTACTACATGCTTCCTCCAAGGATATACCTTTAGGAGTTAGGTACAAACAGCTCCCATGAGCAAGGCTGAGGTACCAAAGTATTCTCCTGTGTCAATGTCCAATATCCAATGCCCAAGTGATTAACAAACCAATTTTCAATATTGTCCTCATAGCCAGCCATCAGCCTCAAGTTCCTGGGGATCACAAATCAAAAGTATTGACAAATTCTGCCTATAATTCCTGACCTCGTTCCCTATATTTTTTTTTCTTTCTTCCCACTAGTGAAAAATCACAGGCATGAAAAAGAGAGTTTCCAACCCTAAGGAAATTGTTGCAGTTTATGAAAATGAGCTTTTGACTCTTGGAGAAATAGAATGATTTACTTGAATGCAACAGTGTTGAGAAGTGGTGGTGATTATTTTGAAAAAATCTTAATATTCAGAATTATTGCATGCGCTAGATTTTGTGTATCCAGAAATTTTCTAGTGACTGTCCTATATAGTTCAGTACAGCATAACAACATAAATGACTAAAGATGCTTTGATGAAATTGAAGATAAGGATGAAATGGCAGGCTGAATCACTGTCAGCTTGAGTAGAATGTATATCTACTTGAACTTAACCACTACATAGGATGAAGAATGTAGAATGCTTGTGAAGTTGTTAATGGATGATAAAGGTATGTTAGTTCATAGAAACTTTAACCAAAGGTATTTTATTCTATAGCCAGTTTTGCTTATTCTGGTGTACAGGAAAACATGTCAGGCAAGGTAAGAATGTGATAGATATGTAGAGCACAAAAATACCTGTGTTTTGGATAAAATAAACTGCAGAAGAGGTTGAAGAAGGAAGAAAATGTGAGAGTTCTAAGAGGGATTAGCAGTAGAAGATCAATTGATAACACTTTTATAATAAGGTCAATATTAGACAAATATTTAACTCCTAAAAGAAGCATATATATGATATATATGATATCATATGATTTTTGCATATTTAAAGAAGGATTCAATTTGATAGATAAAGGAGTACTTTGGATTAAATTAAGAGAAAAGGTACAAGTAAAAAGTAGGTGTGAGAATTTCACAGATTGATAATAAACTGATAATAAAATATAGCAGGAGTATGGTAAGAAATTAGTTTCATAATTCAGTAGGATTAAGAAAGGCTATGGATTAAGCCTTATTTTGTTTAATTTATTTATTAATGATGTTAAATAGAAAATTTAAAGAAGCAATCACTATTGTCCTACAGCTAATAACAAAGATATTCCAGTATCTTTTCATAGATGATATAGTTATAGGATCTATGCAAATGGTGGTCCTAGGGAAGCACAGAAGCATTAAGTGAATATTGCAAGAAATGGGGTTTAAGAGTAAACAAATTTAAATCCAAAAGGTTTTTAAAAAAGAAATAAAGCTTAGGAAAGTTGAAAAATTGTAAATAGATAATACAAAAAAAGAAGTAATGCAGAAATTTGTATATTTGGGAGTGACATTGAGTCTGAAAGGTGGGTAGAGCATAAGTAAAAAATAGTTTAGCAAAGTGGAAATTAGCCATGACTGGATAAGGTTTGTGTATCCAAAATACTATATAAAATGATTTAGGAGAATATATATGGCACTAATTGAAGGGTAGATGATGTATCGTGCAGAAGTACAGATAACTGAAATATGGTGGAAAAAGATTAATGCCATTCATAGAAGTTTTTGTTAAGTTAATTTTGGGATCAACTAGAGCTGCACCTAATGAGATTGCACTATTCTTAATGAGCAGAAGGGAAAATAAGGGAAGGACAGTTAAAACAATACTGAGTATAAATTCAAAATGAAATCTTTAAATGAGGGCAATGTTTTAAAAGATTGTATAATTGTACAAAAACAATTAAAACTGCTAGCAAAATGGATTTTGCAAATTCAGAAAATATTAGGGAAAATTAGGATGGAAGATGTATGGAAGAAGAAAGTAAATAGTATGCTTTGGAAGAAAATGTATTTAAAATGAAAGATTCAAGAAATAAGAACTAATAAATAAGTAATAAAGAATATAAGGCTCTTTAAAGTTATATATATGATTGAAAATGAAATGGAAGAGAAAAGTACATTGAAGTTTGTAATAAAGCAGAGAGAAAAGGATAAGTATAAGAATTGAAGCAACAAATTTAGATGGAATCCAAAGGGGCACAAGTTTAGGTGTATGTCCTTTATTGAAAATTGGGATAAAGAGTTACACTGTATGCTAAAATGCAAAGAAATGCAAGAAGAACTATGGTATAAAAAATGGATATTTTATGAACAAAATTAACAATAAATAATAAATGTTTTATAATCATTAGAAAGAGTATTTGAAAAAGTTTGGTAAATATCTATGGAAGGTATGATAAAAATGGTGAAGAAAGATTAAAAATTTAGAAGGAGAAGCCTACCAGTTGATAAATGAGGTGTAGATGGAAGACTGATTTTATTGTGCAACCTTAACTTAGGTATTCATTTTTTACACTAAACTCCACTCACTTACACAAAAGTAAGATGCGTTTCGGGAGAATCTCTCCAATCTTCTGTTGCTTACTGAACCACTGTTACTCGAAACTATGGCTGGACAATGGATGTTCCTGTGGTGGCCTCTGTTGGTTGAAGTAGGAAGTTGCTGAGCTCATCCATAGGAGGAAACTCGAAATTCTTAAGTTTTCTCTATTTTTTAATATGACAAATTTTTCCCAAGTGGATAACTCCAATGGGTTATAAAGATGTTTCAGCAGTTTAATACCCAGTTTTATTTCATGGTTTTTGGCCAAAAGTGAGCTGCTACTGCTGATTTATCCACTTGTTTAAACCAAATATTCCTAAAATGTTCTTTCCTCTTTAGGAATATTCGGTTTAAACAAGTGGATAAATCAGCAGTAGCAGCTCACTTTTAGACCAAAAACCATGAAATAAAACTGGGTATTAAACTGCTGAAACATCTTTATAACCCATTGGAGTTATCCACTTGGGAAAAATTTGTCATATTAAAAAATAGAGAAAACCTAAGAATTTCGAGTTTCCTCCTATGGATGAGCTCAGCAACTTCCTACTTCAACCAACAGAGGCCACCGCAGGAACATACGGTTGTCCAGACATTGTTTTGAGTAACAGCGGTTCCGTGAGCAACTGAAGATGGGAGAGATTCTCCCGAAACGCATCTTACTTTTGTGTAAGTGAGTGGAGTTTAGTGTAAAAAATTAATACCTAAGTTTAGGTTATATTGCCACTCCATTGTCAACAGCTTTGTAAGTACAATATTTACATAAATGGTACCTTACACCAACAAATTAAATGTTGAGGTGGATGGGCATCCATACGTTCAAAAATAAATAAATAAATGTAATGATATGCAATAATAGTTTCATGAGGATGCATTAGAATTTATATGCACATTATGGTGCTATATAAGTTGGAATGGATGTTATAAATCTAATGTTATAAAGCAGAAGCAATGTGCAGTTAACACACAGTCTAAATCTTTGCTTTCGCTGGCTGACAACTTGGTGTTGTCCAGTGATTACCAGTGCTACTGTACATGGATGAACCATACTTCAATTTAAAATTTTACAAACTTCTTTTTTATAATTCTAAATCTTTTAAAATCATCTTTTAATAAGTCTTAATTTAAGGTGCCGTATCTATATAACTTTGTGCTTTTAATGATTTAGGGTGTACATTTTCTATTTGTTGCAGAGCCTAAACATATCAGATAATGAATATCTTTTCAGTTTAGTATTTATTAGTATTTAGTATTTATTTATGATGCATCACATACAGAATTTTTTAACAAAATAAACACAAATAAAAAAAAGCATTGCTTTTAAATATAATAATTAGGAACAGTGCCTTCAGCAAATCCAGAAGGCACTGGCTCAATCAAAATTTATTCTAATTTGATTGGCTTAGTCCCCCAGTCCCCAGCTCATCAGCAGCTACCTACTGGAATATCCAGGAGATGAAGCTTCGGTCAAACCAAAACAAAGCACAACATTAAAAGTAACTTATACATTCAATATAATGTTAAGTTATATTCATAAACAATGTAATACAGTTTTTTTCACACTAACTCCATTCACTTATGTTTCGAGAGTGATCCCTCCCATCTTCAGCCTGTAGATAAACTGTTGTTATACGTGGCGGTTGGGTCTCTTGATGTTCTTGTGGCGGCATCTGTTGGTTCTATTAGGAATTTGCTGAGTTCATCCAATGGAGGGAAATCGAAATTCATCAAATTATCCTTATTTTTTGTAATGAAAATGTTTTCCCAAGTGGAAAGTTCTATTGCGTTATGAAGTTGTTTAAGTAGTTTTATCTCTTGTTTAATTTCATGATTTTTATTCCAAAAGTGCGCTGCTATTGCTGATTTATCAATTTGTTTTAAGCGAATATTTCTGATGTGTTCTTTTTTCCGGATTCCCAAATTCCTCTTCGTTTTTCCAATGTATTTTTTATTGCACTCTGCACATTCTATTTTCTGTAAGTGAATGGAGTTAGTGTGAAAAAAACTGTATTACATTGTTTATGTATATACCACTCCATTGTCAACAGCTTCGTAAATACATTTAATTGAGTTAAGTTATATTTCCTATAATACTAAACCTTCCTTCTTTTTTTAATTAAACCCATTCAGCCAAATTTCTATCCTTGAGAGTTGCTTATTTCTTAGGATCTAACCACTAACACCCTGGTTATTGGTGTATAAGGATCCTGTTTAACTAATCCTAGATAACTAACTCCATACCCTCCTCTACTCATTTTGTCCTTCTTTCACTATCTGAAAATACTATTCTCAAGCACATTTCCTAAGTATTTTACACCTATAACCATTTTTGTCTTACCTTGCCTATGTATTTTCCCAGTTCCTTAATGTTTTCATCTGGTTTTAAATTTAAAATTCTTCTACCTCTGGTAGATTTCCCCATTTTCATAATAGGTACTGTTCCCTCCAAAACTTTTGCTTACATTGCTTACATTCTAGTATACAATGCCAAGTACTATCTGGTTCTGCACACATGGGACATTTCCTCTTAGTGTATCCACATTTTAATCCGCTTAAATATTTTACTTCTGTTCTAAACCATACCAACACTTCCCTTTCTACCTTATCACAAATTTCAATATATCTTTCTTTCCCCACACATTTTTAGTGTACTGTATATAATCAGAGATTTTTTGGAGTTAAGATTTGCCCATATTTCCTGTTTTTCAATATCCTGAATTCTTATTGTTATCTCTTTCCAAAATCCTTTATCCCATCTTTCTCCCTTGTACCATGCTTATCCCATGCCTGCTTCTTGTAGGATATTTTGGACTTTAGATAACTACATTTCTCTTCCCTTAATTTTTCCTTGTGCTACCAAACACTGATTAATGATATTCTCCTCCTCTAGTCTCCTTATTCTATACCAACATTTCAATACTCTTTCCATGACCTTGCTTTTATATCCCAATCTTCCTAGTTCCATTAGCACAACCTCGTTGGGTGAAGATCTAGGTAAGCCTAGAACAATTCTACAAAATAATCTATTTATAATATTTATCCCTTTCCATCCTTCATCTGGCCCCAAAATTTCTATTCCATAAATCATTCTGCTGTTCACTATTTAGCCATATATTCTCTCTAACCATTTTACTTGCATATTTGATATTTTATTTACACAAGATCTGATTACACTCATGGTTAATTTTCCTTCTTCTACTGCTTTCCTTTTTTGAATGCTCAATTTCCCATTGCTAGACAGTCTCATGCCCCAAAAATGAAATATTATAGTGTTCCAATATGCTTATAGTTGGTTCAGAGTAGTTCTAACACCTAAATAATCAATTTTCTTGACAACTTCAATTTCTATGCCCTCCCACCACCATGTTTCCTGCTTTTTTAATTTGAAACCTTTTTTCATCATCATAATCTTAGATTTGTTTTTATTTATCTTGAACCCCCATTCTCTAGAAAATGTGCCTATAGTTACTAATGATTATTTTAATCCTATACTTGTTAAAGAATCTGTTACCAAATCACCTTCAAAGAGCAGACCTGGTATTTCTAAAATATTTATAGTTAGAAAATGTACATTACCTTAGCTAATTTCTTCTAGAACATCCTCAGTAAATAGATTGAAGAGAACTGGGCTTAATTTACATCCTTGCCTTAGATCTATGTTGTTTGATATTTTTTCTGTAACCCTCCCTCTTTCATATTTAACACAAAATTCGTTTTCCTTATAAATATTCTGAATTACCCTTATAAAATTTTGGCTTATTCCTTTCTTTCTTTCAGTTTAATCCAAAGTGCTTCTGTAGAAAATGTATCAAAAGCTTTTTCCAAGTCCAGAAACTGCAAATAAATTCTACCTTTTTTGTTACTTAGATATTTATCAACTAATGTTCTAAATATAAAACTATTGTCAACTGTTCTTTTACCTTTGCTGAAGCCTGATCAAAATGCTGAAATTTTCTTTTCTTTCTCTGCCCATTCTGGTAATCTTTTTGCTAACACTCCAGTGAAAACTTTCCCAATAATTGAAAGTCAACTAATTCCTCTATAATTTGCTGGGTTCCTAATATCACCTTTATCTTTATAAATTGGTGTTACAATTCCCACTCTCCAATTTTTTGGCATTTTCCTTCTTCAAAGATTATGTTCAGTAACTGCCCCAGTATGTTTAATCTGTTTAGGTCTTCTACCCAAGCTTTCCAACATTCACCTGATAATCCATCTATTCCACATGATTTGTTAGGTCTTAACTTTTTAATTTCTTTCAAAACTTCACTTGAAATAATTTTGCTATCTAACAAGTCTATTTTCCATATATTATCAATATTCAAATTATCTTGAATAACCAAAGTTTTTACTCCCAAAAGACCCTGAAAAAACTTAAACCACTCTGTTGGTGGTACCACATAATCCCTTCCCTTTATTTTATGCATTTTACCTATCATTGTCCAAATTACCTTGTTGTCATTCTTTAATTTCTGGCTAAAGTTCTCTACCCACTCTTCCTTTTATATCTCTAATAAGCACCTGTATTCCCATCTTTCTACAAGGTAATTGCTCCTATCTTGTCTCCAGCATTTTAGCTATATACCCTTCTTCATGTATCTGCACATTCTTTATACTAGTATTTATATTTTATCCTTGTTGAAATGTTTTGAAGCTTTGTTTGCTTATTTTAATATGCTGTGTGCTCTTGTTAAATATATTGTTATTTAGAATTGATATTTTATTTTCTGTTATATTATCACCTTCTAATTACAATTTACATTTAGTTATTCTTATAGACTCCTGGGTTGTGGAGCATCCCAGTGTTATCTGCCTAGTGTAGTTAGCTTCTCTCTTGAAGGTTCAGAGTGACAGGAATGCAAAAGTGCTGAGGGCTGCATATCAAAGCTCAAAAAGTTAATTAGATAAACTAAGTGATATTAATGATGCTCCTCAAAAGGTTGATAAATAAAAATGAATAACCAGAGACTGGATTATCCATTTGCATAGAAATCAAACATAAACCTTAACAAAAATTCTTAGAATTGCATGTAAAGTTCCTTAGCACAGTAATGTTGCATAAACATGTCTGTAATATCATTCTATGAAGCCCATAGGAACCTCTTCTTTTTCTTCTTCTCAATACTCCACAAATGTGGAATTAAAAAAGTTTCAATTCATCTATTTTTTCAGAAACTTGTATTTTTTAATCAGATAATTGGTATCCAAATGTATGAACCAACCTTCAAATATGATTCTGTTCTCTAACACAAGGACATATTTAAGGGGAGAGGTTTCAGGCGGTCTGCATCCCCCTCCCAATGTATTATAATTTTAATCGTTGAATAAATAAATAAAAAAAAAATATATAGTTTGAAAAACAGTGAAAAATTTTATTCAAGTTTCTCATCTTAGCATCTCAACAGTCCAGCCATCATGCAGTTTCAAAGGCAGTGCAAAACAAAATAGCAGCACAAGTGAGTCACCACTCTGGTCAGCACAAGCTTCTCTTCACTTAACTAGAGATGCTAATTGAAACTTTTACAGTGAAGCCAATCATATAAAATCATAGTATGATTGAGTAGAGCTTTGAGTTGACTTTCTAGCTCAGATGTGAATGAGGGTTCTTGAAATTGGTTGTACCTTTATAGACAGGTATGAGGAACAATAAGAGTGTTTAGTTCGACTCAATCATACTATGATTTCAATTCTCTTCACTTTCTTGCATTCCATATTTCCACATATTCCATAAACCCAAAGTCACTTTTACATGGTGACAGTCAGTTGATATTGACAATCCAAAATGGAGCACTATAGTACTGTTAGTGGCGATGCCTGGTGATACAGTATGTAACACTAGATACTGTGCACATTACCAGTGTCCTATCTAATTTAAATAATAAAAATCAACATTTTTCTATAATACAAGTATTTAATATGTATTTAGAAAAGTTTAGACCGATTTATTAATGCACGAGGACTCATGTATGATATTAGTTAACATCAAGTACTGCAGATTTTTAAAGAAAGTGCTACTAAACTATGAATTTAATAATATTTTTTATGATCACGATAATACTCGTAAAGTTGAAGTCTCTAACTAATGCATTGTTTGTCCAAACTATATATTTTTTTTTTCTTATGTGCTAACTACAAATGATGATATACTCTCACTCATTCATACTAACATGGCAAATAATGCTGAAGATGATTATGAAAATGGCCAAACGATGTTCAGGCCTAAATTCTCCCAACATCTAATTAAGGGATGAGAATTGTACACAATATGGCTCACCTAAGAAACAAAAAATAACCACTCTTAATAGTTTAAATAAAATAATAAATAAACTTATAAAAGAAAATTATTACTAAAACCCTGGAATAATCCAATGAAACTTTTAATGCAACTCTTTCTTTTGCTCTTGACTGTACACATCACTGTCATTCAGAAAGTTCTTTAAATTGAAAGAAAGTACGGGCAAGGGCTGGGTTGTTCATCTTAGCAGTTAACTACCAGCTGAAGGGTGGAGTGGTGAATTTGTTTTTCAGTTCTTATAGCTTAATTTTTAAAAGTGTGCCATTAAGCAAACATTTCTAGTGTTTGAAATTGTTTCGTATTGTGACAAATTTAAAAAGTGGTTTGGAGATATGAAGAGAAATGACAAAATCAATAGTTTTTTTCAAACCTACAAGGAAGTGTCGAAGACTAGGGCATTGAATGAAATTAATTCTGATGGCAATGAAAGCAAAGCTCACATTGAAACATGCTATGTTAGTATGTTAGTAGGGGTAATAAGGAATTGAGCAGTTTTTCACAGATTAGTCCTGGTAGTGACATTGGCCTGTTGGTACAAGAAACAAACTTTATTAACATTTGAGAAGTTAGATATGACCAATTTGAAGTCTGATAAATCATTTATGTTTCCTGTATGTTGCATGGGTGATGTGGCGGTATTTGTGCAATTGGTAACCACTGCAAAAAAATCATATATTAATGCCACTAGAGCAATTTTTAAATTTTGGAGTACCGGTAAAGCCCCCTCCTAATATTCCTATTTCATTGATTTTTGTAATCTATTTTTCTACTTTATTTCATTGGCATATACCAAGTTTCCTTTAAAAACATTTAAAATTGCAGCTGCTAGAGCTATTTTTAATTTTCACTTCAATTCCCAAAAGTTTTCACTTATACCCCCCATTCCAAGTGAGCCAATTGCCATGATTTTCTAAAAGTACTTTTATCAATTATTTTAAAAGTCTTTTACTATGTTTCGTTAAGGTAAAGCAAAAATTATGGCTGCTAGAGTGATTTTTGAATTTTTTTTTTAAATTTTCGATTTTGGTTAACCTCCACCTCCAAAGGTGGAGGTTAACACACTGGATGAATTATTTGTTAATTGATGGCTATGTACCGAATTTCATTGAAGAAAAAAAAAATTATGATCGTTAGTGAGAGAACAAACACACACACACACACACACGTGTGTGTGTGTGTGTGTGTATATTTTCAAAATGTTTTATTTTTTTTAAAATTTATTTAGGTGCCTAGTAGGTACAATAAATGCATATTTGAATAGATAATGAAAAACTCTTTCCATTGGTGCAACAGCAATACCTTAAAAAAAAAAAGCTGAAAAATAGCACATTTTCCAGGGTGATGATCACAATAGCTTCATTCTTTCAGAATTTGCTAAAGCAAAAAGTAATATTGAAATTTTGTGAAATATTTAAAAATATATAATAATATCTTTGTTCATATTAATTTGCACAAGCATGTATACATATTTATTTTAGCTGCACTGATTTTTAAATTTCTTGTAACAAATTGCATGATTAATTACAGAAGCAAGTGTATTTATGCTTCTGAAATATTTTGTTTTGATGTTAAACTTGTTACTAAAGTTTCCCTATGAGCAATAGCTTCAAATTAAAAAGATATGTCAAAAATTAATTTTCAATTTTAAACTAAATCTAAAACATAATGTATAAGATTACATTATATTCAATCTGTATTAAAATCTAAGAGTGTAATTTCTAAGCTATGTTTGAATTAGATAATTCACTGGCAATAGTTGAAATGTCACTCCTTGTACTTTAGATAGAACTACTTTTGGAGCTTATACTAAAATCACTTTTTTGGAAGGTAGAATCTGGAACAGTCAGAAATGTTAAAAACCTATTAGAGCAGCAAACAGCATGTCTTCAAATGAATTTTTTTTTAAATATGAGAAATTTTATTGCTAATTCACCAAAATTCTTCAGTCATGATTGTATGAGTGCATTTTATAGTTTATATCAGCAGATGACAATAAAGTCTGTTGAACTAGTTTTTTATATCCGGGATTTTCACAATGAAATACATTATAATATGACAAATTATTGTTATGAAATTTGAGTGATTTATTAACAATAATTTGTCTGTTGGATTAATTTATACTTTTACTGCTTTCTTTAGTGAAATATGTAAAAATTCAATTACTCTTGCTTACCACCCAAAATCTAAAACCAACATCTAATTCCTTTGCAAATTAATGTTTATATGTTCTTGCAAACTCTGAGCATACTTACAATCTTTTAAAGACTCCTCTGACACTTCTTGGGATTCTTGGGACTTCTGAATCATTGCACCCTCAATGTTTCCAGATACATATATCATGCGTATTGTGTTGGTATAACCTGGACCCTGTTTCCAACCTGTTTCCACAATAACAGCATCTCCTGGATTTATATATTTCATCTGAGAGCCATAATTTACAGCAAATTTTATCCTTGCTTCTATATCCATTAACCAATCTGTATGACGTGCCTCTATAAATAAAAATTAATATTATGTATTTTAAGCAAAAATCCATAATATTTTCTTTCTTTAGAATAGTATTTTAAATACCTATAATGCAAATTAATACAAACTTACTATGTGATAATCAAAAATAAAGAATAGTTTCTAAGTTACTATAGTATAGGCATCTTTCCATTTTGAGCTTTAGGAAAGGGGGTGATAGAAGAAAATAAAACAAATACATTTTCATTTGTTTAAAGAATGACATGATAAATATAGCAAATATTTATTAATAAAATTCACTCTTATCTCACATGTAGTTTACTATATAATTTTCATAGTACATGCAACTTCAAGAAATTTACATATCCTAAAACGTTTCATTATTATTTTTTAATTTCTAAACATATTCATTCTAAGATTAAAGGCAGGCAGGGAGGAGGACATCCTTGAAGCACTGCGACTCACTGGAGAACTATTATGCTGACTTGAATGTGGAGAGGAGAGTTGAACGACCTGACATAACACACCTCATATTATAAAGATTAACAAGAGTTATTAAAATTATATCATATTTGTTATTCCAAAATAAAATGTTAATATGGTTTTACCAAATGACAGTCTGTAAAAATATATCAAATTGGCAATTGCATAAGGTTTTCTTATTGCTAATATGATCTAATACTAGTTTTCTACCACTTATTGTTTTATGGCAGGATATGGGGTTTGTGAACAAGAAAGTGACATCCGAGACTATTCGGCTTTCCTTTTATCAAATTCTCTATTGCCATCCTCATCATCAGCATCATTAGCCTATAACAAAGTTAATCAGAAAATGGTCTAATTGACCTTCTAGTACTATGATTGATGCTCTTTGATAGTCAAGTAAGTAGGCATTATATTAATGATGAGTGTAGGAATCAACACATTGAAAAGATCTTAAAATCTTAGGTAGATTAAAAGTAAAAGTAAAGTGTTGACATACTGTTCAAGTTAAACAAAACAGACATCAGACCCAAAGAGCAAAATTCTGGCATATATAGGATTAATTGCAAATACTGTGAAAAAGTGTACATAGACAAGACCAAAAGGAACATAGGTATCAAATTAAAGAAACACTAGAAAAACATTAAATACAAACAAATAGAAAAATCATCTATTGCAGCACATTTTTGGAATGAACACCATGAAATCAAGAAGGATGTCACTTTATTAAAAGCAGTGCAACACCCAAAGAAACTCAGTATATGGGAAAAATTTTTTAAAAAAAAATATGAACATAGACTCATGAATTTCAATATCTCAGAAGCAGACAACATTTTGTATAAGTTCATCAATGGACAACCAGAGCACTCACAGTCACATACACCACCAATTTATGATAGATTGATCCGTTAGTCATTCATGGTTGATAATGTGAGCAAGGTCTCAGGAAACATGTTCTAGTTTTTTTTAAAAAAAGTTTTAAGACTGGAATGTCAAGAGTGTTGACATGTGTTGACATGATGGGACCAGTTTCAAAGAGACATCCTCTCCATCATCTTCAACCAAGTTGACAACTGGTATGAGAAACTAACATCTATGAGGACCTGTGGCTCCGTCCCGGTGGTGTTTTTTCTTTATAAACTGGAAATTTGTATTACATTCTCCTGTAATGTGGAAATTCATAAGATGACCACTATGTTTATGAATGTAAATCTTCTACCATGTGTCCACTTCTGTACTCCGTGTGCTTGTTTAAGTACCTTTATTTATCTTTTTATGTCATGATTATCTTTCCAAAAATGGTGTGCCACTCTGACCTATCAATCTGTTTATACTTAACGTTCCTCAGTTGTTCCTTTAACCATGTTCCTATGTTCCTTTTAGTTTTTCCAACATATATCTTATCACATTCTTCACATGTTATTTTGTAGATGCCTGATTTTTACTCTTGTGGAATGTTATTAAAACTGTTGTCCACTAAAGCATTTTTCAGAGTGTATCTATTAACAGGTACCAATTTAATGTTAATACCTTTAGTTTTTTTTTTGTGAATTTATTCATAGCTGCTGGATGGTAGGTGATTTTTTTAAAAACCAGCCTCTCTTTTTCAGTTAATAGTGTGGTGATATTCTTGATCAATTTCTTCTTTAGGAATCTATTAAATTTTTGGGTCTGTATGTTCTCAAATTCTTTTTTGTACTCCTTTTTGCTGATTGGTAAATTCACCAGTCTATATGTTAAGCTGTTGAAAATTGAGTACTTGTGAGCTATGGGGTTAAACCCATTTGATTTTAAAGTTATCTGTGTAAGTATCCTTTCTATAGATTCCAAATTCTAAATTTCCATGATTCTGATTAATTTTTATATCTAAAAACGGCAACATTCTCTTTGTTTCTGATTCCAGTGTGAAGGATATATTCCTATCTTGTATATTTAAAAGCTTCAAAGCATCTTCAACAAATTCTTTTTTCACTATAATAAAAATGTCATCAATGTATCTGTACCAGCATTTAAAATAATGTGGAAAGGTGGAAATTATGTGATTTTCAAATGTGCTCATAAATAAATCTGCCAGAAAGGGGGATGTCTGTCCTGGTGGTGTAGTGGTAACCATAATTGCCTTCTAAACCCAAGTTTGCAGGTTCAAACCCGGCCAGTATCGATGGATTTTTTCAGGTGTAAAAATTCTAAGTATGGCTTCCTTCAGGAGGGAAATAAAACCATGGGTCCTGTGTCATACATTTACAGCAAGGAAAAGAACCTCAAGCCTGAAAGAAGAGGCCTCTGAGCAAAATTTATCGGCCGTTTCACGCCCTGAATTGAACGGGACGCTGATTACCTGAGATGTTAAAGAGCATCCGTAAATAAACCAAATCAACAACAGAAAGGAGGACAAAGGATTTTCCATTGTGAGTCCTGTTTTCTGTTTATAGAATTCTTCTGAAAATGTAAAATAGGACTGGTTTATACAAATGTTGATAAGGTTGATGTAGTCTTTCCTGTTCCACCTTACACTATTAACTGAAAAAGAGAGGCCGGTTTTTAAAAAAATTCACCTACCATCCAGTAGCTATGAATAAATTCCAAAAAAATTTAAAGATATTAACATTAAATTGGTACCTGTTAACAGGTATACTCTGAAAAATGCTTTAGTAGACAACAATTTTAATAACATTCTACAGGAGAAAAAGTCAGGCATCTACAAAATAAATGTGAAGAATGTGATAAGATATATGTTGGAAAAACTAAAAGGAACATAGGAACATGGTTAAAGGAATATCTCAGGAATGTTAAGTACAAACAGATTGATAGGTCAGCAGTGGCACACCTTTTTTGAAAGATAATCACAAAATAAAAAGAGAAATATAGTTACTTAAAGAAGCACACAGACATACAGAATTGGACACATGGGAGAAAATTTATATTCATAAGCATAATGATCATCTTCTGCATTTCGACATTACAGGAGAATGTAATACAAATTTCCAGTTTACAAGGAAAAAAAACACCACAAGGATGGAGTCACAGGCTCTTATAGATGTTAGTTTCTCATACCAGTCGTCAAGTTGGTTGAAGATGGAGAGGATGTCTCTTCGAAACTGGTCCCATCGTATTTAAAAGTAAGTGAAGCATAAGAGTGTGTTAGAAGACAGATTAGATATAATTTACATTTAACAAGCTTCACTGTGTGAGTTCCAAAAGAATTTTTTGAAAATGTCTTATTTTTTGAAAGTTCTTAAATGAGTATTGACATGATTTTACTTTTAATCTACCTGAGACATTAGATTCTTTATTGTTGCAATATATAGCATTAACAAACCTTGTTCCCTATGCAGATATTGTCTACACCTTAATAGTTACCTAAACCCTGAATAATTATTTTTGAGATATGAAATAATATACTTTTCTGTAATGGATTGCATTACCAGACATAAAGGCCATAGCAACCATATTTTAAAAACATTTCTAATCGCTGAACAAAATTTTGGTTCAAAGGTATAACTTGTTCTACTTTCTTAAATTGTATATAATTAATTTCATTCTGCTATTTGACATGAATTAATGTTATAAATCACTTACATGATCAAAGTTTTAATATATATTCCAAAAATTAGCATTTCTTATTGCACTTATTTAAATTTCACATTAATGATTTGAGTCCTACCTCTATATACAAGTGGAATAATAGCTCTGTAAATCAGCAGATGACATGCCACATTTTTTGATCGAGTTACAGTGATGACTGGACAGTGAGGCTGATACTTGGCAATGAGACGAACTGAACGGCCAGATGTTGTAAATGCAATAATAGCTGTAGCAAAGCACTTAGCAGCTGCATCAACTGTTGCTATTGCTGTCATTTGGGCTGCATCAACTGGTAGTATAAGCTGTTTAAAGTTAATAATATTAGTCCTTAGATATGTAATGAAACTTTTATAGAGATCAGATATTTAATTAATAATGCTTAATGGACAAGCAAAAAAGCATTTTATAAACTGGCATATGTATTTACACTTACAACGAAACACTTAAAATGTCTACATAAATTTAATTTTTTACATATGGCATAACTTTCACAGACCATCTTGGATGCACATTATTCCTAAGTGCTTCTGTATATGTCCCTCACTTATGTTTTGTCCTTTGTCAGAAAAGAAAGGTTTTTCATTTGTTAATAATTGTTTCTCTTCAGCTGCTAATAATATTCAGGCAATTTAGAAAGGGAACTAATAATTCAAATTTAGAAAACAAAACTTCTATACTTTGGAGCTTCAGTAGTATTCTTAAACTTTTATAAAATAAAATGTGCTGAAATGCTGCCTTATATTTTAATTTTCACTAGCATTCATTCCCCAGGGTCACATGCTAGTATTTATTCTTCTCAATTTTCACATCATTTCTTCTAGTACTTTGGTCTAGTTCATTAAGGATACTGCTCTTTCTTCAAGTTATGTGGTTAATTTCTTGCTGAAAACTAAAGTGAACTGCAATCAACATTAAGAATTGCTTATGAACAATTGAGAAATTTTCTTGCTAAGTTGGTATTTTTCAGGAAAGAATTATATACTATATTTCTTATTTGGAAGACATTACTGCAAAAATCCATGTCCCTCATCTCTTTAAGACATCCTGAAGAATAATTAATGAATAGAACTTTCAAAGACCCAATAAGGTGGGGTCTTTGAAAGTTCTTTTACTACCTCAAGACTTAAATTGGTTATGATATCAGCTGCCTAGCTGACATTTTTCAATAAGATTTTTCCTTATACAATAGAGCAAATGTCTGTTCTATTCCTAAACTCATAAAATATAAACAATGCTATTCTCCAAAATACCATCCTAAAATTATGAAAAGCAATATAGAACATAAATATATTAGAGCAAAAAATGGTATCTTTATTGTGTTTTTAATGTTGGGAAATTGAGATGACCTCTTTTGACATGATGAGGAGAGTGAGTAAAGCACAAGACCAGCGCCATAGTCTAGTGATGTTGGAGTTGCCCACACAGTAAGCTAAGGTTCAATTCCTGGTTGGTTTCATTTCCTGAGGTTTTTTCAGGAATTTTTCCTCAGTTCTTTAAGTGACTGCCTGAGAAACTTAGGCCACAAAGTCCCCTGAACTGGTTTGGTAAAATGATCATCTATCATTCTTCACCTGGTATAATAGAACTTATGGTTGCAGTATCATGATCCTAAAAAAAATATGAAATGCAAATCATAAGATACATTTTGACAGAAAACATAGATGTGTTTGATTTTCAGCTTATAATCATTCCATAATCATAGTCACTATTAATCTTTAAGATGAACTCATGCTGTAGTTACGCTGATGACCTGAGCTGTTAAAGAGCATCCATAAATAAAAAAAAATGCTGTAGTTGAAGAATTTGTCATTGTTATTGGTATGAGAATTAATGTATGAGGGTTGGGGCATAAATCATGGCAATTATTCTTTTTTCTTCTTCAGAGAATGTGGGACTGTTTGAAACATTTAAATATGCAAATGGCATGACATGCAAAGTATAAACAATGCAGAGTATGTGCTCCAGATGTATAGTAGAACAGGAAGCAAACTTTCATAAAAAAAAAACAATTAACTTTAGCATAATGCTACTCATCCACTTAGTGCTTCAGTGAGTTGATAAGGCTTCAATGCAGCTTTATGCAGGTGAAGGATGTACCTGTAACATCTTGTGGATGGTTTCTTGCTGAATGTCAGTCTCTTCCTGTAATGCAAGTGGCATTCATTTTCTGTCAGTTCCCATGAGGTGGACAATTATTGCACATGAGAGTAATAGCAGTTCTTCCATGTTAATTTTGTAAAGGAATGCCTATAAATATCAGATGATAATCATTTTGTACACTGGTTAACTCAAACTGAACTATCATCATTTCCTGTGAAGAAATAGCACAGCTATTTTAGAAAGTCCAACCTAGCAACTTTTTCTTTTGTCTTTAGACTCCTGTTGGTCCGAATTTCTTTCTTGACTAGGAGATGCTTTCTTATATCCACAAATACACTGACTTATCCTCAAATTGGTCATCTTCAAGAGCCTCTCTCTCCCCAAAAATAATATTTTTATCACTTCTTCAAAATGGAATATGGTGGGAAGGCTTTGTCATACACCCTTGTTTAATACCATTGGGTGAAAGTCCATTAGTTAAAAAATTTATCACTGCTATGTATTCAATTTTAAACATCAAACTGTATTATGCAGCATATCTGATTTAAATGAGCTTCTCTGAGCAAATGAATGACTTGGCTGGAAAAGAAATGCAGGGTGTATACTCCCAAAGCATGTGACTATCAGGTAATATAATCATGGCTGTCTGTCAGATCAGAAACTAATGGACTGCACCACATAAATTTTACTGTCTTTTAAAAAGAGCATCTTACATAAAATAAAACATCTAACTTATACCATATCAGTGACCATGTAAAGAATAATATAACTCTTTTGACCCTTTCTTAAAAGGCTAGGTGTATTAGCTTCAGTGTAAAATGTAAAAGAGAAATGATACAACATTTTTATATTTGTTAAAGAATATTCACATGCCCATCTATAATACACAAAAATATTAGGCAAGGTTGAAGTTAGCATGTACAACTTCAACCTTGTCTAACATATTTGTGTATTGATAAAGTTAAAAAACATCTAAAGCACATTTTTAGACTGTATGAATACTACAAAAAGAACAGATGCTGAAGACTGTCAATATTACTGGAGACAAAGAAAAAAATACTTCTTTCCATTATGTAAGGTTCCTACAGATTCCCTGCATCCTATTAGATAATATACATGACATTTTATGAGCATTGCTGTTTGCTATTTTTCATCTGTAAGTTTATTATATTGAGGTGCCAATTGCCAGTAAAGCAGAAATTTTGCAAATGGTAATTTTAAGATCATTCTTTCTGTATTTCTTTTATTTCTTTTTATTTGTTTTCTTATTCAATATTTATTTACTAATTATCACAAACAGTAAAGTGAGTCATCATTATACAAGAAGCTCTTAGAGTGAATTTTTTCTATACGGTTCATTTTTAAGATTACCTCACAAATAATAATTATGAAATATAAAATTCAGAAATCTTGGTAGCCACAGAACAGAACTAATTATTTGTTATATGTAGTGTAATATAACAAATCATTTATGAAGAAATCAGTCAATTTCCACTCATATTCACTAGAATTATCAGTGTGGGAAAATATATTCGTAAATGAAAAATTATATTATAATCTTAAAAGAAGTTAGGAACAGTTTTTTTTTTTTTTTGAGTAGTGTTTAACGCCCGTTTTTACTACTGAGGCACCACAGGCGGTTTAGGAACAGTGAAGTTGTTACATATACAAATGAGTCAGTATTATGTGACACTAAAACTTCACTAACTGATTAATTCTTCAGAACATGTTTCAAAAGCATTCGCTCTCATCTTCAGCTGGGGACTGACTAACTCTAGCAGGTGACATAGTGGCATCTGGTGGTTCCATTAGATAACGGAACAGAAAGTTCATTGGTGAAATGTCAAAATTCATAACTCTATGTTTATTTTTTAAAATATAAATCTTTTCCCATATTGCCAAATCCTTGCTTAGGATTGGTGGTAGCTTTTAACACGATTAAAAAGGACGTGGTTTTAGATTCACATATCATCCGTGGGCAAACAGGGCATTCATGAAAATCTTTAAAAATTATGATATACGTTTGGCTGCACAAAATAAATTTAGTATTGGAAAGCTTCTGAACAGCACCAAAAAGGACATTATTCCACCCAGCAAGAAGTCAGGAGTGTATCGGATAGATTGTTTGGAGTGTGATCAGATATATATAGGCAAAACAATACAAAACTTGGAGACAAGGACCAAAGAACACTTCAGACATTTAAGATATAAACAAGTGGATAAATTGACGGTTGCAGATCACTTTTGGACTTCCGATCATAACATTGCAGGAGAAGCCAAACTGTTAAAAGCTACCACCAATCCCAAGGATTTGGCAATATGGGAAAAGATTTATATTTTAAAAAATAAACATAGAGTTATGAATTTTGACATTCCACCAATGAACTTCCTGTTCCGTTATCTAATGGAACCACCAGATGCCACTACGTCACCTGCTAGATTTAATCAATCCCCAGCTGAAGATGAGAGCGAATGCTTTTGAAACATGTTCTGAAGAATTAATCAGTTAGTGAAGTTTTAGTGTCACCTAATACTGACTCATTTGTATATATAAGGAAAATTTAGTTAATTTTGATCTTCCAAACAGCAATAACTTCATCACAAAGTTCATAAAATCCACATAGCAATGACTTAATACCAAGCTGGAAAGCTGACAGTGTAATTGTGCCAATGATGAAGGCAACAGCTTTTGAAACATGTACAAGTAAGTGGAAGAAAACTAGTGAAATTTGAGTGATTTCCTATAAATCACTTGTTATATTACACATTATATGTTCAGTCACATGTAAAGCAATAACATAACTTAGAAAGCTAAATCCTACTCACAAAAAATTTTTCTGAGCCCCCTTCTTACATCTGCTCATGCAAAAAGGTGTTGTATTGCTGTGTTAGTAATGTATCTTTTGTAACTGTGCATGCCAAATGCAACCACCATCACCAATTTTCCAAAGTCATATTGTTTCGTTGATAGGAACTCTGAGGTAACTTTCTTGATGTTAATATTCCTGTTTTCTTCATTTTCAATTAGAGTATAGATATGAACTCAATCTCATCTGTACTATGCTGGTAACTTTATTAGTTTTAGCTTACTAAATGCACACTCAGTTGCTCTAGTCACAGGTAGAGTGGGGAAAAATTGTAGAACTGTACACAGATCAAGAACACTGCTAGCAATAGCAGGATTTTCCACAATTAATAATTTTGTTACTTATTTTATTAATTCAACATGATCTGACCAAGATAATGTGCAATTTAGATATATTTCTTAAAACTGATGATTATTAGAAACTGATATGAGTGGGTGACTTAATTCTACAAGTGTTCTGGTCATTGAGCACATAATAATAGTTTTGTTTTATCCATATTGCATTTGAGGAAATTTGTATTGAAGTAATTTAGTAAATTAAGAGTTAACTTACTCAAACTATGCATTAATATTTCATTGTTTTTTGTTATTCCTTTTTTGCTGCATATAACCACAGTATACTAGTTGACAGCCAAAGAGCAAATTCTGAAATGCATATATATATATGTGTGTGTGTGTGTGTGTGTGTGTGTCATGCTAGGAAGTGGGAGGATTAGGGCAGTAGCTTACTTAGAAATTGTTCTAGTAATCACTCTCTCAGCCAAAGTGTGGGAGTGGGTAAACTTACAAAATTTGTTATAAAGGAAAGCAGATGAAACATTTCCATACTTTATATAAAAAAAACTCTAAACTAATTGTATGTTTTCAGTTAAATTTAACAAAAAATATAATTAAATATTCTTTTGAGTTTAAAACAAATACCATAATATTCCAGTAAAATTATGTCTAATGACAAAAAACACAGTCTCTGTTTATAATGAAAAAAAAAATTCATTTATTACCAAAAACTTTGTCAAAGAAATTATAGTCTTCTGCTTCATAGCACTTTAATAATTCTTTTATCTATTTGCATCTCAAATAAGTTCATTTATCATTAAAGTGTTATATATTACCTGACTCCTTAAGTCATTATATAACTGCAATTGCCAATTTGCATGTTCTGCTTCTCTGCACACATTTGCTAAAGTTAGTATACTTTCTACAGGATAATGACCAATGGCAGTTTCTCCAGATAATATTATAGAGTCTATTCCTTCCAAAACAGCATTTGCCACATTTGCACATTCACATCTAGAAGGACGAGGCTTTTTTATCATTGACTCCAATATTCTTGTTGAAAAAATGACAGGCTTTCCTGTCTAAAAAATACATACAATAGTGCAATGCATAAATACTGTGCTTTACAACAGCTATTTTAAGCTTCATAATGACAAATATTAGAATATTGTAATTTTAAAATTTAATGTTACACTGGTTCTCAGTTCTCAATTTTCTTTTATAACTTTGAAATTAATGGATGATATGACATGCACATACCTAAGTATTTGAGAAGTATGATTTCAATAGGAAATAAATGGTAGCACCACCCTCTAGTTCATTTATCACACATGTCAGTGAAATTCATTTGCTGTCCTCACAATTTTGTGATGTAACTGACTCAGTTGTTGTTAGGGATTATCAATAGTTATTGTGTCTTAATATTATGAGCAATATAGCTATGTACAGTACAGGTTAAACCTCTGTACATTGGAACAATGCATATTATTTTTAAGTACTGGGAAAATGCATTAATAAAGGAGTGTCAAAGATAATTTATCCGCAGTTTTCAGTTTGGAAACCACCAGCAAAATTCCTCATCCAGTATCTGATGAAGAAACTGGAAACCATTGGGAAATTTTAGATGTCCACAAAGCAGGGGCACTAGCAATGATGCAGAAAGTTAAAAACAGATTATAGGCCTCCCAAAAAACTTCTTACAGAAACTTCCACAAGCACATATTAACAATTGTGTTACTGCTATGTTGCAAAATTCAAACCTTCTGATTAAGGAAAAAAAATTCAGTTGCTGTTACTGATTTCAACAAGTTTTCAAAGCATATCTAAGAGCATGAAATCATGTGATGGAGGTAGAAGATGCAGTGATTGTTGGGGGTAAAGCTCAGGCTCACATGGGCTGTTAAAAGGCTTTACAGAGCTATTTAGGAGCACTAAACTACATATACTTCTCTAACGAAGCATGGTTCCATCTAAGTGGAAACAACAATTCCCAGAATACTAGTATTTTTCCCAGTGAAAATTCTCATAGTTGGCCTTGGTGGCCTAGTACACTTTCCTCTGGTTTCAAGGTTATGAGTTCATACTTAGCTGAGCTTGAGAAATTTTTAAAATTTTCTAGCACAATTCCTCTGGGAGGGACTTTAAGCCATTGGTACCATCTAATAGATTTACAAAACATTAAAGAACTCCATACCTGAAAGAGGGCCTTGGACAAAATGATCAGTCATTTCATGTCCAAATAATACCTTAGTTGCCTATCAGATGGTGATGAAGGTGACAGGCTGACCATTTGTCCTTCTGCTAACTATAGATGCTAAGCATAATTAATTTGAATAGGTACAGGGAAATGCATAAAACCCTGATGCTTGATGACAACAAGGGAAAGAAAAGAAAAGAAAAATAAGAATCTTCATATTATGCTGGACATCTTTTCATAATGCAAAAATTAGGTTGTGGTGTTATATATCTTCTTCCTATATGGTATTCTAAAAGGAAAGGTGTATTGCTCGAACTCTAGTGGAGCTACAAGGTATCATTTGGTAAGATTGAGGCTGTGACTTCATTATTTTGGGAATATGTTTCATATGGCACATCTGAAGGCATTCCTTGAACCTAATGGCAACCCTTTTCAATACTTGTTGAGATCATTGTTCTCATCATACTACAATATATGGCCATGTTAAATATAAGTGAATTATGTACATCATTAGTTTGAAAGTCATAAGGGAATATTAGGAACCAAAAGTGAGTAAAACAACTTGTACGTTATAACCACTGCTTAAATATGATTTAAATCCTTATAAACATTATAATATTAATTTGCCATACCTTATTACATCTTGACATAATAACTTTTTCTACAAGAAAAACCTTCTCTGGTGGAAATTCAATGGCAAGATCAGATCGAGATATTATAATACCATCTGATATGTTAATAAACTCATCTAGATGTACCATTGCTTGATGATTTGCAATCTTTGCTAGAATAAGCACATTTTTTCCTTTTTCTCCTACAAAAGTGTAAAAAATATTAAGAAGAAGTAGGGAAAAAAAAGAAAAAAATAAGAGGATATTATCAAAATTAGTTATTCAGTTCATTTAATTAAAAATAAGCCTCCATTGTACTGTAAGCATTTCATGATCAGCATTAAAAGTATTAGAGTTATAACATTGCTTCCTTAATTTTAAATACCTCTGCTGTAATAAATACAATTTCGATGCAGCATTTAAAAGAACTTGATTTAATTTAAAGAAAGTTTTTTTGTACTCACTGAAAAGATTGCGTATTTCAACTATAGTGTTTGGGTCTTTGACATGAGACACAAAGACCATATCAACATCATGTAATAAGGCCCATTTAATATCTTGTTTATCTCTGTTTGATAATACTGGCATATCCAATGCTATTCCTGGTATGTGTATACCTTTTCGACTCCCAAGCACTCCACTATTTTCAACTGTACAATGTAATGTGGTAGCACCTAAATATAATGTTGATTAAAAGAAAGTTATTTAAATTATGATGGATGAATTGAGTGGAAAAAAATTAATGCACAGAAAAAATTATATAATCTCCTCTAAATAATATATTATAACTCAATTCAAAACTAAGGTAACTTTTTAAAATTAGTTTTATGTTGGAACTAATACACTGAAACAATTAATATACTCTTAATTAGCAAGTGAGTTGATTTAATACTCATGGCTGATGATGAGGGCAAGGGCCTGTGAAACATGTTCTGTATGATTCAATGGTAAGTGGAGCATAATAATGTTAATTGACTCACCATCCAATTAAGAAGCATAACTTTATTATCTTTCTAAATTTGAGCTGCACACCCCATCGTAAATGTATGATGTGTAATGTATAAGCATATCAATGAAGACATGTTCAATATATATACTTCAATTTTTAATATAATAAAAGTTTACCTACTTCTTTTAATTATGGTTCTTGGCTATTTATTTAAGCAATATTCATTGCTGTTTCTTATTACATTTAAAAGATGAAGAAATGCAAGGCAAAAATCTTGAATACAATTATAGAGACTCCTTACAGAAAAATCACATTCTAATTGACATGAATGACCATAGTCATTATGGCAAGGATTTGTAAACATAAGGTCTGTTATTCAAATCTGGCAGGATTATTCTTCCAGACTGAGGTGTGTTTCTGGTTTTCCTCAGTCCCTTTCAATGACAAATGCCTAGGAGGTTTTCCTTAATTAGATCTGAAATGCTTCCTTTCCCTGCAAGAAACAAATCCTTTTTATTACAAGAAAAATTTGTTCTAACAGGTGTTTTGTTCCATTTTTTCTGGTTTTTGATACTGCATAAAACTTTCAATTTTTTTATTTGATTATAAAATATAATGTTCAATAATTTATGTGGAAGACTTCTACATTGCCTAAAGTTCTAATATATACATATTCAGTAAGGAGGTAATAGCATTATAGTGTTCCTAAAACTGGAGCACCTGAGCACTTTTTTTTTTTTTTTTTTTTTTTAATATTTTCAATTCTCATTTTTAATATTGTGGCATTATAGATGGTAACACTGAAGATATACAAGATGAAATAAGGAATTGGAAAAGGAATTTTGGAAAGGATGTATTCCAGGTTATGTAATAGAATGTCTCTTCAGCATTTGCCATTGATGAGGACTGAGGAAATCTTGAAACAAACCTCAGTCAACAAGGATGATCCTAGCAAATAAAACTGCATAACTCCCATTCATAAATCTATGTCTCAGTGATCTCAGCTACCTATGTTGGCATCATAGCATATTGAGAAGTGAACTACATACTGATTGAACAAGTTTCAAATTGTGTTTTTTTTAAATCTATCTTTAAAAAATGTTCATGCCAGATGCTGAGCATTGAGCACTTACTACAGAGTTTCCACATAAAAAATATCCTGCAAATGCAGTGTTTTGAATCCTGTCAGCTGGAGAGGTGTTCCTCATTCTTTCTCCTACAACTCTTCCCTCCTGTCCATGAACATCCCTTCAAAGCAGTGCAGTAGTTGATCTTCGCCAAACTGGTGCAGTTGACTCTAGAGTGGTGCATTTCATATGTAAATGTTACCACAAATATGAGTCAGCTAATCGTGTTCATGCAGAATTTCATTTGTAGTTTCCTGGTCAACTGTCTCCTTCCAGAAAAGCAATTCACGATATTCCGATTAAATTTGATTCTACTGGGTCAGTGCAGAATAGGAGGGAAAAAAAAGAAGAAAGAAAACATGTGAAAATATATAGTTTAAACAGAGAATAAACTAGATGAAATTGGTGGAAACCTTGAATGTTAACCAACAAAATCATTCTCAAAATTAACATAACAGGTAGGGGTTTCAGTGGGTTCTGCACATAAAGCAACAAAATTATTAAACCTCAAACAGAACAAATGTGCATGTGCCCTTGTGACAGAGTTTATAAAACAAACCCTTGTACAGTGGAGAAACTAAAGAAAATATCATAAATGAAATCAGAAACACTATAGTGACTGAAACTAAACATGTTAAACAGGATGTATTTTTCCATCCAATGCCTATTTAGCCTAATGGAAATGACATTTCAGAATTTTCTATGAAGTAAGATTTTATACACAATTTTAGAAGTGAATATGTTCTTGGGCAACCATGACATACCCAGTCATCCAGAATTAAAAACACAGCCCTTGCAGGATAGTTTTTATGTGAAAGCCCAGTACTTTGAAAATGGGTGGTTTGGTATGTAATATAAGTATTTATTTATACTGATAGAATTAAGGCCTTGGGTCCTTTTCTTCTATTAACCATCTTATACAAACATACATACAAATTTGATTCATTTTCATCCAAATGAATGTTATTAGACAAGTCAACTAAATTACAGTTAATTGACTATTCCCTGCAAATGTGATTAATTCAATCATCTGTCACTCCCATTTTCTGGATTACTTTCTTTCTTTATCAGGCTCCATGTAGGAATGAGCTCTGGCAGAAAAATAAATAGTTACAAAGTGAAATCTAAATTTTGTGTAACTAGATAAAAAAATTAACAAATTAAGTTAAAATTTTTGCTTGTTCTAGCATACACATAAGGCCATAAAAATATCCAAATTGGCAAATTTGTTGCAAGAAATGTATCATAATAATGATTTAAAAGTAAGTATATTATCATTCTAACCTTTCCTTTCATCATTTTCTTAATATGCACACAAAAAAGAAAACATCATCATTTGAGAAATGTGTGTAGCAAATGTGAATGTAGTTGATATCTATTAAAAGTATATACAATATCCATTGTGAGATTACAGCAATGAAATTTTATTTATGTATTCCTAGCCATTCCTTCAAGGTCCATTATTTCTTCGCCTTAAGCTGTTGATCACTGCATGTTTAACACACACAGGCTCGTTAACCTACCCATTAACAAAGTAGAATACTCCAAAGAATACAACCAAATAGAAAGATCAAAGATAAAAATTAATTTAGCAAAGAACTAGTTCTATGGTGCAGCAGTTTGAGAGGCAGAAACTTATTAAAGGGGCCACAACACTTTCAGCAGGAAAAGATAAACTAATTTTTAAAAAATTCACATATCATCCATGGGTTATGCATAAATTTCAAAATATTCTACAAGATTTTAATATTAGATTGGCAACAATAAATAGATCTAATATTGAAAATTTCCTGAATGACAATATTAATAACAGTATTTTATCAGAGAAAAAAGCAAGCATTTACCAAATAAGATGTGTAGAATGTGAGAAAGTTTCATTGAAAAAAGAAATAGAAACATAAGCACATGGTTAAAAGAACACTTCAAAAACATAAAATACAAACAAATGGAAAAATTAGTGGAAGCAGCTCATTTTTGTACAGAAACAATGACAGTGAAAAAAGCAAAATTATTTAAAATCAGCACAGGGACTTACAGAGTTAGCAACATGGGAGAAAATCAACATTTATAAATACAGAAACTGAATAATGAACTTTGACACTTCTGGGAATGAAAACAAACTTTAAGTTCATCACACCTTCACCAGAGCAGAATATGCACCCCAAAAGCAAAACAGTACATTATTCAGCAGTGGACAATCAGCTGAGAATGCAGACAATGATCTGTGAAACATGTTCTACATTTAAACAAGTGGAGCCAATAAGAGTGTGTAGTTTGACTCAATCATACAACTGCCTTAATTATATGATTAGCTTTAATATTCAAGTTCTAATAATAGTGATTACAAATGTAGGTAGCTACATCTTAAATAATAAAAAAGAACTGTTTGAAACATTTAATTCATGTGTAATGCCAACAATGCCTCAAGCTATTTTTTTGAACTTACCAACATTATTGACCATCAGTGATATAGCACCATCACCTAAAAATATTCTATCCCCTGGCCGTACAACTTTTGTTATATTTTCATAATCCACATAAATTGTATTTCCAGAGCTTTGTTCTTCATATGCTTTTTCTGTACATAGTTTTATTTCATGTCCTCTTATTAACTCAATTTCAGTCTCTAAATTCTATAAAACATCAAAAAACAAAATTTTTAAAAATTTAGTAAAGAATTGCTTTCATGTACCAGTATTATAAGTGCAAAGATAAAGGTAAATATGTAAGAATTATATGTGCATATAAATTTTTTTAACAAGAGTATGCTTCCCTGGTAACCAAATGTAAATGCCTTGGCAATGTTTTTATCAGTAGCAATTTGTTTGTTATTTCTTGGTTATATGTTTGATTTTGTAGTCACCATCATTATCCTGACAAGGCCGTTGGTAGGTTTAATTCTTGAATGTTTACAGTATAATACTATATCAAGTACCTTTTACTAGCCTGAGTTCTTTCTTCCCTAAAACTGAGAAAATATTATTATATATTTAATTTTAATTTGTTTTGTCTAAAATATTAATGGGATAGTTTTGTAATTATAAATTAACTCTGTTTTTGTGAACTACATTTTTTTTATGTTTATGGAATGTCGGAATCCACACAGTGAAACTTTTGTTAATCTTATTTTGATTTAAAGTAAAACACTAAAAATCATGTCGTCACATTAAAACTCTCTTTAAGTTTCACAAACACACTTATAAAAGTAATTTTGGTACATGTTTCTTGAGGTACATTCCTCACATTGTCAACCAAAACGATGACTCTATGTGCTGTTGCTTTATTAATTTTGAGCCATTTATGTGTCAGTGAACTCAATCTCTGTTTTTCTATTCCTGACATTCAAATAATATGTGCTTGACATCGTAATCTCTGCTTCAGTGCTAGATTTCTTCTTGATCCCTTCAATCCCTGTATTCCCAATCTGAACCATGCAGTTCCTGCTTTTTCCCTTATATTTAAATTACCATTCTCTGCTAGGGTTCTTCTTAATTTTCATATAAAATTTAAGTATACTTCTTCTTTCATTAAAACTGATATAATCTGTCTATCCATATCCTGTAATTGATGACTTACCATTTGACAACTCCTCTTTGCAAATTATTTCTCTATACCCAAATATCATACATTTTAATCTGTTCTGAGTTGAAATATTTAGAACACTCATTATGGTTTCACTTACATGAGATTTACTCAAGACATGTTTCTTGGAACAATTGTTCACATCCTCAGCTGCTAAACAACTATAGGAGTTGGGTAGGTTGGAGGGTTCTAAATATTTTGACTCAGAAGAAATTATTAATGTGTGTTTCACTGTGTTTGATTATAAATTGAATTAATATTGAAATCATCCAGTTTATTTATTTATAGTTGCCTTATAATCTTCAATATTCAACAGTTATCTTTCTTACTGTTCTCCTGAAATATTCAATGATCTTTTAGGATACATCCCTCAGGAAATTGTTCAATTCTGTATCAGTATTTTAATATCCTCCCCATAATCCTTTTGCAAGCCAGGTTTATCCATCTCTGTCATACCAACATTAGCAGAACATTGTAGTTATTTTAATACCATCTTACACCATATATTATATTCATATCCTCCAGCTCTTCTTCTACACCCCATTTACTGCATTTTTCAATATTAATTCAATTTGGAATCTAACACAGTGAAACACACATTAATAATCTCTACTGAATCAAACTGTTTAGAAGAAATCATTCTACTCCATATGTCCATCTTGATTCAACTAAAACAGCATAAATCCTCTACAGCCAGTCACCCTGCCCTGTTATTGGTGCTATTTGCAAACATTTTCTTACTAGCTTCATGGCCAACTTTTTACTAGAGCCGACTTCTTTGTATCTTCCATTAACCTGTGCTATTGATTTTATACTCAGATAGATGAAACCATTAACAATTTGAATTTTTCTATCTATCATTGGCACTTCTCTTTTCTTAATTTTGAAAGGTTGCTAAATTTGATACAAATTAAAAAAGATTACAAACATTTCTTCTATTAAAAAGTAATACTTTTTAAAAACATTAACTAAAATAATGCACAAAATATTCAATAAAAACTTTCATTACAATGTATGACTTACAGAATATCATAAATTTTTAGCTTATTCCTAATCAGGTATATTGATGAGTTCTGATATGAAAAATAAACTTAAATAAAACTTTCTTTCTATGCTTCAAAAATCCATCCCTCTGAGTGGGTGATTATCAATGAAACTTGAGCATTGCAGAACTTTAGCAGAAAGTTACCTTGACCATGGCCAAGTCAGTCCTGGTGGTATTGTGGTGACCATGCTCACCTCCTAAAACCTAGATCACAGGTTCAATCCCGGCCAGGATAAATAGATTTTTTTTGGGCATAAAAATTCTAAGTGACTTTCTTTGGAAAAAAAGTAAAGTCATGGGTCCCATGTCATAAGGTTCTGGAGAACATTAACAGACAAAGTACAAGCATACAGGACAAATTTATACACCTTAGACAAAGAACAATATCTGTTAAGAGATTAATTTCATTTCTCAAGCAGAACTTAAAAGGTAAAGGGTAATTTCTTAAGCACATGCCAGAAATGTATGGAAAATGAAGGTAGGCTGTTCCAATATCTCCTCCTGAGACATGGTTAGCACATGATTTTATAAATGCAAATCAATAGTATTTTATTTGACAGTTACTTTAGAGTTGCAAGTTAAGCCACAAACTCTTGTTGCTGGCCCATGAACTCCCTGTCATACTCATATTTCATAGATAATATGCTCACCCAATAGTACTACAATATCCTTTAATTATATTTAAATTTCTGACTGCCTCCATAGTTTTTTTTTATTTTATTTATTTACGGATACTCTTTAACATCTCAGGTCATCAGCATCCCATTCAATTCAGGGCGTGAAATGGCCAACAAACTTTGCTCAGAGGCCTCTTCTTTCAGGCTTGAGAATTTTTATTGTGCCGTAAAGGTACAACATGGGATCCATGGCTTTACTTCTCTTCCAAAGGAAGCCATTTTATGTCTGAAAAAATCCATCGATCCTGGCCAGGTTCCATGGTCTAGGGGCAGCATTTGCAACTACTAATTTGGATAATTTGGATTCAATTTTGGGTGAGGTCACACTCTCTGGGTAAGATTTACTTCATTTATCCTTAATAACTTTTAACTTGAAGGTGTCAAGGCTTCCAAGCTCATTTGTGCCATCATTAATCCATTTCATTCATCCCATAGGTTTAAGACCCCCCCCCCCTTTCCCAGGTACATCATAACCATATCACCTTCATCATGTAGATGTCTAGAGATGCAACAGAAATGCAACAATGCACACACTGTTTCATTTTCTGTAAGGTTTATATTACTGCTTTATGTTCATTTCTCTTAAGCTGACAATAATGGAATTTAAATATATGCTAAAACAATGAATGCAGTAAGATTGGCATTCTGTGGTAGTCAGTTTAGTGCATCTTTTAAAGAGATTTTATGTTATTAATAATTGATTGACATTGATAAATTTGTGATAAAAGGGTGACAGAAACAAGTGGTTAGGCCCATTAAGAGTCTCAAGTGTCAAGTAATAGGTCTACAACTTTTAGTCAACAGGTAAAAATTCCAGCAGTGGCAGGGACAAGTGTCAGTGAAACATATAGTGGAAATCGTAGGATTTAGTATGGTAGCCTAATCCAGGATACATAAATAAAGTGAGATTCCAAAAATGGAAAACAAACTGTCCTTGGTTTTCAGCAAACATATGCTTATACTGTTCAAAAATTGAAAAATCATAGTACTATTAAAGACAGTAAAATGCATATTGAGACAACTTTTATCAAATGTTGACTGCAAACAATAATAAAAAATTACATGATAAAATTAGTGATCATGGGAGGCGTATGTTTCACTTGAAATGTGAATCAATTTCAAATGAAAAGAAACAGAAGCAATTAATAAATCTTCTCTCTCTCTCTCTCTCTCTCTCTCTCTCTGAAGGTTTCAGGAAATGGGTAAAAAAACATCTAGAGAAATTACAATGGCTGCACATATTTTTAGAATGGCGTATCTCATGTAAAGAAATTTAACCATTCTTAGTTTTCAAAAGTTTATGTGAATTGCAAGCATTGAACCAATTATATATTGGAAGTATGCTTAATTCAAATCATATTTTAGCAAATATAATACATTTCATCAGTAAACATTTATCGTGTCTCCCATCGAAGTTCATCATTGATTCATTCTGAATCCTGTTGTGTTTTTGGTTGATGAAAGCACTAATCAAACAAACAATTCATGTTGCTTAGTTGTCTATGTTCGTTGTTCCTACTGGTTTACCATGCAACTATTTGTATGATATATTAGAATTAAAGTCACCAACATGAAAAGCCCTTGCTGACAGTATTACATATAGTTTTATTAGCATTTCTGAAGAGATTTTGTCTAAGGAGTCAATAGGATTTGCTTCACACTTACAAGGAATTTACAAAAGAATATTTATATATATTCATGATAAATATAATCCTAATATTTTAGTTATTCATTGTTTCAATCATAAATTGGAACTTGCAGTACATTATATAATAGATATCATGTCTGTTTTGCTCCATTTCAAATCCTTTATGGAAACATGTATTCACACTTTTCTGCTAGCCTGAAAATCAATGAGAATTAAATGAAATTACCATGACATTGGGACTTGAAATAGGAAGGATATTTGACATTCATTAGATAGCATCCTCGTGCAATACCGAGACCTGTGATATAAAGCCACTCATACATCGTTCATTCACTGGCTTCATGAAACAGAGCAATATTTTGTGAATTGCTCCAGAAAATTTCTTCATGAAATTTCATCACAGAACTGGTTCTAGTATTTAGGGATGTTCTGGAAACAATAAAGTCACTTTGCTTGTATCGTGTAGAAACTATTAAGCTATAATTGCTTCTTCAGAAACAAAATTTGATGCATTGACTGTAATGAAAAGGAAAAATTGTATTCATCTTCAAGTGACTGAAGTCAAATATTCAGCTATAAAAACATTCAAAGATCATCCTATCGCTAAACTTTTGAAAATATTTAAAAAATTGTTAACAAATTTCAAGTAAATTTCTTCAAGGATTAGTGGACAACATAACCTCATGGTTTTACAATGCTAATTCATTTTTTAAAGAGTGTGAAGTTTTAAATCAAATGTGGTGGCCATGGGAAAAAAAAATGAATTATGTTATTTGGTGTTGAAAAAATTGATTTCTTATGTAATACTTGAAGTTAGAGTCTTCAAATACTGACACTTATATTGTCGTGAACACTTTGAAAGAATTTTGCCAGTTCAAGAAAGTGAAAAAGCACATTTATTGATGAAACTAAGGGAAATGATTCAAAATATATAAATAACACCAATGTCTTACACAAAATGTGAAAGAAGTTAAGAAGAAGAATAAGAAGAAGAATAATACTCTTATAAACTCTGGAATCAAATGAAAACTAGAACACTAGCTTCCCTGATGTTTGTTATCAATAATAATGGGTCATATCTAAGAGATTTTCCTACCGAGCAGCTTTTAACAGAGTTGAGAAGGTGTGGACATTCTGCAATAGACACACTTCATTCTTCCAGATTTTCATTACTTCAATGCAAATTTGGTGAGTATATTGTTATTATGTTTTTCTTTTCGACTATTCACCAGGCTTACTATTATTATTATTATTATTATTATTATTATTATTATTATTATTATTATTGTTATTAAGTTTTCATATTAGGTTAAATATAATTATTCATTTAAGAACTTTCGAAAAATAAGACATTTTTAAAAAATTCTGTTGGAACTGGCACATTGAAGCTTGTTAGTTAGTATATTGTATTTAACTTCCCCTCCTCTTCAAATGTTTGATTCGAACTCTGGTAAATTATAACAATACTAATGATAATGCTGATTGGTGATGGTGGTGATGGTGAAAGACAAACAAGAAAGTAGATTAACTGAGATTTTGCTGCACTCAATTAGTCACCTATTGTCCTGGTTTTTATCACAAAGAAACATGGGCACAATCTTTTCACTCACTGACTCACTCACTCACTCACTCACTCACTCACTCACTCACTCACTCACTCATTCCATTGCTAGCAGTTTGGGAAATTCAAGAAATGTATTTTTACAATATAACAGGACATCATTTAGGGCTATTTCACCTAACAGAAGTATATTCAAGGGGAAACAGTTTCCAAGAAATCTAATTTGTTATTCCTGCTCTTCGCTGTAATAATAGCAAAATAATTTTCATTTAGAAGTTTGTGGAAATGAAAGGATGTAAAGTAACATAAATCTTTAAGTCAATTATGAGAATAAAAGTCATTTATCTCTTAAGTCTTGATAATACTAAGACTCTTGTGAGAAATATATTTACTTTGTATGACAGATTTCAATTTTAAATAAGGTGTGCATTGTGTAGTAGTAGTAGTAGTAGTAGTAGTAGTAGTAGTAGTAGTAGTAGTAGTAGTAGTAGTAGTAGTAGTAGTAGTAGTAGTAGTAGTAGTAGTAGTAGTAGTAGTAGTAGTAGTAGTAGTAGTAGTAGTAGTAGTAGTAGTAGTAGTAGTAGTAGTAGTAGTAGTAGTAGTAGTAGTAGTAGTAGTAGTAGTAGTAGTAGTAGTAGTAGTAGTAGTAGTAGTAGTAGTAGTAGTAGTAGTAGTAGTAGTAGTAGTAGTAGTAGTAGTAGTAGTAGTAGTAATAATAATAATAATAATAATAATAATAATAATTTCTATGTAAGTTAATAATTGACAAATATCAACATGGAATATAAAAGTAAAGTCTTCTGGCATTTTACTTTGAAAATCTGATCATGCTGATCATGCTGATGGTGGTGATGTACATAAAAATAATTGCCAAATATTTTTATCTAATTTCTTATTGAATATCATACCAAAATCCTCATATCTTTGAATTTAAATAAGGGTAGCATTCGATTAGTAATGTAACTTTTTTTTTATCTTCCAAAAGAAAACTTTATATTATTTTCAAATTCACTGTATTGTTTCTGAATTCTTTGGCTATACAATACTTATTATTTTTCTATACAAACTGATTATAAATTTATGGCTTTGTTCCCCTAAATGTTAGAGCCTGCAAATATACTTATTAATATTGTGGCTATAGCTTCATTATCATAAAGCTTCTTCTATACTTTTCTTTTTAAAGGACTGAAGAGATGGAAATGAGAAAGTCTGGGATATAGGGTAAGGGTAGACAATCTTTTAAAGTTTAGGACATTAACTTGTGTATGGCTTCATCTTTTTATGAATAAAAAAAATAAGAACTTAGTCATATAACTGTGACGACAAATTTAGCAGAATCACTTCTTTAACTTCTAAGAGTTGTGGCTATAACTTCTATACTTTCATAAAATCTCCCCTATCCTCTCCTTTTTAAAGTACTGAAGAAATGGAAATCAGAAGGAGCAAGATCTGGGGATGAGGGAAGGCAGTTTAGGGCATAGACTTGTATGTATGAGAAGAAGGAAAAGAACAAGAACAAGAAGAAGGAGGAGGAGGAGAGAGAAGAGGAAGAAAAAGAATAAGGAGAACAAGAAGAATGAATTCAAGTCAAATATTTTTGAAACAAATTTAGCAGAATTACTCCATTAACTTAGAATGAGTTTTAACAGTTATTTTGGAGTAAACCATTTCACAACAAGGGACTCATTGATCAAAATTATCCTTTCAGAGTCCCAGAAGAAAATGTTGTTATAACAGTACTATCTTGAACTTATTTCTCAGAGGAGAAATTTTATGATGTCACTTCATGGATTGCCTTTTGGTCTTAGGCTTAAAATGGTGAATTTATGTTTCATCACCTGCTACAATAACAGACAAGAAACCATTACCTTCACCTTTATAAAGAGACTCTAAACACATAATGAGTGCCTGCACATTATTACTTGCAGTTAGTCTTTGACAGACCCATTTAAATATTCCTACTGGTTAATCATTGTGTTAATACCAGACAGAGATATCAGGTTGAGCAGCAAACTGTCTGGTTGTTATTTGCCAATCCTTCAAAATAAAGACATTGAAGCATTCCAACATTGCATGTATTAGACTGCAGTGTGCTGCAAGCCAGAGTATGGAAGTGTGACTGCCTTGATCTTCTTCTAATGATGAAGCCTTTATTACCTAATGACAAAGAGTACTTTCACCCACTGCCAGCTCTGTATACACATTTCTTAAATATCTCCAAATGTTATGATTATCTGATTTTTCTATCAACATAAATTCAGTTACTGCTCAGAGACTTCATTTTGAAAGATAAGTTTAGTATGATGAAATTACATGAGATAGTATGCAACAATTGAAAGATATTTTACATTAAATGTATATTTTTCTAAGGTGTATTGGCCTAGAAAAAAAACGAGTAGCATTTCTTATTGAGACTCCTTTTGTGCATTCATCAATTTTAAAAGTTATGCTACAAGAATGATTGAAAATTTCTTGGCCAGTAATTGCTTTCTATATTGCAGTCATTTGAAATATCAAGTCATTGATTTAATTAGTTTATTTAATACTTTTAAAAATACATATGTGTTATGGCTATTCCATAAAGTGAATAAAATTGAGTATCATTCCAGTAAAAGGAAAATCATATTTAATATATATAAATTTATGCAGAATCTTTTGCTTCATTTTCAATAATTAAAAAATTTAAATTATTTAAATATAACTGTACAGCCTGAAAATGACTCATGTGAAGAGTACCCAAAAAGCTCAACAATAGCAGAATTAATTGAATAAATTCAAGATATGGTATTAGATGACCAGCAAATTAAAATGTATGGGTGCCATATTTACTAAGAGAGATCAAAAATACATTAGTATGAATATCACAACAATGTTTGGGACTTTTTAACAGCAAATTGATTGATTTTGTTCATGAACATAGATGAGAATTGAATCTACCACCAGAACTGAAATAGCAGTGAAAACAGTAGACAGAAGTCAGCTCTTCAGCACCAAAGAAGACTAATTTGGTTCCATTTGCATCCGTCTTTTTGGTACACTAAAAGAATTTTAGAAATTAATTATTTACAGAAGGATAAAAGCATAACTGGAGAGTACGATTCCAACCTTTCAAGCAAACTAGATGAAAACAAATTAAAGAAAAGATCTTGTTTCCAGAGGAAATAAATTATTTTTCATCAATACAATGTACCTGCTTAAAAAATATTAGCAATGAGAAAATTAAAAGATATAAAGTATGAATTGTTGGAATGCTTATCATAGACCCCAGAGTTGGCTCCCTCTGACTTGCATCTATTCTTCCTTGCTGGCCAGTGTTTTTCATCAACTCAAGAAGTGATTGCAGCTGTGAGAGAGTATTTTGCAGACCTTGTGCATAAAACCTCTTCAGAGGCAGCATAATGACAGTGGAGCATCAATGAAATAAATGTACTGACTTTAAGGAAGATTTTGTTGGAAAATAAAAATAATACGAAAGTTAAAATCTATTTTTCTTCATTATAACAGCAAGTTCAGATTGTCCTTGTATATGAAAAAGAATAAAAAAAAGGACGAGTTATTCATTGAATGAGATGAAAGCATAACACCATGACATCTGATTTTTCTTACATACTAGAATGCCTGAAAAGAGTCAGTTTAACTCCTAGCAATAAAATACAGTATTTGAATATTATAATCCTTTTATTCCAAGCAATTATTATTAGAACATTAGGTATTCTTAATATTTTCTAACAAACACTGGAATTTGCAATATAAAACCAACTAGTTCTGGTAAAAAATTCATCTGCATACTAAACACAACAAATGTTTCTGTAAGTATTATATACAGATATATTGCCAAAAACACATATTTTCAGTAAGCTTTTGTCCAATTGGCAACTGCTAAACATGAGACATACATTTAAAATTGTATTCATTACAATGAATAAAGTTGAGAGCTTACTGTATCTGAAGAACTTTTTTATTCCTTGCAATTTACATATGTGCACTGTACATTTATTGTGCACTTTCGACAAACCTTTTCTTAAAGTTGAGAGCTTACTGTATCTGAAGAACTTTTTTTATTCCTTGCAATTTATATATGTGCACTGTACATTTATTGTGCACTTTCTACAAACCATTTTCTTGCATCTATAGCATTTAGTTCTAGTTTTGTTTCCCTTGCACAGTTATTTATCTGGCATCTTCAATACTTAGAAGGAAGTTCATCCTCATTATCAAGCATGTTTTTCTCATGTGAACTAAATTTCATGTACTCAGATCGAAGCTCCTCTGCCAATTGTTACAAGAATTGTTTGTGTGAATTTTTTCTCCCTGAGACAGCCATTTATATCACTACAGCATTTATTTATTCCTGCCAATTCAAGAACATTGTAAAATGTGTGTATGGATGAGCCTTGACTGGCCATTTGATCAAGTATATCAACAATGTAGCATAGCATTGCAGGATCCAACTGTTTCTGGAGCTTTCTTTTCATTGGCAGCTATGCTAATGCTGGAATGAAACAAGCACATTTTTAGTCATTTTGCATTGATAAATCATCAGTGTGACGTTCTGATATTTCAGGACTTTAGTTAAGAGCAATGGTGTTTTCAAGATTTTGATAGAGTCAGATATCTCTCTTCTTCATCTGTTCATGGTGCCTACAATGCTAGTTAATTTTTTCTCAATTTTTAGCCATCTCAAGAAATATAAAATAATTGTCCATAATGACATTCATACCTTTAGAAATAAATGATTGCATTAGGCCTATCACTACACACTCAGAAACTCATTTTCAGGATAATAATTGACCTTGCCAAGTTATTGAAGTCCATTTAGTAGATATTTTGAATCCACATCTGCAGTCAGCCAGAGTTTTGGCCAAACTTAGCAGGCTTTGAAGCTATGAATTGAGTGAAGAGGCAGAACTAGAAGCATTTATAGCAATAATTTATGCATATGGTTTTAGCATTGCAGAAATATTGTACTCAATTCTCTTCAAGTATACATCCTACTTGAAAAGATCCATTAGTCATCAATTGGTTGACAATGTGAGCAAGTGACTCACGAAACTAGTCCCAACTTACTTTTTAATAAAAAAAATGTCAAGAGAGTTTTAATGTGTTGACATGATTTTAGTATCCTAAACTTAGGTATTCATTTTTTTTTATTTTTTTAACACTAAACTCCATTTACTTACATAAAAGTAAGATGTGTTTTGGGAGAATCTTTCCCATCTTCAGTTGCTCACCAAACTGCCATTACTCGAAATGATGGCTGGTTATCCAGATGTTTCTGTGGTGGCCTCTCTTGGTTGAAGTAGAAAATTGCTGAGTTCATCCATAGGAGGAAACTTGAAATTCATTAGGTTTTCTCTATTTTTTAATATAAAATTTTTTTCCCAAGTGGATAACTCCAATGGGTGGTGAAGATGTTTCAGAAGTTTAATTTCCGGTTTTATTTCATGATTTTTGGTCCAAAAGTGAAGTTCTACTGCTGATTTATCCATCTGCTTAAACCAAATATTCCTAAAATGTTCTTTCCTCCAAATTTCTCTTTGTTTTGCCTATGTAGCTCTGCTCACAATCTGCACATTTTATTTCATAAATTCCTGATTTCTGTTCTGTTGATATGGAGTCTTTTACTGTGCAATCTAATAAATTGTTAATGTTGTATCTGTTTTTTGGGACTAACATTATCCCATGTTCTTTGAAAATTTTCTTGAATTGGTTGTGGTACATTGGATGATAAGTGAAACTTTTGAATTTGTATTCTTCTTTTTCAGTGTAGAAACTTCCCTTTCCCTTTTTGTCTTTTAGATTTATTGATAATTTTTATCACTATGTCTTTGTTGAAACCATTGATTATAGCTGTCTTTATTATTTGTTTGTATTCTCTTTTGTACAAAATAGAATACTTTTTGTATTCTTTGAGTAGAATATTCATCAATCTGTGTGCCAAACTGTGAAATACTGCATACTTATGTGGAATGGGGTTATAACTCTTGTTTTTTATGTAGTATTCCATATCTGTTTCTTTTCTGTAAATTCAAAAATTCAAACAATCTCCATTTCTTATAATTTTTAAATCTAGAAATGGTATCCAACCAAAGCTGTATAAGTGCATGTTGCAAATTAAGAAGTTTCAGAGCATCTATTGACTGTTTCTTTGGTATTATTGCAAAAATGTCATCCTCATACCTATACCATGACTTGAAAATTAAAGAGAAGGCTTTTGTGATATGTGTTTCAAATGAACTCATGAATAACTCTGCTAGAAAAGGTGACAAAGGGTTTCCCATAGTTAGGCCTGAAACTTGGTAATATTTTTTGTTGAAGCTGAAGTAATTTTGTTTAATGCAAATATTAGTAAGTTTTAGTAAATCTTCTATTTCTTCAGTTTTTAAATTTATTGATGTTAATGATTTTTTTAGCATAAGCAAAAGTTTCTCTATAGATATGCTCGGAATAAGACTTTTACATCAAAGAAACCATCATATCTCTAGCTGTAATTCTGCTATTTTCAAGTTTTTTGACTAGATCAACTGAATTTTTAATGTTCAAACTTTGGAATCTCTTAAAAGAATTGAAGACTGATCAAATTTTTTGCTACCTGGTATGTGGGTGAATTGATATTGCTTATTATTGGTCTCATGTTGTTATCATTTTTATGTATTTTTGGTAGTGCATAAAGCCTGGGTAGTACTGGATTACTCTGTGTGATATTCTGTTTTTCAGTAGTGGATAGTGTTTTGACTTCATTTAATGTTTTGATTAACATTTTATTGCATTTATTGAGCGGATTCTTATCAATTGGTTTGTAGTCTTGTCCTTTTAACATAGTTTCAACTCTATTTATGTACTCTTGTTCGTCTAAAATGGCTATTTTATTACCTTTGTCTGTTTATACATATATATAAAACTGGTTCTTCTTTTAGTTTTTTTAATGTCATTCTGTAGTTTATTGATTTCTTTCCGTTTTTTATGTTCTCTAAAACTTTTTTGCATTTACTTTTGACGAACGATTTTTCCCTTTCGTTTAGTTGTTGGGTGGCTATGTCTATGTCGGCTATGTAATCTTCTGTATTATCTGAGAAATCTATACAAGTTTGTGGGCTTTATTTAGGAGATTGATTTCATTTTTGGAAAATGTGGCACTCGAAAGATTAATTACTTTATCTGTTGTGTGTGTGCATGAGGGTGGAACTGTTTTTATTTGATATTTTTGTAAGTTCTGGAGATTCTTTTTTAATGTTTGGTTTTTGTTTTTCATTTGTACACTTAAATTTTAATGTAGGTAGTGTTGTAAATTTTTCCATACGTGAAATCCTAGTTTTTTTCCTTAGTTTTAAATACAGATCATAAATATCTACGTCTATTTCATGTAGTCTTTTATACTGCAAGCTCTTTTCATTTCCAATTACCTTTGTTTCTGCTGCCTTCTGGTGTATGCTATTGTTCATTTAAACGGTTTTCCTCACAAATACAGGTGTGACTTTTCTTAAAAGACATGACTTTAGGAAGTTAATGTTGGCTGCAATGTGTCTTTTTCTGATTTGTAATTTTATGTATATTTTAATCTCCCGTTTTGTATTGTTAAGGTTTTCGTTATAAGTTGTGAAATTGTCCGTGTCTGCACTCGCCATTTTTTTTAACCAACGGGTGTTCAGTTTTACTTCTAGACTTGTTTGTCTTGTATATAAATATTGCACTTATGAAGCTGTTGACATTGGAGTGGTAATATATCCTAAACTTACGGATTCATTTTTTAACACTAAAATCCATTTACTTACATAAAAGTAAGACGCGTTTCCGGAGAATCTCTCCAATCTTCAGTTGCTCACCAAACCGCCGTTACTCAAAATGATGGCTGGACACTCGGGTGTTTCTGTGGTGGCCTCTGTTGGTTGAAGTAGGAAATTGTTCATCCATTGGAGGAAACTCGAAATTCATTAGTTTTCTCTATTTTTTAATATAATTTTTTTTCCCAAGCTCAGCTCAGTGTAGGTTATGTCTTGTTCTTCTACATCTTGCTGGACTGAACCACCTTTATCAGCGTCACAGATTGAAGTACTCGGGACACCGCCAACTTAAAAGTTCAATAAATTCGTAAATGAAATAATAATAATAAAAATTTTACCACTCTTTCTGATTCATTTATATTCATATCTGCAGCCACTTCTTCTTCATGTGAAGGTTTTGATATTTCATCATCTGAAAAATCGGAAACTAACTCTCCTCCATTTCAGTAATCATCAAGGACATTCAGCATTTTTGCTGCTTCTTCTTCTTCTTCTTCTTCTTCTTCTTCTTCTTCTTCTTCTTCTTCTTCTTCTTCTTCTTCTTTTCAATACATCTTCCTACTTAAAACTGAGTTGAACAAGGAATAGAATGTCTGGTGAAAGGGCATTGTTGCTATAATTTCTAAACACAAGCACTGTTGTATAAGAATTATTGTTATAATTTATAACTGTTGATATAACTTTCGTTACTTATCATTGATATCAAATGAAATGTATTTACTTTGCCAATAGGATGAAAAAAGCATAGCTTTTCATAAAGGAGTCAATATAACTCCTCCAGGCATTTAAGGTAAATGACATAATAGGTCACAACTGAATGTCAGGAAACAATTATTTTTGGTGTGTGTGTTGAGCATATCAAATAATAACAGTTGCAAGAGGAAATTGATTTGAATTAATTATTTCTATCAAAAATAGAGAATAGATTCTACTTAAGGGTCAAATTAATCCCTCCTAGCATTCTAATATTAATTTATTGTGCAAAACAAAAATAAAAACAGGTCTAATGTGGTGTGTTTTGTATGTTCTTGAACAGCAACATAAAGAACATAATTACAGGAATTCAGAATTCATTGAACTTTGGTCATTCTGTTGGTTATATATGTATAGTTGAAAAATATATTTAAGTAGATACAAAAAAGACTAATTTTTACTTGTTCTAGTATATCTGCCTAACTTATTGAATAATTCTTAAAAAAATTCAAATTTAACTTCCTAATAGGAAATCTACCTCTAAAGACTATTAAATTTTTACTTTTTCACAAAAATATGTACAGGTACCTCATTCCTCTTTAAGAAACAAATATCCATCTTATATGTGATTAGATTAATCTCTGGCTTTGAATGGTAATGTGTCATATGCATCTGAAGTGATTATACATTTCAAATGCTTAAAACCAAGATTTAATTCTTTACATACTTATCTTTAATCATAGTTCTGTAATAAAGGGAAAAAAATTAATCTTACTCCATCAATAGTTCCTGAACGTATTTCATCACCCTTAAGATCTATTGCAATTCCAAATGGTTTTGCTGCATTATTTCTTATTTCCATGGCTTTTTTTATATTCATGATATATTCCTCAAATATCTCATAATTTCCAAATGATAAATTAATCCTTATGATAGAAGCTCCAGATTCAATTATTTTTACTATCTTTTCTGGATCTTGGCTTGAAGGACCTGAAAAAGTTCAGCATTTTATAGTTTTAAGAGAGATTGTATAATATGTGTACACTCTTTGTCCACATGCCAAAGAGCTTCACTTAGCACAATTTTTTTTTATTTAAGATTCTATATCAGTGGTTCTCAAATTGTAGTATGCAGATCCCAAAAGGTCTGCATGGCCATCCTTTAGTTTCCCTGGAAATACTACACATCTCTCAGCTGCAAACTGTGTAGATTGTGACTTGCCTGCCCCACTGAGATAGATTTTACTGTAGTATGAAAGAAGGTAATAAAAGTATTGAAGCCTTTCATAATTTTCTTGTAAGAAAAATCATTTTCTGTAATTGTTTACTTAAAAATAAGTATAGAATGCATTTAAAAAATCTAGAATCATAACTCAGAATACACATTTATCCTATTGAGCCCTTATATGTCATGGAATATAAGTGAACTACAGCATCATATCACTATTTCAGGAATTGAAATGAATAATTTGTCATAATTTATTATTAATATCAAAATATTTTTTTGAATTTCATATACATTTTAATATAATATTATTGTGTAAAGATAGAACATAATGTATGGAAAAATATTTTTCAAAATGTGCATTTATTTGCTTGCTTAATTTTTCAATTTTGAAAACAATGACGAACAACTTTAAAAAAACATTTAGGATGCCAATTTAAGATTTTAAACTTTAAGTAAAATCTTAATGGTTTGCAACAGCAGGAAATCTGTATAGGGGTTCATGGTCAAGGAATGTTTGAAAACATTGTGCTACACTATAAACTGAACAGAATGGGTACCAGATAAAATTGGCTTAAGACAGGTGTGTAAATTAAGTTCAGTACTATTCAATCTGTTTATAGATGATTTTTTTTTTATTTATTTATTTAAGGACACTCTTTAACATCACAGGTCATCAGCATCCCATTCAACTCAGGGTGTGAAAAGGCCAACAAATTTTGCTCAGAGGCCTCTTCTTTCAGGCTTGAGGTTCTTTTTCCTGCCGTAAATGTACGACATGGGACCCATGACTTTACTTCTCTTCCGAAGGAAGCCATACTTAGGATTTAGACAGTAATCTTTTAACAAGGCACATAGGCATTTTGGAAAATTATTTTCTAATAATCTTGCAAACAAAAAAGGCCATCATAGGTTATCAAAGGCTCCAGAAATATAAATTAGTATGGCCACAACATAGTTAGAATTTGAAGATTTAACTGTTTTAATTACTTCCTTAGTTGCATCTTCTGTTGACCTTTCTTTTCTGAATCCATATTGCTTATTACCTGTCATTGTTTGCTAAACCCAAGATTGTGGGTTCAATCCAAGCGAGGATCAATGGATTTTTTTGAGCATAAAAATCCTCCTTTACTTCATAAGGAAGTAAAGTCATTGGTCCCATGTCATAGATTGACAGCAAGGAAAAGAACTTCAAGCCTGAAAGAAGAGGCTTCTGAGCAAAATTTGTTGGCTATGTCATGCCCTGAATTGTTGGGATGCTGATGACCAGAGATGTTAAAGAGTATTCATAAATAAACAAAACTAACAAAAAAAATCTCTCTTTCTTCATCATTGCAAAGTATCCTCTCCTCCTGGTTGTGAGATACTAGAAAGGAATGTGAATCAGTAACTAATATTATAACTACTACTATTTAATTAAATTATTGCTATTATATTGTACTGTATTTCGATTTATTGATGTTTTTTGTTATTATCATTATATTTCTTGTTTTATTATCATAAATAATTAGTTTTCAGATCTCATATATATATATATATACACACACAAACACTTGCTTGTACAAACCCTTACAAGGTATTATCAATAACCAGAAATAGAAGAAAACAACCATTCTAGTGTGAAATAATCCTCGCTTAGGATAAATTCATAGCTTACTCAGTACTTACCGATAGTGGCAATGATTCCAGTAAGGCATGGAAATAACGATTTTGACTCATAGTCCAAATTGCACAGATGTTCTAATTTTGTTGGAGCAGAGACGGCCAGTTTCTTCCATGGGCATCGATTTTCTGGATGATCCATCTGTTGCAAGAATTGACATTTAGCTAAAGATAATTGATTATAAATATTTATACTTTAATTTTAATAAAATAATTTACCCATAAATGATATGATTTATCAGTTGTGGAACACATTATTGTCTCAATATGAAAAACTGAAAATTCTGCTTAAAAACAGCAAGCAGAATTGAATGTTTCTTATGCTTTTAGCTACTCATTTCTCAGCAACAATTACATTAAGTTTTTGTTTCATGACCAACATTATTTACTAGGAGGATATAACAAAATTTAAAAGGCATGCCTGTATGCAATATAATTGTACTTTTCTGATCAGCAAACTTCATTTTAGTTCTTTTTTATATATATATATATATATTTATTTTATTTTTTTTTTACTGTAAATGGACTTGATATTATTTGTTTCAGTGCATTACATTTAAGATAATCACTGTTGTGTTTTATAGTCTTACTATCACTACAGGGAATTATTTGTTTCATGAAAGTAAGAGAATCAATTTCTCTTAAATAAATATTTATCATAAATTTTTATAAGGAATTTTTTTTATACTTTCTTGAAAAGTAACCAGGCACATGTAAGTTATCCAAACATTTTTAATTCCTAATTCAATTAAGCTTTAAAATGTTGTTACTGTGGAAGGCAATAACAGTACAGTAACATTGTTCTTTTTCATTTTCTTTCTTTTTTTTTTTCCTTTCTTTCTTTCCTTTTTCTTTAACAATATGACATATTCCAAATGGCTTTCATGAAAATCAGATAGTCCTGATTACAAAAATATATATCTGATCTCCAGAAAATTGTTCATGGTCTAGTGGTAGCATGTGACCACTAATCTGCATGTCTTGGGTTCGATTCCTGATTAAATCAAGCAGTCTGGGTAAGAGTTTTTTTTAAGATTTTCCTTACCCTGAGAAGGTTCATGCAAGATAGCATTAGGATGCCAATGACTCTGAGCTCATTAATTCATTTCATTCATCCCTAAAGACTACAGCCTATACATACACTATTTATGTCCATAATCTACAGACATCACGAGAAGATTAATGCAGTCAGAATAACAATAAATAAAATATTAAAAAAAACACCTAAGCTAAAAATTAACTGCAAATGAATTCTAACAGTTTTGCTCTTAGTCTTTCTAAAATTATATTCTTTTAGAACTAGCCATGCTTATTCATTCCATGCACACTGAGGCAAACTGGTTGGTGATTGATTAATGAGGCCCCAGTAATGTCAGTATTGGAACTGGGACTTGTGAGTGTTGATTTAATTGCTTTGGAATGGCCCCATGCTGAGTGCCAAATTTGAGGGAAGGATGTCGGTTTTGAAACTGGGTCTTGTGAGTGTTGATTCAATTGCACGTTGGTGACGGCAAGAGTGAATGAATGAATAGTGTTTAACGCCCGTTTTTGCTACAGAGGCACCACAGGCGATGGACACTGATGATACATGAGATGAAATGATATATTGGGGAAAGGATTTGTTTTTATGGAAGGAATCGTTCCAGGCATAAGTTTAGGGTACCTCCCCGGCATTTGCCATTTATGAGGACTGAGGAAAGCCTGGAAAAAACCTCAGTCAGGAAGGACGGTCCTGGCGGTATTCGAACCCAGACCTCCCGCTCACGAGTCCGAGACTTAACGACCTCGGCCACCCGTGGCGGTGACGCCAAGAGTTTGGGTGCCAAAGTTTGAGGGAGGAATTGGTGGTGGCTGAGATTTAGATTTGGAATTGTGAATTGCCTTGATTTAAGATGGTCGATCGAAGTTCTCGAAACAGTTGTTTCAGATCACCAATTCTTCTTCATTGAGACTTTCTTGGGGGTCTTTCTTGAATTTTGGCAGCTACAGCTGGCCAGGACCAAGGAAGGGAATTCTATGAAGGGAACGACGACATATAACGCCACGTTCCTTGCTAATAGTGCTTATTGGTCAAACATGCGTACCTAGACGTTCTCTTGATTCAGCTCGGACGACCGGGCGATGTGCAATTCAGAGCGGACGTGGTTTATGAACTACTTTAGCACGACACGATGATTAAGAGAGCACTTCTATTCTGATTAATTGTTTCTCGTCGATGCCTATTGTGTTTAACGCCCGTTTTTGCTACAGAGGCACCACAGGCGATGGACACCGATGATACATGAGATGAAATGATAAATTGGGAAAGGATTTTTTAAGCCTATTCTTGACCGTCGCGATAATCACCGTAAATATTTCTGGCCTACCTGAATTGTAACATCTCCTCTTTGCTTAACGTATAAGCATAACTTTTACTGTCGCGGACTTAAGTCACTCTTCCTTGAACCCCGCATGTCGCAGCAACTACACTATGTCTAAGCACTGGAGATCGTAAAACTGCCTAGACTGCCTGAAATTCACTTGCACTGCTTATAGAATGTCCGCAAACTGCTTTCTTCTCTTCTATGCTTCACGTATAAGAGCATTGTATCGCGGACGTCGTTCTTGCCCGGGCTGCCTGCAGCCGCCGGACACTGAATCGAACTGTGCTGACTCTGAAACTTTGTCCCCAAATCTGTGGGGGAGTCTGCTACCTAATACCTAACGCAAACTCAATGCTATTAATAAAAACCGACGCGATATTTCGCGCCATTTTTGTGTCAGCCTTACTCATAGGCTGTCAGAGACATCATCTATCTGACGTTCTATTTGCTAGGTTTTTCTGCTGAAACTACAAGCTTTGCCGTAGGTTCTTATTTTGATTTCGGACAACTGCTGTTACGTTCATTCATAGAGAGATCAGCCCCTATGCTAGCATTCCAAACAGTATAATTCCTATTGTCTGAGTTTGCCAGCTCGCTTTCCTGTGGTTCGAGCAAAGGAAAGAGACTTTACAAAGCATTGCTACACTATTACATACAATTACACATATTCAACTAAAATAAAGTATTATAAGCGCTTTGATTACTTCTATGCACTACACAATGGTAGCTCTACACATAATAAATGGGTTATAAAGTTTCCCCAATGAAAAGACACAAAACAACTGTAAATAATCACACAATTACTGATCATATGTTATTACACTTAATCATCTTATAAATGATAGGATACCACGGAACGTTTCAACACTAAAATGTTTATATAACGTTAAACAATAATGGTGTCAAAAATACATATAATCAGGATTTAGAGAGAATCACTTTACAGGAATAATTTAAAATATTTTACAGTTGTTCCATATAAGTAAAAAAAAAAAAAAAAAAAAAAAAATGCTGGTTTTGCACAGCAATAGGGATCTAGTTTCTCACAATAAGCATACTGGTCTTACAACTTTAAATAAGCAATAAATGGTCTTGCAAAAGGTATACTTATTGCTGCTAATGTGTATAGAATTAATTAACAGAAATCTTAACCATAGGCATAAATTTTAAGGGAACCAATAGGAAAAATCCTTCATAAAGGGGAGGGGGTAGATTGTTGTTATGGTTTACTTTGATTAATGACTTAACTGCATAAGTAAGTTGTGCATTAACCACTAACTATTAACTAATAACTCTGTTATGAACATTTTTTCCTCTCTCGGAGTTTATTTTACTTCAGTTTCAAATATGCTAAATTGTTCCTCAATCCTTTATCTATACCAAAAATAAAGGGGAGGGAATAAGCAACTATTTTAAGAATTTCAAAATCTAATACCCATAAAAGTTGCCGTATCATGTGGTTAAAATAATTTTAAAATTTGGATTAAAAAATAAAGAGCAACCAAGGTGCACTGACCTTGAAAATGTGCTCTTTTTTAGTTTTTAATATGAATTACTCCATAGCTATTTGCTTGGTTTAGGCAATAACTATTTATATTTTATTCATATTATTACGTTTACATGAACAAAAATTGTTGCTGGCTGAACCATTGCAGAACTCACCAAGTGGAGATTGCTGCTAATGGGTTCTATCGCATCCACTATACATTTACCTACCTACCAACCTACCTATAATCCCACTCAGTTAGGTTCCTTTTAAGTATATTTTATTTACGTAGCCTGGATACTGAAATATTCATCTTTACTTTAACATTCAGGAAGTGTTGTCTATACGGGTGGATCTTTTGTAAGAATCCCTTTGTTCATGACCTATTTACGGAAACATTTGTATATACTTATTGAATCATGCTACAGCTTGTGTGTTACATGGTAAAGATTGAAAATTATTTTTAAAATTTTCATTATTAAATAATAACTGTGCAGGTTCTCCTATGTGATACTGGAGACTACTGGGGATTCTGTTATGATGTAATCATGTTTCCATAAACTTCTACTACAAAATGCGACCAGTCAACATTAAAGCGTGTACTTTTCGTGGCCAAATTGGGTTAAAGCTCCTTGCTTCAAAAATATTTGTGTGTGGAACTTTTCTCATTTTGTTTTCGTCATCATTCAATGCAGTAACTAATATATTTTGCTGGTGCAATCTCCTATGGCAGATTGCATCGTTGGGGAAATTGAAGGGCTGATAATCAGAAAGTGTGATATCCAAGCTATAGGGAGTTAAGATGTTCACTAAGTGATCTCTTCTCCAGTACATAGATTACTATAAAAAAGAAAATGGGCTTTGATCAAATCTCTCTCTTTTTTTTTTTTTTTTTGTTTTTTTGTTTACTTGTGTACGCTCTTTAACATCTCGGGTCATCAGCGCCCCATTCAATTCAGGGCATGCAACGGCCGACAAATTTTGGAAGCCCTTTTTTCAGGCTTGAACTTCTTTTTCATGTCGTGCATTTACGACACGGAACCCACAGCTTTACTTCCCTTCATACTTAGGATTTTTACTCCCGAAAAAATCCATCTGTCCTGGCCGGGATCGAACCCGCGATCTTGGGTTTAGAAAGAAAGTATGGTTACCACTACACCGACGGTCACATCTTTGTACACTAAACTACTTCTTCAACTTCCAAAGACTTTTGGCATAGACTTCAAAATTAATTGTTTCACTACGAGGAATTATAAATGGATCAGAAAGAAGAAACTTTTATTGATCGAAACATTACAATACAATTTGACACAAATATACCACATTTTAAACATGGATGGTTTGGGGTAGAAGAGGATGCTTTCTGTACCTGACCCTGCTCATGGCTGGTCCTTTGTGCCTAAACCCCAATGGGGCACCTCCGGGAGGAAGGATAAGGTGAGGAAGACACCGAGTGGTCAGGACCTACAGACGGTGATTGCGCGGACGCAGATGGAGTTCCTAAAATGACTCCAGATAGACGGTGGAACCCCACCTGAGCTGTTCAAGACCCTCAAGGACTGCTTCCATTCCTGACGCCGTGGCAGAAACCTTTTCAAAGCTCACGCCACAATCACATAGCGCCATCTCAACTCACCCTGGTACTTTCATCTCAGTGAAAAGAAATGAAATAATATGAAATGGGAGAGAGGAAAATTCGTAGAATGTAAATATATATCCATTTGTTTAAGTGAACAGGGGAAACCATGAAGAAATCCATGGTCAGGAGAGCCGGCCCAATGGGAATTGAACCCGGGACATCGAGAAAGCGAGTCAAGGGTTACCTGCTGAGCCACCACGCTAGGTATTTTTCGATGACCCAATCTCTCTAAATATTAATCTGAACGTTTCACTAATTTTTCGATTCTCTGTCAATAGAAATGCGCTCCAGACGATCTCGGACGATGAAATGAGACTGTCTATTGAGATACCCAACTTCTATGTCATTTCCAAAAGTCATTCTGAGGTTGCTGAGAACCTGCAGCATAATTTCTTCTGTGCTAGACGATCTGGCCTCTTCTTTGCCGATGAGCACCAATCACTTTTGTACTGCCTTTTCCAAACTACTGACACCATTTCACATTGCGTTCAACCCATATACGGCCGAAATTTCACAATGAATTTCCATGCAATCCAGACATTTGCCCAAAAGCATACCTCCTATTTCAATCTACGTTTCCAATTGACACGTCATTTTGTACTTGTGCTACAATGAATCTCTTACACCCAAAGTGATTCCAGGAAGATCAGACATGAATTCTGTTTGCGCAATGCTGCCAGAGTAGGGGCAACAAATGTAGCTTAATTTTTTAATGCTCTTTTTATATCAATCGGAATAATTCCATCAGAATCAGAGAAGAATCTGCCATGACCTTAGTGAATGAAGGTATTATCTTGAACTATTCCTTTCCGAGAAGTTTTGCGATACAACTGCATGGAGTGTCTTTTGGTCTCAGACTCGAATTGATGAATCCACGTTTTATCTACCATTACTATGCTCCCTTTGTTCCCTATGCCACTAGCTAGTAAGCACGAATATTCTGATTAGTAGATAATAAATTATATTGATATTACCGATAGAGATCAAAGGCGCATTGTTTGGTTATTCGCGATCATTCTGAATGGGTAAGCATACCACCGCGTTTCATCATTGCAGGTGTGACTGCAGTGTGCGGTCGTCTGGAATGTGGGTGATTAATGAGACTGCCTGGTCCTTTTTCCCATGATCTTTTTAACGAGTGTTAAATGCCCGCTTTTAATATTGTAACATTGCAAGCAGTAATATCTGACCATCCAATTATCTTATGACAGACGCGGCGGCAGGGGACTGTATTGGCCAATATGGCATCACTCAGGGCAAACCGAATTACGTGAGTCTGGATGTACGGGCGGGTTCACTGAACTGTTATATTGGCCTTGAGTCTCATGTTGTTTAGCCAGTATCATTTGAAAAGTGAAAAAAAATAGCATGTGTCTAAACCTAGAGTAAAGTCTGCTAAGAGCACTGAATAGTAAACACTAAGCCTTATTATTTTATTCTACTCCACAAAGAGTGTTTATTTATAATTGATATGTCCACACCGAGTCCACTAGTGCTGTCAAGAGATTATTCTAAGACAATTTCTCAGCTGATTGAGCTCCAAGTAGTAATATGACATGAGTGTATAGAAAAGAATACATTCTGTTTACGACTCCGTGATTAGAGACCAAAGCCATTCGTGTTGGTCTACCGATTATAACAGCCTTTTTGTATAACGATCAACAATTCTTTTATTCACCGCAAGCTCTTCATCTATATGTATGTTATTATTTACTTTTTTTTTTCCTTAAACATTTCTGAAAGTTGGTGATGGTTTCATTTTCCACCAAAAGAAATTCTATTGCTGCTTTGGCGTATATAACGCACTTTACAGACTCCTATTTGAAAGTTAACAGCATCACTTTCACCAAGTGGAAGAAGACGAAATTAGAAGGGATAGTGTGCCAAGGTTTAAAGATATTACACGTAAAATTTGTATTTATCCAAGATAAACTGGTGGAGGAAAAAGTGTTTTGCGTTGGTACTTATTGAAGGAACCTAGTATTAATCGAATGAACCCAGCTCAACCAATGTTTTTACAGGAAATTTAGGTATGATACTTAATTTGGGGCGATGACCCGTTTAATAATGTTATTTAAAGTCTATTCGTAAAAAAAATGTTTCAATTTACGGTGATGTGAAAGAAAGAACTGAATTTTTCAATAATACTAGCCGGCAAGTCATTCTGGATTCTCAGGTAATATCTACAAATGTTTCTTTTCAAAAACCAATTTCCTGTGAAAACTCAAAAATAAATTTGTAGTCTGTCCAAATAGTTTTCTGTCGGTGCCATTCTCAACCCCTTTTCAAGGTAGCTAGTTTTTCTTTCAATAGTGCCCATTTATGAAGTACAACTGAGATATAAAAAAAAGGTACTATTTTTACCTAACACTGGAGGAGGTGTATTGCCTAATGATCATCTCTAAGAAGGGTCTGAAAATCCGAGCCCTGCAAATGACAATATCTTGTGAACTACTTGGCCTAGGACTGCACAAGAGTTGACAATTTATTGTAATCTATAATCTGCTCACTGTTATTTTTTCCTAACGTAAACAAAATCGTGCAGCTCTTTTTTCATTGGATCCAGGACGACTTACATCCCTGATATTACGCACAGTAGTCCCTAAAGGAAATTACAGTTTAAACTTTAATAAGGGATCTTTTTAATTAAGAAAACCATATTAGCGAACACCGTAATAATTTTGAGAGATATCAGTCGTTATGAATAACTTATTATGCATTTTAACTATTAGTAATTTATGCGCATGTTAATCTTTGAACGCAACAAAGAGGCGGCATGGCGGAAGTAGTGCTGTCCTGCTAGTATTGGAGAACACTGTCAAGGAAATTCGTTGAAAAGTCGCAAGATGGTTATTGTACAAAATTATATTAATGAGTTTGTAAATAGTAACCAGAACTAACAAATAAATTCGTTGCATTAGCTGTTTGTAGCGCTAATGATATACTTAACAAATCGGAGCCATGCATTACGGAGAGATACATTCATATTTGTTTACGCCGGGATGAAAGTAACGGAGAACGTATTGCAGGTATATTTTCTTGAAGCCAATGGACATTGTGATTTTTGAAAAATAAAACTTATTGCTAGAAGTATACTTTTTAATGATTGTTGGACCATTATTGGAACTTCATTGCGATGAAAACAGTGCATCAACAACAGCTTAGTTTCAGAAATATTTGTAATGCTAGTTTTAAGTGATGTGTTCCCATTGATATACTATTTTATTTTACTGTAATTGCTTAATTAACTTTTAAAAAGTACTATTCAATTTTCTAACACAACGTTCAATCTGAGGCAAACACACCTGACGAGATGTGACGTTTCAGGTACGAGGGGCGCTCTGAAAGTTCTCGTTCTGACCAAGAAAACATAGGATTTAAGAGAAATATTTTTTCAGCATGTTGCCTTATAAATCAGTACTTCAACCCAATAACTTTTCAACTTTTTAATACCCTCAGTAAAGTATAATTTGTCCAAATGTGAAAAATAAGCGCCTCTCGCAGTTTCAACCTCATCATTGGATGTGAATCTTCGTTCGCCCAGCTATTTCTTCAGATTTGGGAGCAAAATCCGGTGAATATGGGGAATGTGGAGGCACTTGGAAGCGAAGGTCATGCCGTTTTGCAGCAATAACCCCAAATGTATGTGAAGGTGCATTATCGTGATGAAAGGAAACCTTCTTTTTCGCAGGATGTGGATGTTTAGCCTGAATTTATCTTTCAGTTGATCCTGTAGTGAAGCGTAATACTCTTTGGTGATGGTTCTGCCCTTCTGGAGATATTCAACGAGCGCCATGCTATGAGAATATCAGGAAACCGTAGCCATGACTTTCCCCGCAGATGGAACCCTTTTTGCTTTCTTTAGTGCACTTTCACCGTAAGGGGGAGGGGGCGCGACTTCGGTCGTTGTTCTTCAGATGCTCCAGGTGCGGGCTCTGCGGACCCTGAGTGCCCGTGGTACCTCTGACGTACTAGAGGGAGCCGGGCCGGACTTGATTCGAGCCCCTCCCGGAAGGGAGTTGTCCGGATTGGGTTGGACTTGGCTTGGCAATGGACCCGTCACTCACGGGAATTGAGGACCTACGATGGCGGCGTGTCCCAGGGGAGTGCCTAAGGCGTGTACCCTGGGGGCCGGTGCGCCGGAATCGCCGTTGTTAGTAGGGAGGGTGGTGGCTACCTTAATGCTGGGGTGACTCACCTCTTAAATACGAGTAGGTCTAAGCTAGTATGACCTATCCACCAGTGAGAATCTGGAAGCTAAGGGAACTTAGCGCGCCTGGGCGACGCAATCGTCTGCAGCCGAAAGGCGGGTCAGTTTAGGAAACAAGGTACCGTCCTAATGCAAAAGACCACCGGGTAGAACAGACCTCTGTGTTGTACCCCTGAACCCAGGGCTTAGTAAACCCGACACAATCAACCTGTTGCCACTCACTGTTTGGACTGCTTCTTCATCTCTGGCGTGATGAATTAAAGTTTCATCTATTGTTATCAAACGTCAGAGAAACTCACTGGAATTGCATTTAAACAAGTCATTTTTTGCAATTATCATTTGAATGCGTTTTTTGTCCGTTGTTAACTAATGCGATACCCATCGAGCGGACCACTTTCTCATACTCAAAACTTCGTGTACAGTGTAGCAGCCTACTTTGCAATCTGTCAACTAGCGTACCTTCAATCGGCGATCATTGAGTATGCCATTGTTAATTTTTGTCACAATCTCGTCTGTGGTAGCAATTTTTTTTAATGGTGTTTATCGTCCATTTTTACTCCTGAGGCAACATAGGCGGTGGACACTGATGATACATGAGATGAAGTGACAACCAGAGAAAGACTTTTTTTACGGAAGGAAAGTTCCAGGCCTTTGTTTAGGGTACCTACCCGGCAATTGCCATTCATGAGGACTGAGGAAAACCTAGAAGAAACCTTACTGGAGAATGTTCCTGGGGAGAATTGAACCCCAGACCTCCCGCTCATGGGCCTGCGCCTTAACGACCTCGGCCACCCGTGGCGGTGGTAGCAGTTTTAGGACGCCCTGAGCGCTCATCATCTTGAATGGATGTGCGACCATTCTTAAATGCAATTTCCTACCTTTTAATCGTTGAAAACGAAGGGGAAAATCCTTTAATGTGGAATCTAACTCCTTTTTCTTTATTTCTGTTGGGGTTAAACCCTTCAAAACAAAGTAATTTATCACAGCTTGCATTTCAGTTTTATTATTTTTGTAGAAAATGTTAAAACTAGTTTGTTTGCACAATCGTCACAAACAATGACTATACTTACGAGTCTGAAACTTTACAACGAGTCATCTAAAGATGATACTTAACAACTATCATAGCAATTTGGTCATCTTCATGACATCTCAAATCAGACAACACCACGGTTGGCCGAGGTTGTTAAGGCGCGGACTCGTGAGCGGGAGGTCTGGGGTTCGAATTCCGCCAGGACCATCCTCCTTGACTGAGGTTTTTTCCAGGTTTCCCTCAGTCCTCATAAATGGCAAATGTCGGGGAGGTACCCCAAACTTAGGCCTGGAACGTTTCTTTCCTTAAAAAGGAATTCTTTCCCACTCGTATCATTTCATCTCATGTATCATCAGCGTCCAACGCCTGTGGTGCCTCTGTAGTAAAAACGGCGTTAAACACTATTCATTCATTCATTCATTCACTCATTTTATTGCACTCCATGTCAGGCCGAGAACTTTTAGAACACCCCTCGTAATGTCTCATGGCAATACCGCCTCCTCTCACCTCTTCCGAACAAATACTCTACACACTTACTGATACACTGGTATGCACCGCGACTGCAAACCAACTGCAGATGATAACCACAAAATAGAAATTTCCTATAAGTAAATTTTACGCATAAAAATGTATTAAGTAATAGTTACAGGAAATGAATCGTTGACTTGTTTGAGGGTGCGGGGGGGGGGGATGCGCAAACTAGCGATTGGAAAAGCCACCAGATCAACCTGTAAAATGTCAGGCACTGATAAGTGCATGAAAAGTGCCTCGTAAATTAAATTATTATCGTCTTGTATGGATTTAAACGCCATTTTGCAATGTGGAAAGTACGAACATTCATAAGAAATGAGTGAGTTAAAATTTTAAATACTTCTATGATCATAGAAAAAGCAATATGCAAAATTTATTGCTCATGAGTATTATAGAAGCTCTTCTGAAAAAAAAATTGAAACGTGAGATTGTTAAAGTATAATACCGCCGGCCGAGATGCCACCAGAATGTTATTAAACGAAGTCCAAGCTGTGAAGTTCATCGACTGACTAACAAATTGGTGATATTCTTCTATTTAACAGTCTACAATTTCTCTATTCAACCTCGATGGCTAAGACCAGAAGGGATGTTACATTAGGATAACAGGCGTCACTTCGGGGAATCGAGCTAAGTTGACTTCTCCAGGAAATACGAGTGTTTCCAGATGAATGCTGAATAATTTAGCCAACTCTTTTAAAAGTATAAGTAATTATTAAAGAGTTATCTGATACACATGGATGTGGATCCTCCAAGCACCAAGTCTTCTCTCCTGTCTCTGAATAAATTAAGGGATCTTTTATACAAGTGTAATGCCCAAGGAGAGGTAATAACCAACTAGTCTAGACATAAGAGTTATTGTTGTTTACTTCTCTCCACCATGAGGTTAACAGTTACCAGGTCCTGTCATCATAAGTTTTAAGAGGTGCATGGTTAAGCTTAAAACTAAACAGTACTTCGTCAGCACAATAATTCTGTCTATCTATAACATGCACACGTAGACATAATATTTTAAGTGGGTGGAAAAGAAAGTTGTTTGTTGCTTTTGTTTATACAAGTGTTTCTCAGAGGACCCTTTCAGGTCAACCTATGAGTGACAAGGCGCCACCCTTTATATTTATTACTTTTACGTCTTACTATGTTTGGGTTTATACAGCATGTTTCACTAACTAGGATATACAGTGTGCTCTTATACAATATCATGTTCTTATTATACCTTGTCAACGTCACGATTCCTTTTAATATCACGCTTTCGTTACGAAGTCGACTCCTCGTTACAAAGGTTATTCCCTCTAATCAATGAACTTTAATAGCAAACAAAAATGTCGCCGAAATTATAAATAACAAATAAAATCTAATGAAAATTAAATATGAAATTACAAATAAAACTCTTGAACTTTCTGAGCCACTGACAGATTTATTTACTAATGTAAACCTATAAAAATTGTCATGCACGAATCTGTTTTTATAGTACTCTCTGTTAATGAGCTGATTTTGTAATATTTTAGGCATTTAGAACTTGTATCACTGAGTCAACAGAGCTCGGGGCAAATAATCTCCCATATTATGGACAGATAAATCTCAATAGATGACTAAGACGGAGAATTTGAAAGGAAATCTATCTTCTCCTTCCTAAAACAATTTGATCTAGAAATTAAATAATGTAAACGGGGGTGGTTCTAGCCCAGGGCCAGTGGTGAAGCATCCCAGTGTTTATTAAATAATTTAAAGTTTCTAACTGAGCTTAAATAAATGACGAAAATTTGTTTCTTACATAAGTTAGAATTTAATTAACGTAATTAATTTTTACATGGATTTAAAAGTATATTTCTATTGCATATGTTATTATAATATATAGAGTATTGTGATTAAAAAACTAAGAACCATGAAATAAAGCTTAAACGTAAATTGCATAGTATATCTAGTATGTGCACACTACAATTAGCATTTTTCGATTGGTCGATAACAATGCTCTCTGCAATGAAAAGATGGTATATCTGACAAGGTGGATTATTCTAACGGTAGAAAGTATTTTTTTTTTTTCGTACCAGTTTTCAGTAGCAAATAATAATTAGTCTCTGTGGTCGGAACTTAAGAGTTGTTCTTATACTAGTGATGCGATCACCCAAGTTGGGAGGCCCGGAAGCAGAATATTTTTTTTTTTTTTTTTTTTTTTTTTTTTGCAAGTTTAGTAGTAATGGCAGCAGTGGAATTAGAAGCGAATTAGAGATGGTTCGATATAGTATAAAAATAATACTAGAGAAGTTACAGAACATGAAAGTTATAGAGAGTGTGAACCCAATAAGTTGAAATGTGCCAAACTCTCCCCCCAATGAGGAAAGAAGAACATTTTAGCACCAAAGGTCATATTTTTGTTGGTATCTTGATTTTCTATTGTAGCGTCAATCCGCTATCATCGTTATTAAACAAGCTCGCCATAGGTAACAACAACCCCAGCCAACGCAAATGGGACGAGTTGGCTCCAACAATGACCTAAGGTAACAATCAATGCTAACAACCATTGCTAACAACATTGAATGGTTAGACGCGCGCCACAGCGGCGATAGTATATAATATACTTGAGACTCAATAAACTAGAGAGCGCCACAGGTACTATGCGATAATGACCGAAACCTGGCGGCAGGTCTGTCCGCAGTCAGAGTTCCTCTTCAGACGCAGTAGCAGAAGGCGCTAAGTGAGTTTTCAACTGTGATAGTTCCAAAGGCTCAGCACATTAGTGCCGAAAATACTTTTTTCGGTGAAAGTGAAACTAAAGCTGCCCACACACATTTGTACATATACATTAATGTATTTCGTGTAAACGTAACATTCATACATGTGTTATGACAATGTACGTGTAAACAGAGTTAATACTCACACAGTTCCACCAAACAAGTGTTAATTATACCATTATTGTGTGCCAAAAAAAAAAAAAAAAAAAAAAACGCCACACACCCCACAAGTGTAACTACAAGGGAGTCCCTACGCCACATCAACAGGAAGCAGAACTGCGCACTCATATTTGTACATATACATTAATGTATTTCCTGTAAACATCACATTCATACATGTGTTTTGCGTGTTGTGCTGTGACAATGTACGTGTAAACAGAGTTAATACATATTTTCCCCCAAACAAGTGTTAATCATACCATTATTGTGTGCAAAAACCGCCACACATAAGTGCAATTATTGGGTGCCCCACGTCACATCAACAGGAAGCAGAACTGCCCACTCATATTTGTACATATACATTAATGTATTTCGTGTAAATGTAACATTGATACATGTATTGTGCTGTGACAATGTACGTATAAACAGTTAATACACAGTTCCCCCAAACAAGTGTTAATAATACCATTATTGTGTCCAAAAAAAAAAAAAACGCGACACACCCCATGAGTACAACTGAAACAAAAAGCAGCGGGGCCACGTGCGCTGCACGGAGCGTCCTCACGCCACATCAACAGGAAGCAGAGGAGGAAATGGCTTAGCGCCTCGCACACAGGTTACTTGACGTTACAAAGAGACACAAATGCTGTATTGCTGCTCTGCTGTTGCTACTGCTGCTACCGCCGGAGCATTGAGAGAAAAAGGGAATGGGGTTTCCTAGGGGGAGGCCAGTTTATAAGAGCACGATAGCATGTTAGTGCATTTATGTCTTGTTTATATAAATGAGACTGAATATGTGAGCAAGGTAACAGAATTTTGAAAGGCTTCCATTTAGCTTATTCAAACGCTATATGATATAAACAATGAATGAGAAGTTTCATTTAAATGAGATAGTAGGTGGATTTATAATGTCTTGCCTTGTGGAATCAGCTGCTGTTAGAAACTGATTCTGCTATTGCTAATTTCACACGAATGTGAGGTAATGACATTTAAATGATGTAGTTTAATGATTTAACTAGTTTAATTGGTAACTACATGATTTAAATCATGTAGTTACCAATTCGCAAGTATATCATAAGTATTTTACAGCATTCCTTCCAGTAATAAATACGAGCGTGATAAAGAAAGTATAGGTTTAATGTGACCTTGGCGAAGTAACTGTTTGCGTTCCTCACCTGTAATTTATCGTAATAAATACACAGTGTTCCGGAGAGCATATATTTGAAAAAATATCTGTGTTAGCAACCTTTTATTATGTGCAATCATATATTTCCATAAAATGAACAGTATTTCACAACGAATGTCCGTGCTACTGCAAAAATATCTGTACACGTACGTCTTGTAATTGCGGATGAAATCAGTAGACAGCAGCACAAACTGCCGATAAATTTGCTGGTGTTGATGAAGAATAAAATAGGTTGTTTAAATTATAAAGTATTAATTGGTTTGTTAATACAGCAGACTTATTTTCGAAATGCGAGCTGCTTCAATAACCTTACTTAGTTCAGCATTAACTACTGCTGTGTTAGGAAATGCTTATTATCAAAGGAGACAATTTCATCCTTCATAACAAAATCAAATTCAAGTATGGCAGTAGGTAATTATTATTTATTTCTTGAATCTTGAATTTATCATTGTATAGCGCTGACAAGATTCGATTCAACCGAACGAGAGAAGTTAGTGCGGAGTTAAGCGTTGACAATTTAGCCCTTTTTGGGGCTAGATCTAACCTTTTGTACTTTGTCTTTAACCTGCAATTTTTTAAAAGCCCCTTCGGGCGTTCTACCTCTTTGAGATAACATTTGGAGTAAAATCTAGGTTTTTATTAAATTCGACTCATTAGCATTCTAAACGTACCGCACTCGCACATTACACGCAGTAAGGTATACACTTGTAATTTACTTTGTTGTTGTACATGGTGCAAGGCACTGTAGTCAATTTAGCCATTTTATGGGTAAATCAAGCATTTTCACAGCAACATTTATCTATATAAAATCGTGAAATGTTTATAGCCAGAACTTAGCTTATTTAACAAACGGAACCAAAAATGTAACGTTTACTCTTAACATAATTTTAATTGTTCTGCCATTAAGCAGGCAGTAAAATGCCAAAAATCCATCGCCTCAGTTGTTAAGTTGTGAAGAAGAAGAAGAAGAAGAAGAAGAAGAACAAATAGAGTAAATTCCCACTTGCTGTGCACTTATATTGCATTCATTACTACTGCTACCTGCCTATGGGGGATGGTATTGCGATGACACGTCCATGCTAGAAAATATTTAGCCCCCTTGAGAGGAAATTTGGCTCTTTTGAGATACGAGTCTAACCCTTTCTGTAGTTTAGCAGTGGCAACAGTGGTGCGGATGCATGTTTAAACTGGACTGGATGCACGTTACTATTTTTGCAGTTGTAGTTTTTATAATAATGAGTGCATCGAAACACTTCATATGTCTGGAATGTGGGAAGGAGTATAACTACAGGAAAACACTAAGACAGCATGTTGCTAAAGTACACCCAGAAAAGTTGGATGTTATCGCGCCCGTTCTAAAAAGAGAGCAATCGAGTGCATCAAAACAGTTCGTATGCCTGGAATGTGGGAAGGGGTATAACCACAATAGAAATCTAAGACTGCATATTGCTCAAGTATACCCAGAAAAGTTTAATGTTATCGTGCCTATTCTAAAGAGACAACAATCGTGCGCCTATCACGTGAAATTTGCAACAAGAATTTCAATTATGCATCCATCTTCAAAGGCCATCAGCAAATTTTCCATGGTGAGTGTTCAGCTACAAAGAAAACAATGACCTGCAGCTTATGTAGTCATGAAGCAATATCAGAACTTCTTTTATTTGAGCATTTAGAATCAGCACATGAAATAAAAGTAAAATCGGATGAACTACATTTCTCATCCTTTGACGATTTTAAAAACTGGAAGCAGGAAATTGAGGAAACAACAGGATCGATGTTTGTAAAATATACTGGTTCTCACATTTCTGGCAATTGTAAGGCATTATTATGTGTGTCATCGCTCAGGCAATTTTGTTTCTCAAAGTAAAGGTGTCAGACACTTAAAATTACAAGGAAGCAATAAAATAAGCGGCCGTTTGTCCTGCAAAGATACGAGTCTGGCAAGCTGAAAATGGAAAATGCCTAGTTACATTTATCTCAACTCATGCTGGTCATCAACGTGACTTAAGTCACTTGGGACTGTCAAAAAAAGAAAGAAACAGTATAGTTATAGATATTGCAAACAAAGTTCCTTTTCAAACCATACTGCACAAAATTAGAGATTCGGTGTCAAATGCTAAATTACAAAGAGCTCACATAGTAACCAGACAGGATTTACATAATATTGAACGATGCTATAATTTGTGCTCCTCGTCTGTCAGGCATCAAAGTGTTGAGACTAGTGTTGAGGCATGGGTAAATGAAATGAACTCGAGTGACAGCCCCTGTATGTTGTTTTATAAACCACAAGACACAATCAGTGAGATTTACCCAGAATTAAAAGGCACAGATTTTGTATTATAATGAACAATGCACAGGGCAAACTATTAAAGAAGTTTGGAAACGACTGTGTATGTAGTGATGTAACGCATGGATTTAATAGCTATGGTTTCGAACTCATAACATGAGACAAGGGTTTCCATGTACTTTCCTAATATCCAACAGGAGTGATTTTAGGTGCTGCCCATATTTTTTCATTGCATAAAATTGAAAGTTGGAAATATTTCCCCTAAAGTTTTTATGTCAGATTTAGCAGAGTCCTGCTATAATGCTTGGATTTCAATTATGGAAGTGCCAACAATGAGACTCTATTGCACATGGCACATAGATAGAGCCTGGAGAAAAAATATAAAAAAAGTCAAAGGCCAATAAAAACAAGCATGTGTTTACAGGATTGTAAGAACATTACTGGAAGAGATAGATGTCACTGCACTTGAGATAATGCTTCCTGCTACAATAAATCAATTGAAATGTGATCCTGACACCTTTGAGTTTGCTTCATACTTCCAGGAAAACTATGCGAGTAATGCACAATGCTGGGCTTACTGTCACAGGTTGCATGCTGGATTGAATACCAACATGCATATTGAGCGAATGCATCACACACTCAAATATACATACCTGCACGAAAAATATACAAAACGTCTGAATAAAGCAATTTATGCACTTATGACCTTCATTAAAGATAAACTGTTTGACAGGATAATTATCCTAACTAAAGGAAAAGTGACTTCAAAAATTATTATTAGGGAAGATGGCGGTTGGCAGATCCCATCCTCATCAAACATGGCAGAGATGTATTTTGTGAAAGATAGGGGTGTGAACTGTGTGTGCAAATTAATCTGCAGTGAATGTATTACATGCATACACAGATACTCTGCACGTGCATTGATTCCAGCATTAAATGGAATATGTGTAAACACTTACACAGGATGTCAATTTCAGCAATGCAATGAACACCATGATTATGCAAACAATGATTTAATAATAGACACTGGGGATGTGTCTGTTCTCAATGAAAAGGAGGAAATACTAGCCCAAGTAAGCAAAGAAAGTCACAGCTTTTCCGTTCCATTATTGCAGATAAAAGATCAAATTGCTAACAAGTTTTTGGCTACATTTAAGGAAATATCCACAACCACAGAACTTGAGGTTGTGAAGAAACACACAGCATCCTTAAAGGCAACATTAGCTGCAGTTCGGATACAAAATGAGCAGGTATTTATGCCCACAGGCAAAGAAATGTCCCAAAAGGGAAAAATTTTCCCACAGAGAAGGCTCTTTGCAACAAAGAAGCTAAGGAAACCTCGCCACATTCACCTTCCAAAACTGATAAAGCGGAAACCAATAAAATTGCACTGTCATTAATTATAAAATCTGAAATGGGCACTTGCCCATGAATTCAAATTAAGAAATATACTCATATGCTGTTTTCACTGGAGTGTTAGCAAAAAGATTACAAGAATGGGCAGAGAGAAAAAAGAAAATTTCAGTATTTCAATCAGGCTTCAGGAAAGGTAAAAGAACAGTTCACAATATTTTTATAATTAGAACATTAGTCAATAAATATCTTAGTAACAAAAGAGGTAGAATCTATTTGTTGTTTCTGGACGTGGACAAAGCTTTTGACACACTTTCTAGAGAAGCACTTTGGGTAAAACTGAGAAAGAAAAAAGTAAACCAGAATTTTATAAAGATTATTCAGAATATTTATAAGGAAAACAAATGTGTTAAATATGAGAAAGGGCGAGTTACAGAAAAAATATCAAACAATGTAGGTCTAAGACAAGGATGTAAATTAAGCCCAGTTCTCTTCATTCTATTTATTGATGATGTTATAAAGAAATTAGCAAAGGGAATGTACATTTGCCAACTATAAATAATATAGAGATACCGGGTCTGCTCTTTGGAGATGATTTGGTGACAGGTTCTTTAAAAGTGTAGGATTAAAACGAACATTAGAAACTATAGGCACATTTTGTAGAGGATGGGGGCTTAAGATAAATAAAAACAATCTAAGATTATGGTGATAAAAGAAGGTTTCAAATTAAAAAACATGAAAAATGGTGGTGGGAGGGCACAGAAATTGAAGTTGTCAAGAAAATTGATTATTTAGGTGTTAGATTGTCTAGTAATGGGAAATGGAGCGATCAAAAAAGGAAAGCAGTAGCAGCCATGAGTGTAATCAGATCTTGTGTAAACAAAATACCAAATATGCAAGTAAAATGGTTAGAGAGAATATATGGCTTAATAGTGGAGAGCAGAATTATGTATAGAATAGAAATTTGGGGGCCAGATGAAGGATGGAAAGGGGAATTGTTCTAGGCTTACCTAGGTCTTCACCTAACGAGGTTGTCCTAATGAAACTATGAAGATTGGGTTATAAAAGCACGGGTCATAGGAAGAGTATTGAAATATTGGCATAGAATAGGGAGACTAGAGAAGGAGAATATTATTAATCAGTGTTTGGTAGTACAAGGAAAAATCATGGGGAAAGGAACTTGCTTATCTAAAATCCAAAATATCCTACAAGAAGCTGGCATGGAACTAGTATGGTATGAGAAAGCAAGATTGCATAAAGGATTTTGCAAAGAGATAACAATAAGAATTGCAGATATAGAAAAATAGGAACTATGGGCAAATCTTTACACCAAAAAATCTGTGAAATTATATAATACACTAAAAATGTGTGGGGAAGAGTAAGATGTATTGAAATTTGTGATAAGGTTGGAAGATAAGGGCTAGCATGGTTTAGAACAGAAGTAAAATATTTAAGTGGATTAAAAAATGGATACACTAAGGGAAACTGTCCTATGTGTGCAGAAACAAATAGTACTTGGCATTGTATACTAGAATGTAACCAAACCAAGTTTTGGAGGGAACAGTTCCTATTACAAAAATGGGAAAACCTACCAGATGAAATAAGAGGTAGAAGAATTTTAAATTTAAAATCAGATGAAAACATTAAGCAACTGTGAAAATACATAGGCAAGTTAAGACAAAAATGGTTATGAGTGTAAAATACTTAAGAAATGTGCACGAGAATGATATTGTCAGATAGTGAAAGGAGGATGAAATGAGGGAGGGAATGGGAGTAGTTATCTAGTATTAGTTAAACAGGACCCTTATACGCCAATAGCCAGGGTATTAGTATGTATAAGGTCCTAAGATTTTTTGATTTATTTAAGGATGCTCTTTAACAGCTCAGGTCATCAGCGTTAAGGTCCTAAGGAATGAGCAACTCTCAAGGGTAGAAATTTGGCCGAATGGGTTTAATTAAAAAAGAAGGAAGGTTTAGTATTAAGGATATATAATTTAATATTGTACTGAATGCATAAATTACTTTTAATGTTGTGCTTTGTTTTTGATTGGATCAAAGCCAGTCCCCCGGATATTCCAGCAGGTAGATGCTGATGAACCGGGGACTGGGAGGCTGAGCCAACCAAATTGCAACAAATTTGGATTGGATTCAGTGCCTTCTGGAATTGTCGAAGGCACTGTTCCTAAATGTTATAGTTATATTTAAAACATAAGCAATGTTATAAATACAGTTTATATGTATATAAGATTATAATATTTAAAATTGTATGTTAATGTAAAGAGAAATAAATTCAATTCAATGCACAACAAATAACAATACATGTAATTTTATTTAAAGCCCATAGAGGTATAAAGTCTTATATTGAAGGTTATAGTATACAAAAATAATGTCCCATCCCCCTGATAATATTTATATTGTAAAGACTTAATGCTGTCTATAGTTTTAAAGGCAGCTAATGTAATAAACAATTTAGGAATTATAAACTATCTCACACATGACACTTACAAATTCACTGTAATACTTTGACACAGATGTGAGGAATGAAGTTATTAACTTATCTGAACACTGTTGCTATACTGCCAAAGTACTGTGTCTATATGTAAGATTAAACTACAGCATACTTAATGTTTGTATTGTCAGGGCACTTTTTGAAACATTCTTTAATTTTTTAAGATTTACATAGTGATTTCTTAATATGTATACAAGATGTAATTTTTTTACCAACAAGTAGCCATCACAGTGGCACTCATGGTTAGGGCATTGGTCCTAGTGAGCTGCAAAAATAACGACGCAAAATTGAATTCTGCCAGTCAAGTTGCATGAAGGTAATGTGAGCTTACATTACTTTAAATCATTTTATTCACTGTCTTGACTATATAGTTAGTACTTGGCGGCGATAAATGCAGTAAATATGAAATTCTACTACTTACAGATCCAGAATGCTGTAGATTACAAATAAGCAAAAGGAAATATGAAGCAAATTGTAAAAATGCTTTGTAACAACAGTGAAATAAATAATGGCATTAAACCTTAACTAAACAATAAATTATGTAAATCATGTGTGAGCTATAAATACTGTGTTATTTTTATATTTTCATATATAAAACCATTTATGGTCTCCCACATTGCACACACTGCTCTAAGCTGTACAACAAGACATTATTGCAAATATTCTGCACATCTCTTGCTTTATTGTATTACTGAGAGGGGAAAAAAATATTAAAATGAATTTCAATCGATGTTATACTCTGGGTTTATTAATGGAAAGCATTGCATTTGCAACAAGTAAAATTATGCAAAAGTACTTGTTAAAATACACGTATGCATGATAAATAATATCTGTAGCATGCTTAACAATAATTTTATTTTTTTCAATCATAAATACAGAATATTATCTTGAAGAATATATATATATAAATAAGGTGGTTTTTGTAGCACAATATTGTATTAGGCTTACAGCTACTCTTGTGAGATCCTTTAAGAGCTATTGTTATTGTGTTGTTCGTTCATTGTATACCTTATGTTAAAGTGCAACATAGATTAATTAATGTTGAAATTGTGACAAGTTGTGGAAGTTGGAACAACAAATGCCCTATTAAATATTACTGAAGAATATCTTAATATTTATGGGAGTCACTATAAAATTTTCAGATATTCAACATGGAACAACAAAAAGTTTCCATACTAGTGCATTTTTCACATACATTATAGCAAGTTCTATATATCAGTACCTCTACCTCTGGAATTAGTTCTTTGGTATAGCATTCATCTTCATTTCATTGGCAGCATCAGCTTCTTCTAGGCTAGAAAATCAGTGTCTATGTAGCAGACTCTTCAATTTTCTAACTGGAAGAAATTGCATAATACCAAGTTGAGACTGCAGGTATGATGAAATTATTAATTACTGAAACTAGAAGCAGCATAATCTAGGTGGTCCTGTTCTTGGTTGTCTCCACTCAATTTTTGAGAATGCCTTATTAGATACCTGTAATTGTCATCTGCTTTGTTCAATACCCTAGAAAGAAGAAGAGAAAAAAGGCATTGTAAAAGTAATATTTTTCATGTTCATTAAATTGATATAATTTTTACAACTTTTTACTCTATTGGAGCAAGATTTGTTTTTCAAATATTTAAATTGTATAAAATGATATGGCCAGATTGCAGATTTCATTTCTATATTTGTTGCATATGCTGAACATTCGGTAATACAGTTTTTTCAGAAATTTAAATTATGAAGATCATTTCTAACTTCAAAATGCCTTAAAAATGAATGTAAGTTTAATGCTTTTCTGCATGCTTACAGAATTCTACTTTGTACCTGACCTATATGCATTAACCAAGATTTAATTAAATTTAAAAACCAACATATTGAAACCACTAAAATGTAACTATTATATATTCTAGATTAAGCTAGTGAGTCGATTTTTGTACTCCTGTATTCCACACACTATAGAACTGCTCAAATGTGTTTCATGAGCTACTGCAGCTGATATTACCCCTCAGCATGTATAACTACCCTCAATCTTTCAGGCATAAATAATATCAGATTACTGTAGTGTAAACGAGAGGCTACAACATTTCAGGTTAATTAAAAATACAATGTTAAATGTTATCCAGTATTTTTAATAATAATTCAATTTGGAATCTAACACAGTAAAACACCCATTAATAATCTCTTCTAAGTTGGATTAAAACCATAAAGAGTGTTTTAAACATTCAACTCAGAAGAAATTATTATCCAGCATATTTAGGAACTATGTATATGAACTTCTGTAAAGGATTAAGGGATATACAGTATTTATGATAACAGATGGCACATAGATAACATAATGGAGTAATGTTTTTTGGGAGACCTTTTGACCAACAGGCCAGTTGGAGTCAGCCAAGTTCCATCATCTCTTATGGTACAGAAACATTTCATTTTTACTACTTGTAAGAATTCAAGAAGCTTTGAACTGAGGAAGAATTTTCACCTATAAATTAATTATTCTAGAGCAACATACATTACAGCAAAGTAATTTAACATCAATAAACCTTGTTACAAATTAAAAGAACTAATAATGAACAAAAGCCTACATTTTATTTACCAAGTTAGTTAAGTCAACTCCTCTCCTCCAAATGCAGTCGTTTTGCATATTCTGAGTTATCAATATTAATGTTTTATTTTATCAGAAGCAAAATGTTTCAAACTTTACTATTCATTTATCTGTTAAAACAGCAATGGTTTCAATATGTTAAATTACTTGCAAAATATACAATTTAATACTGTATCATAATATAAAGGGCTACAGAAAGAAGTTTCAAGAAACACCCTTGTAATTGAGACATCTGTTGGAGTTGTCAAATAATTGAGCTGCAAGCATAGCACCAATTTTATAGGTTTCCCCCGGGATTTTGGCATTCACATGAAGTTCCAAGGTCACCAATCCAGTTGCAAGAGCTTGTACTACTTGTACTAGCTTGTATTTAATATTATTAACATTATAAATCATTTAATAATTCATTTATTCACCCATGTCACATGAGGTGCTGGAGTTGCCTACCTTCATTTTCCACATATATCTGGTATCTGCTTATGAAATTACTCCTTACCCTTCATAGTTCTTCGGAAAAATTAAACCGAGCTCTTGACAATTTATCTAAAGTGAATGGATACTGAATAGTATTGCATAATTGAACTTTCATGTGGGAATTTCTTCTAAAATAATCTCCTGGCAGAATGAGCAAACATGTCGTTTCCTTCACTGTTCAAATGACGCTGATTCAGTGCCCTGAGATGCAAGGCCAATGCAGCAGTTTGATAAGCCCTGCCCTCCTGCCCCAAGTCATGTAGCCTGGCATTAAGTGATGGCTTATTGGGCAATGCAGTTTTCTGCTGCCACATCCTAATCAGGTAACTGGATGACTGGATATTATTTCAGTTAAATCACAGTTTCTGACAGATAATTGTAATAATTATATAAGTATTAATTGAAACCACAAATTTGGAGTACTTTCTGCCCTTTGGTGAAAGCACAGTCTTTGAAATTAATAACCAATAATTGAATACATTTTTTCTTAAGACACATGTCTGAAAAACATAGTTTTGAGATATACAAAAATATCAATAGCATGTGCACTTTCTCCTTCAAAAAACATTAAGTTATAGGTAGACATGTCAGAAATAAATAAAGTGTACTTTCATTTCGAAATGAATGCTCACAATTAATAAGCAGGATCCTGACCATAATTCTATTATGCAAAGAAAGTGCATTTTCAAAAAAAAATGATTCAATTATTCATTATACGAATAATACACTATAATTAAAAATAAAATCACAAACACTTATGACATCATACATCTTTCATACCACTGCCACGGGTGGCCGAGGTCGTTAAGGCACGGACTCGTGAGCGAGAGGTTTGGGGTTCAAATAAAACCGAATAAAAATCTGATACTTTTCAAAATAATAATAAATTTAAAACTAAATTTTATATGAACTAAAAAGTATAAAATAATTCATCCTAGCCAAATGTAGATTTATAACCCCATGCAAATTTATAATCTCATAAACTTTTTTAGAAAAATTCTTTCAAACGAAAAACGTGGGGCGCATGCAACAGTTTGTCTGAACCTTTTGTGTGATTAATATAAACTATAAATACTCTTAACAGTTATTAATTTTACCCATTGCATGCGCCCCAACTTTTTCGTTTGGAAGAATTTTTCTAAAAAGTTTACGAGATTGTGAATTTGCATTTGGCTAGGATGAATTATTTTATACTTTTTAGTTTTAAATTTACTACTTTTTTTGAATAAGTATCAAACTTTTATTCTGTTAAGAAAATAAAAACGTTTTTAAAAAAAGAATTTAAGTTGATTTGTACTTTTTAGTCTTGTGTGCACGTAATTTTGCAATCAGTATTAGACTTCTCGATTAAATAATGACAAAAATTGAGCAACTTTTAGATTTAGTTCATTTTGTTTTCTCTTGATCGCATCTAAAATAGAAAATTGTTTTATCTACTCTATTGGTATATCAAAACAGTTGATTAATTGTTTTTTTAATTAAAAACAAAACACAGAAACACATAGTTAATTTTGAAAATTTTTATGTCAGTATTAAATACATATGTACCAGATCCTCAATATAGAAGGCAAAATCTTTGATAATATATGTAACTCATTATATTAAATATAATGTAATGTGTAACACATGTTGCACATTAACACTAGTGCAATTGAATTTATGTAATGGAAATCATATTTATAAAATATTGTTTCTAGGGATTTAATTGTGAGGATTTACATTTGATGTTTTTATTTAAAAAGTTGCCATGTCGACTATACTGTTATCAAAATATTTAGCATGTCGTTGCGTGTCATTAGTGAGTCCAGAAGAACGTTTTACCATCACCTCAGTTGATCGTGCTTGAGCCATGCTTTTCTTGGAATTTGCGCGTTCGATATCACGCTGTTTATTTGAATAGTTGCCATGGCAACTATTGTTATCAAAATATAACAAAAAGAATTTTAAACATTTTAGATTCAAATAAAACGTTGAAATTAAATATAAATCAAGTTACACTATAATTTATGTACTGTATTGATAAATATAATAGTCATCATAGCAACTGTTCTTATTTTTAAATAATATAAATTTTATATTTTAATGCGTTATTAACGAAACTACAGAAATGTGTTCTTACGATTCAATCTTACATTTTTTAAAACCTTCGTGTTTGATATGCGCTGCTTTACTTTCAAAACTGCGGAACCATTGAACCATGATAATTGTCGAAATATATTGTAATCCATTTCTGACCCGTGTGCAAATTTTCAAATCTCAATCTCATTTAGAAATGCATAAAAATTAATTACAAAATTCCACCTGAACAAACAAGAAAGCGAGTTAATAACAACGTTTGAATGAAGAAAAACAAACAAACAACAGACGCTCCACTGGCAATTCTAAGTCCTTCGCTGCTTTAAGCGTGGATGAAGAGGAAGAAATGGAGAACACTAGCAGCATACAGGTCGAAGGAATAGAAAGAAGCTCAGCCGGTGTAAAGAAACCACCACCTGCACAAGCTCCCATATCAAAGAAAGACATATACCTAAACCTAAGAAACAAACCCAGCCATTTCTCCCCTTCCCACTTCCATCACCATATTACTGCAACTCCTACACCTACAGTCGCTACCTGCTCCGCGCAACGAGCAAACGCTTCACAGAAACCGCCAAGAATAATCATTCCAGATAAAAACATATCCAAGATCCTACAAATTATGTAGCAGCAATCAGCAGGCACCTACAAAATACAAAATAATAACACGGGCCTAAAATTCTTTTCGGAACGGAAAGATTTCCACTCCACACTAGACCGGCTGGCATGGGAAGACATACAATATTTATAGCTTCATACCCAGGGCCGTGCAACCCCTCCGCTTCGTGATGAAGTGCCTGCCTACCACAATGGTACCGGATATCATGGAGGACATGCCCGCACAAAGCGCAGAATGGAATTACTCAACTAGGACCATTGTGAAAACTATAGAGGCTGTGAGACATTCTAGCATCAAAAAGGCTGCATGCAACTGGCAATGATGGCCAGGCACTCTGGTGATGCACCGAGAGCAATTTGGAACCCCGCCGGTGTCAAAGCTGGCCACTCCTTTGCCACATGTTGGGAGGGACAAGTGCAGCTCAGCAGCCAACCAATGGGCTAACTCCCAGTCAGCCAATCCTGGCTCAGCCATAGGGGAAATAAAGGAATTGCTGGACCTACTGTGGGGCATAAATTTAAATACAATAAAACAATGTTTACAGAAGTTCCGCGGTGCCACGGACATCAGAGAGAAAATGGAGACAGTTTTTATGTTATTAAAGTCTTTTCCCTCCTAAACGGTGCAGGCATGGAGGCGTAAAATTTTAACTTGCTTGTTGCTGTGGAACGCATACGGCATTCGCAGGCAACAGCACGAACTTGAAGGTACCTGAGACGAAACAAAGTTGATATCGCATTCATTTGCGAAACTAAGCTAAAGCCGGAGAAAATTTTCAAGCTCCAGGGGCATATCTTTCGATCAGACCGCATTGGCAGACGGGGGGGGGGGGGGAGGCGCCATATTTTTAAAAAATACAATTGCTTGTGCTACTGTAACGCTTCTGATATTAAAGCGCTAGAGTGCACAGTACTAAAAATCCAGATAAATGATAAAACAGTGATGGTCATCACAGCTTACAGGCCACGTACCCCCACCTACTTTCTGCGAGACCTCAAAAAATTCTCGATTTAGAGGAACATGTAATTCTAGCGGGAGATTTCAATACTCTGCACCCTTGGTGGCACTCACGCCTTGAAAACGCGACTGGAAGTCTTCTCGTAGATTACGTCTTAGAAAATGAGACAGAGGTACACACCCCACCTTTTGGAATCGCTCGGGGCTCCACGATGGGGAAAATTTGGACTTCTCTGTCACAAAAATGTAGCTTTAATGACTAATTTTACTGTATACCATAATCTTGATTCCGATCACTTGCCTGTTCACTTTGAAATCTGTGGTGTCGTAGCGGCCAGAAATTTTAATCTGGGTAAGCGAGCCATCACAGATTGAAGCAAATACAACATGCACTTGCATGCGATGGCGCAACCAAGGCTGTCATATAACAACGAAGTAGAAATAGATGTTGGTATTGAAAACCTTACTACTTTGCTGCGAACGGCCAAAATGAATGCCACCTCCATCACTATCTCCCCACCCAGTTACGTCACGTCCCCGGAGGTGGATCGACTGATTGGCAGGAGACGCCGTCTAACGCGACATTGGAGGAACACTGGCGTTCATAGTTACCAGGCGTCAGCACAGTGGCTACGCAAAGTTATTAAACACCAATTGCAATGAATAAATATGGCCAGCGGAGAACAAGTTGTTAAATACCACACATTCGGAAAATTCTTTATGGGAACTAGATAAATCTTTCAAGGCATCCTCTAGCGTCAACTGGCATTGCGCTCCAAACTCCAGATGGCCTCGTTTTCCCCTCAGCGGAGAAAGCTGAAACCTTTGCAGACACACTCGCCGAAAGATTCAAGGAAAATAATACAAATGACCGCCAGCACAAACTGCAAGTTCGAGACTGGGTTGCACAGAAGCAAAGCAAGCACTCCGGTTAATAACGCCTCAGGAAGTCTTTAAAAATATACAATTACCTAGAAATCGTAAAGCTGCCGGCCCGGACAAGGTGACTAATGAGGACTTAAAACATTTACCAAGGACTTACAAAAATGTTCAACGCTTGTCTAAGGCTTAGTTATTTTCCAAACAAATGGAAGGAAGTGAAAATTGTCATGATCGCCAAGCAGGGTAAAGCACCAGAAACCCCTCCAATTGTACTCCCATTCGTTTCCTATCCACTATTGATAAGTCGTTTGAAAAACTCATCTTTCATCCCAAAAAACAAGTTTCGGAAATTGATGAACTCCCAAAATTTCAGTTTGGTTTCAGAAAAGAACATTCTTCAGAATTACAACTGTTAAGACCAATCGATATAACAGAACAACTTAACAAAGAGGCCTCAACCCTAGCTATATTTCTGAACATAGAGGCTGCATTTGACAGGTGCTGGCACGAAGGGTTTATTTACAAAATGCGCCAATACTTTCCCGGCCTTTTTACTTAATTCATAGCTTTTTAGAAAACTGACACTTCCATGTACAGATTAACTGTTCCAAATCACTCTTGCGATCAATGCATGCTGGCGTCCCACACGGGGCAATACTGGCCCCATACATACATATATTGTTTACAAATGATCTCCCAGTGGACGCCAAATGCAAAGTCGCAATATATGCTGACGACACAGCAAAAAATTGAAATTCGGCGCTACATTGAAAAATTCACGTCCTGGCTTCACCTCTGGGAGATTAACATCAACGCCAACAAATGTCAACCTACCATTTTTTCCAAGCAAAGTTGGCTTCTAGAAATCGATCTAGCGATAGATGGTGAAATGTTGCCCTGTCGACAGCAAATAGGTTAATTACGGGTCACGGTGGACCTTAAACTTCTTTGGAGCAGTCACCTGAGAAATATAGCCACTAAAGAGAGGCAGCGGTTAAAATTATGCGCGCCCATCCTCCGCAGTACATCCCTTAAACTTAAGCGTAAGTTAAATCTGTACCATTCCTTTATATTGTCTGTTATGTTGTACGCCTGCGTGGCCTGGGCTCACGCGTCCAAGTCGGCCCTTAACCACCTACAAACAGTACAAAACCTCTCGCTATGGAAGGCACTGAGAGCGCCTCTCACAGAAAACAAAACCTTACACGAGGAGGCGGGCCAGGCGTACGTGTGAGGATCCACCGCCATACAAACCCCTCCATCGCTGGCATTGGGAGGAGCGAACCAAAGCACCTGAGGCACAAACGCATCCGGCAATTCTAGAAGAAATTGCAAACATAAGTGTAAGTACATATTATAAATATCTGTGTTTATATATAACTTTTGGTTATAAAAAAAAAAAAGAGGAAAATTTTTCCACACATAAAACATCACTCATATAGGAACAAGAAATAATTGTTCTCTGAAACATAATAGTACTGTCAGCAAGGCTCAAAGCAAGGGCTTCGCATGGGTGTTAATAAACCCGCAAAAAAAATGTATTATCAATTACCAATTATAAACAAATATGTAAATTTGACCTGTAAAGCCGGGCTCCAGGTATTCTCCGAATAAATAAACCCAGTTCGTATCATAGGCTATTCTATCTAGTGGTCTCAATTTTTAGCGACTCTTCCGATATCTTTCTAGCGCCCTTCCTCTAATTCTGTGAACCGTCGTGGCTTAGTGGTACCGACCCGACGATCCCAGACAGCATTGCTGCAACGCTGTTCAAGCGAGCCTCGTTGGTAATGGCTAAACTGCATACACCCTATCGTCCGGTATGACGAACCCGCCGCATTCCCTGTGAGCCACCTTGCCAGAGGAAAACTCGGCCCGGGCAAGCAGTGCCATCACCTGCCGATTGGGCAATCTTCCTGCCTAAACCTCTCGCAACTAGAACGCAACCATGGATAACATCTGGTCCACATCTACATTACTCTTTCTTTTGTTATAGTACGTTGGTGTAATATTGTTAAATTGTTAATTTGGTAGTTTTGTAGATTTTGGAAGATTAATTTGGGAAGTAATTAATTAAATTTATATTTTGGTTCAATTAATTATTTTTTATTTATTGTTTTATTATATTATTTTAATCTAGTTATTAGGAAAATCTGTAAAATAATTTATTAAAATATTATTGAATTGTATAGTTATAATAACAATAAATGCAAAATTTGATATACACGCCCTGGTTTAGGAAACCAGGTGCCAGGGTAGTGTATACAGATTATATATATAGTGCGTTGGTGTGTTGGGGATCAAAGGTTAGTTACTGTAAGTTTAGTCAATATTACTGCTTAATATTACCTCGTGTTGTATGTTTAATCAAATATAGGATATTAGTGAATAGTGAAATGATTGTTGCGACCTGACCTCTGTACTACAGTAACTAATTTCCGATTTCCAGTTCATAGTTTTAAATGCATTAAATGTTCTTAAAAATCAGTATCATATAAAATGTTATATGTGTGTGAAACTAACATTTCCATAAAAATGGTGCTAATGCTGGGTACAATATTTCAATTGCTACGGTCACTTTTTCTTTGAATTCTAAAGTTTCTATTTCAATCCAGCCCACTCCCTCAGTTTTAAGCATCTATAACAGCCATTGAATACGTCTCCCATATCTGTGATGGGAGGCTCTACAGCTCCTCTGAATGCATCATAAATGGAATATGAACATTAATTTAATTTTAGAACATTAAAAATAATACGCATTTCTAATTTTTATTTATTATAGATATAGAGAATTTTCCATAATGTTTATTCCTCACAAACATAAATAGCACGAATAGTATTAGCAAAGTTTGGACCATGCTTCCAACCAGTTACAAGAATCACTGGATCTCCCAAGGAAACTAATCCTTTCTGCTTGGCAAACTCTAAGGCAAATGTTAATCGAGCATCCACATCATCTTCCCAGATTGATTTTGGCTCTTCTAAAATAGAAAAAACAAGTAATGTAGCTTTCTGCAACCAAGAACAACTGAGAATAATAAAAGTGAAATATTTCAGTGGACTAGCTTATCTCTACAAAAAAAAAAAAAAATACAAACCAAACTTAAGTTCATCATCATATAATGCTGCATGTCATAATTTCTCAGCTGTTCTGTTTTCATTATTTTTAAATACTTAATCGAAATTTGTCATAAATCTACTTCAGTTCTATTAGTATTTCACCTTCCTATTGACTTTAATTAAAAATATGCAGTGAAGTTATTTGACTTTTGAGCTGGCACAGTAAGGCTGCGTACTGAGACAGAGCAGTCGTTATAATGCATTTTCAGATAGTAGCTTGTAGTTCATTTGAGGAAAGATTTGTTAGCAAGTGGATGTGCGTTCGTGGTTACTCGACGCTTTCATTTTGTGCAAATTGTGTGCTAGTTGTTCATTGTTAGTTATATGCCACTAAACAATATTCTTGAAGAAATGGTTTTTATGTATCATACTTATGTGAAAAAGAATCTTGCTATGAAGTGATAACGCGATGCGCAAGAAAAAAAAATCTGGTTATCGTGTCCCAGGTAGAGAAACTGTTCGCCAAATTGTTTAAAAGTTACGAGAGACAGAAACTCTCGATGACAAGAAATGTGTTCCAAACCACCGTGTTCTTTCCGGAAGAAAATCAGGATGAAATATAGAAATTTCCTAAGCAGGTGCCTACAATATGTTGCTGCTGAGGAGCATCATTTTAGCATCTCTTATAACACTAGTCAGTGTTTATTATTATCATCATCAGTTTAAATACAGGATCATTTCAAGCTTTCAGTACAAATATAATTACTAATTTTAGGCGCAGCGACAAATTTCCAATTTCCGATTGAAGCGACTGCCCTTCCTCAGTAAGTAGCTGCTTTCAGAAGTCCTTCACTCAAATAAACTCACTCTATGCAAATAGGGGTTATGTATGCAGTCACTAATCCGAGGTCTTTCTCTAGCAATCGCTGTAATACAACTTTCATATTAATAATGTGGGGTGCTTCATTTTCATTTGCTCTCGGCCCGTTTTTACTTTATAACTCTCAAACTAACGATGTATTTCGGTGACACTGATGCAAATAAACATTAGTGTATAAAAAAAGTGATCTCTAGAAAATGTTAAAAATTGTTGTCAATAGCAGACCTTGGAAAAAACATAGGAATCAACAGGCTATAAACCCTGTTTACGAACGAAAGTGCTTTGCCCTCAGCATAAGGTGGGAACAGAGAGCGGTCGATTGTGCAACTCGTTCGAAAGGTGTAGTTAATAAGGTGCCGATGACAATAGGGACACGCATAATACCGAAACAAAAACTAGGGAAAAGGAAGTACTAAGGAAGTACAATTCTCTATTATGTAGAAATGTATTTCACCTAATTAACAAAGTTTTGTAAATTGTATTATGTTCTTGCAAAACTTGCCTTAGAGGATACTGTATAAACCGCCACGGGTTGTTGAGATCGTTAAGATGCGGACACGTGAGGGGAAGGTCTGTAAAAAAAATCCTTTCCCAATTCATCATTTCATCTCATGTATCATTAGTGTCTACCGCTGTGATGCGATCAGCAGTAAAAATAATGGGCGTTAAACACTATTAAAAGTGATTCAAACCTGTACCGTTAAACATATGCGGACTGGGGGGAAAAACTCAGAGGTCCACTTTTTGGGTACGAGGCGTAACGAACCGGAGTCACGCGAGCCCCTCCCACAGGTCCACGCTTAGCGTGTTTGACTCTTTTATTTCGCCTCTGTTTCAATTTTTATTCGTATTACTTCCCTGTACTTTGTCTGATAGGTGCCCCCGTGTTTGACACGGTAAAAAGTGACTGGGTAACGATGTAACTCGCAGCACTGAGTTATGTAGGACAGGAGCGTATCCCCTGGTAAAGGCCAGGCCCGGGAGGGGCCATTGCAAGAGCTGCGAACTTCCTGTAGGCAATTTGGTACCTTTGTCTGGACCCGGGGAGGTTTGATCCTGAGGTGACTTTGTCTAGGCCAGGACAGGTCACCTGAGCCGGGGTGGCGCCCAGGAAGCAGCCTGCCATCGGAGACAGTTGCAATGGTGGAGGATAAATACGCTCTGGTTAACAATAACCCTCCTATTCAATTAAAACGCAAAAGAGTGAACGTAACAGAAGTAATAGAGTAGTCTTATCCTCGTTACTTAGTTATTACTCGCACTGAAGAAGCTCAGTCGTTTGGCCCAGTGAACCCTTTTATTATTCAGAAGGAAATTGGTGGCATTTCTGGACATGTAAAGTCCTGCGCACGTCTTCTTAATGACTCTCTTTTTGTGGAGACACTAGATTTGTCACAAACTAACTCACTGCTCAAGGCAACGATACTCTACGGATACCCGATCCGTGTTGAGTAACATCGAACCCTCAGATCGTCGCGAGGAGTTATTACCACCAATGTTCTTGATGGCATGTCCAACTCGAAGATCCAGAGTTGACCGGAAGACCAAGGAGTCATATCGGTCTATCGTGTACAGACGAAGAAGGAAGGTGAAGTACAGCCAACCCATGCTCTCTCCCTAACATTTAACCGGTCGAGTTATAGCATAGAATTAAAGTGGGATATGAGGTCATAGAGGTGAGCCCATATATTCCCAGCCCCAAACGATGTTTCCAATGCCAACGTTTCGGCCACACTCGCATGTCGTGTAAGAGTGCTCATTCCATCTGTGCCACCTACGGTACTGAAAGTTATGAGGGAGCTTGTCCATCTGATCCCGTCTGCGTGAACTGCCGCGGTGACCATCCAGCTTCGTCCCGCGATTGTCCTCGCTGTCGAGAAGAGCGCTGCATTCAGGAGGTCCGGGTAAAGGAAAAGCTTACCTTTAGTGAGGCCCGGAAGCGATTCCAATCTCGTCTACCTGTATTACCTAAGACCGGTACGTACAGCACTGTGGCTTCTTCTCCAATCCAGAAGCGAGATAGCAGCACGCAGACCTGTGATTTGGTTTTTACACAGGTCCCTAGTGCGCCAGATTCCGCCTTGCCTTCTACTGCGAAACCAAAGCCTGTTGTTTTTGATGCTCCGGCTATCAAATTTAAGACTGCTTACACCCGCACTGACTTTCTGAAATCGTCCACTCCGATTGATAAGAAGCAGAGATCGAGTCATTCTCATCCTCGGAGGTCAAGCTCCCATGATGAGTCTGGGAGCAAGCCCGTTAGGCGGTCGCCGTCACCGCTTCTCATCATATCTAACCGATTCCAGGTTTGGAAGTCGGTTGATTCTTCTCAGCGGAAGAGCCCTTCCTATGAAAATGTGATGGAGCAGGATGCGCCTACTGAAGAAAAACCACCAAGTCCCACGCGTTTAAAAAAAAAAAAAAAAAAAGGACAGTTGATTCGTCCTGGACCGACAAAAAAAAAACAATTTTATCTTATTCCAGATTTTAACAATGGCTATCCTTTCTTGAAATGTGCGTGGACTCGGTAGTCGAAGAGCTGACCTAGAGCTACTTTTGCGATCGACTAACTCGCCGCTAGTGTGGCTCCAGGAGACCAAACTTAGACCATAGGATTCGTTCACTTTTCGCGGTTACTCTTCGGAGGGATTCGATCTTTCTCCCGAAGTTGGCACTCCCGCGCATGGCGGAGTTTTAATTCTCATCAGAGATTACGTTCCTGCTCGTAAAGACTTCTTTACAGGCTCCAGCATCCATAGTTTACCTTTCTGGCCTTACTTTTACAATCTGCACTATTTACTTACCTCCATCTACTGCTGTTGCAGAGATTGATTCTGCATAATCTCCTATCATCGCTACCAGCGCCCCCCTCCTGTCCTGCTTTTGGGAATTTTTAATGCGCACAATTCCCTATGGGATTGTACCACGGAGTGTGCTAGGGGTACCATGTTAGCAGATTTTCTAGACTGCCACAATCTTAGTCTGCTCAACACTGGTCAACCTACCTTTCTTTCTGACAGTACACATAGCTTTTCCCGCTGGAACTTATCTTTCTGCTTTGCCTCACTTGCTGTACATTTTACCTGGAACTCATCTCCTATTTATACTCCAGTGACCACTATCTGTGTCAAATACACGTAATATCTTCATACGTACAATGTTCGTGCGCAACAAGGTGGCTTATTGAAAAGGCACATTGGCGTCTCTTCCGTTCTTTAACCGTATTGCAAGAATGGGATTTCCCATCTATCGACACCGAGATCGAGCACCTGGAAACTGTCATCCTTAGTGCCACAGATCAGTCTATTCCCCCGTTATCCTTCAACCCCAGACGCTTTCCGGGTTCTTGGTGGACCGATGAATGCGGGACGCATTGCGTGCACGCAGAGGTGCTTTGCGAATTTTTTTTCTCCACCCTACTTCAGCAAACATAATTCGCCACAAACTGCTGCGCGCCAAATCCCATCGAATTATTAAGGATAGCAAAAGGGCGTCTTGGATAGCTTTCGCTTTTACTTTTAATCGCACCACGCCTTCGTCCGTAGTCTGGAATAAGCTTCGCGATTGCAGGCAAACCAGGGTTTTCCTCCATACCCGGTCTAAGAGTGCAACACTGTGAGTTTACCACTACTGTTGATATCGCCAATATTTTAGGGCGAACTTTTGCTGGGGTTTCAAGTCCCACTAATAATTCTCCTGCGTTTCTCAGTGTTAAGGAACAGGTGGAATCGCGAGGGTTTTCCTTTGCCTCCGACAACCAGGAGTGATATAATTTCCCTTTTACCGACAGGAATTGGAGCATGTCCTCTCTACCTCCCGTCATTAAGCACCGGGGCCTAATGGAATATATATTGCTATGTTGCAGCATTTACTAGCGGAAGATAAGGCAGTTTTGCTCCATATTTTTAACTTTTTGGTGTAATGGCACATTTCCGAGCGCTTGGCAAGTGACCACTGTCATTGCTATACCTAAGCCTGGAAAGGTCCCACGTCTTTCTCCCAGTTACCGTCCGATTTCCCTAACCAGCTGCGTTTGCAAGGTGATGGAACGTATAATTAATGGGCGGCTTGTGTGGAGGTTAGAGTCGAAGAACTTATTGACGAACGTTCATTGCGTTTTTCTGCGTCGTCGTTCCTCAGTCGACCATTTTGTGTCTCTTTCCACCAATTTATGGACGGTTTTGTATGGAAGTGCCAAATAGTAGCCGTATTCCTTGATTTGGAGAAAGCCTATGATACTTGCTGGAGAAGCGGTATCCTTCAAAAGCTTCATGATTGACATATATGTGGTCGTATGTCTGTTTTTATTCGGAAGTTTATTAAAGATCGGGTTTTTAATATTCGCATGAGTTCATTTTTATCTTCTCGTTTTACTCAACAGAACGATGTACCTCAGGGCTCAGTATTTAGTTGCACACTGTTTGCCATCGCTATCAGTTCCATCAATGAGTGCTTACCACCAGGAATCCAATCGTCGTTGTTCGTTGGCGATTTTGCCATTTTTCTTTCGTCTCGGAGAACTTGTCTTTTGGAACGCCGCCTTCAATGCTGTCTCGACCGCCTTTATGCTTGGAGTGTAAACCATGGGTTCCGTTTCTCTGCTGAGAAGACTATCTGCATGAATTTCTGGCGCAGTAAGGAGTATCCTTCACCATCTCTCCATCTTGACCAAGACACTCTTACTTTCGCAGACGAAGTTTGGTTCCTTGGCTTAATATTTGATAGGAAATTGTGCTGGTCATTGCATATAGCCCAATTCAGAAGCAGGTGTGAACGTTCTCTATGATTTTACGTGTTTTAAGTGGCACATCCTTGGGAGCTGACCGGAGGATTCTTTTACGTTTCTACCTTTCACTAATCCTGTCCAAACTAGATTATGACTGTGCAGTTCATGGCTCAGCGCGACCTTCTGTTCTACGTCGCCTTAACCCCAATCATCACCGGGGAATTCGTATCGCCATTGGATCATTCCCTTCAAGCCCTGTGTCAAGTTTATGTGCGGAATCTGGAGAACCTCCCCTTTCTTATCCTTGGGATGTTTTATTTGGTGCCAATGGTTGTCAATTAGCTGCGCAACCTCGTCATCCCACGAATGAGCCGCTTTTTAATGTGTCACTCGCTGCCTTTTACGCTGCTCGGTCTTTTACACCTAATCCTGCTGGCTTTTGTTTTCGGGAGCTGTTAAGGACGTTGGACGTGGAGTTATCTGCTTTTTTCTTAACCCAGGAAACTTCTCCCCCCCCCCTAGGTTCTTAGTAGAGGCCCCAGTTCATCTTGGGCTTACGTCCTATCCTAAGTTTTCGACCGCAGCATCTATTATTCGTTGTCATTTTAGCGAGATTGTCTCTTCTTTTGCTAGATGCAATTTTATTTATACCGACGGCTCGAAATGGGACATAGGTGTTGGATGTGCCTTTGTTTTTAATGGAAGTAGTTTTATGTTTGATCTTAGCGCTGCGATATCTATTTTTATAGCGGAGCTTTATGCAATTTATCGTGCTATTTTATTTGTTTATGAACAGCGGCTGGGGGAAAGAGTTATTTGTTCAGTCTCTTTGACTACCACCCTCTTGTACAGAAGATCCAGGATGCAGTGTTAACGCTTTTTGATGCTGGCGTCAGGGTGAAACTGCTATAGGTACCTGGACATGTGGGACTTCCAGGTAATGAGGCCGCAGATGTCGCAGCTAAATCCGCCCTTTTAGACCCTGCTGAGTATGAGCAACGTCTTTACTCGGGGGATTTTAAACATTTTTACGTCAAGGTGTTCCCTCGTGCTGGCGCGAGGAATGGAGTTTACTCCTAGATAATAAGCTTCCATAATATAAATCAGCCCCTTTTAATTGGTTATCTTCTCGCACAGTTCGTCGCGAAGAAGTAATTTAGTTTAAGAATTGAGAATTGGGCATTGCCGTTTTAGTCATCGTCAACTTTTTAATGGTCAACCACCTCCAGCATGCCGTCACTGTGATCACCCCTATACATTGCGTCACATTTTGGTAGAATGCGCTCATCTAGCGGTTTTTAGGCTGTTTCTGGGTTTGCCCTCCTCTCTTGAGTAAGTACTTGCAGATAATGTGGTTGCTGTTGAGCGAGCGCTCCGTTTTATCCTTGTTTGTGGTTTTCGGAGCGAGGTGTGATTTTATATCATTTTATTTATGATGGCATTTTAGACCTTTTTAGGACTGTTTTCACCACTCGCTGATGCTCTTTGTTACCAGTCTTTTGTTTACTGTTTACCTTTTTAGCCTTGTTGTTTGTTATGGGGATCTTATTTTTTACAATTTTTGACCATTATAAGAATGTGTTTTCAGCTCTGCTGTGTTTTAGTGCCGATTTTTTGTTTGTTATTATTTTACCTCTGTTATTTATTTTGGAGGTTTTATTGTTATTGCCCAATGGGCTTAATGCTCTTTTTCTACATTGGAATTTGGTATTGATATTTTATTCTTGGCGCAGTTTTTAGTGTGTTTGGGCGCTAATGACCTTAGCTGTTTTGCGCCCTTTAAATAATAATTATTGTTATTATCATCTCGGGAAAAAACAGTAAGAGCAAAGGGTACAATACTCTTTTAAGCCATTAAGTAAAAAAAAATGAAGCATTTATGATGCCAATAATCCGCTTTTAACAAATTGCAAAAAGATGAATGCAGCGGTTTGCAAAAAGGTACGCTACGAGAAACAATTCTATCTGAATCAGCGCATATACATTTCAGGAACACCCACAAGGTCAAAAGGCGCCAAAAATCTCAGTAGGGGTAACTGCACCTGTTGAAATTTTATTTCATGAGCATAGGTAGAAAACTATACGATGTTATTATGTTAGATTCGCTACAATAAATGGTAAATTGTCTTTGCTGTCTGCTTATAAATCGTGAACTCCTCAGCAACAAATAAAGAATTTGATCTTCTTGTTAACGGACGCTTCAACGCCTGAATGTTCTCAGCTTAAAAGGAAAAATTTGATAAAATCTGAGCACTAAAAGCAGAATGAATAGGTTTTTCGCGGTCGCCTTATCACTACAAACCACGAGAGATATAGGATCAGACTCTGAATCCTAGAAAACCTACCTCCATACGTACAGTCGTAAGAAGTTATTGAGAGTACAAAATTGCTTTTCCAACAATTTGGTTACGGAGGAAATATCGCGGTACTCTTTAAGTAAACGTCAACATTGTGTAACAGCTGTCAGATGTTAACATTTAGTGACTAGAGAGAGGCCCTAATATAGTTTTAAATGTAGACCAAGCAATCATATTTCATTTAGCTTGGCGTTTTGAAAAACATAAATAAAGTGTATCAATCCGATCACGGAACCACTTTGAAGGGGCGGAGTAATTTGACTTGAATAAATTAAATTTTACTTTGTAAAATAAAAGATTATGTAACCTTGCAATAGGTAATAATAATAATAATAATAATAATAATAATAATAATAATAATGATGATGATGATGATGATGATGATGATGATGATGATGATGATGGTGGTGGTGGTGGTGGTGGTGGTGATGATGATGATGACGACGACGATGATGATGATGATGATGATGATGATGATGATGATGATGTAATTTTCACGAAGTGTGGAACAAAATGTATTATGCAACTTCTAAGAAACTGTCATTGCCATGTTGCATCGAATTTCTAATCTCGTCTATGGCTCGCTCATGAACATCTCACTCAAAAGGCAATGTTGTCACTTTCTTTTAGCAGTTGCGTAAATAATTGTTTCCGAGATCCAGTCATTGGCATCAAGCCATCCTATTTGCGCTTCTCCATGTTACAGAAGGTATTCCCCAGCACATGGAGAGTCAGTCACAACCTCAATTTCTCACAGAGTGTTTTCTTGCAACTCCACAAGAATTCGCGGTTATTGCAATATGCCTACTTTCCCTTTGAGCATGCCATATCCGATGGTGGGAAATAAGGCCAACGTCCTTTAGAAATGACTCCATCTTCAAAGAAGGAAACAATAACTAAGTCATGCTGACTTTAGAGTAATGGCAAATGACACCATCCTGCTAAAAATGATCAATATAGAGTTCATCGTCGAAAATCACAAAATCGTGGACGATTTCTATGTAGATGGCGGCACTGCAATTATACAGAAGAAGACGAGGCCATTATGTGACAACAGGATAGATCATGCATATTCCAATTAATTCAACATGAAGAGGTTATCTCATGCAGTGTGAGCATTCTCACTAGCCCAAATAAGCTATTTTGGAAAACTGATGCACCTACCAAAGTGGAACCATGCTCCATAGGGAAACCATGCATTCTCCATCATTGCTGCATGTGAATTGACAAATTGCTAGAACCAATGACAGTTATTGTTTTCTGTTGTATTGGAAGGTTTCAACTCTTGCATAGCCATAATGATATGCATACAGCTCGTTAATATATGTTTGTGGAAATACTCATATCCTTTGATTGTCTTTGGCACTTCTTTATCCATACAGTTTTTAAGTACCTACGTCTAAACAATAAACACGCGCTGTTTCACTGTATACCATTTCATACTTTACTGTACATACTGTATTGCTCATTCATAACATAAAAGCATGCAAAATTACTGTATAATACCATAACAACCCTGTTAGATGCATTATACTACTGCGGGGATAGCAAACACACAAGCTGCCTTCGCAGGCATGCACAACATAAGGGAGAGGAAGTAGTGTTGTTAATCATGTCCTACCATAAACAAGTTTAGCATACACCTAGGTAGCCATTGTTAAATTTCACTGAGTTACGTTCATTAGAAAAGTCAAGGTTGAGAGCAAGTGAAACACTCCTATTAAGCTCTTGACTTTTTTTTCTTTTCTTTTTTACAATCCTGTTTGTAACCTAATTAGTAACAAAATTTTATTTATATTTTTTTTCTATGAGCTAAGGTTGTTTATAGATGAATGTGTAGGTTTCTAAGCCATTCAGTTCATGTATTATTTCATATAAGTTAAAAATATTTTCTTTGGGCATTTTATTTAATATGTGCTCTTCTCATTTAATTATCTTTTGAAACATATTTATACCTAAATATTCCAAAGAAATTATTCCTCTGTATAAATTGCATTGACGGGCAACTCTGGGGTATCTGGTAACCACTATCAAAGGACAACAAGGTTTATATTTTGAGATCAGATGAGCTGAACGGCCTGATGAAGTAATTACAATGATGGCTGCAGCCAGACATAGCACTGATTCTTCTACAGCTGTTAGTGCAACTGTTTCAGCCAAATTCATGGGCTCCAAAATCTTTAAAAAATAATAAATCAATACATCTTTGAAAACTTTCAATTTTTATCAAAAATTAAAAAAAAAAAAAACCCAAAATGGGTTATAATAATAAAACAGTGCAAATAAACTATCACCTTCATTTTAAGTGCTTCAAAGGTACTTCTTTGCCACAGCATACAACTTAACTCACTATAAATCCTCTTCATTGATATGACACTTTGAACAGGGTAATTGCCTGATGAAGTGGCTGAAGTAAGTACAACACAGTCAGCTCCATCTACTAAACAGATGGAAACATCTGCAATCTCATTCAGACAAGCTTTAGGCATTTTTGCCATTGTGTCCAAAATATCTGAAGAACAGATTAAGGGCTTCTTGATCTATTTTTAAAGGTAAAACAAAAATTTGATATAAAATATAAGCTTCTTACATTCACATAAATTATTGTTTTAAGACTATTAACAATTTTATACTTCTATATACAGCTATCTTTGATTGAAATGTAATATCAACTTTCTTAAAAATGTACAAAAAAATATTTTTCTATAATTTCTGAAATATTTTGAATACAATAATACTCTTAAATACAAATATGTAGTTATGTACAAAGTGAAAAAAAAATAAACATTAAAAAATTAATTGAATTACAACTTTAAAATAAGTAGAATTTCCATAGAATTGATATATAATTGAAAAATCAGACCTTCTGCTCCAGAAATATGTTTTTGTTAAACAGATTAAAAAAATTTTTACTATTCAGAATAAAACACTATATAAACTATTATTTCCAAGTTTTTTTCTTTCTTTCTTTTTTTTCCCTCCTATCCTGTCAACTGTTCTTTTGATAAATGACTGAAAAGATGACGAGATGAGTCAAAAGTTGTTATCATGGGTCATTTGATGTTACCTTTTCAGGCCCTGAAAAAAATCTTATATACAGATAGGGAAATGAATTCCATTGCATCTGAGCCATGATAGTAGACAAATTACAATCCACCATACAGAATTCTTCCATTATACAGTGGTGACTTACTAGCATATAGAAATTAATAACAAAGATTTATACTGTTGAAAATGTCACAGAATGTGACATAAATATGCCTGTAAAAACCTCATTAGAGCAAAGGTCTGCTGTTGGCACAGAGTAAGTCTCTAGGTAAGTTAGTCCTTGCAATTAGTTAAATATAATGGACTTTAGTAACAGTGAAGTTTAATACTAAAAATATAAAATGATTGAGTTGAATTTTTAACACTTACATCACTAATATTTTAGAAAAGGAAAACTAAGTTTCTGGAGCTAATTGCTCCCATCTTCAGTTCCAGATTGACTGCCAGCCTTTACAAATCAAACCACCACAATGAAGAACAAGGCTGGCAGTCGATCTGGAACTGAAGATGGGAGCAATTAGCTCCAGAAACTTAGTTTTCCTTTTCTAAAATATTAGTGATGTAAGTGTTAAAAATTCAACTCAATCATTTCAAATTCTTAGTCCTAGCAAATTACTTGTGAAAAACTCATATACTAATTTTTAACAACTAAAACTAATAAAGATAATTCAGTTCCAATAATACAAGTTCCAATTATCATTTCTAACTAAAACTAAGTCAAATAATTCTTGCCATCAATGTACACACACACACACACAGTAACCTTCACATACCAGAAAAAACTGCAGAAATTTACAACCATGTATATAATGATGGCAGTGCCTCTAGAATGAATTTAAATTAAGACAAATATTGAGGCAAGTAGTATTCAGTCACAGCTCAGTTAATCATATCTGAAACGTGGACAGAGAGTTTAAGATATTCAAGAAACATAATCTAACTTGATTGAATATTGATACTTAACAGAAAACAAGAGAACATTTAAGAAAATTTGCAAGTAAATAATAAGGGTCTAGTCCACAGATGAAAAAATATTCAGCATTGAAACATCAAGGAATACCCAAAATAACAGAGTCTTTGCTTATTTTCAGAACAAAAAGAAATTTAATGCAGAGACATTAATATATAAAAGATCACAATTTAGCATTAATGTATGATTTCTGTAGTAGTTTACATGAAGGAAAAATGACCTGATATTCACTGGATAGAAAAGAACAATGAATGCTTATAACTAATGTAATGATTACTATGAAAAATATTGAAAAATATTGTACATATTATGCCAGATTATCACTTTGAACAAAATGAACCATTATTCTTTACAGCTGCAGAAACCATTAACTTACTTCAAGCTAGCTTGAAGATACTTCATATCTTCAGATTTGTGGTCATCCTCTGGTGCAGGCTTAAATGCTATGCACTATTTTATGTGGAGCTAATTGGAGAAGATAGAGAATGAGGAAAGAAACACTGGAAAAATAATTCTGTCCAGCTTTCTCAGAGAGAATCATCTTTGTCATTAACAAGTGAAGAATATAACAGCAGAAGGCTGTAAAAAGAGACAGCACTTTGGGCAACTCTTGTTGGGCTAATTATTTTGCTAAATAATTTATTTAAAATATTCATGCAATAATTTTAAATATGATTAAATGAAATTCAACTTGATTACATTAGTTTCTATAATATATAGTAATGCGCAATCTGCATCTTTTATATTATCTCCTTTTAAACTCTGTAAAATGGAAATAAAAGGTGATACAAATATGAAAATAAAATATGCTATTTAGAAAGACTGTTCTTTCTGTTAATACAGTTATATTTAATTATAACTGAATATTTCAAAGCTGCACTTCTTTAAATATTGAATCTTTTGTTTTTATTTACTGTGTGCATATAATTAATGCATTAAGAGAATTATCTATAAATTCACTTCCTGTTCTGCAATGTTACAGAAAATCTTACCTTGTGACAATAGGCAATCATAAATTTTTGAGCAAGTATTACTTGTATTGGTAGAAGATCCATTACAAGATCACTACGACAGACCATGATGCCATCTGCTGCATCACAAATATGTTTTATGTTCTTCAAACTCTCCTCAGTTTGTATTTTTGCTATTACCATAATTCTTCTTCCTTGTGAACCTGAAATCATCGTAGTGTTTTTTGAAGAGCTATGGTCATTTGATTTGTAAACTTCCTGAAACGGACAAAATCTTTAAAGGAAAGTGCCAAACAACAATGCCCATTTGGATGCAACTCTTGTATATTAAAACCACCTCAAAGTAGAGCACTTATTAGATAAAATATACTTCATTGGTATATATTTCATTTCACAGAAGTACCTTGTTTACTGTTTGCGCCGTATATTAATTAGAAACGCCATGGCTATATTGTCAGAAGGTTTTTTTTTTTTAAAACATTTATTCTCCTCTTGTATTTAGGCAGATACAAACATTTGCTTTAAATTGGAATGAAAAATATTTCAATGTCAAGGAAGGGTTATTGTTTATGTTAGCAATGTCTCTAATAGCTGTTAGAAGAAATATATATCTTTAAATATTTTTGTCACTTTAAGTAAGTACAAGTAATAATTATTCATTATCACAGATTTTCATGAATAGTGCATATTTCTACAAAAAAAGCTAAATATTTCTGATTAAGCAAGACAACTTATGATTTCATTATTTTTATTAATTTTTTAAATGTACTTATGAGCAATTTCCTTTAAATATGTATACAGTACTATGAATAGTTAGTTATTTGAGGAGCATTGTTTCAAAAAGCAGTTTGTCCATCTGTGGATGAAATTTTGTTGGATGTGATTTCTTTCTCTCAGTAATACTTTGCATAGTACTACAATGTCTTTCTTCTTCAAAATTACATTTTTCTGCATAAAATATAGACATCAAATTGTATATTCGATGGAAAATGCATTTAGCCCATTCAGTGTGTTGGAACAAAATGCAGTTCATCCAAGAAATACTGTTATTGTGCTCTTTTCTTATACTGTATACAAACATTAGAGAATTGAACAATATAAAAAGTAATAGGTTATAACTGCCCTCAGAACTTAATATTAATGTGTTTTTAAAGATGTATAATGCCAGAATTCCAGATCACCTTAAATTAAAAAAATGGTTTTTCCACAATATTTGTTCCAATAATTTCAATTTGGGATTTGGCCAAACTTAGAAAAGCCTTAGCTCATCACAATTTGAAGGCAAAAACCTTCCATAAAACTATGAAGGAGAAGCCTATGGACAGCATGTTGTTCTCCTTTGATCTCTAGCAAATTCAATCTCTCCTTAAACTTTCCATAAGGGAGGTTTTCCATAAGGGAGGCTTACTATTCATGCTCTTTCATTTTATGCTCTTTGCATAACTGATATACAAAATAAATTTCCACACTTCCAAGGTGGTCATGGGGCTTTTAAATGTTTTCTGTTCTAACTGATTTCCTCAGTAAATTCCAATTTGATCCTTCTATTACAACTGTAAGACTTTTTGGTGATGGGTATGCTGGACAAAACCGAAATAGTCACATAGTCCATGCATTTTTATGGTGGCTTTTGAAACATTCTGCTTCACAGATAAGAAAATTTCAATGGGTTTTCCAGTCAGGGGAATTAATTTCTACCCCCAGATAGAATGTTTGGAGTTACAGAAAAAGAGTCCGAAAGTTGTCTGAAATAAAAACAACAGATGAATATAATGAAATTTATGGAAAAGTAAACTCTATCCATTTATTAGGTAAAGATTGGATTTAAATTTGAATAGTTTGGGATTTTCACAGTGAAATATAGTATCATATAGCAAATTATTTATGAGGAAGTCACTCAAATTTCACTAGTTTTATTCCACTTACTTGGACATGTTTCAAAGGCAAATTTCTTTCATCGTCAACACGGTTCAGCTTTCTAGCGTGGTATTAAGATGTCGCTTTTTGGATAAAATGTCGAAGTAAGTGGAATAAAACTAGTGAAATTTGAGTGACTTCCTCATAAATAATTTGTTAAAAGATTGAATTGTTCAGGACTTTAAATATTTATCTAATATGCTAAAAAAGTTACATGGTATTACAGATATGAAGAGGATCACATTAAAGAAATCAGAAAAGGTAGGAAAGGCTAATGTTGTAAAAATGGAACCCACCAACACATTAGTTGATCTTTCTAGAAATGCCAATCAGTTTTGATAAGGGGACATTCAATGCAAAATGTTTGTGATCCAGATACTGTGACATTAATACCCTGAACTAAACCTGCCAAAAGGAATGATGTAGACAAGTTACTGAAGCAGAGGTTTGGTGACAATTGGAGAAGCCTAGACTCACTGAATTTTTATCTTGGTATTGTTGATTAGATGATAAAAGGTACTGATGAAGATAATGATCATGTTGTTGATGAAAACATAATGTGTGATTGCCTTGAAGAGAAAGAAGGATTGGGTATGTTATAGATTAACTGCCTTCTTAAGATACCATTAAACGTGGTTAAATAATAAAATTTGCATTTAAAATTTATGTATGTTGTTTCAAACATTTTGAGTCTATATGTTTGATGCAAAAGGCAACTTGTCCAAGTATTGTTTTGGGATTGTACCCAAACATAATAAGAATTGATTTGTATTTTTAACCTAATAGCCTTGTAAGGTTTTGGTCCCGAAAGTTGCATGTTTTTTATTTTTGTTTATCCTTTTCAGTTTGGTTGCTGTGCATTTTTTCTGATTCCTTAAAAGTGTGGACAAACTGCTTTTTGAAATTATGCTCCTCGTTTTACACTAATCATATGGCCCATGTCATTGTTCATGTTAATGAATGAGGTATTGTCTAATTTTTAGTGTGTATGCATATTCCTTAACCTCAGGTGGACCTATCTTTCCTCAGTTTCCCAAATTCCTTTGGGTCTGACAGGTAGGTGAGAAACTTACAGACATGTAAACAATGGAAGATTTATGGGAAAAATGGAGTTCTGAGATGGAAAGGACAAAAGATACATTTTGAACAGTTTCTTTATAAAAGTTTTCAGTTCCTAGCTAGCTCATGGAGAGGTGATATTAGCATCTTTTTACTTGGAGTATAAAAAAACATTATTTTAAATTAGTGAAAGTAACACAATAGCTGTAAATACTATAATATAAAAATGAATATTCTTATGATAAACTTATCCAGAGCAGAGAGCACATAATATAGGTAGAAGAAGTAACTTAACAAGACTCTAGTTCTAAAAGACACTTTATTAAATCCAGTTATAATGCACAAAAAAAAGTAATGTGAAAATATATGTTCACCATGTATATCATAGAAATATTTCTTAATAAAAATTAGTTTTTTTTTTTTTCATGCAGTTAATTCATTCATTTGAAAAAAATAAATCCAACATTGGTGAGGAAAAAATTCTTAATTTAAATTAATATTGTACGAGAATTCTGTGAAAAGGTATGAAATAAATATGGTTGTCTGTTTTCAGTGTGAATATTAGAGATTTTTCTAAAAAACACAGTCTAATAATATTGGCTAACAGAAAGAGAATGAAGGAACAAAATATTATTATGTGTAGAAGTATGCCATAATTTGGTGCTACAAAATAAAAGTTAAATAATTATTTAAACTCAACAGAAGATGCCCTTTTTCATTATCATAAATTGTTAAAATAAATAATTATTGACTTATTGCCTTGGAATTTATATGTTAGTTCATTAAAATATATAGTGAAACTTTTGGTCCTTTCACCCTTAATGCAAAATTCTTATAAAAAAAATTAGAACTCAAAAGCCCTGCCACTGTACAAAGTGCTAGAGGACAAGATCTCCAGTAGATACTGTTAATTCCTAAATATATTAAAGTTAAAAAAAAGTTAAAGGATATTTAATAACTTAGTTTCAAACACAGAAATTATCTAGCACTTAATTCATTGAAAAATCATATTTTTGAACTCATGATCTATAAGAATATTTTTGGTATAATTGTGAAAAATATTATAGTAGCAAAGTGTTTAAGAAATCTGGAATCAGTGATGCATATGACACAAATATAAAGTCATTTAAAGCAATTATAAACATTTGCAGGTAACATTTCATTAAGTCAAAATTATGTCCTTTTGAGATTTTACATTTTGTATCAATTGTAATGTTACATATTTTCTCTAATAATTTCTGTTCCAGTAGGTTTATATCTTAGGTGTCTTAAATAGGGAAATCACAATATATTGAAAATGAAGAAATTGATTCACTTCACATATTAACAGAAATGTTTAAATAACAGTTTATTCAATTAAACTCAAAACTTTAGCTTATTTTAATGGCTTGACAATATTATTTCATTAACTTTTCTGAGTATTTCAACCATTTAATACCTTATAAAAATATTAATCTTAAAAATGAAGCATATTATACTTAAAGGCTCCAGCCTTTATAAAGAACTAATCTGGCTAATGTAAATTCCATCTAATCTGTCATCTAACACACTTAAAGAAGCACACAGACATACAGAATTGGACAAATTCATAAACATAGGGATCATGTTTTGACATTACAGGAGAATGTAATACAAATTTCCAGTTATAAAAATCACCACCAGGGTAGAGCCACAGGTCCTTATAGATATTAGCTTTCTCCTACCAGACGTAAGTTGGTTGAAGATGCAGAGCATATCTCTGTGGCCACCATATTTAAAAATAAGTGAAGCTTAAGAGCTTGTTAGATGACAGATGACAGATTAGACAAAATTTACATTTAACAAGCTTCACTGTGTGAGTTCCAACAGAATTTTTTAAAAATTTCTAATTTTTCAAAAGTTCTTAAATGAATTACGAAGGTTTTTAAACCACATAGGAACAGAGTAGGAGACAACTTACTCGTTTACCAAATAAGAAAATGAAGGATTTACACATGAGAGATTTTAACCACAACTTTTATAACTTGAAGAAGGATATTAAATACTACATTAAACTTCAAAGGAAAAAGTAGACTGGTAACTGCAGACATACATTTTTTAAATTTGTGTCTTAAACATCACATCTGCCCAAACTTTGTTAAGAAAATAGTTAAATATAACCATAACAGTAAAGAACAATTAACGTTGAAAAGAAGTTAATCCATATGGAAAAAGCAAAACATTATGCTAAATTAGCCAACATAGATTTAAAATTATGTGGCATATACTTGAGAGTCACCAAAAAGTTAGGTTAGGTCATTTGGGACAACTTAATAAGGATGCATTAGAGCATATAAAAATCTGAGTAAAGAAAAGAAAGTAAATATTCAGAAAAAAAAATTGGGAAATTAAAAAATTTGCAGAAAACTAGTAAACCACCTCAGAAACAGAATAATGTGGTGAATTTATCACAAGTAAGTTTTAATAAAGAAGAATTATCTATACTCAATATGGATTTTAAAACTTGTATAAACTTCTCCAATAACATTGAAAATAACATAGTTGATCTGGAAAATGCCATGGAAGGTTTAAAACTAATAAGAGAAAGAAAAGATTAGGATAAAATCAGAGGATGATTTTAAAAAGATTACAAAATGAAACCAAATAGAATTAAAAATTACAGAAACATTATTATACCACTTAAAGAAAAAGGTGTTATTTACCAAAAGGCTGATAAAGGGAATAAAATAGTAATATTGGACAGAGATGATTACACTGACAGAATGTTAGAGTTATTAAACAAAAAAGAATTTGCCCATGTCAAATTTTACCCATTGAAAGAATGCACAAAAACAATGAATGAAGCTATACAGACTTGTACTATAATACCAGACATAGAAAAGCGTAGTTTAAAACAAAACAATCCTAATATAGGCAGAATATATGGATTACCTAAAATCCATCAACCTGGGAAGGGCATAAGACCCATCATTAATAATATAAATACCCATACATATTTTATAGCAAAATGGCTAACAGACAGATTTACAGCTCTACCAAGGTTTCAAAGTAGTAGCATAAAAAAACTCATTCCAGTTAATAGAAAAAATAAAAGATTTTAAAGTTCTACCCTTGGATATTTTAGTGTCTTTTGACATAGTATCTTTGTTCCCAAGTATTCCAACTGACAAACTTTTATCATTTTTGAACGATTGGTTAAAGGAGATATAAATTAATGAAAGTCACAGGAAAGAATATGTCCACCTTATTTATATTCGTATTAACCAGTCCTATTTTAATTTTGCAGGAGAATTCTATGTACAGAAAACAGGACTCACAATGGAAAATCCTTTGTTTCCCTTTCTGGAAGATTTATTCATGAGCACATTTATTAACCAGTCCTATTTTAATTTTGCAGGAGAATTCCATGTACAGAAAACAGGACTCACAATGGGAAATCCTTTGTTTTCCTTTCTGGCAGATTTATTCATGAGCACATTTGAAACTCACATAATTTCCACCTTCTCACATTGTTTTAAATGCTGGTACAGTTACGTAGATGACATATTTAGTATAGTGGAAAAAGAATTAGTTAAAGATGCTTTGAAGCTTTTAAATATAGAAGACAAAAATATATCCTTCATATTGGAAAAAGAAACAAAGGGAAAGTTGCCATTTTTAGATATAAAAATTAATAAGAATCATGGAAATTTAGAATTTGGAATCTATAGAAAGAATACTCACACAGATAACTATATAAAACCAAATGGTTCAACCCCATAGCTCACAAGCACACAATTTTTAACAGCTTAACATATAGACTGGTGAATTTATCAATCGGTAAAGAGGAGTACAAAAAAGAATTTGAGAAGATACAGGAGATTGCTATTATAAATGGTTTTAACAAAAATTTAATAAACAAAAAACTTAATAGATTCCTAAAGAAGAAATTGATTAAGAATACCATCACATATTGACTGAAAAAGAGAGACTGGTTTTTAAAAAATTCACCTACCATCCAGTAGTTATGAATAAATGCAAAAAATTTTTAAAGATATTAACATTAAAACGGGACCTGTTAACATATAATCTCTAAAAGAGCTTTAGTGGACAACACTTTTAATAACATTCCACAGGAGAAAAGGCAGGCATCTACAAAATAAAATGTAAAGAATGTGATTAATATGTTGGAAAAACCAAAAGGAACATAGGAACACGGTTAAAGGAACATCTCAGGAATGTTAAGTACAAACAGATAGAAAGGTCAGCAGTGGCACACCATTTTTGCAAAGATAATCACGATATAAAAAGAGATATAAAGTTACTTTAAGAAGTACATTGGTGTACAGAATGGGACACATGGGAGAAGATTTACATTCATAAACATAGGTATCATCTTATGAATTTCGACATTACAGGAGAATGTAATACAAATTTCCACTTTATAAAAATACACTACCATAGTGGAGCCACAAGTCCTCATAGATGTTAGTTTCTCCTACCAGTCATCAAGTTGGTTGAAGATGGAGAGGATGTGTCTTTGAAACCGGTCCTACCATATTTAAAAGTAAGTGAAGCACAACAGTGTGTTACATGACAAATTAGATAGAATTTACATTTAACAAGCTCCACTGTGTGAGTTCCAACAGAAATTTTAAAAATGTCTTATTTTTCGAAAGTTCTTAAATGAATAATCTGGCTAAATTTATTTTGCTTTATGTGGGCAGAAAAGTCACAAACTATGCATCTAAATCAATGTTCCACTAGAGATCATTCTTAACCACATATTCCTTAAAGTACTCACCTCATACACATTCCTTAGAGTTTCTAATTTATAAAGAGGGCAAAAATAGGGGTAAAAATTACAGTGAAACTATTATTTTTTCCTTCTCCAGTGATTCATGCTCTGAACCAACACTTTCATTAAGAAATATCAAATTTTCCTCAGTTTATTGTTTCTAATGTTTGGTATTCTTCCATTCTATATTATATTGATTTAACTGGACCCTCTTGTTAAACTGTTTTGATTCTTTATTTCAACATTAACAATATACTTTTATAGATGAAAATTGCTTTTTTTTTGAAAAGCACATAAAGTAACTTTATGTCCTAATTCATTTCAACCCATAGCATTGAAGTCTAATTAAGTCTAACTAGTAATAAGCAGCAAGTTTCTCACCTACCTGCCAGGCCCAGTAGAATTTAGGAAATCTGCCGTACTGACCTCTATCCAATTATAATTTTGATGCACCAATAGTATAGGTTATAAGTAGTTCACAAAGTTCAAAGAAAACACATCAATTACAATCCATACTACTAGATAATATTTTTAAATGAACAAATATTACAAGACTATGTTTACTGTTGAGTAGTTCACTGCATTCATATTTTAAATATTTTAGTGCCCCAGCAATAATTCCTTTTAGCAGTCAGTTAATCTAATTTATCTTTGCTTTCTAATTGAATGTTTATATATTTTATTTTAACAAAAAATATACTTCTAAGGCATATTTTTAATACTGATAGGAAAAAGAACCTATCTAAAAAAAATAAAGCTATAGTAGTTTTAGAATTTTTTGCTATGATAAGTCTAGTTTAATCCTAGAATATAAACACAAAATAAAATTCACTACTGTTTATTTCATTATAACTATGGTATGTTTCACCCACTTGGCACCTGATTTTCCCTTTTATCTTTCAAAGTACTCTATATAATTCATTCATATTTTATATAGACTATTGTGGTGTATGAGAAGCACAATGATGTTGAAATTGCTTACGAATAGCATCAAGACATTCCTGCACTGTCATTCCATGTTATGGAAGTGTTTGTTACATGTGATGATATCTTTGTCTTTCAGCACAGAAAGCAATCAGGTGGAAAAAGGTCCAAAGCCCTTGGTGACTAAAGTTCTTCAGAAATTATATGATCTTTAAAGGAGCAAACAATTTAAGCCTGCTTGACATTGAAGTTATGACAGGTGGCACTATCCTGTCTTAAATAGCCATTACAGACTACCTCATCCATCTAATTCACAAACTCATGCATCATTTCACCATTGTATGGAAGAAAATATAGCTAATAATGCTATAATGTGATTCAGCACATCACACCTAAAACATTTTTATCATAAAGAGTTATCCTATGCAGTGTATGAAGAATCTCACTATTTATTGTTTATTCTAGGAAATGACATGCCCACTAGGTAGAAACCAGTAATTTCAATATTTTCTGTTCATTGGGAGGTTTCAATTCTTGCACAGTAATAACACAATATTTTGCAGTTTGTTGATATGTACTTGTGAAAACCTCCTGCAATATTTTCCATAAGGACTTTTATGCAGAGGCCTGCAAGATTTGTTACCTTTTTGCACCATTCCATTTGGCAATTTTGGATATCCTTCTTCATAAACAATCAACAATGTTTCCCCGGCTTCCAGTAGTTTTTTCACCATACACAGAATGATGGATTTATGCCAATGGTTTTCAAATCCCAAACAGTGCAATAAATTGTCTTTGGCACATTTTTATAAATATAGTTTTCCTGTATAAGAGGGAAATATTTACATATATTTTAGGGTGTATCAGTTAACAGTTCATACAGTATTGTACGCATTATATTGTTCATACAAAATTATGAGGACTGCTAAGATCCTGTAGCAATAGCATAGCCAAATGCATCACAGTACTACTGAGAGCAGTAAACATACAATCTGCTTTCACTATCAAGAGACAAACTAGAGAGTAGCACTGTCTCTTGTGTTTTTCCTGAACAATGCCTCTCATGCACCATGGGTGGTCAATTGAAATTTTATTGAATTACTTCTATTTAGTTATAATTACATATAGTGTATAATTTGTATAGCCTAATAATATGTTCTTTCTGTGGTTATTAGAGAAATTGAAAATTGCCTAGTTATATGTAATCTTGGCAACATTGATCAAAATGAAATTAAATTATTACATACCCAAGATGATTCTGATTTTATTAACTGTCTTGGCACTGTTTATGTAGGAAGCTAATATCATATCCAAGCCATTTTTCACAGCAAAGTCAAGGTCAGCTTCATCTTTATCTGATACTTCTGCTAGATCAGCTTGGGCTCCATGAAGTTTTACAGTTTTGTTTGAGCCCAATTCTCCTCCAATTTTCACAGTGGTAATTACATTAGCTGGACCTATAAATTTTTAAAAATAATTATCATACTATTCATACTTGAGCAATGAAATACTTAGCACATATTTTTCAAATATTAATTGATATTCACATACCATTCTTGAAACTGGTTACATTTTACAATGTTTGTCCAGAAAGTATTCAAATATTTAATATAAGGGAAAAAGGGGGGGGGATTTCCTTAAACAGCACTGTGATATCTAGTTTAATGTATTTCATTATGGCAGCATCCCTTTCATATTCCAAAAAATTCTGCAACATTCTCTTTGGAGATCCCTGTGAACTGGTTCTCCTTTAACTCACCCATGGTCTGAAATACCTTCCTTTTAGCAGTCAAATCTGGGCTTCAGGAAACTAATAGACCTGATTGATATAATTTTATATAAAATCTCAACACAAGGCATGAAGTTTCAACAGGTGTAGGCATCATAAATGAAACGGTTACGCAATACCCAAACTCATTGGTTATACTCTTCAGAAGAGGTGATTGTCCATACTTATGCAATAAGGTCTGAGTAGCTGCAAATTTAGAGTAAGACCATGATGTGCTTCTCAAAATATTCAAATGGTTTAATATTTCCTGAACAAATTTTGTATATGATACATTTTAACAGCTTGAATTCCATAAAATGAAGATTCAATTTTAGAAGGCTGGCTCTTGAGGTAAAGTATACATGATGGAATATCTAATGCCCACAAATATCAAGATAATAAAAGTGGAATCTGTCAATAAAAGTAAGTTTTGTTGTTGAATTAGAACAAATATTGTTCTAAAATCATGTCAATATATTAAACTCTCTCTCTCACATTATTTATGAGCTTTATTGAAATGCACATAACTAAAGCCTTCCCATATATATTCAAGGTCTGGTATAGATATGTGGATGATGTTTTTGCCATCCTGCAAACCAGATACATAGAAGATGCTCTCAAGCTCTTAAATTTACAAGAAACAACAATAAAACTTACTATGGAAATTGAAACTAATAATACTTTACCGTTCTTAGATTTGAAGAAAATAAATAATAATAACAAATTAGAATTTGGCATATACAGAAAAGATACACACACCGATAATTACATGAAAGCTAAAGGTTTCAACCCTAGACCTCACAATGAAGCAGCATTTAATAGTATGATTTATAGGTTGATTAATGTACCCTTAAAAAAGAAGAATATGAGAATGAATACTCACATATAATACACACAATAAAAGTTAATGGGTTTAGTAAACAAATGATAGATCAAAAAATAAAAAGATTCAAAGGAAAAAAGAAAATCAAACAAATCACCACACTCAGCAATTTGTATGAAGAAAAAACTTATCAAAAGTTCACGTACCCTTACATCAATTATAAATTTAAAAAAATATTCAAACAATACAACATCTCTTTGGTAGCCATAAATAGATACAGTGTGGGCAAATTACTGAATCTAAACAAAATTGAACTCAGATCAAAAGAAGATAGTTCAGGCATATATAGGATTAACTGTAAGGAGTATGATAACGCATATATAGGCAAGACCAAAAGAAGCTTGGGTATTAGATTGAAAGAACACTGGAGAAACATCAAATACAAACGAATAGAAAAATCAGCAGTGGCAGCACATTTCTGGAATGAAAATCATGAAATAGAAAAAGATATAATAATGCTAAGAGCAGTTCAGCACCCAAAGGAACTTAGTATATGGGAAAAGATTTATATAAAAAAACATGAACATAGACAATTTTGATGTACCAGAAGCAGACAACATATTGTACAGGTTCATCAACAGACCACCAGAGTGCACACAGTCAAGTATACATTCTACTTGAAGAGATCCATTAGTCATCAATTGGTTGACAATGTGAGCAAGTGACTCACAAAACTAGTCCCAACTTACTTTTTAATAAAAAAAAAAAAGTTTTAATGTGAAACATCAAGAGAGTTTAATATATTGATATGATTTTAGAAGTTTTACTTTTAATTCAACAAGTTTGTGATAGTTTCACTGTAAGGATTCCTACATTCATTTTTAATTGATAAGTTTTGTTATTTTTAGAAATGTGCTGATGTCAAATGTTCTCAATACTGGATACCTAAATATGCTTGGTCTTGATTTTGGATACTTTCATATTTTTTATCAAATAAAATATAAAACTCTAATTTTTTTAATATTAACAGTATTAATCTATATCAAACAAATAATTCTGAATTTCCTTACTTACTGAGTGTATTTTTATGGTGTCATATTTAACATCATTACAATTCTATTGATGAGCTTCCAAAGTAAATACAATGTAACATATAACTTATTATGATAAAATATCAATATCTGTATGTTGAATGAATATATCATGCTATATTGGTACCTTTATCTTTCCATAAGCCACAATAAAAGTACTTTTCATACTTAAACTCTAAAGTAGGTAATTTTTTTTTATTAAAAATACAAGCATTATGACTTTTTTGGGATCAAGTATACTTTTTTTCCTGTCAAATACAAATCCTGCTATGCTAAACAATCTCTAAGAGTGAACTCTATTGGTGATATACATAAATATTTCATAACTAATTTTATACATTTTGGAAAACTGAATACATGGTAAAATATTTGGAACATGGATGAAACATCAAGATAGGCATCCATGTATGATCTGTCCTTTAGCATATTAGTGCTGTAACTTTCTATTCATTTCCCAGAGTAATATCCTAATTTGGTAGTAGTTGTGAAAATTTATGTGTGCTAACCTGCCTTAACCATTATACTTACCAGTCGATGTCACTTCAAGACTAATTAGACCATCATCTAGAAAAATCATCATTCCAGGTTTTATGACTTTGGACAAATCATAGTCAACAAATACAGTTGCATTATTTCCTTTTTCAGCATAAGCCCTGTCAGAGCTTAATTTAAATTGGTCACCTTTCTTTATACTCAATTTGGCTTTGGGACCCTGAAAAACAATTTTCACATTATTTAAATGTCATTTTAATATAAACACATACTAAATTTTTCTTAATCTTAAGTAATTTGTAAGATCTACTTTAACTGTTCACATCATACAAGTCATCTTCAATCACAGCAAACACCTCTAGTTTCTTTCTTACATGATCTGCCAACATAGTTCTCTGAACTTATGGTGGCTATCTTAACATGATATTGATTCTATAGAGTTAATAAAATGATATTTTATTTTATTTATTTGGTTTGATTTTATTTGATTAGGTGATTCCTTTCACCTATGCCCAATGCATTTCAGAGAGAACTACTCTCATCATTTAGTATAGCCATACCAATGACACAAGTAAGTGTAAATGTCATTGCCAATAGGATCACAAACTAAATGCTGAGAATTACATTATTTCAACTTCACATGGATCTAATAACAGCTTTGCAATAGCTTACACATTTCTCTTCAACCATCTTGCTGGAATTAATTTATATGAGACGTTCGTGATCACCGAGTGGGTTGGCCCAAACGATAACGTTTAGAACTTGCATTCGGATGGTCCAGGTTCAAATCCTTTGGGCCAACCATTCTGACCTTGGTTTTTTTCTGGTCTGATAGGAAATGGTGGGATGAATTTTCTGCTCTCCCATTTCATATCATTTCATTCTATTGGTTCTATTACAGGGTCAAAAGTGACAGGGAAAGATGTGCTGGTGCGCTATAAGGATGTCTTGCGTTTTTTTAAAGGTTTCTGCTCCGGCATCTTGTATGAAAGAGGCCCTTCTGAGGGGCTTGAACTCATTCGAGAGAGAGATCTGTCAGTCTCGGGGTGTTCTATTTGGTAATGATGTTAGGAACTCCATCTATGCCGCGCATACCAACCGGTGTTTCCCTCATCTCATTCATTCCTCTCGGAGGTACCCGAGCGTAGGTATGAACTTGAACAAGGCTGAAGTACCGAAATATACTCCTCCGACTCTAAAAATCCCATTCAATTCAAACATCATTGCTCCAAGTCTAATCTAACGTAATGTAACCTTGGGAAAATATTGATATTTTGAGTAATAAAAATAGTGCTAATGTAAATAATAATGCAATAATACAGACAAAGCAGTGGTGAAACTAACAATTACAGAGGGTGCCAAAAAATGTTTATACGCTTTTAGCAAAGAAAAAACTGTATTAACATAACAAAACTGGATTCATACAATCAGAAAATGATGCTTGGAATTTCGCTAAACTTTTAGAATTAAAACCCTATAAGATAACTGTAGTTCAGGAATTGCAACTATGTGATAATGTGAGTAGGGTTAATTTCTGCAATTGGGTGTTAGATAATGTTGACCCGCGTGTAATTTTTTTTTTTTTTTTTTTTTTTCGGATGAAGCATGGTTTTATTTGTATGGCCATTTAGCGACACTAAACAATAGATACTGGAGTGGAGAAAACCCTGATCTTGTACACGAAATGCTATTTTTGACCAAAAATTGTTGTTTGGTGTGCTGTAGAAATCTATGCGTTTGAATCTCAGGGGCTACGAATATCCGACTCCGTCGGATAAACAGCGTGCTTCCCGGTGCCAACCAAATGCCTGTTAAGCCGGCCACGTATCCAAACGAGGGTTCTGTATATTCAGTAATGCAATAGAAAATTGTGCAACCCATTTTTCTGCTGCCGTGAGCCGCCTCTGGCTTCAGTATGCTTGCCTTTCATCTAAAAGAATTGAAGATATGGTGGCGAATTCACATGGTGATATGAAGAATGTTTTGAAAATTCTTTATTGAGAAATCTCCCGTGAACAATAATTTTCGATAATGCAAACTACCAACCCAGACTGAAAGCTACGATTCCTATAAAGAAATGCGATACAATTTGTTTCATGAAAGAACAATAATTTATATATTCCTAGTTCACTGCCAGTTAAGACTGCGTTGTTTGAAATTAAGACAGCAAACTAACAAAAAGATTTTTTTAACTGATGAAATGACATGGTCTCATGGCCAGAAATTATCGGGTGACCACTATAGTAATGTAATTTAAACCAATTGAATGACTTTGGACAATCCTGAAGAATGAAGCAGTGCGAGGGCGAGAGCAAAGAGCATCTGATTGGTAACAGTATTTTAATATAAAGCGACACTGTGTGAATATATATGGTGGTAAATGTGTAGAAAAGACAATGTACAGTTCAGAATGAAAACAGTTTATGATAAAAAAATATATACGAACGTTTAGACAACTGAAATATAAGAATTACATCTAACACCTGTCTATTTGCATCACTAGTCATAGCCGCTTGTCTCGTCAAAAAGCATTGTAACACTTCTACATGCTTTCATATACCAAAATACCTAACATTACGAGCGCTCTGTTTATACGATTTACATCAGCAATGAAGCATGTAACACGGCTTAATTCTTGTTAATTGCGTGTTATTTCATCACAGTGAATAATAAGAATATATAAAGATAAAAGAGTTGCATTTGGCATATTATTTCCACTCATTAATAAGATACAATGGGGGGAACCTTAGCATTGCATATAATGTTTCTAAAATGTATACCTGCCCTTCCTTTCTTTCCAATTTCGGTACCCTCCGGCTAATGACTGGGCAAGCAAGTTGACATGTAAATGGTACAAAATTAAATAGATCATAATTCTTGCATTCATATACAAAATGCATTGCAAATATTTACCCAATTGAACATATTAAAATAATCTTTAAAAAATTTAAAATGGCAAATTGGTCTATTGGTCAAGCACTTTAGAAAATTTTCGTTAAAACCTTTCCCAAAGATCATTAGTGTTAGCCTTCTTAAACAAGAATTTGAAAATTGTATACAGAGAATATTTTATTAATGCATATTAACCAGGAAGTAAATACGACATTAAAATCTTACAATTCTATTAAAGACTCACAAATCTGCTTATTATGATCAGGCTAACGGAGAGAGCAGCGGTGCTATTCATTCAGAATAACAGTCAAAGCATGCCTAAGCCCGCTAAACCACAGCCCTCTCTGCGTGCAAAGAACAAGCGAGAAACGGACCACGCTGGAAACACTGGCGTCACTTAGTTGTAGAAGTAATCTCGCGTGTTCCAACTTATAGAAACGAAAGGGCATTAACAAAGCATTCCAGCGTGGACACGGGGCGAGCGGGTATTAGCTGAAAGAGGAGACATGAAGAACAGAAAAAATGCAAAAGAGAATTGTCAGGTTAAAATCAAACGTATCTTTTAGATATTTGGAAACAGAGCTTTTTAAAAAGGTGTAATGCTATCATTTCCATATCCTAAAATGCATGATATAAATGTGGGTTAGAAAAAAGTTTTAGATAAATGTTCGTGTGATTCAAGAGTGCATTATGTTGTACAAGACACAGAAATGGTACATGCATAGTATCTCAAAGTTTCAAATTATTTAAAGATGATTTTGCTCACATTGGCATAATCCTGTAAAACAAGTTATCAGAGACGTAAAAAGGAAATTTACTTTCAGGGCAAGACTACTTAAATATTTTCATCAACACTGCTTTATACAATCGAAGACTTTGTACAAAAGCGTAACGAGCTTTAAGGATATCAAGCAAGGTTTTGTGTGTGAGAGATCTGTTTGCACGAATCATGATTATAAATCAACAGGTTAATCAACTAAAACTACCACCGCGAATATTTCTTTTGAAATGGTGTTTTCACCTAACTGAGGTTCTGAAAAGAGCACGTCAAGTAGTCTATACAACCAATAATTATTATAAAGCATATTTATAGAACGGAGTTAAATTTTTCAAATAGAACTGCTATGACTTTAAGTAGAATGTCAATGGACTTCCTTGCACGGTTCTAGATCAAGTAGTTTACGATATATCGTTATGTGTAGAACTCGGACTTTCAGATCCTTTTTAGAATATTCCCATTATCATTGCACAAATAGCAACCATTCCCCGATTGTTAGGCAATTATAGTACGACTGTTGTCATTCAAAGAAATTATCAACACATGTTGCAGTTTATACTGAATGGATCCAAAGCTCCGAACTCTAGTGACATGAAACTTTTAAATGTTAGCTGCCCCATTTAACTTCTTACCTATTAGACTGGAAATATACCACACATTCCTGCCTACTGCAGGAATAACAGTTTCTTGTTTAGTTACACAGAAATAAATACATAAAAATATTAAATTAAACTTGAAAGCAACACTTAACTCCTTCCAATCTACCAGTTCTTATCTCCGGTCCTTTAGTGTCTAATGCAATGGCAACTGGATACTTGTAGCCCAAGGTATTACTGTAGTTTGTTTCAGCTTGTCTGATGTTAGCAATTATTTCTGCCTGTTCCTTGTGGGTACCATGAGAAAAGTTGAGCCGAGTAATGGTCATACCAGCCTCCATCATCCTTTCAAGTACTCGCACGTCTTTACTTGAAGGCCCTATAATACAGCTATATGATAAAACGAATGTTCACATTTCACATAATATGTAATTATACTTTGATGATCATTTTGTAGTCAATAACATCAATGGATACAACGTGAGAACGATATAAATGTAAAACAGATTTCGGTGTTGTCTTAAATGTTTAATTTAAATTAGTTTTCAAAATAGATCGGTCGGAATCAACTGAGTAAACTTAGCTGGACAACAAAAGAACCATAATTAAGATACGAAGCTTTGCTCTATTTCACTTCGATCATTTGAAGTATTAGAAGATTTTTCTATTTAACCCATTAAGATAACATATGTGTTTTCTTAATAGCTCTATTTGATCTTAAATAAATGTACTATATTTTTGTACTGTTGTTTCAATAGCAGCAATTTCAGATTGACAAAGAATCTTGACAACAGGAAATGTTCACACCCCTTGTACTGTAGACAACTCTTCGTGTAAAACGAGTATGAAAGTAGTCAGAGGCCAATATCCTTTCTCAATATAACCAACATCGATCTAACTAGCTCATCAGTCCCTCCACATCTAACATCGCTCTGCTATAACTCTATTTTACGCACATACTTGGAGCCCAAGAGCAGCTCATTATAACGATTTACTGCCTCGTAGCTGACTGCATCTCTCACAAAAACTTTTTTCACAGCCACTCGAACAACACAGCAGATTGCTGTCGACTCTCAAAATCAGTTCATCTTGGATGAAGAAGTCATTGCAACCCGACTTAGTATAATTAGAAAAAGCCTACACCGAAAAGACTACCGCCCCTAGATATGCATAGAGTAACAGGAAATAGCTCTAGGATCACCAAGAGATATTTGAGCGCTTCACTTGCAGCCTCAAGAAAAGACTCAACAATCCCTTCACTCCCACAACAATTTACACAGTCGGCCACCTCCTCCACTCCAGCACCCCCAATCTAAACTCCACGGCACGTTCACAGTGGACGGAACATCTTCCGAGAGCACCACGGGGCACAGGGGCCACCACATAACATCTCCTCTCAAACAATGATTGAGCAAAAAAATAAGGTGTAAATCCTATCCAGAATCCTCACCTTACTCTCTCCAGTATGTCCGCCAGGTACCTTGACGGATACCGAAACAAGCCTAACCTTCGTACCTATCCAAGAGCCAGCAGCGTTCTAATCCCCTCTTAACCATGGGAGTGCTCAAGCAGAATCCCGCAAAAAGTTATTTACTCCTATTTACTATCACTAGTTTGCTTTCTTCCAAACTTCTCTCTCAAATAAAAAAAAAAGTTCCTTATTTAATACGCAAGCGCACAGACGCAAGCACTGTGATCTGTACTTTGTTTTGGGAAGTGTAATGCATTTCCTCGTGAGCTATATCTACAAAGACGATTCCCTACCCATGAGATATTCCAAAAACTGGATGACCGGACGAGGACAACAGATTACATCGTTACATTCATTTCTGCCGGTGTCGGGTACATTTCCCTTGCGACGCACTCCATCGTTAGAGGAGAGGGTGCAGCTAGCCATTGAAGAAGTTTCAATTTTAAGATCCCGGTTAAGGCACAATACTTGGAAGTGCATCAAAGGATTTGGAAGTCTGGTATTGTATATCTTTCGTGGCAAATATTTGTATTCTAATTGGTATAGTTCCGTACACTACAGTTCCGTTGATCGCCCCTGATGCTTGAACGTTTGTCGCTGATTAAGGCGAGATGAAACCACAATTGCTAGATAGCATTGTGTGGGTGGATGAAGCTCTCTTCACTCGAAACGGGATTTTCACTTTCCTTAATTGTTACATATGGAGTAGCAAATATCAATATGCCTCTTGTGAGAGAGGACACCAAGTATGGTGGAATATCAATATATGGGGCGGTATTCTCTATATCAGAATAGTGAATCCATATCTATTTCGTAGAAACTCAAGAGCGTTTCTTCGGGTCTCCGAACTCTTGGAAGCAATTCCTCTGACTATACGGAGAAACATTCTCTATCAGAACGATTTTTTTTTTCCTCCCCATATATGAACCAGTAGAGAAGGACTAGTGCACAGGCTTACGTAGTCTCCGGATTTAAACCTGTTCGATTTTTTCATGTGGGGAAATTTGAAAGAACTGGTTTACCGAGAGCCCGCCGACAACTCCGATGCAGCCATTGCCATGGGTCCATAGTGTTGGTGAATGAGGAGTTCTAGATTAAGAACACGGATAGTTTCACTGTTTTATTTTGTTTTAATTATCTCACAATGATTTTTGCATCTTTGTGTGTTAGGATATTTTCTAGCGATTGTGTTTTCTACCTGCCACAGATTTAGTGCCTTAGTTTTTATGCTCAGCTACGTTTTGATTTGGAAAGTGTCGCCCGCCGAGCAGCATTTTGCATCCAGATAAAGAAAGGCGCCTTTCAACATCCGCTTAGAAGCCTACCTGTAAGTTCATGCATGCCTAATATGACATCTATTTCTATGTTTGCTCATCACGCTTCTTCCAATATCAATGTATTCGTTACAAGGGTCTATTTTGTCTCTATCCTAATTTCATTTCCTGCCACACATCCCCTTTCACTTACTAACATTGTCGATTTAAATTATTCTTCATACAATTAAGTTATTACGAAACGTGTGCAGCAAGCGATTCATGTCCCGAAATAAAATTCCGCTAATTCTAGGAAGTGGGTGTCGCTTAGCAGATAAACAACCCCAAATAGCATGAATTTAGCTGTCTTGGTTGGAGTAGTATAAGTGTACCATACAGAATGCTTATCGGTGCCGAAAAAGTAAAGTTTTAGGACATAAAGTTCATTGAACAAAGAAGACAAATGTATTTATTTCTTTCACGGATGTTTTACCATGGCTGCACACGATGTTATCCGAACAGGAATTCAATGCTATACAACAATGGTAATGAAACCATGACCTCCAGATATGAGGGCACCGTAAAGTTCAGGAAGTTGATGAGAGATGATGACTATCAGTGACCATTGCGTGGAAGTGTGAGTTTAACGCCATGATTAAAGCAGACGAGGCTATGGCAGAGTTTTTCAAGTGTTCTCCTTACCCCTAACATCTCAATCTCCGAGACACCTTCTTTGGCGAATTTACAAATTATATGCAAACCTACTGCGAGATTTCTGGAGACATGAGAATGTTTTACTACGACGTATGGAGTTTGTACCCGTTTGTCAACAAAATCAAAGTTTACCCCATGAAGCATCCTAAGCTCCAAACGAATAATTTTGCAAATTTGGAAAATGTAGAATGTGATGTTGTAAAATACAAATTTATTTTCCAGGAAAGACTGTACCATCCCGTCCTGCCATTGCGCATCAAAGGCAAACTTAGTTCCCACTGAGTCGCGCATGCGCAGAGGTGGAGAATTATACAGAGTGCGCACATACAGGGGATGAAAGATGTACGACAGGCACCTGAGTACAGGATGAAGTTAAAATCGCACTAGAGGAAGGTTACAGGGGATTTATGTGTATGAAAGAGAGGAAAATGAGATGATCCGCTATGCTCACTGATTAAAGGGGCTTATTCATGACTATGTTAACCAGTTTCTGAAAATTAAAACCGAAAACTCCGGTTGGCCCATAGATTGCAACTCCTGTCACAAAAAAAAAATATGTTGAACGATTTTTAGGAAAGGAAGGCGTTGCTGGATAAAGATGCAATTGAAATTCCAGGAACAACCCTGGCAGGCGAGAGTTTGCAAAACTCGTGTTAAACTCCTTGTGGGAAAAATTTGGCCAACGAGACAATGTGTGCATTTGTTACAGATTATTCTACATTCATATACCTTCTTATGATCCAGGTATAAAGGTAAAACCTTACCTACCCGCTATAGAGGAGGCGATGTACCTGATATGGAGGTATAGTGAACCGAATCCAAAATTAAATCCCTTAACTAACATCGTTATAGCAGCACACACAATGGTCCATGCAAGAATCGAGCTACATTTCCATCTTAGGAGATTAGGTGAACGCCCGTGATATTTTGACACAGATTATTGCCACGTACATACCGAGAGAATGAATACCTCTCACGGGGCCATTTTGGGGCTGTATGACAGATGAGATAGAGAAGTTCATAAGGATGCTTATATTTCCAGGTTTGCATTTACCGGCCCAAAAAGTTGCACCATAAAGGTTAAGTATGGGAAGAAGATGCACCCTGTCATCAAAATTAAAGGTATCACCCAATTCTGGAAAAGGAAAAATTGTAAATTCTAGCGTCATCAGGAACACCGTTTTTAGGGACAATACAATGTTGATGGTATTAAAGGCATCCACGTTTCGAGAAGAACCTAGAATACAGTGCTACCGAGCCTTCAGTGAAAACCTATAACGCCCGTTTTTACTCCTGAGCACCACAGGCGGCTGAGACTGATATATGAAATGAAATGATAAATTGAAAAGATATTTTTTTGAGGAAGGAAACGTTCCAAGCCTGATTTTAGGGTACCTCCCTGGCATTTGCCACTTATGAGGACTGAGGAAAACTTGCTAAAACCCCAGTCGGGGAGGACGGTCCTTGTGGGAATCGAACCCCAGACCTCCCGCTCATGAGTCCGCGCCCTAACGACCTCTGTCACCCGTGGAGGTAAACAGACAGTCAAAACGTGTCAAAATTTTTTCACTAGAGATTCTCATCACAATCGTTTCGGAATTATTTACATACTACAAAATGTGTCTCCACAAGAAAAGAAATTTCCAACTATATCTCTAAATGCAAATTACATTGTCCTATTTAAAAACAATAGAGATAAAAGCAAATTGATAGTCTGTATCAACAGATCGAACCAAAGAACTCTAGGTTTCTGTTGGAGGCGTTTGAGGCTATAGAAAATCCCCACGGTTATCTGGTGCTAGATTCCACACAGTACACTCCTAATCAATACAGGTATCGAACCGGCATCATCCCGGGATAAAGGTTTCATTTTATACCCATTAGAAATTATATCAGGACGGGTGTCACTTTTGTTGATCACATTCTAAAGATTTTCTGGTTCACAATATGCAAAAAAGAATTCCCGGTAGTTAAAATAAATGAGCAACGAACACATTTCCGTCTTTTTTGTACAGACACAGGCAGGATGAATATTGCTACACTGTGTAGTCCACTAATTGCAAAGCAACAGGCAAGTTTGACGATGCTAAGCCCGCTTTGCGAGAAAAACTGTTGAACAGCGCTAACTCAGAGCTAATAAAAGCCATTCCCGAGTGTGTACTCAACGTGAACAGAGGGCATGTCAGTTTGTCTATAAAATTCTTGAAGGGTTTAAATAAACATAAAACACGCTGGAGAAAATTAACGACTTTCCTTAAAGAAAAAGAACAATTTCTTGCATATAAAGGCGGCTTTTTACCTGCATTCTATTTTCGATATTGGCTTCAATGGGTAGTGCACTAGTGTCAAAATTACCTTAATTTTGTTGAAATGAAGTACAGTAAGCAAATTATTGTACTTCACAGTCAAAAGCTGCCCAAACGATTCATCTGGTATACAAATAAATTACTCATTTAATCAAAGAAATGAATAAAATGCAGCGTTCATATTTGCCAGCTTCCGAAAAATGGCAGATGATAAAATATAAATTGGGAAGCAATCTCGATCTTGGTCACAAGTGAGAGAATGATACTTTCAATCCAAACACGATGACGCTAATGATGATATGCACCACGACATTGAGGTAAAGGAGGAACCGAAGCCAGTAAAGAGAAAACTAAATAAAATTCAGTAGCCGATAAAAAAAAAAAGTGTTCTTATTATAACTATCGCACACAATTATATGAGCCGCTGTATAATTAAACTATGAAGGAATGGAACGATTTGAAAAAAAAAATATATATTTCAAGTCGCGGGTTTTGATACAGCAGACAAAACTTCGCAAGGCTACGAATATACCAAAATCTAAGTTCAGTCCCTTCTTTGAAGCCAAGATAGTTATACATTTCAAAAACGGATAAAGAAACGATTTTCCACCGAAATTATAATGTGACCAACATGGACGAACTTTGAGGAACCGATTTAAATGTAATGAACAACGTTAAAGAACACAACAAGCCTTACGTTTACCTCCTGTCGGTGATTGGTGTTTTTGTTGAAATATACTTGGACAATACCGTTAAAATCAAAAGTGGGCACGGAAATTACATAAACTTTTAAAACTATATGTTCTTATCGCGTTCTCAAGGTGTTGCAAACCGATAATGAAACCGAGTTCACCAACAAAATCTTAATTTTTAGTCAAACATGGCAAAAGTATTACACTTTAAAAATAATGCCAAAGCCAGCGTTGTAGAACGTTTCAATAGGAGCTGAAAGAGGAAAATGTAGAAATATTTCACGAATAAAAACAATTATAGGTACGCAGAAGTTCTTCCTGTACTTTTACAGTTCTGCAATAGTTCCTTTCGCAGGTCCATAATGATGGCTCCAAAGGACATCAATGACGGCAATGTTTTGCAGGTGTACGAAACTCTTTATCGTCAAAATGGTTGCGCGGCCAAAGTACGTAAACATAAATTTAACGTAAGAGATCATGTACGCATATCTGAGGGGGAGGAGGAGGAGGAGCAGAAGAAGAAGAAGAAGAAGAAGAAGAAGAAGAAGAAGAAGAAGAAGAAGAAGAAGAAGTAGTTTGGTAAGGATTGTGAGCAAAATTGGACATATGAAAATTTTCACATTGATAAATAAATTGATAAATAATATGACTACTCCAGTGACACACTCCAAATTTAACTTACCATTACCACATGGTATTGTGCACAATTCTAAACAACTGGTACACTCCCTCAATTCTATCATACTAGCACATTTGCAAGTTAAATTTTTTTTTCTTTATGATGAGTGTAAAAATGCTGCTAATATTAATGTCAAAGTCACACAGTCCACCTATATTCCCCACATTCAATTTTTAGGCTATGTAGTAAATGTTCTCCCCTCTAGAAATTGAAGAAGCATAGCGGAAACAGAAATTAAAACTTAAAAAAATTGCGACACAAAAGTCCGAGTCCGGGTCTAGAGATCCTCCTAAACTGTCAACATACGTACCTATAGAAACGATGACAATTCAAGCCTGGCTCTAAAAATCCTCCCAAACAGACACCTACAGGAACGACGACTAATAGCCCTCTTGTACATTTTGTCATCTCTGGTCATATGCCAACGTAGTTGATCAGGAAATTAGTAAACATCCTGTAAGGGTACATGGGTTCCCTTGCGAAATATTCATTTACTGCAATCTAATAGTACTATTAGCTGTGGTGAAACACGTTTGTGCAAATCATTGAAAGTGTCTCTGTACAGTATGGAAAATGCGACAACACCCGCATGACGGCAGAAAAGTCCTTCTCTCCCTTAACTGGGTATCTTTGATGCAACAGGATTTTAAAATTGTATACGTAGATTTAGGGAATGGTTACGGCGATTTCTTGCCATTTGTAAACGGGCTTTTCTCTACCACAGTTCTAACATTTCGTCCAAAACAGGCAAAATAGAAACTGCACACTGCCACAAGATATTACTTAAGTCAGGCTGCAAGAACATTACACCATAGAGGTTTTCCTTTGTACAAGGGCAAACATTATTAAAAAAGTAGTGCCTTGTCCTAAGCTCTTGACGAACTTTTAAGAACCATGTTGCCACTTTTCAATGCGGTATAAAAGCTGTCGGCAAAGAAGGAGGACTTTCTTCGGACAGCGGTGATGGAGAAAACTACTCAACATGGGACGCCGTGGAAACGAAGTACTCAACAAGCCAACACAGCACACGAACCGCCGCTATGAAACCATCGCCAGCCGCCGCGCCACTCACGCCTGATTTTTCGTCTGCCTCCGCTGATACCCAGCTAGTGGCAGCCAACATACCGGCAACCCGGGGTCCTGCATTCAACGTATCTCTTGAGGGTAAACATGTGCCGCAGGATGCACCGGAAGAGCTTACGGATAGAAACACGGACGATCCCACTACCAGACCCTGCACTTGGTCTCCACAGCCATCACATTCACATCCAGATACAGAACCGGAACAATTACAGAAACAGACACCACAGCTTAGTACTGTGCTCCGAGGAGTGCCCCGGAGCATAACTTCATCCTACATTCTCCGAACTGTCTTGCGACAGTGGCCATCCGCGCATTATGTAAGACGCATATATTCCCACAGAGGCGCGACACCCCTGGTACGTGTAAATTTCCTGGAGCCTAAAGAGTGTGAGGCGGCCTTCGCAGCCGGCACCACTATTGGACCAGACCGCCTCACACTTGAACCCAGCCACCGCCGTCATAACGCCCCGTGCAGGCACTGCTGCACTTACGGGCACACCGAATAGGCCTGCACTGAGCCACCGCGCTGCCACTATTGGCATCGCTCACAGCGGAATGCACAACATGACCTGGCACGCCGGCACAGGTTTTGTGCCTCCAGATGCAAGATACCAGTTCGGGGGACTTGAGAAAATATTTCCCAAGTGGGTGTTCTGTGTCAGCAGTACCTAGCCGCGCGCGCCTTACCTGCTCAATGGACGTAGGATTTCATTTATAAACCAGGAAGAAGGTTGTGAAAAATTTTCGTGCCAGCGGCACGTGGAGCACTCGGACGGCCACCCGTCCAAGCACTGACCACGCCCAATGCTGCTTAACGTGGTTGTCAGCCGGTGTTCTCAGCATGGTTTGCCTTTGGCTGGATGGGATTTTGTGAGGAATTACTTAACCTCACTCCTATGAAGGTACAAACCATTATACCGACCAGGCAGCCTGCCCTCTTCGGCGCAGCTCCAACTGTAATCACAGCAAACAAACACAGCCCATGCACTGCCAGCCGCTGCACAGGGCGCACCAATCACAGCCATAATCGACAACATCAGGGAAGCAGCACTCACCACTCTGACTACAATCATGCAAGCAGTGACAGAACTTACTGAACTCATCAATACATTACAGAGCACCATCTTGTAACACTCCGGCTTAATTAACCAACAACTTGCAGCACTTATTTACAGTGTCTTTAAGGGTGGACAACACAGCCCGATACCAGGTCAATGCACTCAGCCAACAAGGTGACGGCCCACAGAACAACAAACCGGTACCGGAACGGCCCACAGGACAACGCAACCAATGTATTTAATGTAAATGTATATAACGCACCCAGGCAACCGGGAGCGGCTCATTGACAACACACCCCTGGAACGGGACGACCTACAGGACAACGCATATTTACGGCACGATAAAGAACCTCAAGCCTGAAAAAAGAGGTCTCTGAGCAAAATTTGTGGGCTGTTTCACGCCCTAATTTGAATAGGACGATGATGACCAGAGATGTTAAAGAACGTCCACAAATAAACCAAATCAAAAAAAGAAAGAAAGAAAAAGACAACTCACCCCCACCAACAGGACAAAGAGGTGCAGTCTGGATCACCTTCGGATATGTTCTTCTTGAATCGTAATAAGACCGCGTTTGTTTGCGTAGTTTTCGCTTATGCCGCCACAATAGGTCACGATGACCGTAGGTGGATGATTCTACATGGTGGTTCTGGGATCGACAGAGTGGCAGAAACTTATTGAGGCAATACCCACAATTCAGAGTTTGACTCGTCATCTAAAAGAGTGGCAGCTAATCAGTTGAATATCCATACTTTTATAATATGTATTTCATTCTCTAAATATTACCATAAAATGGACGGACGGTGCTTATCTCTGAACCTGGAGGGATGTAGGACACCAGAAAGCCTATAGCGAATGGTCACCGATATTATGTATCACAAGAAGAAAGAAGAGACAGAAGTAGAAAATCAAATAATAGCCTATTGCAAGATTTGCTTCTAACCCACGTTTCCAGGGAATCATTAAAAAAAAAAATATTATACTCAATATACAAGGTACATTCGTTGTTCCACCTTTAGAGTGTTCCTGGAGATAGAGCATTTTCTAAAATCTCAGTTCATCAAAGAGGTGTAACAGTAACTCAAATGTCCAGACAGGTTTGGGAGCGCCCTGATGTCGTCACGACAGAACACCTGCGCCCTGACGACATCACGTGCAGGTTCCAAAAGATGCGACGCTGTGGCGCCAGCTGACGTCACTAGAAGTTCCAACAGGTTTTCACTTTCCCATCTTAGTTTTTTCTCCTTCCACTCTGTGCGTCAGTACCGAGGAACTAACGGAGTAGACTACATGATCCACGACGCGCTACGCCAGCTAGCTGAAGTGTCGCACAATCCTGATTTTATCACCGTATACGCTGCAGCAGAATGTACAGTATATCGTGCAAGGCGTCCAAACTATCTCCTTCAAGAACGGGCCTAGAACACTTGTCCGCCTCGAGAACGGACAAGAAGTATTTCTACTCACAAGATTCAACAGAGACATTTATACGGACAGAGTATTTCTACTCACAAGATTCAAACTGCAGAGCTCGTAAACCATTTAAACTACTTTACCTTTTATATCGTGTACCAAGGATACACGAAACGACTACCGCAGACACGTCGTGAAATTTACACCCATGTAAAAACATGGCGAACCAACGTGATCCAGTGGAGTCAACAACAATCTCATTCTCAAACTCCGTTTTGACTACCAAAACTACGTCACAAGCGAAAGTGTCCAGCAAACATCACCAGATCTCCACCGAAATCTCCTTCCTTGGCGAAGACAAAATAGTCGCTGTCAAACTTGCCACCAAACATCGCCGACATCGTGGAAGTCAGATGCTTGCCTTCAAAAGTACTCCAACGGTATAGTCGCCCGCTGTACCATCTACCTCGGAACCATTGACGAAACGTCAACCCTATACTAAAAGATTACGTCGGCAGGGTGATTCTCCACTGCTTCCATCGGCGATTTCATTGTTCCCATCTCCATTCTGTCGGCCCAGAAATACCTCTACAACAACTTTTCTCACATGCTACTCACCTGCGTCACCACACCTTTCGTGGATCAAATCGACAGCAGCAGCGACAAAGACAGTGATAATGGTGTATGTTTACCAAAAGGACTTATACTACATATTTTAAAATATTTTATGTGGAAAACCCCATCATTTTAATTAATATTACATACATAACAATTGCTTACAACAGAGTGTATATCGAAAACATGTGTAACTAGCAAACGTTTAATTTACACAATTAATATTTTGTATAATCAATTTTGTAATTTGTATATTCAATAAAATGGTTCCGAATTAGTTGATCTTTGTCGCGGGAGTGCATACCACTGAAGGTCGGTAAACCTACATGTCGATGGTACAGCTACCCATGTCGGTAATGCAGCTACCCATGCTGCTGTGTAATGCAGCTACATGTTGCAGGATTGCCTGTACCTGAAAGTTGGTAATGCAGCTACCTGCAATAAAGATTGGCTAGGTCGGATACATACTACTGACTTCCCAGGCATCAGTCAGCAGTTCAGAATGTTAAACAAACTAATAGTAAATTCTTTACATATGGCTTTCCTATTTATTGCTATGGCGGGTTCCACTTCCCATATTTTAATCATATTTGTTATTAAATATATTTGCACTTGCCTATTGTACACATGATTCCTGAGTGACAGAAATAGGGGGGTGTGGATGCAGTTACATCGAGATTGCAGCTATGCTGTAGTTCTGTTGCTGCTGGAGCTGTTTTTATCTGCATTCTTGGCTTCTCGTTCTTTATCTTTTCCAACAACTGCAACAATTAAATTTATGTATGAGCCATAAAATTGCCACTTGCATCCTTAGAATGGTATTAAGTATGATCCATTCTCCCATCATCCATCCATGCAACTAAACAAGTAAATGCTAAAATTGACCACTCTCGACCACCAGGTTTTTTGGAGGAGGGCATCTGCTGATTACATTAAGAATCCCCCACTATGAGAAAGAAAACGTTTATCTGTGAAAAAGTAGATAGACGTTTTTACCTCCCCTAGGGTATGAAGATTCTTACGTCTCTAATTTTACGTAGATTAACTTCAGTAAGTCTATAGCCTTTTGCAATGAATCATTCCAGGCACCGGTATCGCAAAACACGTCAAAATGATTGTAAGGGTATTCTCAAATCAAAAAGACAATGTTATCCTAACTCTCCCTGAACTTGTGAATGAAAAGTCTGAAACCACCGGAAAGCAAAAGGTTAGATAACCGGCGGCAAACAAATCACTGTGTATTTCACTCTGAGGAGGCGGCTCCTTCAGGAGGTTGCTGGTAAAATTTTCAATAATTGCTGCTTGATGAGCTTTTATGCGTAAAAAAAAAAGTAGCAGCAACAACAACAAATCTATCTTGTACCTGGTTGTATTTGCGGCTATTATCAGTAGGGAATTTGGTTTAGCAGTCGCGGTGCAAACCAGTAAGCTTATGAGTATATTAATCAGGGGAGGCTAGAGAAAGGTACTGCTGGAGCTGGACAGATGACTAGCGACGAATGCGGGAGTTGAGGGTTTTATCTGCCATGTAAAACTTACGCACTGCATGTGTATCATCTATTCAAATACTTATGATTCGGTTCATTCTCATTGCGTTAGCGAAATAGTTCATAGTCAGCACATTCCTCTGGCTAGTCTGACTAGCCATCTCTCCAGTTCCCAGCATTAGGAGCTTTTGCCCAAAAAAGTCATTATGCAAATTCACCACCCGAAATGTTATCTGTCACCAAGCGCATTTCCAGGAAAATTTGCCTTGGGATTTATACGACTGGTTTATTATCAATTCCTCACGAATGTATTTTTCAGTTTAGCTTATGCGTGTGATTTGTCTTGTACACTTTTTCCCTTAATGCCCCCCAAAGATAAAAACCGCACGGCGTTATATCAGAGGAAAAAGGACACCACATTTTGTTTATGGTGACTCTATTGTCGAATAATTCATAAATTGCATGCAAGGAGACAGAGACTCTATGTGTCGTTGCAAAGTTCTATTGAAAAGTCGCAAACATATTTCCTAAATGTTAATTCAGAAAATATTCTGCACTATTCACTATTTATTGTTTCTTCAAAAAATAAAAATAGGACCTTTTATTCTCTAGTCCTAATGGCGTACCACACTCCTATAGTTTGATCATGCGGGGGTTTCCCGTAAAGCATTTTTTTTAAAACTGCAGTATGAGTTGTTTTGTAAATTAATATGCCCACTTTGGGGAACCAAGATTAGTCCATAAAGAAAAGTAGATTAGAATAGAACAGATTTCCCATATACAACATCTATTTCTGGTCAGCCGATTTAAGTTCTTGCACTACAGTAATTTTATGGGATTTTAACTTCAATAGCTTTGTAATCGTTCAAATATAGGAATAGGAATTTCCCGATTGCTGAGAAAGACCTCGAAGTAATTTTTAGGGAAACATTCCAGAGCAGGTCCAATGTCATCTAATGTTTCTTCTGTGGTTGTATATGCATTTTATCAAGAATACTTCCCGTTTCACGACATTTATTTACCAATCTATGCATCCAACTTCATATCGGGGAATCTCTCTTGAAACAGTCTCCATATGTCACGAACGGATTCTGTGCGCACGTATGATTGTAAATAAATACTTTTGGGGGAGTCTGAATTGAGTCACATTAATGTAACTAATGCACTGTATTACGCCACCTAATGAATACTTAATACATTGTCACACAGCACACAAGAACATGCACGTACGTTGCTAGAGCTAAACTCGTTATGACCTCCGCTCCGGCTCTCAGTCCACTTTCAAGCACGAAAGAGACGAAAACTGCTGAGCTTGGTCAACTGCCTGCAACTGCCCGATGGAACCGTCCCGCAAAAGAAAAGGTATCCAGTATATCGAGTTAACATGTTGCTCCAAGTAAAAACTGTTACTGTCCATGAAACACACGCTCGCCTGCGTTGCGTAACCTAACAGTTTTCGTAATGTAGATCATTTGTTACGTTGAAATTGTATTTCTATCTATTTGGGTTGTCATAGTTTACGTTGGCAATACTTTATCTACCTATTTTAACGTGTGAAATGCTGATCTGATGTTCCACTTGAATAAAGGCCCTTATAATATGCAAATGATGACGAAGTTCCTGTGAGCCCTAACCTAATATATGTGTAATCTAATCTTAACGAGACTTTTATTGTTAAGTCTGCGGTAATAAAAATCCAAATTTTTCATATTTTATAGAATTTTCCTTTAAAAGGGACATTATTTTCAGCACAGATCTGTTAATGTCAAGTTTAGAGCAAACGGTAAATTCAGATACACCCTCTTAAACTGCGTTCTTTTACATTAAATCTACTTTCTACTTTGATTGTATTTCAGATATAACATGCGTTTATTGGACATTTCGTTCGCATATGTTTCCTTAGTCTTGAAACTCTGAAACTCTTACCATTGAACTAAAAGAAACTGCACAATTATTCATCCCGATAACTATCACCTTTGCGACTGAAATAACAAACAAGAAAATGCACTTTGACTGTCTTTTGTTAATGTATAAATATTGCGCTTTTCCACTCCTATTATTAAATATTGTGGTTCACAGGCTGCATTCACATTACATAAAGATTCTCCAGTTAGTACTTCCGTATTCTACTTTAGGAAATTGGTCGTATTTTCGAGAAAACGTTAAATCCCAAAAATCTCTTATATGTAGAATTGCTCAGTGGCAAAAACGGCATCTTCGCAGAAACTTCAGAAAAATATCTGTGAAAACCTGATGATTTATAACAGTTCTTTGTGGTATCTTTGTTGTGTAGGTTGTATAAGATGTGTGAATTTTATCTCACAAGCTGCACAGCTCGTATATACATGGCACTGTAACAAAATGACCTTCCCTCATCCCTTTCACTACTTAACAATGGATATGCGCAAGGAACAGATACTTTCCTTAGTTGCCAAATTTAGCCTTACTCGGAGAACGTGTAACTCTTGGAGCACCCAGGGCTGCGGTCCTGAATGACACCCGAGCGAAAGCGAGAAAGCTGAAGGTAGTGACCCATAGGCATAGCTCGATAATAAGGCTATCACATGCAAGGGCCATGATAGCTCAGACGGTTAGAGTGTCATACTATAGTTGTACAGATAGTGATTTTGAATCCTCACGTCCAGATGCTTTTTTTCTTTCTTGCCAAAGTTAAAGGAGATTTGCCATCGTTACAATGATTTACTCGGTAACATAGTACCACGCACAGAATGCGCTATAAATTAATGTTTACGACTTTTTTCCCCCTGCTGCAAAGGAGATTTGCCACCATTACAACGATTTACCCGCCCCTATCAATTTATATTTACGAAAAGGAGGCTCGCTACTGCGGCGAACATAGATCGTCGGGCCGTAGCGAGCGGTAGCAAACCACTGGGTCCTTCGGTTTTTAGGTTAGCATTAGGGTTAGTATGTGTGTGTGAATTAATTGCGAATTGCATTAAGAGCAGATTTGCCACAGTTACAATATTTTACACGCCCAACAATCTCCTATCAATTTATTTAAAAGTACGGAGTAAACTTAAGTAACGCGAGGTTACTTAAGTTTAACAAAAAAAAAAAAAAAAAAATACATGCAAAATTTACATTGTTACAAGCGGCCACGCAAACAGTAGTTCCGCTCTCTTCCCTGTCACTCGGGATAGTAGCCAGCAGCAACAGCAGTTGCTCCAAAAGTATTTATTCTGCGTGTAACGTCAAGTGTTGCCAGTTCTTGAAGCCATGTCATAGACTGACTTGTCTATAGATTTTATAAACTGAGGAATGAGTTGTTTATAATTTTGCCATACATTCCAGATTGATATTTCATCTTCACATGAGCAAAATGGGTGGTTGAGGTTACTAAGGCATGTACACATGAACAAATAGTTAACTGTTCCAATTTTTACCGGGACCATTTTCCCTGACTAACACATTTTCCAATTTTTTCTCAGTCCTTATTTATGGCAAATGCAAAGAGAGGGTACCTCAATTTAGGCTCGAATGCTTCCTTCCCAAAATTCATCCCATGCATCATCAACATTTATCATCTGTGAGGCTGCAATAATAAAATGAGCATTGAACACTAATCCCCCCAAAAAAAAAAAAAAAAAAAAAAAAAAAATTGCTATGAGTATGCAGAAGGGCGGAAAATTCTTTATAGATATTAAAGAGAACAGTCCCCTTAAAGATTGATGCACTTGCTCCGTTTCTCAAGATAGATGATCTACTAGTGGAAACAGGTATCTTTTCAGGTCCTCAAAATACTCGTTTACTTCCTCTATAACCTCTTCATTTTACTTCAATTTGTTTGCAGCCTGGAATGTTTTGAATATTGGGAAGGCAATCCAAGGAAGTGGGAATAGGTGAATAGAGTGGATACAGAAACAATTCAAATCATAATTCAACAATTTGTCCTTGAATACACCAGCATATTGTCATGGTGAAACTATGCCTTTTTTGGCCATTCTTGGACTTTTACTGTGATCACTGTCTTCAGTCTATCCAAAAGTGATGCTCAGTATTATCCAGTAATGGTTTTTTTCCCATCTTCAAGTAGTAAACCAAGAGAATTCCTTTTGTGTTTCAAAATACTGAGGCCATTACCTTCCCAATTAATGAAATGCATTCTGCCTTTTTCAGAGCCAGTTTGTGGTCCATTTCTTAACTGCTGTTTCATTTCCGGTGAACAGCAATGAATCCACATTTTGTTCATAGTCACAAAATGCCATAAAAATTGGTTAAATACTTCTTAAACATATCTAAACAGTAGGCCGATATTCACATGCAATTTTGCTTTGTCCCTCAAGTGAACAGACAGGCATTCATCTTGCACAAAGTATGATTCATAATGCAAAGTAAAATGAACCCACTAAGTTGTCATGCCCATTGCCTGCTAACTTATGCACTTTCATTCGTTTGTCATGGACTTTATCAATTTCTGGCCTTACAGGTGATTTTGAAGCTCCAGGACATAGTTTCACTTGAGCTCATTTATCCAAAGTGGAACGGTTTCATAGGAAACCAATGTAGGCAAAATCCTCTCATGAATTTCATTTGCTGTTTTCATCTCCATAAAATATTTAAGACTAATTCCAAACTTAACCATTTTACACTTCACTAAAATGATTGTGTTTAAACAACTGCCAAACAATGATATAACACCAAAATGATTTGTAACCACATAATATTGATACATGCTAAGCAAACCAATGCCATATATACAGATATTGCCATTGTCCTCTAATTAATATGCAAACCAAGTTACTTATCAAACTACTTTCTTATCATGTAACAAGCTTAATGGCTCTTAGAAAGCATCAAAAGTCAAAGAAGAAAATATGACTTTAAAATTATTTCTCTCATAGCTGATATGAGGAGTGTTCTTAAACTTTTCGGGCTGATCTTCCAAATCAATACATTTAGTCTGACTATCCAACTTTTTAATATCTTAAATAAATAAGATTTGTCCAACTGTCAAAAATGAGTATGTCTTTTTCAGCTTCAATTTCATCATATGATGTGAATCTTCTTCCTCCCAGCCATTTCTTCAGGTTTGGAAACAAAAAAGTAAACATTTGGAGCCAAATTCAGCAAATATGGCAGATGTAGAAGCACTTGGAAGTGAAGGCCATGAAGTTTTGCAGTAACTATCCCCAGTTGAGTGTGAAGATGCATATCATGATGAAATAGACCTTTCTTTTTTGCAAGGTATGGAGTTTAGTTTGAATAGCATTTCTTCAGTTAGTCCAGTAGTGAAGAGTAACACTGCCTAGTGATGGTTCTGCCCTTCTGGAGGTAGTCTATGAGCACCACACCATGAGAATCCCAGAAAACTAATAATGACTTTTCCTGCAGACGGAACCGATTTTGCTTTCTTTAATGCATTTTCACCTGTTGCCACCACTGTTTGGACTGTTCTTTCATCCCTTCAGTGTAGTGATGAATCCAAGTTTTATTTACTGTTATGAAACGTAGGAGAAACTAAGTGGAAATGCATTTAAACAAGTCTAAATACTCTTGAGCAATGTTAATTCAAATGCATTTTTGGTCCAATGTTCACACCCAAAATTTCCTGTAGTAGCCCATCAAAGTTTTAGTATCTTGCATACCTTTGATCAGCGATCACTGAGTATGGCGTTGTAAATTTTTGTCACAATATTGTTGGTCATAGCAATTTTCTGATACCCTGAGCACTCATAACCTTGAATAGATGTACAACCATGCTTAAATTCAGCAGCCCATCTTTTAGCCATTGAAAATGAAGAGAAAGAATCCTATAATGTGAAATCTAACTCCTTTAGTACTACTGTTGGGAATGAACCTTTCAAATGAAGTACTTTATCACAGCTCATATTTCAGTATTATGCATTTTGTACAAAATATTATCTCTAGTATATTTAAACGATCCTCATAAACAAGTAACTACATATATGAGCTGAAATTTTACAGAATGCCATCTAAAGGATGGTTAATTGATATCATTGTATCATTCAGTTGAACTACACACTCTTAAAGCTTCACTTACTTTTCATAAATGTATGGAACCGGTTTCGAGAACATTTAGTTCCCATCTTCAGCCAGGCTAAAGTTCAACTGTCGGATCATTTGTTGAGCTGTGGGAATGTATATTCTGCTCTGGTGGCGGTGTGATAAACTTGTAGTTTATGTTTTCATCCCCAACGATGTCGAAGTTCATTATGCTGTCTTTGTATTTGTAGATGTAGATTTTCTCCCAGGTTGCTAATTCCGTAGGTCCTTGTACTGATTTTAATCATTTTGCTTTATTTATTATGTTGTGATTTTGTGTCCAAAAATGATATGCTACTGCTGATTTCTCTATTTGCTTGTACTTTATGTTCCTGAAATGTTCCTTTAACCGTGTACCTATGTTTCTCTTTGTTTTTCCAATGTACATTTTTTCACATTCTGCACAGTTTATTTTGTAAATACATGATTTTTCTTCTTGTGGAATACTGTCATTAGCATTATCTATCAGTAAATTTTTAACATTAAATCTATTAATCGGTGCCAACCTGATATTAAAATCTTTACGAATATTCTGAAATTTTTTTGTGGCCCATGGATGATATGTGAATTTTTTAAAAATTAGTTTATCTTTTGTTGCTGAAAGTGTTGTGGTTTCTTTGATATGTTTTTGTCTCTTGAATTTCTGCACCTTTTTATGTACTAGTTCTTTTTTAAAACCATTTTTAACTGCTGTTTCTTCTATTTTTTTGTATTCTTTAAAATATTCTTCTTTGCTAATTTGTAGGTTAACTAGCCGGTGTGTTAAACTGTTAATTACTGCATGTTTGTGTGCTGTGGGGTTAAAACTGTCAGCTTTGATGTGATTATCTGCATGTGTATTCTTTCTGTATATTCCAAATTTAAGTTTTTCTTGGCATTTCATTATTTTTTTTTTTTTTTATTTTAGAAACAGATAACATGCTGCCATTTTTGGATATGTTCTCAAAACCGGTTCCATACATTTATGAAAAGTAAGTGAAGCTTTAAGAGTGTGTAGTTCAACTGAATCATACAATGATATCAATTAATATGATTGGCTTCACTGTGCAAGTTCCAATTTACATTTAAGTAAAGGATGGTTGTTTAATAACTATCATAGTAATCTTAGTCAGGCCTATAACTTTAAGAACACTCCTCATACTAATCTGGAGAATATTTTCAGTTTGATTTTAGAGCATCTTACAGCTCTGGAATATAACCTGCAGTGATACTTTCCTTTCCTCCATATGAATAATTCCTTTTTCAATACTACTGAATACTAGGTTTGCCACCTTTCCCATATTATACGGAATCTCCTGTATTCCACTGAATTTTTAGCAAAATCCTGTTTATGTTTTAATTTTGTATGGAGTGCATTTTCCCATAATTCAGAAACTGTGCCAACATATTTATATCTAAATATTAAAAGCTTTCCTATCAACATGATTACTCCAAATTTTCTCGTTTTCCAGTTAGGTGAACAGTTAATGAAGAATCGCATTTCGAAGACGTCCATCATCAGGTGAGCATTTGGTGTTGAACTGAAGTTTTGAAGAAGTCCATCATTTTAGTTTTCAAGTAAATTATGGAAGTAAGATAAAATTTGGAGTTATTTAAATCTGCCAAGTCTCTCTTAATGATTTTGCAGCAACATCCTTTGATTCATTATTATGCATAAGTAGGTATTATAAATATGATATATCAAATCAGACCATCACTTCCAATTCTAGTTAGCACTTTCTGGTTCGTGTGTCCTGGTTTTTACATTTAATGTGATTTCTATTTTTTAAAATTTTACTTGAAAATTTACTTCATTTTGCATATTCTCAATTGTGTATGAAAAATATAATAATTTCCAGAAGTTTTATTTATTAGTATTCCTGTGGAAAAGTAGGGAGCTGTATTTAAAGAAGAAAGGGATAAAGTCCTTTAAGTTCAGAATATTAGTAAAATTCTTGGTTATATTCTAAGCATACCAGCAACGAATGCACACACAGAAAGAACATTTTCATTAATGAATAATACATGGCCTGATGACAGGAAATTTCTTTAGTGCAGACGTAATGAAAACTCAATTACAATGTATTTTTTTTTATACATGCAAAGAATTCTTGAACATATTACTAATGAAATTTTATATCTGCTAACAAAGATGTAAATAAATATGATTTCAAATAAGAGCATTTGTGATAGTCGTGCACTGTCACTAGGCTAGTTTGATCTAATAAAATTATTATAAGGAAAAAAAGTATTATTCATTTACAGCAAACATTTAGTCAGGTCAAAATCTCCCTTACTTTTTGCAAAAAGAGATTGGCAATCCAACTGAAGACATGAAACACCAACTGTTAAAAGAGGTAGAAGAGTTGACTAAGCTTCAGGCTAATTTAATTTTGCATTTTAAATTTAGGAACTTAGAACTAATTCAGCTTTGAATTTTGAAAGGAAAAATTAAGTTCTCTGTAATATCAGAAAATGCCTTTATACTAGCAGTTTTCAATGAACTATGTAATGTAAGACTCTGGAGCATTAAATTCTGAGAGCCATGATTCAAATGCCTATGTTATTTCCCCCCCCCCTTTTTTCCTTTCATTCACAAAATAGTAACATTATACGAATATTGCTCATTTATTAGAAAAAGTTTAAATTGACAAAGTTGCAGATAATAAAGGATTTATGAGTTGTTACAAGTACCATTTATAATGATAGCTTGAGTTATGAAAATATTTACAATGGCAACGTGAGATATTTATATCTGATGTTGTGAATGAAAAAATGAGGAAAAAACTATCAGAATAAGAAATTTGTATTATCTTTTATTGCAACATAAGTTTCTGGCAATTATATTGTCATTTTTTCTTGCAATACTAGCAATAACAATGTTTACTATTTTATATAAACACAGATTAACAAAATATTTCTAAGAATCACAAAATAGTTTTAATTTATTTATATGCTTTTAAATTTTTATGGCTCACATTAGATACTACCATTCCAATTAAATTATTTTAACATTAAATATCCTATTGTTGCAACAATGTGTCACAAATGTGCATGGTCACAAAAATATTTATCCTGAGTTACAAATTACCATGTACAGCTGTACATACATTAACATCAATACAATATGTTATGGAACTTCTCTTACAGCTTTGCTTAGTATCTTTGTTCAACATACTGTTTTAATTGTCCCTTATTACATTGAATGCATAAATGAAGAGTATTTCTACTGCAGAGTTTAATAAAACAAAATAATACTGTTTTTATAAAGCAAGCACTTAAGTGTGCGATATCAATTCAGAACATTAACGTAAGAAACCAATCAGCTTCAACTACTTGAAAAAGGCTAGGGAATTGTAGTCCTTAATGCCTTAACAATTATAAAACATTTTTACAAAATAAGTTAATTTCCATTAACAAAACAATTAATAACAAGAAGTTCATGCATTTTGTTGCTATTTCCTATGTCTTCCTCCAAAATAAACATTTTGTGATGTGCAATTTTCTGCAGTTTACTCAACATTCCTGTAACAAAAAATACACATATTTGAGTTGAAAGTTTTACTGTCAGCATTCTAATTAAGTTTATGCATCTTACCCTTTGAGAGATGATTCCTATGCTTCATTCATTATTGATCTAAAATCTTTATTTCATGGGATAGGAATGCCTCAAATTTATAAATAGCGCATATGCAGTTTCCAATTCATAAATTACATCATAGTAGTTCTTGAAATGGTACAAAATGCTGACTCAGGAAAAAAGAGTGAGCCAAGAAAATAGCTGTTCTTAAACACCTGAAATTGAAGGGAATGTTTTTTTCCGGATACCAGCAGTTTAGGAGTAATGTGCTGCATCTTATGATACTGTAAAAGATGGCATTATGAATTTAAATGTTGTAGAACATACCCTGAAGATGAGCATGGTGGCAGTCCTTGGGAAACATGAATAAAGGGCATGATTTAGTATTGCAAGATTGTCGAATGGCTATCAGAGATATAGCAGAGAAAACATACATTCCATATCAACAGGTATATATTACAACTAAAGAATTAGAAATTAAAAAATTATTAACTGCAAGTTGGGATATTTTGAATGTTGACTCTACACAAAACCAGTTGAATGCAAACATTTATGATATTTTTAAGTAGTTTTTGTATCTGGGATTTTCAGAGTGAAATAGATTATCATATGACAAATTATTGTTATGAAATCACTAAAATTTCACTAATTTTGTTCCACTTACTTGGTCATGTTTCAAAGGCGATTGCCTCCATCTTCAGCTTGGTCCCACTGGCCGCTTCCCAGTGTGGTATTAAGATGTCGCTTTGTGACTTTAACAAACTTATTGATGAGGTAGCTGTTGTTTGGGAGATCATAGTTAACCAAAAATTCTTTGTTTTTGTTTATAAATATATTTTCCTATACTGTTAATTCTACGGATTTTTGAAGAGCTTTTAATAGTTTTGGTTGCTTTTGGAATTTGTTTTTTTGTTTGTTTTTTTTTTTTTGGCCAAAAATGGTCTGCCAATGCTGATTTTTCTGTGTGTTTATATTTAACACTTCTCATGTGTTCCTTAAAACATATGGTAATATTTCTTTTTGTTTTGCCTAGGTATTTCATGTCAGTCTTTGCAACCGATTTCATAAATGCCTTATTGCTTTCCTGGTGGAATTTTGCCTTTTGTGTTGGTGATTAAAGGTTTTTTATACTGAATTTATTTACTGGGGCCAAAATGATGTTTGCCTTTCTAAAAATCTTCTGGAATTTTTGGTGTGCCCATGGGTGGAATGTGAATTTTTATATATATGATCTCCTTTGTAGCCATTTAGTGTGTTGATGTCCTTATTTGCTTTTTCTTTCTGAATTTCTCTATTTTCTTGTTGACAAGATCTATTGTGTAGCCATTTTTTGGTGCTATATCTATGATTTTTTGGTACTCCAATTTGTATTCTGTCTTGCTTATTGGCAAGTTTGTTAGTCTGAATGTGAGGCTGTTGATTATGGCTAGTTTATGGTGTTTTGGATTGTGGCTGTTATTTTTTATATAATTATCTGTGTGGGTATCTTTTCTGTATATGCCAAATTCCAGTGTATTGCCATTTTTATATCCAAGAAAGGAAGAACCTTGTTGTTTTCTAATTCTATAGTGAATTTAACAGTGCTGTCCTGTAGATTGAGTAGTTTTATTGCATCCTCTTTCCATTTTTCATTTACTATTGCAAAGACATCATCCACATAATGGTACCAAAATTTATATATGTGTGGAAAAGCCTTAACTAATGTTATTTCCAAAAAACTCATGTACATATCTGCCAAGAATGGTGAAAGCGGGTTACCCATTGCTAGACCCTTCTTTTGTCTATAACTATTGCCTCATATGCACTACATGAGCTACATTTAAAACTAGGTTTGATTTATGCAAATTCTGGTGAGGTTCAGACATTGATCTATGACTTCTCCAGGTAGGTTTATCGAAGTTAGCCATTTCTTTACAATATTTATTAGATTTTCTTTGGGGATACTAGGAAACAATGAGAAACTAGCAAAACCCTCTTTTCTAGTTTTACATATCTGATTTTATCTATTAATTCTGATGAGTTCTTTATACTTTGGCTTTTTTATTTTGGTAAGATGTTAAATTTTCTTAACAGGCAATTGGCTAAATTGTATGTGGGTGAATTTTTTGTGTCTTGTGTCTCATTTTTTTACCAGGTATGTATTTTAGGTAAGCCAAAAATTCTAGGTGTTGTAGGGTTGTCTGGTATAATATTCTTCTTTTCTTCCTCACTCAGAATTATTATATTTGTTAATAGTTTTCTTACTGCACTGACATATTTTTGTGTTTTCATTTTTTCATAATCCTGATTAGCTAGTAAACTGTATATACTGTTTTCATAATCTGTCTGACTCATTATTACTATTTTGTTTCCTGGGTGGTCTGCTATAAATAACACCCTTTTCTTTCAAAGATCTGAGTACCCTATGATATGACCTTTTTTGATTATTTTCTTTTTTTATTAGTTGCTGTAGAACTTTTCCACATTGTGTTCTTATACTATTTTTTTCTTCATCTGATTTGTTAAAAATTGCTGTTTCTATGTCTGTTACATATTCTTCTATATTTCTAGAGTAATCTATATATTATTTAATCCCATGTTTAATACCTGTAATTCATTTACTGAAAAGTGTTTGATCTGTTTATGACATCATCTATTGTGGTGTTTTGAATTTCTTTAGTCCTAATTATAATCTTTCATTGTTTCTGTCTTAGGTTTTCCAGTTTTTTGTTTATGGTTTCCCATTTTTGTTTTACTACAGTGTTTCTAACCTCAAAATTTTTTCTTCCAGGTTTCTCCATAAGGTTGTGCCTAATTGAGGTGCTAGTTTTAAATAAGTTTTCAGACCCAAATCGCTTATTAGTGATTAATTTTTTCTATTTCCAGCACTTTATTTTCAGTGACTATTTGTGTTTTGCTGTTGTTGTTGGCTTTTACTACCTTCCTAACAAAAGTGGGTGTTAACCTCTCTTTTATGCAAGTGTTTATGAAATTAATATCTATGGATCTTAACTTTTTCTTTATTCTATATTTTATGAACTGTTTTATATTTGGTTTCAGTTTTCCAAGCATGTTAGAATGAAAATTAATGAATGGTGACAGCATATTCTCTTTCTTGCTGTTTTGTTTTAGCCACATGGTTCTGCTTTCAATGGAATCTTTATAATTCCCCAAATGAACTGCCGTGTTTAAGTAGTTTTTTTAGGAAACAAAATAGTAATAATGAATCAGATAGATTATGAAAACAGTATATACAGTTTACTAGCTAACCAGGATTATGAAAAAATGAAAACACATCCCACATAAAAATATATCAGTGCAGTAAGAAAACTATTAACAAATATAACAATTCTGAGTGAGGAAGAAAAGAAGAATATTATACCAGACAACCCTACAACACCTAGAATTTATGGCTTACCTAAAATACATAAACCTGGTAAAAAATGAGACCTATTGTAGACACAAAAAATTCACCCACATACAATTTAGCCAATTGCCTGTTAAGAAAATTTAACATCTTACAAAAATAAAAAAGCCAAAGTATAAAGAACTCATTAGAATTAATAGATAAAATCAGATATGTAAAACTAGAAAAGGGGGATTTGCTAGTATTTCATGATGTGGTCTATTTGTTTCCTAGCATCCCCAAAGAAAAGCTAACAAATATTGTAAACAATTGCTAACTTCAATAAACCAAAAATTGAATAGTTTGGGATTTTCACAATGAAATATAGTATCATATAACAATTTATTTTTTAAGAAGTTACCCAAATTTCACTAGTTTTATTCCACTTACTTGGACTAAGTAAGTTTCAAAGGCAAATTTCCTTCATCGTCAGCACGGTTCCAACGGTTGCCTTTGAAACATGTCCAAGTGAGTAGAATAAAACTAGTGAAATTTGAGTGACTTCTTCAAAAATAAATTGTTATATATTCAATAAACCTACCTGGAGAAGTCATAGATCAATGTCTGAACCTCACCAGAATTTGCATAAATCAAACCTAGTTTTAAATGTAGCTCATGTAGTGCACATGAGGCAATAGTTATAGACAAAAGAAGGGTCTAGCAATGGGTAACCCGCTTTCACCATTCTTGGCAGATATGTACATGAGTTTTTTGGAAATAACATTAGTTAAGGCTTTTCCACACATATATAAATTTTGGTACCATTATGTGGATGATGTCTTTGCAATAGTAAATGAAAAATGGAAAGAGGATTCAATAAAACTACTCAATCTACAGGACAGCACTGTTAAATTCACTATAGAATTAGAAAACAACAAGGTTCTTCCTTTCTTGGATATAAAAATGGCAATACACTGGAATTTGGCATATACAGAAAAGATACCCACACAGATAATTATATAAAAAATAACAGCCACAATCCAAAACACCATAAACTAGCCATAATCAACAGCCTCACATTCAGACTAACAAACTTGCCAATAAGCAAGACAGAATACAAATTGGAGTACCAAAAAATCATAGATATAGCACCAAAAAATGGCTACACAATAGATCTTGTCAACAAGAAAATAGAGAAATTCAGAAAGAAAAAGCAAATAAGGACATCAACACACTAAATGGCTACAAAGGAGATCATATATATAAAAATTCACATTCCACCCATGGGCACACCAAAAATTCCAGAAGATTTTTAGAAAGGCAAACATCATTTTGGCCCCAGTAAATAAATTCAGTATAAAAAACCTTTAATCACCAACACAAAAGGCAAAATTCCACCAGGAAAGCAATAAGGCATTTATGAAATCGGTTGCAAAGACTGACATGAAATACCTAGGCAAAACAAAAAGAAATATTACCATATGTTTTAAGGAACACATGAGAAGTGTTAAATATAAACACACAGAAAAATCAGCAGTGGCAGACCATTTTTGGCCAAAAAAAAAAAAAAAAAAAAAAAAAAAAATCCAAAAGCAACCAAAACTATTAAAAGCTCTTCAAAAATCCGTAGAATTAACAGTATAGGAAAATATATTTATAAACAAAAACAAAGAATTTTTGGTTAACTTTGATCTCCCAAACAACAGCTACCTCATCAATAAGTTCGCTAAAGTTACAGAACGACATCTTAATACCACATTGGGAAGCGGCTAGTGGGACCAAGCTGAAGATGGAGGCAATTGCCTTTGAAACACGTCCAAGTAAGTGGGACAAAATTAGTGAAATTTTAGTGATTTCATAACAATAATTTGTCGTATTATTTATCGCATTATTGTGCAGATAAATAGCAAGTTCTTGACAGATTTGTAACCTTGGATGAATCATGAGCTCATCACTATGTTCCTAAAACCAAAATGCAAAATAAAGAATGGAAACATTAGGGATCTCCAGCCCTGAAGAAATTAAGAGTGCAGCCATCAACAGGCAGGAGCATATTTGTGATTCACAAGGCATTATTCTGGTTGATTACTTCTACAGAAGAGTCACAATAACAGGTCATTATGCAAATTTCATTTCAAAATTGAAAAATACTATCAAAGGGAAACATAAGGAGACAAATGTGATCTTTCTTCAGAACATGAACGTAAATGACATGTTGCAATTGCCAATGCAGGGTTTCAGCTGTTAGAAGTTTCAATTGCTTAATCTCTAGATTTAGTTTTCAGCAGTTTTCAAGCAATTCTCAAAGCTGAAAGAAATCTTTCAAAGAGGAAACCTTTATCAAATTATGGAGGCCGTAAACTACTGGTTTTCAGGGGGTACACAACACTTCTTCCAGGATTGTAAAAATTTTAGAGCATCACATGGAAAAGTCCATCAGTCTTCAAAGAGAATATATTGAGAGGCTAAATAAAAATACAATTTAGGTCAACAAGAAATGGGTCAGGAGCATAGTACAGGGCTCAGCCCTTGGATTTCTCCTGCACCAAGACATTTTATGTTTAATTGACATCCAATAATCCTGGAGTTCCCTACTTACAATTACAATTACAATTAGCACAGTCAGCTATTTCTGCTGGCTATATTTACTCAAAAATCTATTACTGATCCTGTAAACTTTTATGCTATTGTTTTGAAAACAAATTCTTATCATTCCAAATTATGTAATGAGCTAACAAAATTATCTATAATCATCCCGTATGTTCATGAGTGACTAGTGGTTTTTTAACATCCTGCATGTGCCACATATTTCAGGCATAAAAAACAATCCAACAGACTGTCAGGCCTTTGATTGAAAATAGCTTTATCATGGAAGATTTGGGTATAAGTTCTAACTAGTTTTACTGCAAGAACTGTTCAGATCATATCTCAACTGGGACTGGGCTACCTGACTAAAATCTTGATCAAGATATTTCCTTTGCCTCAAGGATAAATTTCATTTCTATTAGGCACTTTTGTGATCAGTAACCAAGTGTATTTTGTGCTAGTATGAGGCAGTATTGAAAATTTCCAAGACTAGTGCTGTCACATGATCAAAAAATTATTCTAGCCCTACTGGCCACCATCATTCTGATAGTAGTCCTCTTTTGAAATTATGCATGTTCCCAGCATTGTTGCTATTTTTTTAAATGCATCCTATAACTATTGTTCTGTTAAGGCATTTTCCCACTATCAACATTTCTGTCTTGATCATCCCAACTGTGTCAAATGGTCAGCCTTTCAGCTCCATTTGGAAAAAAGTCACAGTTGGCCAAAGCCACAGTTTGGTGGACAAGGGATAAGTTTTTTTTTTGTCAAAAATTCCCTGGTTAACAAGAAAGTGCAAGACAATGTTTGGAGCAATATCTTCATACATTTTCTCACAGTTGCTGCAAAAATGATAGTAATAAGCAAAACATACTATTTGGCCTGCCAGATAAGTTCTTTGTGAGCAACCAAGAACATTAATGAATACTATCTTATATAATAATTGCAGTCATTTATTTATACAAATTAAACTATCAAATTCATTTTACCATTCAGTTTAGTATATAGATTTAAAAAATCTGCTCTTCATTGCTAAACCTATTGATAGGACATGTTTTACTAGCTTTTAGCTCAATTTTATCTTACACATTCACATTTGGGACATAATTTAGTGGTATTTGCCATAGACATATGTGTATATAAAAGCATAATAACCCCATTGCAAGCATTTAAAGAAGTTGTCACTAGCATGAATGCATGCCTGCACATTACTGTCTATGTATAGAATATATTCACCAAAACAACCTGATTCACAGCCTCAATTTCCTGCCAATGTTTTCTTGCATTTCTGAGTGTCCTCTTAAAGCATTCCCCATAAGGAAAAAATCTAGTGGAGTAAGGTCAGGCAAGTCCTTTAGAAATGACATGGCCTTCAAAGAAGGAAACAATTTTCATTACAGTATTCCTAGAGGTGCAATAGAAAATACTAATATAGAACTAATGGAACTAATATAGGCAATGGAGTCTATTTGTCAGGAAATCTTACTTCTTTCACTGCAAACACATGATATGCATGCAGCTTTGCTTTTTTTATAACCAACCGACATATATTTATTAAAACCTTCATCTCCTGTAAGTTTAATAACAGGATTTCTGAGGAGAAGTCTATTTTTCATTTCCTGTATCACTGCTTGTGGCAGTTTCCATCTTCCTTCATGAATATTCCTATAGTTTCCAGTTTGTTTACTATATACTGAAGGAGGAGTCAAAGCTCTCTAAACCCTAAACTGCATAATAAATTTTCATTAGCATTTCTTTATCAATGCACACATAGGTAATAAACATGCATTGCTTCATTGTATACCAGTTCACATTTTTAATGCTCATTACATGAAAGTATGCCAACTGTTGACAACTCCATAAGAGCAGTACAATGAAATATGTAATAATGTTGCAAGGGTAGAGAACATACAATCAGCCCTCATAGACTTATGGGCTAGAGAGTAGTATTGCCACTCAAGTCCTGTAGCTATGCTTATAAAATAAGGTACATTCATAATAAATTTTACTGAATTACATTCATTAGTATAAAGTTTAAGGAAAAATCAGAGGTTAAGAATAAGTGAATCATCAGATAGAAGTGGTTGTTCATCATTCAGATGCAATCCAAAACAATAAAAAAAAAAAAAAAATGATGATTAATTTTTCTTAATTTATTACTTCTCTTGTGCAATATTAAAACACACTTATCTTAAACAGCTTCAGAAATATAGTTGCTTGATTTTAAGCATAACAAAATTATATATTCACTTCAATAATTGTCCACATTGAGATTTTTATGCATATATATACCTGATACTTGCTTAGGAATTTTTCTAAATTAAGGAAAGTCTGGAATGGGGCCCACCCAGCATGAGGATAATTGGGAAGCTGCCTGTTGGAGAGATGGCATTTTTAGATCTAGGAAGCCTGCATTATAGGCAACCGGCAGGGTGCTGGCATGTTTATCACATGCCCCCCTCCAATATAGCCCTATCAATGAAGTCCTAAGATAGAGGTAGAGGAAGAGGCTCACTCAGGGCTGTAGCACCAAAGAGAAGATTAGTCAGTAATACTATTACTGACTGCCAATCTCATTAATCTATTCTGTATGCATTAATTCTATTCCTATTTTAATTTGCATGCAAACATACACATATGTTATTGTTCACTCCATTTTTTAACTACCAATTCCATTAATTTTTTTATTTTGAATAAATACTGCCAAATGTACTTATAGTTTTTCATAAAAATTTGATTTAAAACCATTTTTCTACTCATAATAAACAATTTTTTTTTACTTAAATTTTCTTTTCTCCAGATCTCTTATTTCTTTACATTCAAACACTATATTTTCTATATCTTTTTTTCCCCTAAATAATCACCATTCACTCTGTGAAAAGCCACTTCTTTGTCCTTTTAACCTTTGAACTCATTCTTAACCAAGCAAACTTTCCCAATAAATGCTACACAGTTCCAATTGGCATTTTGTTTTTTAATCCTTCACAATGCAAAACCCTAATTTCCTTACCTTCTCCATATCCTAGTGTGATCCCTTTCTATTCCATAATAGCATTGACATTTCTAATCTTATTTTTTAATTATTTCTTTAACTTCCCATATGGATACCCACGCTTGAGTTGTGTTTGTCTTTCTGCAACATAAGAATGCTGATAACACGTGTCCTTCTCTCTCCCTCCCCCTCAACAATCTCTCTGCTGATCTCCTCTTCTTCTCCCCACTGGAGGACCAGACACATCTACATCTTCCTCTTCCTCACTGCTTTCCTCCCAAAACTGCCACCACACCTCCTTCCCCTTCTATTCTAAAACATGAGCTGCTTCTCTCACCTCCCTTTGCAGTGACAGGACATTCTTAGCTATGGACAATTATATTTCTCCTGATGTCCCAGTTGCCATCATATTCCTCTTCCTCTGCTTTTCGGTTTCTATCATGGTCAAACCATGAAAAGTATGTAGCATGCTTTCATCCATTTGATTTTTGTAGTTTTTCCTTCATCCTGGATCTGTTGTTTCATCAATACTGCCTCATTGCCAAACTTATGCTTCCTTTGTTTACCATTAGTATTTGTGATTCCTGTTAATCACCACTATAATGCTGACTTGTTTCCTCCCGGTGTGATTCTTGTCTCCATATCACTTCTTGCCTGTTAAAAGTCCCCATTTGTACCTCAATCCAACAAAGCTAGAGGCTGGAGAAGGTTTTCCTTTTCCTTTTGAAAAACACTATAGCGAGGATAGACACTGGAAAAAAGAGCATAAATTCGCACTAGATCATCCTAAGAAAGCCCCTGGAGGTATGATGTGCTTTTAAAGCATTCTTTGCTATTCTTGATTGTAAAAACTCAAAGATGTCCCAGTTCTCTGCCAGCCACTCTGACTGAATCAAATATGTCCCAGTTTTCTGTCAGCCACTCCACAATCATCAACCATGAATTCCAGCAAGTCAGAACTGGGATGGGGAAGAACCCAGTGATGATCCCTTTCCCTGAGGAATGTCTGGGATGCATGGCTCTTCTTTCTTGCATTAAGGAACATGTGCTTAATGCCAATTATACAATCATTCAAAGTAGGTATGAAATTTATGATGATATAACCCAAAGATTGATTTTGTGAGAATGCACATGAGCACTGCACATGTATAGCTTCTTCTGGAAAGAAAAGCCCTACATAGCAAGAAGTCATGTAAGAAGCAGAATCACTCTCACATGCCACCACCTGCCATCCATGTCTTTTTTTTTTTTTTGAGTAGTGTTTAACGCCCGTTTTTACTACTAAGGCACCACAGGCGGTGGACACTGATGATACATGAAATGAGATGATATATTGGGAAAGGATATATAATCCATGTCTTGAAGAGCATCAGTTACAGCTCTGGTACAGATTCTATTATTCAATGCTTCCAGAGATGTAAGCACTGTTGCATGCTGCTCCTCAGATTGGGAGGTCTCTACTGTACATGGTACATACATGGCCCTCCCCATATTATCTGTTATCCCATCAGATTGCAATCTGCTTCCCTCTTACAGCAGTTCTTGTATCTTCTTTTCTACTTTTTACTAGAGATGGCAAATATTGCCTTTGGAGTGTGTCAATGTCAGACAAATCTATACTCCCAATGATATTCTTCTTAATTCAGCATCTGAAAGCTAGGCGGTCTAACTTTTCAAGCGGTATATTTGTAGCGCCATCATTTCCACTTGACTTTAGCAGTCTAGAAAAGTATGCAACAAATTATTAGAAAAGTAAAATACACTCAAAGGATCATTTGCTATAAATACACCATGGGCCATCATAGATGCGATGCAAAATTATCTCTGCTTACTATATAAAACATATGAAGTTGATTAAATTACTTTGAAAACAACATACTTTGGCTTCTTTTGTGCCTTCATTGTCTTGAACATGTTTGTTGTCATTTGTAAGTTTTTGCTGCTTCAACATGAACTTTACTTGCCATGTGCTTCCAAATTAGTTCGAAATTGCTCATAAAACATATTTATTGCAAATGCGGCACAACATTATGTTTAATGATCATACAATACCATCAGCTGCAAACTGATTAAGGCTAATTTTGGGCATTAGAAAGAATTCTGTTATATTTACAAAGGAATTGCAGACTACAAGACTTACTGCGTCATTACGTATGACTATACCAGTTATGGAGGATGCACATGTGTAGCGTGCTCTATGAGTATGAAATTAACGAAAGTAAACAAATATTGCTGATCCATGCAGGAATTGAATATTGGCATGTTCTCATCTGTACCAATTTATTCAAAGTGTTGCCAATCCTTGAGCATTGAAAATCACTAGGCTGTGCAAAAAATATCAAGAAATGTTTTTACCAAACTTTTCTTTTGTTTTAATTTGCAAATTGCATCATTGTTTGAAATTATTGATTTTTTTCATGAGTTAGGGTAAAAATTCATGAATTGAGGCAAAGTTTCAAACATTCGCAAGCGAAAATCCATTCAATAACCATAATATTACCATACAAACACTTTTTATCCACTTATTGCATATTAAATTTGTTTATAATTTTCCTTGTATCTAGTTATTACTGATAAATGATCTGAAAATAATCTTCTCCGATATACAAAGCTAAATTAGCAAAAATGATTTTTGGTGCAATTTAATTCTTCCATCCTTATTCACCTATAATCATTTTACTTCGCTATATTACTATAATTATAAGAATTAGCTCATTCCAAAGACCTGGTACCTCTATAATTAGAGATGAAAATTACAAAAAATACTTACACAATGCGTACTGTATTGGTGGAACCTGGTCCTTTCTTCCACCCAGTAACAAGTACTACAGGATCACCTTTCTTCACAAATCCTCTATCTTTGCCAAATTTTATACCAAACTGCACACGTACATCTACATCCTTTAGCCAGTCTGGTAGTGGACTTTCTGCAAACAAAAATAAATGCCTACAATTAATAACATGCAAAATGTGTTAAATTAAGACCAATATTAATAACAAAAAAACCATTATCTTAATTGATATTCTGAACACAGCAATGGAATTATTCATAATCAGACCAATATGTATAAACTTCAATTTTTACATACTTTCTTTTGAGAAATTAACTGAACTTACCTGTGTAATGCAATGGTAAAATGCCTCTAAAGAGATGAGACTGACGAGCAACTTGTGCATATCTAGTCACAGCTATAATAGGACATCGGGGGCGATATTTAGATATAAGATGAGCTGATCGACCAGAAGTTGTGAGTACAATTATGGCTGCAGCCATGCATTTTGCAGATGCCTCCACTGTTGCTATAGCTATTGTCTGAGCTACGTCAATAGGTGGAAGAGCCTGAAGAAAATTGGGCACAAAATAAAATCTTAAATCTATTCTTCCTTACAAAACTTAACACACTAATTATATTCTTCTATATCCTTCAGTTAATTTTTCAAAGGTATAAAAGCCAATGCTTCCAATAAATGCATATAACCTCTCTTTAAAATTATTTAATGTCAGTGCATAGTTAATTTTATTAATAAAATATTATGCAGAAGTAAGTTAACATTTATAGAAGTTCTGGAAACAGTTTGACGTTATGAGGTACTCTGCATGCATTGTTCCTATTTAGAGTGTTATGAGAGTAAAATATTTTATTTTTATTATTATTATTATTTAAATTACAGTAGTAATTTGAACATTTTTGCTTTTAACAAACACCTTTGTAAGTGCTAACAAAATCACCATGGCAATAAAATCGCAATAAACTGGCAATATGGCTAATCATAGGTAATGGGAACCATGAAAATGGTAACTACCTCCAATTCCTTTAACTCAATGATTAAATTACCATTGGTACATAAAAGCAGGCAAGAGTCAGGTTATACTTTTCCTCTTTTGAAATTTACTTAATTTATAATAATCAAAGTTAAAAAGACCTAACATTAGAAAACACAATCATTAGATATGATGGTTTGTAGATCTCTAGCCTCTCAATGTCACTCCAGTCCTTGTGAGAGTGGTCAAACTTTCATGATGGAGTGCTGGTTTATAAAGCTTGCATAGGGTGGCTGCTACTAGGTGCCTATTTGATAAAGGTGTTGCACCAAAAGTCATGTCTGTCCTGGTGGTCTAGTGGTAACCATACTTGCCTCTTAGACCTGTTCAATCCCAGCCAGGATTGATGGATGGTAAAATTCTAAGTATGGCTTTCTTTGTGAGGGAAATAAAGCCTTAGGTTCTGTGTCATAGATTTACAGCACATAAAAGAACCTCAAAGCTGAAAGAAGAGGCCTCTGAGCAAAATATGCCAGTCGTTTTATGTCCTAATTGAATGGGATGTAATGACCTGAGATGTTAAAGAGCATCTGTATATAAACCATATCAAGAACAGTCATGGTACATTATCATCTTAAACTTGGGTGACCAAATTTTGAAAATGAAATATAGGACATTTAGGTGCATTGCACAGATTATTAAGAAAACTGATCCTATTTAGGAATTTGCTGTATTATATTTATGTTAAATTTAACGCAATTCTTGAACCACATCATTACTACAGTCATTGTCAAACTTACTCTAAAAATATATACGGTGACTCTATAAATAGATTTCCAAAATATCTTTATCTTATTAAATACTTGCCTAAGATATCTTATTTAATTTTACTGCATCCAAGATCTGAAACAATCTTTTTTTGATATTACCTATTACCTGTAAAAGTTTTGAAGGTTTTAACAGAAAACTATAGAAACTTGTGCAAGATACATCACAGAAATGTGTTTTGACCATTGGCCTTAACAACCAAATTCAAATTTAAACCTATTCTCTTCATCTGATCAAATACAATTGACACTTTTTACCTATTTTGCAGTTCTACTATTCTTCCAAGTTATGCTTTTCACTTCAAAAATTTTTGTGCATGTGTTACTTCATGAAATAGTTTATCTTTATTACTTCCTCTGATCAACTTTTGATTTCTACAATCCACACGTACTTTTAGACTTGGTTCCACAACAGGGACTATTTAGCTGAACCCATTGAAGTTCTTTCAGTTTATCAAAATGCGGTGCACAATTCTTCATGTATTGTAGGTAGGTGTTATAAAAACATGTTTGTAGTCTCTGTAAAGTCATGATCATTGATAAAAATCATCTTTTAATAAGATCATTATGGTTCTGCACAGAAGTATGTCCTCAAGGTATGCAATTCATCTGCAACTTCACTGCCTCATATTGTCCTCAATTTTTTTCAACATCTTTCAAGTAGTAGTGAAACTTTTCACCTTGCTTTTCAATGACAGCTCCTAAATTCGACAGGAAGTAGTCAAAATGTGACTTGAGGAAATGAAGCTTCAAACTCATCTTACAGTCTGAAATTTTCTAGCATATTTCTGACAATTTATTTGTATTGAGGGTCTTTATATTGCCCAGAAATTTCTTAACAATGTCTCTGAATCCATTCCACACATCTTTTTCAATTTCATTCATCCAGTTGCTAATATTAACATCTTTCATCAATTTCCTTATCTGTGGTCCATCAAATACTCCCTCTCTGATTTTAGCTTTTGACAATGATGGAAACTTTGTGCATAAGTACTGGAAACAAGGGTAACTTTTGTCAAGTACTTTCATAAATTGTTTCATCATGCAAAGTTTTATGTGTAAATGGAAGGAGTAGAATTTTTTGATGATCAACAAAAGGCACATTAGTAATATTTTTTTTATCCAGTTTCCAGTTGCTGCCTCTCATTTATTTATTTATGGACGCTCTTTAACATCTCAGGTCATCAGCGTTGCTGCCTCTCAGGCCATTGGCTAGTTTTCCAATGTTTGTCTCTTGCCCTGCTATCACATTCACAAAGAAAACAAGGGAATTTTGTGTATCCTCCCTGTTGTACTAGTAACAGACCAACGACCTTCAAGTCACACATATTTGCCACTCATGGTCTTGGTATTTAATTTTTGCAAGAACACGCTTGAGAGTTTCATAAAACTCTCTTAGGTTCGTAGAATGTGGAAGCGGTATTGGAGCTAACTTGATGCCATTATGAGGTAACACTGCCCTAAGCTTCCCTTGGAAGAATCAATAAAAAGATGCCAGTTACTTGCTTCCCTGCCTAACCACTGAATAAGATTACACACATCCACACAAAACACAAGATTTTCTTCTGCTTAGTGCTTGTGGAATTGTATTTTGCAATTCCAATACCATGAAAATGTAACGTCAGGTGATAACAAATTCTTCTCCTGTAGTCTTGAGCCCCGTAATTCACTTTTTTGTTTTGTAAAGCCTAAATCCCTCACTAAATCATTTAAATCATATTGGTTTAACTTTGTGGTGAAGTGTCAAATTCTTTTGGATCAAACACCAACTCATTGTTGAAAGTCACAGAGCTGCTTTCTGATTGACTATAATTGAGATCTGGTGATGGTGTAGGTATGGGTAGTTTGGGTCTATGAGGAATAGACCATGTAGCCGAGTTCAGATTTGGATATTTAATTCCTACTAATTTTATTTATTTTTTTTTTTTTTTTTTTGTTGTAGCCAGCAACTTTGCACATGCAAAAGTAACAATCGTCATGGTGATTCTGCTTCTCTCCCCATATCATTGGTTTGGCAAACAACACTGCCTTTCGTTTTCCTTCATACCAATAATCCCTCAACACAACTGTATACACAATATGAGGTGCAAACGATTCATCCTGATCAGCAACTTCTCTTTGAAATATGAGTAATATAGTTCCTTTGTTTGCAAGTCTATTTTATGTATCTTCCAGTCAAACACAGAACACCCACAAATGTAACAAAACTTCTGAGGACTTAAGACACTGTCTTCTGGGTAATTCTGATGTAGAAGTTATACTCTTTTATTTTAGCACTACACATATAGAAGACGAATGTGCGAATTAAACTGAAGTTGAGATCTGCTTCTGTAAATGTGAATATAAATACCTCACAAGGAGACAGATCTGATCCATAGAATAAAACTGATAAGTAATGATATTTGAATTGAATGGAATAATTGTTATTGGAAGAATAAGGCCAATTTCTACATCGAAAATTAAAAAAATAACACTTTTTTTTAGTAGTGTTTAACGCCCGTTTTTACTACTGAGGCACCACAGGCGGTGGGCACTGATGATACATGAGATGAAATGATAAATAGGGAAAGGATTTTTTTTTTTAAGGAAGGAAACGTTCCAGGCCTAAGTTTAGGGTACTTCCCTCGCATTTGCCAGTTATGAGGACTGAGAAAAACCTGGAAAAATACCTCAGTCACGGAGGACAGTCCTGGTGGGATTTGAATCCCAAACTTCCCGCTCATGAGTCCACGCCTTAACGACCTTGGCCACCCATGGCGGTCTGATAAGTACTGGGAATATAAACAAACTGGGTGATAAGGGAGGGCAGAAGTGAGCAGATTAGGAATAAAATCAACAACAGATTTAGAATAACATAATGAAAAATAGCAGTAAGCTGTATAAGCTAAATAAATTTAGCACCACAGACATAACATAAAAACTAGATGTGATAGCCAAAAACGGACTTCACTGATTTCCATTAAAGGCACATATTTTCTTTTATACTGCAGAATCAATGTTGACCAGTGGTTTTTGTCATTTCTACTTATCCCAGGAGCATTGCCTTTATTCAAAGAAGGTTAGAGAACACCGTTCATAGCCTGTTATTTAAAATATTTTCATGGATATGTACATATGTAGTAGATGTCTTGAACCTTAAATGGGCTGGCATTATCTTAAAAAATCACATGCTTCTGATTGCTTGGCAGTGATAAGGCTGTTTTCAAATCATCTTTGAAAGATTGCTGCATCTGTCATCATGGTCATCAGCATACTATTGCCACAGGTGGCCGAGGTTGTTAAGACATGGACTCGTGAGCTAAACCACACTTTTCTCACCTTGCCTTGTTGCTAAAACTCATAACTTCCATTTCATTTCATGTGGACAAGTTTCAGATAATATTTAATGGAAACTAATGACTCATCATTATTGCTCAAAGTAGGCTGGCATTCAGAGGGGGAAGCTATGGGATCCCTATTATAGTTTAGTGATCCCGTGCTTACATACTTCTTGCACTCATTATTTTCCACTGTCCAGTAGCAATTTTGTTGCTTTTTTTATATATTTATTTATTTTATTTTTTAATTTTTTTCTTACTTTTTCCCCAATATTGCATCAGTTTTTTGTAATATAACCAGTTGCAAAAAAGTACATTTTTTACTGTTAAGATCAACAATGCAAACAGTGCCATAAACACTAAAAAACAAATTCCACAAAGAGAAAAAATGAAGAAAAGTGACATAATAGTGGTGAACATTCCTGAGAGTACAATCTTAATTATGATGTATTAACAAAGAAATTTGGAAAAACAAATAAAAAGGTGAAATTACTATGCTCAATGTACCAAAATGTAAATATAGTGAACATCAGAAACCTCAAATGTGAATACCACACCAGGCATGGCTTACATTTGAACAATAAAGGAAAGAGGTACTTAAGTTCACTTCTTTCAGTAAATAAAATAAAATACAATGCAAATAAAAATAAATAAAATAAAATACAATGTCAATCAAAAACCATATGTGCTTTAACTCTATAGGGATTGTAGTTAACTGTTCAGTGACAAATTGTAAATTCGCTCTCATCTTATGATTATGATATTAACAGCATGCATAGTAACTCCACCATTAGAGTATACCATTGGAACACGCAGTGTGTCTCCAACAAAGTTGATTAGAAACAGTACTAAATGATACAAATCCTGAGGTTTTAGTACTTTCAGAACATGGATTAAGGCAGAAACAGCTACATTTTGTGAAACTGATTAATTATGAACTAATCTCGCGTTACTGCTGTGTGACACACAGAAGCTCAGGAAATTTATTTGCCAGGAATGATATTATTGGCAATAGGATAGAGTGGGTAAAAACATCAGCTTAGAGATGATCTTTGAGGTAGCTGCAATAAAACTAAATGCCGAAATGGGGAAAATACTCATTATAGGCATTTACAGGTCCCCTAACTCAAGTCCTACTTCATCTGGAAAACATGTACTAAATTACAATTCACCAAAATATCTTAATCCAAAGCAACTTTAATGTTATGTTGATGCGGATAATAAGGAACTTCGTGACATCCTTGTAGCTTTAATTTAAAAATTGTCTCTCAAGGGTCCACAAGAATCACAGATTACTCAATTAGCACAATAGATCACATAATAACAAATCTAAATTAAGACAGATTTTCTACAATAAATAATAAATTTCATGTATCAGATCATAGGGGAAAAAATATAGATATTTACAACTGTCAAAGCCAAAAAAAAAACAATCCTTATAGGTATGTTAGGGACACACAAAAATGGAACCTAGATAAACTAAAACATATGTTTGCCATAGAAGAATGGGCAAAAGTATATAATGCATGCAATACATATGAAAACTGGAAGACTTTTCTATAACATTTTCTTCTCCCTTTGATGAAGTTTGCCCCCAATCGAAAAGATTGGCCCAGCATAAAATCACTGTCACTTTAACTTTGCCACCTGAACTAATAAATCTAAAAAGTAAAATGAAAAGTATGTATAAATTCTTCCAAACCAGTAAACTGAGTACTTAAAATAATACCTATAATATGTATAAAAAACAATGCAGGAAGGCATTGTTTAATTTCAAGGCAGAGCAAACAAGAAAGAAAATAACTTCCAAAAATACTACAAAAAACAGTGTGGAATATTATAAATAAAAAAGCTAAACCCTAAATAAGTGAGCATACAAATATAATTGTATAAAATATAGTGAACTTTTGTAACAGTGGTGTAAATTATTAACATTTAAGAGAAATTGAGTCGAAATAGTAACATACACACCACTAAAATTGAATTAAATGGAAGACTAGTTTTGGGAGCCATCGCTCCTATCATCAGTTCCTGGTCGACTGCCGGCCTCGTTGTTTGTGATAGATCGATTCGTCTCTGGTGGAGGTTTGATGAACTTTTGTATTAGTACATCACTTGGCGGGATTTTGAAATTAAAAACTTTCTCCTTATTCTTCCAAATATAGATATTTTCCCAGACTGTAAGTTCAGTTTTTCCTTTAATATATTTAAGTAATTTTGGGTTTTTATTAATGTTATGTTGTTCTTTCCAAAAGTGCCAGGCTACCGCCGATTTTTCTTCTTGTTTTTGATTTATATTCCTAATGTGTTCTTTGGCTCTTGTTTTTATGTTTCTTTTGGTCTTTCCAATATAAACTTTATCACAATCATTGCAGTTCATCTGATATATTCCTGATTTATCTTCATCTTGTAGGTTATCTTCTTTTTGTTTTGAGTTAAGGATATTTTTAATGGAATAATTATTTTTTGGAGTCAGAACAATGTTGTATCTTTTAAAAATCTTTTGAAATTTATGAAAGGTTGATGGATGGTATGTGAATTTTTTGTATGTCCTGTTTTTTTCTTTGATAGGAGTAAGTGTAGTGTTGTCTCTAATTTTCTTTTTCTTCTTCTCTCTGTCTATTTTCTTGTGTACAACTTCTTGTTTGAAGCCATTCTCTGTAGCTATATGTATTATATTATTCATTTCTAGTTTATATTCCTCCTTGTTCATTGGAATATTAACCAGTCTGTATGCAAGACTATTTAAAACTGCATGTTTATGGGGAATTGGATTAAAACTGTTACATTTAATGTAGTTATCTGTGTGTGTAGGTTTCCTGTATATGTCAAAATTTAGATGATTTTCTTTTCTAATTATCTTAATATCCAAGAAAGGTAACTGTTCATTGCATTCTCTCTCCATGGTGAATTTAACTGTTTTTTCCTGTAAGTTAAGCAACTTTAGTGCATCATCCAAGTGTCTTTCTGGTACTATTGCAAAATATCATCAACATAACGGTACCAAGTCTTAAATATCCAAGGGAAACTATTTACTATTCTAGTTTCCAATGCACTCATGAAAATGTCTGCCAATATTGGTGATAGTGGGCTACCCATTGTCAGACCAAAATTTTGTTTGTAATATTTGTTATTGAATGTAAAGTAATTTTGTTCTAGACATAAGCTGATTAATATGATGTATTCTTGGATATCTTTTGTGGTTATTCCTACTTTTTGTAACCACTTTTTTATCAGGGAGTATAAATTTAGTGTAGGAATACTTGGAAACAGTGCTGTTACATCAAACGAAACTAAGGTATCTGTTTTTTCTATTTTTATGCCTTTAATTTTTTGAATAAGATCTAATGAGTTTTTTATACTAAGAGATTCAAATCTTGGAAAAGTAGAAAGTTTGTAAGTCAACCATTTTGCTAGTTTATAGGTTGGAGCATCTATGTTATTTATGATAGGTCTCATAGTTTTCCCTGGCTTGTGTACTTTTGGGAGACCGTAGATTGTAGGTATTGCAGGGTTATCTACTTTAATTTTATAATGTTCCTTTTTATCTATTAATTTGCAATCAGTAATTGTTTTATTAAATGTGCTTTTGCATTGATTTAGGGGATTTTTTGTTATTATTGAGTATTCAGTGTTTTTTAGTAATTGTTCCATTCTGTCTATATAGTCATTCTTGTCTAGAATTACAACAGTATTTCCTTTGTCTGCTCTTGTGTAAATAACAGGTTTGTCTTTTAGTGTCTTTATTATCTTTGTGTAAGGGTTGGTATTGTTTTTATTTCCAATTTGTTCGATAATATTACAACACTGGCTTTGAATTGTATTCTTATCTATTTCTGTAAGGTTTTTGGTGGCTATCTGTATGTCTGCTACATAATCTTCAGTTTTTTTGGAGAAATTTACACAAGTTTTTAAACCTTTATCCAAAAAAGTGATTTCTGCATCTGTGAATTTTTGTTGTGATAGGTTATAGACATTTTTTGTAGTTTTTTCCTTGGATGGTGTTTTTATTTCTTGTTTTTGGCATAAATTATCCAATTTATGTTTAAGTTTGTAGGTGTTATTTTTCATATTTAGGTTAAGTATTGTCAGAAGGTTGTTTTCTAAATTTTCCCAGATTAAATTGCCCAGAGCTTTAGTCAATTTTAAATGTAAGTTATACAGTTGCAATTCTATTTCAGTTCTATTTTTGTAATGTTGGTTTTTTTCCATTTCAAGGATTTTTCTCTCTGCTGCTTTCTGTTGTTTACTATTATGATCAAATTTAACTATTTTCCTGACGAATTTTGGTATGACATTTTTAATTCGGCATAAGTGGAGAAACCGTATATTCGCGGCTATTTCTCGTTTTTTCCTTTGTAATTTTTCAAAAAGTTTAATTTCTTTCTTGTACGTATTTATAACGGTGGAAGTAGATAAAGTAGATCCTACCTTAGTGTTGTCTCTAATTTTCTTATGCCGCGAATATACGGTTTCTCCACTTATGCCGAATTAAAAATGTCATACCAAAATTCGTCAGGAAAATAGTTAAATTTGATCATAATAGTAAACAACAGAAAGCAGCAGAGAGAAAAATCCTTGAAATGGAAAAAAACCAACATTACAAAAATAGAACTGAAATAGAATTGCAACTGTATAACTTACATTTAAAATTGACTAAAGCTCTGGGCAATTTAATCTGGGAAAATTTAGAAAACAACCTTCTGACAATACTTAACCTAAATATGAAAAATAACACCTACAAACTTAAACATAAATTGGATAATTTATGCCAAAAACAAGAAATAAAAACACCATCCAAGGAAAAAACTACAAAAAATGTCTATAACCTATCACAACAAAAATTCACAGATGCAGAAATCACTTTTTTGGATAAAGGTTTAAAAACTTGTGTAAATTTCTCCAAAAAAACTGAAGATTATGTAGCAGACATACAGATAGCCACCAAAAACCTTACAGAAATAGATAAGAATACAATTCAAAGCCAGTGTTGTAATATTATCGAACAAATTGGAAATAAAAACAATACCAACCCTTACACAAAGATAATAAAGACACTAAAAGACAAACCTGTTATTTACACAAGAGCAGACAAAGGAAATACTGTTGTAATTCTAGACAAGAATGACTATATAGACAGAATGGAACAATTACTAAAAAACACTGAATACTCAATAATAACAAAAAATCCCCTAAATCAATGCAAAAGCACATTTAATAAAACAATTACTGATTGCAAATTAATAGATAAAAAGGAACATTATAAAATTAAAGTAGATAACCCTGCAATACCTACAATCTACGGTCTCCCAAAAGTACACAAGCCAGGGAAAACTATGAGACCTATCATAAATAACATAGATGCTCCAACCTATAAACTAGCAAAATGGTTGACTTACAAACTTTCTACTTTTCCAAGATTTGAATCTCTTAGTATAAAAAACTCATTAGATCTTATTCAAAAAATTAAAGGCATAAAAATAGAAAAAACAGATACCTTAGTTTCGTTTGATGTAACAGCACTGTTTCCAAGTATTCCTACACTAAATTTATACTCCCTGATAAAAAAGTGGTTACAAAAAGTAGGAATAACCACAAAAGATATCCAAGAATACATCATATTAATCAGCTTATGTCTAGAACAAAATTACTTTACATTCAATAACAAATATTACAAACAAAATTTTGGTCTGACAATGGGTAGCCCACTATCACCAATATTGGCAGACATTTTCATGAGTGCATTGGAAACTAGAATAGTAAATAGTTTCCCTTGGATATTTAAGACTTGGTACCGTTATGTTGATGATATTTTGCAATAGTACCAGAAAGACACTTGGATGATGCACTAAAGTTGCTTAACTTACAGGAAAAAACAGTTAAATTCACCATGGAGAGAGAATGCAATGAACAGTTACCTTTCTTGGATATTAAGATAATTAGAAAAGAAAATCATCTAAATTTTGACATATACAGGAAACCTACACACACAGATAACTACATTAAATGTAACAGTTTTAATCCAATTCCCCATAAACATGCAGTTTTAAATAGTCTTGCATACAGACTGGTTAATATTCCAATGAACAAGGAGGAATATAAACTAGAAATGAATAATATAATACATATAGCTACAGAGAATGGCTTCAAACAAGAAGTTGTACACAAGAAAATAGACAGAGAGAAGAAGAAAAAGAAAATTAGAGACAACACTACACTTACTCCTATCAAAGAAAAAAACAGGACATACAAAAAATTCACATACCATCCATCAACCTTTCATAAATTTCAAAAGATTTTTAAAAGATACAACATTGTTCTGACTCCAAAAAATAATTATTCCATTAAAAATATCCTTAACTCAAAACAAAAAGAAGATAACCTACAAGATGAAGATAAATCAGGAATATATCAGATGAACTGCAATGATTGTGATAAAGTTTATATTGGAAAGACCAAAAGAAACATAAAAACAAGAGCCAAAGAACACATTAGGAATATAAATCAAAAACAAGAAGAAAAATCGGCGGTAGCCTGGCACTTTTGGAAAGAACAACATAACATTAATAAAAACCCAAAATTACTTAAATATATTAAAGGAAAAACTGAACTTACAGTCTGGGAAAATATCTATATTTGGAAGAATAAGGAGAAAGTTTTTAATTTCAAAATCCCGCCAAGTGATGTACTAATACAAAAGTTCATCAAACCTCCACCAGAGACGAATCGATCTATCACAAACAACGAGGCCGGCAGTCGACCAGGAACTGATGATAGGAGCGATGGCTCCCAAAACTAGTCTTCCATTTAATTCAATTTTAGTGGTGTGTATGTTACTATTTCGACTCAATTTCTCTTAAATGTTAAAAAATACAAATATAAGTTTTGAGTCAAGATGGATGACAGTATATAGTTCTTCTGATATCTGTAAGCTTCTTTCTGAATACTAATGATGTTAAAATTAGGGACAAAGACAATAATAAACTAAAAATGAAACTGTTATGAATAGCATGTTCTTGGTTGAGATAAATACTGATGAAATTCACAAAATAATAAACAGTTTTAAAAATAAACATTCCTCTGGGTGGGATGAAGTGTCACCCTATAGTAGCAAACAAGTATTGCTGAATATATTGGTATATCTAATAAATTACTCAATAGATAAACATTTATTTCTAGAAGTTTTAAAAATCAGTGTGGAGCGACCAATTCACAAAAAAGGATCAAAAGCTGCTGATGTCATTAACTATAGACCAATTGCTTAATCTCTGTTTTCAGCAAATTCATTGAAAAGGTACAAATGAATAGAATAAATAGTTTTTTAGAATCCAATAGCATCCTTCATAATTTTAAACATGGTTTTAGGAATAAATTATCGACCATCACAGCTGTAGCAGAATATATGCATGAATTGTTGAAATTGAAAGATATCCATAAAAAGCAGCAGGAATTTGCTTAAATCTCTCCAAAGTCTTTTACTCTATATCTCTCAGGATAATTTAATTTAAAAATTAGTACATTATTGTTTTAGAGGGCAAACAATAAATTACAAGCAACATTAACTAACAAATCTTGTGCAATGTACAGAAATAAATTGGAAAAAAAAGTGGCCTTATGTACACCATTAAATCCAACTATAATACAGTGAAATCAGGGGTACCACAGGGCTCAGTGCTGGGACCCATGCTTTTTTCAATCTGCATAAATAATTTATCCCAACCTAAAAACAGCAAGGTGATCTCTTATGTTGACAATACATCTATAATATGTTGGAGTGAGGACAGGGAAAGCTTAGAAAGACAAATGAAGAATGCAACTGGTGAAATATCACAGTATTTACTACAATGGACTAAAGCTAAACATAGGTAAAACAAAATTCATGACATTTCACAATGATGACTTAAATATAAACAATAAAAATAATGCATTTTGACATATAAACTATAAATTCTTGGGCTTACACATTGATGAAAATTTAACTTACAACACATGTGTAGAAATAGTCTGTAACAAAATGAACCCAGGGCTATACCTGCTGAGACAACCAACAAAATATAGGAACATTAATATCCTAAAAAAGCATATTATGGCATTATTTATCCATATTTAGCATATGGAATTGAAATCTAGGGGCATACAAGTAAAACCAATATGAACAGAATATTAAAAGCACTAAAAAGTGCATAAGAAGTATATATAACATTGAGAATTAACAGTCCTGTAGGGAAACACTCCAAAAACATAACATCCTAACTGTAGTTTCACCATATGTATTGCCAGTCCTGGTGGTGTAGTGGTAACCATACTTGCCTCCTAAACCCAAGATTGCAGATTCAAACCCGGCCAGGATCGATGAATTTTTTTGGGCATAAAAATTCTAAGTATGGCTTCCGTGAGTCCCATGTCGTACATTTACGGCATGAAAAAGAACCTCAAGCCTGAAAGAAGATGCCTCTGAGCAAATATGTTTCAGCTGTTTCATGCCCTGAATTGAATGGGACGCTGATGACCTGAGATGTTAAAGAGCGTCCATAAATAAACCAAATAAAAAAAAATATGTATTTAAAACTATTATGCTAGTCAAGGAAAAAAGGAATTTAACATGCTCAATAAAGACTGCCATACATATGATACCAGTAGAGCAAATGATTACCATAAGGTGAGCATGAATTAAGTTGAAACCAATAAGGACCCATATAAAATAGGAGCTATATTATATAATAAATTACCATTATCAATTAAGAATACCATATACTTGAAATTTAAATCTGTGCTAAAACTATTCCTAAATAGACAAATGCTTGTATAGTGTTACTGAACTGTAATGGATACCAGTGTATAATTTGTTAATTACAAATATAAGGATATGGACACATAACTATAAACTGATGTATAGAATCATGACAATGCCAAATGCTCTTGTAAGAGTCTATTGGCTGCAATTAAAGCATCATCATCACCATCATCACCACCACCATCATCAAGTTCAATGCATTGAAATAAAAAGTTTTCATCATAAAATTGATCTGACCAGGAACCAAACCCTGGATTACTTTGTGAAAGGCAATGTCTTATTTTCATTATATCTTAAAGTGCTATGTTTTATATACTATAATACAATGAAATATAAATAAACATAATTATATTATAACTATGATCACTTATCTAAAAATGTTAATTGGAACTTGTACAGTTAAACTAATTATATAATTAAGATCATTGTACGATTGAAAAAATTATTCAAAATATTTCAAAATATTCCTTAAGATTTTAATATCAGGTTGGCACCTGTAAACAGATTTAATGTTAAAAATCCCCTGATAGATAATGTTAATGACAGTATTCCACAGTAGAAAAAAGCAGGTACTACATAATAAGTTGTGTAGAATGTTTAAAATCTACACATTTTAAGAGCATAAAATACAAGCAAAGGGAGAAATTAGCAGTACCATCTCATTTCTGGACAGAAAACCACAACATAGTGAAATAAGCAAAATTATTAAAATCAGTAGAAATACCTACAGTATTAGCAAGGAGAAAATCAACATTTACAAATACAAAGACAGTTTAATGAACTTTGACACTTCCGGGGATGAGAACATAAACTTTAAGTTCATCCCATCTACACCAGAGCAGAATACACATTCCCACAGCATAACGAATTATCCAGCAGTCCACAGTGTGCTGAGGATGTAAACAAAAGGTTTTGCAAAACTAGTTCTACATATTCTAAACAAGTAGAATAAGTGTTCGAATCAATCATACAATGACCTTAATTATATGATCACTTACGTCTTGCAAATGATTTTAATAATTGAAAATTGAATATTGGTCTGGAAGAAACAATTTGCAGATTGTAGAGCTCTGTTTTCAATAATGGAAAAGTGGCAAAGAAAAAACAAATCTGCCAACTTGTGTTATTTAAGTATTCATTTGAAACAGACTGTTTCATTAATTTGAACCTCAAGGCTCAAACTGTGATCTGTTAATTGTTGATTCAAAAACATATCCCAGAAGTTATAAAAAGTTCTCTCAGTAGTGCTCAATGGAGTTAAGTGTGCAGTTCGAAATTCAATCCTTGGTGGTCCGTTGTTATTGTAAGATATAGAAATGCAAAATTCAGACTAATTTATTACAGTTCATTAAAAGGTCACATGCTGAAACTGAAAAGATCGCACATATGAAAAAGTAGTGCCAAATAGTGATTGTGTTACAAACTTGAATGCCAGTACTAGTAGTGGCAAAAAGTGTGAAAAGAAACATCATTAGGGAAGAGGAACTGTATCTATTGATTGCTATGAACACGACACAGGACATTTTGTGAACCAAGATTTTTGCAATGATGATACTAATTGTAGAGCTCTGACTAGTCCCCCAATGTCGATACTAGTGGTGTAGTGGTAACCATACTTGCCTTCTAAACCCAAGATCGCAGGTTGAATCCCGGCCAGGATGGATGGATTTTTTCAAGCATAAAAATCCTAAGTATGGCTTCCTTCGGAAGGGAAGTAAAGCCGTGGGTTCCATGTCGTACATTTACGGCACGAAAAAGAACCTCAAGCCTGAAAGAAGAGACTTCTAAGCAAAATTTGTTGCCCGTTTCACACCCTAAATTGAATGGGATGCTGATGACCTGAGCTGTTAAAGAGTGTCCATAAATAAATCAATAATAATAAATAAAATGACTAGTCCGTAGTTTCCACCAAAAAATTACAGCTTTCTGGTAACTTTAGAAGCAGGACACTGCAGGTGTTTCCAGAATTCCTGGTTGGACAGATTCCCTTGGCTTACTTATAGTAAAAAGATTGAAGGTACTTACTGTTGTGTATGTGTTCTATCTGGTCCGAAGGAGGGAGGTCATAGTAGGGTTCAGTTACAATATCTAGTTTTTAAGCCTCTTAATAAATTTAAGAAGGCACTTCAAATATTCAGGGAATAGTTATCATAAAACAGTTCTCAGTAAAAGTGAGAATTTTAGCAGAGTGTATAAAAGGAAAAAACAGAATGTTGAAGTTCAATTGACCAATGAAATTAAAAAAAGCAGTAAATGAAAATTGTATTAAATTGGTCTCCATTGTGAAGATTATTCTGTGCAGTTGCCAGAACTTTATACTTCAAGGTCACAGGGATGACAATGTCATTCATTTAGAGCTCGGATTTCAAGGTGAAAATTGGGAGAATTTTATGGAACTTCAATTTCTAGTTGATGCAGGGGATAAAATTTTCAGAGGCCATCTTCCAAAGGCACCTCAAAATTCTACTCTTAATATGTAAAACAATACAAAATGATTTGCTGTCATTATATATTGTGCTGTCATAATAATTTAAAAAAAAAATTATAGATAATATTAAGAGACAGAAATATTTTTCTACCTACTTGATGAAACTAAGGACATAGGTACAAATGAACAATTAACATTTTGCATGCATTTAGTTGATCTAGAAAAGTGTTGTGTGAGGGAGGGATTTTCAATATTTGTTGTAACGTACAATTTAAGTGATGAAGGGCTGTGTAAGTTAATACTGAATGAACTGTGAAACTTGAGATTAGACATTTCAAACCAGCACGGAGAAGGATACGATGGTGGTGCAAAATTTTCAAGATAGTTTCTTGGTGTATAAGCCCACATTTTAGCAGTTCAACCTTTTGCATTTTATATGCATTGTGCTGCACATGGATTGAATCTGTTGGTTTCTAAAGCATGTTCTATCACTTCCATTAGACAAGCTCTTGACAAAATCGGCAAAATTCTGAATTTCGTTAGAGAGTCTAATAAGTGGTTTACAAAAGCAACCAGTTGTGCTCTCAGAATAAAAAAACTAAATGGATATCACTGTGAAATGCTCGGTGGATTGAGTGGCACAATGTTATTTTATAATTTAAGGAGACTTTCTTTGCAATTGTGTTATTCCTAGAAGAAACAGAGTCTTTGAGTAAAAATGCACATATTTTACTCAACTCTATCCTAAAGTTTCAGTTCATAATTCTCTAGTTACCATAGCTGAAATATTCAGAATAACTGTAAGCCTTTTCAGACAACTACAAAATCCAAGATTGATCTAGTTCAGTGCTACAGAATGATTGAAAGAGTTAAAAATATCTTAAAAGAATGTGAAGAAAATCAAACTTTTCATTCTCTTTTTGAAAACACTATCACATTAACAAAAGATGTTGATGTAGAAGTTAAGCTGCCTTGAATAACATCCAGACAAACTTATCGAAGCAATATTCTTACTACAACTTCTCCAGAAGATCATTGTCACATTAATGTTTTTCTTCCATTCTTGGACTATATGTTCAATGAATTGTCCTCTAGATTCTCACACTAGATTAGCAAAACTTCAGTTCTTAATTCCAGCTTTTCAGAATGATCCGAATTCAGATATTGACAATTTACTAAAAGGTACATGCATTTGAAAACAAGACTTGCCAGGAACTATTACAGAGCTTTGAGGTGAATTAAAAACATGGTTTAACTTTTGGGAAAGTCAACAAAGTAAAAATGGCTATTAAAGCTCTTCTCCTTCTCCACACCAAAAGCAACTTCTATCCAAACATCAGGGAACTTCTAATCATCATGTGCATCATACTAGTAACAACACGGCTGAAAGGTCATTTTCAACATTAAGGAGTTTAAAAGCCTATCTAACATGCAATATGAAACAGGATAGACTGAATGTTTAACATCTACCACAACAAAGGTGATTGCAAAGGAAACAGTTCATCTTTTTACAAGAAAACATCCCAGGAGATTACAGCTTCAATGACATGTAAGTTACAACATATTAACATACAATTTTTATGGGTGCAATAATTTATTTTTATTTACATATTGCATTCATGGAACTAATACAACAGTTTTTGGAATGTAAACTGAATGTTCGTCTTTTAAAAAAATTGGACGTGGGCCTGTGGCTCATTATTTACAAATAAAAGGTGAATCACAGCTGGTAACTTACATATTATTTTATTTACTTAAATACTTAGTTAGCAACTGTTTTAGTATGACCTTAATTCTGATATATCCATATGGGGTAGTCGATTAGGCCCCCTATGTCGAATACTTCTAGGTCTGCATCTGGTTCAAAGATTTACAAGTAGGCATTTGTTTGGCTGAAAATTCATACCCAAATTAGTTATAATGTAATTTACCTTCAGATTAGCATTTGTTGCCACAAATAATGGTTCCTAGATTATGTCTAAATTATTAGAGAGATTGGGGTTTTCAGCTTCTAAAATGCAATGCTATGTTATTCAATTCATCATACAGCACTTTACAGTATGAAGTATCTTATATTACTAAGTTTTATATTCACCTGATTTCTGAGGTCCTGGAATAATTCCCTCTGCCAAATGGCAGCTTCAGCTTCCTTGCAAATATTAGCCATAGTGAGCACACATTCTAAAGGATAATCACCTTTAGCAGTCTCACCAGATAGCATTACACAGTCAGCACCATCAAGAATGGCATTGGCTACATCAGAACCTTCTGCTCGCGTTGGACGTGGCTTCTTTACCATTGATTCCAACATCTGAGTAGCACAGATAACAGGCTTTCCAACCTTTACGCAAGGGAACAAAAGAATAATATTGCCACTTTAATCTGTTTTGACTTATCTGTAAATATGTTTGTTTAGTACTATAATGTCTAATTGACAATTTACCTTGTTACATCGAGCAATTGTAGCCTTCTGGGCAAGGAAGACTTTCTCCGGAGGAATTTCAATACCCAGATCACCTCTGGCAACCATTATTCCATCAGAAGCCTCAATAATTTCATCCAAATTTGCCACACCTTGATGATTCTCTATTTTGGAAATAACCAAAATATTCTTCCCTTTCTCGCCTAAGAAAGTCATATAAATAAATATTAAGGAACATTGTTTATTGAAATTAAAAATTTAATAAAAGCTTTAAGATGAGATAAATTATTATTATTTTTTAATTTATTAATAATATATTAAAAACTCTCCTCAATTGCTATAAGAATGTTTCTTCTTAAATCTTCTCTGGCATTTGCTATTCTTAATGCTTCATATAAAAAAGTGGGTATGGTGTTTCCGTAAATATGTTATATGTTATGCCATATCCCAAATAATTAACAGAATGAATTAGTTATAGTGTAAATGCCCAAATGAACTTGAGGAAAAAATTTCTGCAAAATACTCCACCCAGACAAATTGTCCCTCCAGCAAAATGGCATCAACTAAAATGAACAATTGTTTTTTTAAATTCCTAAATAATAATTTCTACTTATATCAGTTAGGGCAAATAGTTTATCAATGCAGTTGCAAATTATCATGACGTGTGTGAAAAAGCAACTTTATAATCCAAAATAAAACAAATGTAATAGTACTACTTTCTTAAGAAATTATAAAATCTTAAATAAAAATAAACTATTGCATAAGAAGAGCAATTTTTTAAAACTTGATAAATGCAGATTATTGAATTTTTCAGGAAATGCATTTTTTTATTTTTACCTAGAGAGAAACTTCAGATGAATTTAATATTTTCCCTGGTATTAGATATTACTGTAATAAATAAAATGCTCTAGTAAAATATACTGAAACAAAATTTGCAATGTGGAGGATCACAGGATGGTTTATTCAGACATTTTCTAAAGTCAATAAATGCATATACACATAAAAGAGAAAAAAGTTGTTCTAATTATGTGTTAGTTTTTTTTTAATTTATATGTAGTTATTTATTATTACAAAATGCCTATGGTAAATAAGTCATCTGGGGTAATATCCACTAAGAAGAAAACATTCAATAAAGAGTATTCCTAAGACATGCCTTTTGAAACCAGTTGAGGTGGTGGTGATAACATCAGTAATTGAAAGATATTGCCAACATACCAATATAACTAACTTCAATTTTTTTCCCCTTTAATATGGGCAATTAGGTAATTTTGTCAATCAGACAACAGTGACAAACAAACAAGGACAGAATATTGCAACCTGTGCCAGCCACTCTGTAAGATTAGCAATATGGACTTCAGTGTTGACAGCATCTCCAAAGATCAAGGGGAGCAACAATCTTCATTCCAGAATGTAGTAATAACCTAAGGTGCTGAAACTCTGCTTTGTGATCCTTTATAGTAAATAAAACTAGTAAATTTTGTAACCTTTTGGATAATGTGTTTTTAAAATATTCAGCCCTTTGCTCTAACCTGGGTACACTTCTTAATATTCAGCTTAATGTGAGTTATGACAATATAATTTTGTAATATTTGTTTATCATACAAATTTACTATTTATAACATACAGTTTTTATACTTTTCTCAAATAAATAAGGAAAACAAATGCCTTACTAGTTTAAGAGCATTTATCTTACCCAAAATGTCTCTAATTTCTTTAAGTGCAGCACCATTTCTAATGAAGGATGCAAAAATCATATCTACTTCTTGCTCAACACCAAACTGAAGATCAGCTTTGTCTTTCTCAGACACAGCAGGAAGATCAACTGGCACACCTGGCAGATTCACTCCCTTTCTGCTACCCAGCATTCCTCCATTCTCAACTGTACATATCAACTCTTTATCTCCTGCAAGTAAAATTACATTATCACATTTTACAGTAAATATTTACTTCTTGGTAGGAAGTCAACAATAACATTTTCAATTATTACAGTGTTTTCAGATTTTTAAAACTACCTTAGTTACCTGGGACCAAGATCCATGTTTCTCTCTAAACCTGGCCTTTCAGTTTGCCTCAAACTTAAAATTGTTCAACTTGTGGTATTTGGTTAGATTTTTGACACTGAAACTTCATTAACTTTTTAAATCCCAGACATGTTTTGAATGCACTTGCATACATGCTCAGCTGCTTTCTCAAACAGTTAATGCTTTGTCGCTATCTCCATCTCCTGGATTCTGATGAATTTCCTGATTAGGCCATCCTCAGATGCAATTTAAAAATTTATCACATGTTGTTTGTTATTAAATATAACAAACCTTTACCAAATGGGTTAACTCTGTAATTTTGTTTCAGTAACTACGAAGCCATAATAATGACATCCCTAATTAAAATACTACAAAATATTAATATTATCAACCAAAGATATTATAAATAGTATTATAGATAGTTTTTACAGTTTATATGCATTCATGTTAGTAGTTTAGTTATTTTGTGTATGTATATTTGTGGTTTATGTCATGGAAAGTGAAAAAAGAAAGTCTGGTGACAGACCTTTCAGAATAGATGCCAGACAATATAGAGAGGGTGAATATGTTTTGGGTAATAGACAACGAACAGATGACCAGGAGTTGTCTTTGTATTTGGTCCTTTGTATAAGAAAGGGTCGCCTCTAATTTTTCATTTTTGTTATAAGACTTCTTTTGTGTAAGAAAAAGGGTCGTCTATTTTTGAGCTTCTGTGGACCTTCATTTTTATTTAGTCTACAAAAGGGAACAGTAGGAAACACTGAACAATAGGAGGTGAAAATAGAAAGTGAACTAACAAAATTAAAATAAGGGAAAGTAGAAATCGGGTTAAAGTGACAGCCCAGGAAAGGGCCAATAAGGAATCTGAGAGTAGGTGCATGTACGTCCTTCAGTGAATAGGGAGAATTTTTTAAGTGAAGCAATGGTAAAAATGGGAGAAATAGGTCTAACAACTGGATGACAGAATTGTTGATAAAAGGTTAGTTTTCGCAAGCCAGGGGAGAAGTGAGTTTTTGGCAAGCCATCATGGTAGGTGAGAGTTTTGCAAGCTGTCAGTGAGGAAGTGAAGGGAATTGTAAATTCGGAATAGTAAGAATTGAGCATTCGTGGAAGTATATAGAATTGAGAAGTCATGAAAGATAGATTTGGGCAGTAAATGTTGAGCAATCAAGGTGTAGAGAAAGAACCAAGCAGTAATAGTCACTGAGTTAAGATAAGAGTCAAGTGATCTTGAAGTGTAGGTGGTCGTGGTCCGGGAGAGTGAAATTTCATTATAAAGTATAAAGTCATTTTGAACTAACTACATGCTAAGAAGGGGAATGTTACGATAGACAATTAGTGTGGTCAGAGGTAGCAATAAATAAATGCTGTCTCATAGAACTTAGAAAGGCGATCCTTTGCATATAACCAGTGGCAGAAGGAAATAAACAGTATCATCATCAGTCTTGAACTTTGCTTATATATTCCCTAGTTCCCGACAATTTCCACCCGTTGACCTGAAGAGATAACAAAATATCCAGCTACATATACAAGAAGCTAGCCATGGCAGAGCGACGCATGGAGACAGCGGCAGGAGAGAAGAACAACTTCATTTGATTTCACAAATACTATTAATATCATAATTAATTAAAACTCCCATCCATTGACTTCTTCCCCCCACATTAAAACGGTTATAACTATTTCATGATTTCTTGATCAAAATCCACAGTAGTCATAAACATTTGGTCAAGAAACCATAAAATAGACGAAGAAACAAAATTATTAAAAATAGCAAGAAACCATACAGAACTAACTGTTTGGGAAAGGATTTTTGTACTTGGAAACAAAGAACATGCAATGAATTTGAAATCCCCGTGAGGATGACTTAATCTGGACTTAATTCTATCACTCAACTACAAAAGGGAGAGGGAGAGAGCAACAAAGCAAGTAGCTAAGGAGGAATACAAGTGAATTAGAAACATGTTTGGGATTTAAAAAATTAGTGAAAAAATATAATTTGAAATAACTTCACTATTAAAAATCTTCCTAAACCACATACCGAAATTCCAAACCTAGATGCCTGAATTTAGCTGAACGAGTTCAGAAAAGGTACGTCAATTACTGAAGCAAAATATTATTATTTATTTATTTGAACTGGCAGAGCTAAGACCATAGAAGCCTTTCATCCAGTCTTATACAAGTATTTATATATTGTACATGAAGTGTAACTACATTACTTAAACTATTATTGTATACTACAGACCTCTTGGTAAAGCAGGGATTAAATTAAGTGTACTTATAATATAAAGAAAAATATACATCAATTTATTGATATGCTAAGAAACATTATAAAATGGAACCATCACTTCTGACCCTGGTCAATTTCTAGTTGTTGCCAATTATAAATTTTTATACAAACAACATAATGTAATTATATTTTAGCCATCATTTTAAACAAATAGTTTATTTCCACTACATATACCCATCTTTGGCTCATCATAAGCCTACCACTGGAATATCCAGGAGACATATATTTCACCCTCACTTATTATCTTATTCATTTATTTGTTTGTTTATTCTAAGAGAATACATACAAATACGACTTGGCATTCAGCCCAGACTGTTATCTAATCATATTAAAAAATGTAATATATTTCTTAAACATTACAAAAACTTAAAAAGAGAAAAAGAAAAGAAAAACTCCATACAGTAATTATATTTGTGGTACCTCTCTTAACAGACCAATCCCCCCTCCCCTCACTTTGCTTAAAAACTGCCAATTGCTTTTACTATCCTTTCTGAAATTTTCAAACATACCTATTTTTCTAATTAATATTAATATGAGGCATTTGTAATTTATTATCCATTTTCTCCACAAATCAGTCCCTTTGTATTCAAATAATATATGCCCAACATCTTCATCACTCCTATTTATAGGGCAATGATTCTGTGGGACATTCTTTTTTACTCCTTTTAACCTCCATGCCCCTGCTCTTATCCATGCAATACCCTCTCTTTGTTCATTATTTCTTCTTTAGCCTTTCAAAGCCCCATATGGGCCTTAGCTTTATGCGATGATCACTGCGTCCTCTACCTGCATCACAGGATATCATTGGTAGAGGGCAGTAATGCAGGGGGTATATGATCAGCACACCACATCCCGCCAATTTGCTCATTATTCACTTTATCAATATATGTTTCCCTTTCCCACTTCTTCTTTATTAAAATGTAAAGTATTGGCAACCTTTTTCAGTTATATCACAACAGTTTTTGAATTTCTATATCACCAAATCTCCTCCTTGCTCCTTTCCAAAAATTATTACAATTATTTCTTTTCTTTTCCAGATTTCTCCTATTGCTCTCTAAGTTAAACATTTCGAAGACTACTAATCCATCCTGAATCCCTTAGGTACCTCTTTTGATTCTCTAAGAATTATCTTAAGTTATTTTCACCTAAATTCAAGATCGTATACCTGTATTTTTGAGCCGTCCCATAATCATGTCCTTTCTTGACACTCTTCCCAATTTGATTTAGGCTACTTCCTTTACAGTTACTCTTGGTAGACCTAGAACTTCTCTACAGAACATCCTGTGTACAATATCTACGATTTCCTTATCTCCATCCAATTCCCATACCACTAAGCCATATACCATTTTGGGTTCAATCACCATATGGTAAACTTTTTATAGCCATTTGAACATTAATGTTAGGTATTCTGTATTTGCAACTTCTAACAGCTCACATGGCTCCTTTTCCTTTTGCCAAAGCCAATTTCTTTTAGTTCTCCTTTTTTCTAACCCCCATCAATTTTAACTACTAAATAGATACATTCTCTTACTATCTTATAGTTCCTACTACCCTTCTTTCGCCATTCCTGGTGTTGTAGTGGTAACCATACTTGCTTCCTAAACCCAAATTTATACGTCTAATCCTGGCTAGAATCGATGGGTTTTTTCTCAGCATAAAAATCATAAATATGGCTTCCTTCTAAAGGGAAGCAAAGTCGTGGGTCCTGTGTCATACATTTACGGCACAAAAAAGAACCTCAAGCTTGAACAAAGAGGCCTCTGAGCAAAATTTGTCAGTTGTTTCACACCCTAAATTGAATGGGATGCTGATGACCTGAGATGTTAAAGAGCATCCATAAATAAATAATAATAATCCTTCTTCCACTTTTCATGTTTACTCAATTTTTCTCCTTACTTAAATACTATTATTCATGTTTTCTTTTGATTTACATATAAATTGCATTCATTATAGCATTTATCTATTTCCTGAAGAGATTGTTTTAAACCCTTTACCCTATTACTAAATCATCTGCAAATAATAAGCCAGGAATTACAATATTATTTATAACTGGCATAAAATTATTGTTCTTCCTTATGGCTGGTTGGTTGCTAGTGGCCATTGGGGATGCTTCCCAATAAAGAGCTTCCAAATGATTTTTCATTTGTTTATTACTATCTAGTAAGTCTACATTTCAGTAGATATTCTTTGTTTAAGATAGTATTCATATCCTTACACAGTTGGCAGTGCCTGTCCTTGATTAATTTCATCCTGAAGAGATGTTCTGACAGCCAATCATGTCCAACAATTAAGTGAATTGGGCAAATTCAATTTTTCTTGGATTCAATAAAAGATGTTTTAAAGTATTTAGATCTTCACATGCTTTCACTTTAAGTTTTTGTTTGATATTATTAATGATGAATGTAGGAATTCACACAGTAAAACGATCATAAAACATGTCCTAGTTAATTTTAAGAAGTTTTAAGAGCAGAACATCAAGAATGTTTTTAATGTGTTAACATGATTTTAATTAGCTTTACTTTTAATCTACCTAAGATTTTATGAATGCCTTTGTTGATTATGTTTTCATGAAGTTTAATTAAAAAAAACTGCTTTAAGATTGCAGTGTTCACAGATAAAATTGTTGTATTTGTTGGCAGATAAAAAGTTTGCATTAATTCAAATTGAAGTCTTTATGTTAAATAATTAAGTGCAGAATTGGCCATTTAAGCAAGCAACTGCTTTACCATATAATTCAAAATAAAAAAGATGCCATTGAAATATTGTTTAGCATTGAAACTATGGCACTACACTCCACTGAGATAATGCAACTGAAGAAACTGTGCAAATATCATTCAATATGGGCGGTGCCATCAAAAATACATTGTTCATTTCTATAACCCTTTTGCAATTTCTACCATTTTGTAACCAAAAGAAATTTTAAATAAATATCTCTCCAGATTTCAAAAACCATATACAAAGTGCTAAGCTATTTGTAAAGTTAGAGAGCATAAAGGAGCCCAGAGAAATCAGTGTTTTCTCATACCTAAAGTCCTTAGGTTTTAAGAAGACAAGTATTCACAAAATTTTGAAGAAATGTTTCCCTTTTACAAGCACAAACTGCAGTTGTTGCAAGCAATCAGCCTGAATAATAAGCACAAATTATTTAACTTTATTGATAAAATATACTGTGATTAACAATTCTTACAGAAAATTGTGTTCATTGATGAGTGTACATTCCTTGGTCTGGTCATCTTTATTTGTCTTACATCAGGATATTGCCTAATGAACATGCATATGCCTAAACTGAGTATGAACATGACTGCACAAAATGAACTTGTGACATGCCCTTACACATGATAAGAGTGACAGGCCCAATTTTCTTTAGAGTCTACTGCAACATGCAACTATCTTGATATGTTGTAAATGTTGACACAAATTGGAGATAAAAGTGTAATCTTTCAATGAGATGTTGCTCCTCTCCACTATGGCTACATTGTTTATGAGTATCTGGATATGACATTTCCACAGAAAGGGATGAATGGAAGGCATGGCCACCATGAATGTCAGACATCATGCCTTATACTTTTACCTTTTAACAAAATGTGTTCACTGTTCATGCCAATAATATCACACATTTCAAAGAAAGAGAATCAGAGAAAATGTTAAGTCTGTCACAACTTATAGACTTAGTTGTGTATGGAAGGACTGAAATATCAGCTACATAATTCCCTTTCTCTTGATGCAACAGCCCTCCCAAGCATTGACCAATCATTGCACCTCTATCTCTGCATCATCATCGGAAGGCAGTATTACAGGGGGGACGTAATGAGCTACAGACATTCTACTAGTCACATTACTCAGCTTTCTAAATCAAAGGATGGCATCTTTTTACCAGGCAGACCTCCTAACCTCCCTAAAATTTCTAAGCAGGTACCAGGGATCAAACTCAGGACATCCCAGATGCTGCCCCTAGACAAAGGAGAAGATGCCAATGCATATTTTAAAACAAAAAAGAATTCTACACTAATGCATTCAACATGTTCACACTAACTTCACTTATGGTAAACATGGTGAAATCATTGGTGAAGGATATATTACTTCATTGTCTACAGCTTCATAAGTACAACTTATTTAACAAAGAGTTTGTTTATTATGGCTAGTTCTTATTAAAAAGCATAGAAAGCTTTATTCTTTTTCACACACAGTAATCATACTTTTTCAAATAGCACATGTGATCCAAAATACATCCAACTATTGAAAATTAATTTTTGGAATTTAAAGATGCTTTACATGGTAATGGTACTGGAGTTTCATGTAAAATATTCCAATACAAAGATACTTATATATTACTGGTAGTAAATTCCAATAAAGTTCTGTTTCATTTTGGGTTACATTGTACTGCATTTCTGCTTTGTTTCATAAGTTACATATTTTGCATTCTTTGCATTATTGGTAACTAGGATTCTCATATCTTTTATATAATGCTGCTATCAATTTGCTATGTAACAATTGGAGAGTTCAACATTGCTGTGCTATCAATTGTTTAGTATTATCAAAAGTTGTAATTTAAAATCGACTCAGAACATGCCATAAAATATCTGATATTGATGTAGAAGTTTTGATTCTTTTTAAAACAATTTTTTAGCATAAAATATATTCTGATGTTTATTTATAAAAATTGGAAACAAATGTGTATTTTCTAGAAGAGTACATATAGTAGATGTGTGCTATGCAATAAATGAAAATAACATTGTATTGCACTAAATAAGTAAAAACAAAAACTTTCAGCTGATCTCTTATTTAGTACATATTTGTAAATTTTTAATGTTAATGGTTATTTCAATAAATGTTTTGAAACCCTGTTGGCTTTACAAACAATGTATTTTGTGATTAACCAAGATTTTTAATGGCCTTATTGGTTATTTTAATCTTGAATTCATTATTAGAATGATGTACATGAAACTGCAATAAGCAGAATGAGGAAAGAAACTCAAAGCATTCACAGTAACCTACCTAGATTATAATTATACTTTTAACTGCCAGAATTAAACTCAAGTATGCTAGGTGGAAGGTGAGTAGTACAGTAATCATAAGCATTTAAAATTATTATATAACTGATATTTACTTACCTACTGTTTTTGCCACTAAAGAAATGAGCCCATCATCCACAAACACTCTATTTCCAGGCTTAATTACCTTGGTGATATTTGTATAATCTACATAGATAACCTGTAAGTTTCCTTTCTCAGAAAACTCTGGATCTGTAGACAGTGTAATAGTGTCACCTTTCTTTAGCTCAATTTCAGCAGATCCACCCTTTAGAACAAACATTATGTAAATCAAATTAGATAACTATCTTTGGGCTATATTATAATTACTAGGTATTACATTTTTAAATTGTATTGACTGATTCAGAACAATGCATGAATTGTAATTATATTTTATAGTATGACAAATTTAGATATACCATAGAAAGTTGATAATTTTGTGATTACTATACTTTGATATCCATTTTTTTTATTAATTTATGGACGCTCTTTAACATCTCAGGTCATTGGCGTCCCATTCAACTCAGGGCGCGAAACGGCTGACAAATTTTGCTCAGAGGCCTCTCTTTCAGGCTTGAGGTTCTTTTTCATGCCGTAAATGTACAACACAGGACCCACGCCTTTACTTCCCTTCCGAAGGAAGCCATACTTAGGATTTTTATGCCCGAAAAAATCCATCGGTCTTGGCTGGGTTCGAACCCGCGTTCTTGGGTGTAGGAGGCAAGTATGGTAACCACTACACCACCAGGACCGACATTGATATCCATGTTTGCATGTTATGGCAGTAACAGAAATGCAATTTTATTGTACTAGGTTAACATAAGTCCTTGATCTAGTGGTTAGCATTGTTGAATGCTGGCTGGGAGGCCCAGTTTCCATTCCCGGTACCTACTTAGGAATTTTTCTAAGTTAGGGAGATCTGGAACAGGGTTCATCCAGCCTTATGAGGACAAATGGCAAGCTGCCAGAGAGATGGTATTCTTTGATCTCAAAAGCTGTGTGATAGACAACCTGCAGGGTGCCGGCACGATAATCACATGTACTCCTACAATACTGCCTCTATCAATGAAGATGTCAGATAGAGGGAGAGGAAGCAGAGGTCTCTGTGGCAGGCCAAGGCTCATTCCAGGCTTTAGCCCCAAATGAGAAAAAGGTTAACATGATGCTGGGCAATTTTTGGCAAAAGTGGCAGCTATAATAGTATTGTTCTGAGCCATTAATATAACCATTTTAAATATTTTACAGTGTACTCACATGCATGTACACAAATGTGCTCATTCACACATACAAACAAACTTTCATAAGTTTTGACTTTGATGTTTTAGAGTAATATTTACAAAGTCTTTTGCTTCAGGTGAACTCAGTATTACACATTAATATGGTGAATATTAATATATGATTTTTACAAAAAAATGCTTCAAAAGCATACAGATAACTTTAAATATTATAATTTTAACTAAGCACCATGGTCAAATTTTTAAAGTGTAAATGGTTTTCTGTTGACAACAGAGAAAAAATCATAAAAACCAAACTTTAGACTCAAACAATGGATGTTTATACATTTCTGTACTAGATCATTGCAATTAACATCTACAGAATGTTAAAAATACTAATTCTAGTATGGCTTGTACAGAACAGGCCCATGTAGATGAAGGAGTTAAACTTGTCATATATTATAACATAGCTGGGTGAAAAATATTTAACCAGGAAATACAAATAAACAAATTAAGACTGGTAACATATTTTCATAGTGCACAAGTCATTAAAATGGTTTCATTTATTAAATAATTCCTCAATAATAATTTGTTTGCTGGGTTAATCGATTTGATTGTTTTTTATTCATCCATTTACATTCTAAGAGTGCATTACAATGCAAAGATATGGGATATATCAACAGATTAGTAATAAGTGCACAATTAGTAGCAAAGTGCTTACAAACAAAAATAATAAACATAAGAATAATAAAGAGTTGGATTAATAATAGTAATATGAAGAAATGTTAGTCAATAGAATCAATAAAGTAGACTATTATTACTAAAGTTTTTATAAGCAACAAGAACAATTATAATGAAAAAATTAATTAACAATAGTAACAAAGAATCAGTTATAAGCACACACAATGAAAAAGTAACATTTACAATAGTAATAAGAAAAAAAATTTGTCATTAGAATTAGAAATAAGTAGCAAAGTTCCTACAGACAATAACAACAGCTATGGCAATAGTAAATGATAATTAAAATTAATGATTATAATAGGATCAATAATAAAGTTCTTACAAACGGCAAGAATAATGAAGGTAATAAAAATCACTATCCTCCAATATAACTCTCTTCACATCATCTGAAATACTATCATATACCATTAAAAAAAATATATAATCACTGATAATATTATTTACAAGCTACAACTAGGACATTAATGACACTTTTAACTATTTAAATTTTCTAAAAATTCTTCAGCTGAATAAAAACATTGGTCAAGTAAACATGCTGCAATTACAGATTTAAAAAGAAATAAATTTATCAATATATTTCATTTTAGGCATTAGTTGTACAGTTTTATTCCCATAGGTGTGAAACTATTCTGATATAGCTTTGTGTTTGCCCTTTCTACAGGAATATCACATTTTGTTTTGGTATTGCAATTATGAATGTTTACATTTGTTAACAGAAGAGTGTTTGCAATTGAATGTATTTTGGTAAAAAAAGAGAGATTTCTAAATGCATACACAGGGAAAGTGGCAAAATTTGTTATTTCTTGAAAATTGATCTGTACAAGTTAAACCGGTTAGTTCCTATCATTATTCTTATACGTCTCTTCTGTATTATGAATAATCTTTTACATGAAGCAAAATTCTCCCAAAGGAGTATGTCACATTTTAGTAGTGACAGAGTTTAAGCGAAATAAACCATACAAGCTGTTTCCAGAGCTGTATTATTCGTTAGGATTTGGAAAGTATAGATATGGAAGTTGCCATCAGAGAGGTGATAGTATAACTCACAGGGGGCCATCTCACTATGTCTCACCATGGAATAGTCACATTAACTTAAAAGTTTACCTGCAGACATTAATATTCACCTGTACCTTCCATATTGTAAAATCAAGAATATTTTAAGTAAGCACAATAAGGGATTGAAACAGTTATTATTATTTATTTGTTAATCTACTACACATATAGGTAGGTAACGTTTCTTTCAAAACTATAACCATCTTCTTAATTTTTTCATAGTGCACAAAAAAACAATGGACAGTCCACAGGAATTCACTCAACTCCTGAGATATTTCCATCCAAACTGCTGTTATAATTTGCTGCCTCTTCCTCCTCTTCTTTTTCTTCTAAGTATTCATTACCTTCATTGCTACTATCTGCGCATAACCAAATAATACAAATTTCAAAATTTATCTGCAGACATTATATTCACCTGTACCTTCCATATTGTAAAATCAAGAATATTTTAAGTAAGCACAATAAGGGATTGAAACAGTTATTATTATTATTTATTTGTTAATCTACTACACATATAGGTAGGTAACGTTTCTTTCAAAACTACAACCATCTTCTTAATTTTTTCATAGTGCACAAAAAAACAATGGACAGTCCACAGGAATTCACTCAACTCCTGAGATATTTCCATCCAAACTGCTGTTATAATCTGCTGCCTCTTCCTCCTCTTCTTTTTCTTCTAAGTATTCATTACCTTCATTGCTACTATCTGCGTATAACCAAATAATACAAATTTCAATAGCATCTTGTTTCAAGTATTCTTTTTCGTGCAATATGGCTTTTACATATTTTTTTCTTCCAAGATTCTTTCATGATTGCATTAAACTTTCCTGTTGCCAATGGTATAATGTTCTCCATTTTAAATGTGGTTTGTTTGAGCCTTCCAGTTTTTACTTCTGCCCAAATGAGCTCTATAGGATCCATTTCTGGCTGAAGGGGACAGCCGTAGAACTGTGTGACCATGTTGAAGCAAGGTATCTATCAAAAATTCTTTGTAAATTGATTTAACTTTACTTGTTCAAATAGCTCATTTTAGCATGTTGTCAGCAAATAGTTTTATATTTCCTTAGCAATTCTTGTAAGACAGTTTTTCTGAAGTTAGTGGCAGACATTTGTTTAATTGTACATTGTGATAGGGAGAAAATTATTCATCACAAACACATTTTTTTTCAGGGAGAATGTGGACTAGTTTTTCTTGGAGCCACTTCATATAGTTTTTGGGAGTTCATCTAGTTATAGTAATCCCCTGTTGATTTAGGTAATTTCCACATTGTCAAAACAATTATTTATATAATTATTTATAAAAATCTATCTCCTCTCCTGCATGATCTGCATAGGAATGAAAATACCTTTAATTTGATTCATCTGACAACGATTTGAAAATGACAAGGGTAGAAGGATATAGGTCTCATCCATGTAAATCATGGTCCACTCTTCAGATCTGTAGTTTACTATTTTCCTTATATAATTGTATCACTGAAACACCTTTAAAAAAGGATGCACCTTTTGTTTCTAGTTTTCTTCCACTTGAAGCCCAGATCTTTGACAATTGTTCTTAGACTGGTTTTGTTACTGTTGAACACAGCATCTTTAGGATTTCTAAGATTCACATTTTTGGAAGATACTTTTCCATAAGGCAGATATATTGATCACTCTCCTTTAACCCCTTTATCAAAAGCATTAAAACCTGTTCTTAGTTTGTCCCTATTTCTTATTTTATTATGAGTTTTGAACATTGGTTTATCAACACTTATTTCTCTATTAACTTCATGATATCATTAATATAGTTTTAGAAACTCTCATACACTTATTCCTGCTCCTTTTTAACATCAATAATACATTTCCCAGCTTCACTTTCTTTCTCCATAAATTTAATCACATTATTTATAGCCATGCAAGTTTTGAGTGTGCAGAACTTTGTGCATTTGTTAATCTTAACACAAACAAAATAGATATGTATCATAAATATCTTCCTCTAGATACACATTTTAACAACTGTATTGGAAAGGGACTATACAATTAGATTGGGTAGCAGTGGACAATAGCTGGGGATTCTGGGTCTCTGCTCCTGTGCTAACCACATTACTTCCTAATTTAAGCCATCAATAAAACAGAAAGTTTGAAATTTATTTATTACATGCTCATATATCTGTCCCATTCAGTAAATAGATAATTCCACTGGGTTTTGAAGTTCTTTCTTCAGCTTGGCCTATGGTTTAATATCATGATTTTTGGTCCAAAAGCAAGCTGCTACTGCTGATTTATCAACCTGCTTAAAATGAATATTTCAACAGTGTTCTTTCTTCCAAATTTCTTTTCATTTTTCCAATGTAACTCTTGATCACAATCTGCACATTTGATTTCATAAATTCCTGATTTCTTTTCTGTTGGTATGATATCTTTTCTGTACAACCTAATACATTCTTGATATTATATTTGTTCTTAGGGGCTAACATTATTCCATGCTCTTTGAATATCTTCTTTAATTTGCTTTGGTAAGATGGATGGTATGTGAAAATTTTCAATTTATATCTTTCGTTAGCGTTCTTCAGTGTGGAAACCTATCTTATCAATTTTTGTCTTTTAAATTTATTGGTAACTTTTATTACTGTGCCTTTGTTGAAAATATTGGTTATTGCTGTTTTGATTATCAGTTGGTATTCTATTTTGTACTCTGTTTCTGTCAGTGGATATTAATTAATCCATGTGCCAAGCTGTGAAACACTACATATTAAAGTAATAAGGGGTTATAACTATCTTTTTTAAGTAATTTTATGTGTGTGTTTCTCTTCTATGAACTACAAAGTTCAGACTATCTCTATTTCTTATATGGGAACTAACCATTTCTCTCTTCTTCTATGGTAAACTGTATAGATTTATGATGTAGATTAAGAAGTTTCAGAGCATCAATTGAATGTTTTTTTCGGTATTATTGCAAATATGTAGTCCACATACCTATGCATGTCTTGAAAATTAAAGGGAAGGCTTTGGTGATATGTATTTCAAAGGTGCTCATGAAATTAATTATAATTATTCATGAGCTTCTAAATATAAACTAATTTATCTGCTTGATTGGCTAAGAACAAGTGGAATTAATGATGCACACATAAAAGAATACATTAAACTAAATGAAATTTGCATAAACCAATCCTACTTTTCTTTCAAGGGCAAATTTTATAAACAACAATCAGGACTTACTATGGGCAGCCCCTTATATCCATTTCTAGTTAGCCTCTTCATGAGCAGACTTGAAACACACATCAACTCAGCATATTTTAAAATATGGTACAGATATGTTGACAATATACTTTCCATAGTTAACAAAAACTTATTGATGATGCCATAAAACTCCTGAATATACAAGATAAAAATATATCGCTTACATATGAAACAGGAACAGTTAACATGTTACCATTCTTGGACATTAAAATAATGAAGCTACAAGGGAATTTGGAATATATAGAAATACACATGCAGATAATCATCAAAGCTCACAGTTTTCACCCCACAATGCACAAACATGCAGTTATCAACAGCTTAGCACACCAGCTAGTTAACCTACAAATTAGCAAAGAAGAATACTTCAAACAATACAAACAAATAGAAAGAATAGTGATTAAAAATGGTTTTAAAAAAAGAACAGTTCACAAAAAGTATAGAAATATCAAGAGGCAAAAACTAATTAAAGAAACCACATTATTTTCAGCAGGAAAAGTTGCTAATTTTTAAAAAATTCACATATCATCCATGGGCTATGAAAAAATTTCAGAATATTCTTAAAGATGTTAATATCAGGTTAGCATCTGTAAACTGATTTAATGTCAAAAATCCCCTGATAGACAATTTTAATGACAGTATTCCACGGGAGAAAAAAGCAGGTATTTACAAAATAAATTGTGCACAATGTGAAAAATATAAATTGGAAAAACAAATATAGGCATTAAAAGAACATTTCAGGAACATAAGATACAAGCAAATGGAGAAATCAGCAGTAGCATCTCATTGCTGGACAAAAAACAATGACATATTGAATAAAAAAAATTAATAAAATCAGTGCAAACGCCTACAGAATTAGCAACATGGGAGAAAATCTACATTTACAAGTACAAAGACTCTTTAATAAACTTTGATACTTCTGGAGATGAAAACATATGAACTATTAAGTTCATTACATCTCCACCACAACAGAATACACATTCCCACACCATATCCAATAATTCAGGAGTCGATGGTTAGCTGATGATGACAAACAGTTCATGAAACCACTTCTACATATTATAAACAGTGGAGCAATAAGAGTGTGTAGTTCAAATCAATCATACAACAATCTCAATTATGCATATTGGTTATTTTCAGCAAGATGATGCCACTTTCAATACCAACATCAGCATGACTAAGACCATATTTTGCTTGACCTTACCCCACCAGATTTTTTCTTATGGGACATGCTGGAAGAAATTTTATCACCACTGGTTACAGATTCTTGTTGAACTGCAAGAAAACATTTGGAAGGATTGAGGTTGTGACTCCCTATAAGTGATAAATATCTTCCAAAACATTATCATTATCATGCCTGATATGTTCTAGTCAAATATCACTGAATTATATCCATTCGTTTGAAAGTTGTAAGAGAGAGAGACAGAGGACAAGAGTGACTGAAACCCCTATGCGCCATAAATGGGCATCTTTAAGGGTAAATAGTCTCACTGTGTTCAGTTACTAAAATTTAATTATTTATCATATATTCTATGCAGATTACTTGTTATCTCCAGGATGAAACAGGATCTATCAGGAATGAATTCTTTTTATGCCTCCATATATGAATAACTCTAAAGCTGTTGTGCTTAATTATTTTGAATGCATTAAAAGATCCATCATCATATACAAAATTAAACTAATAAAATGTGGGTAACTTTTTTACATACTTCACTTACTATCTTTAAGTTAGGACATAAAAAAGAACAGTATCAACCCAGTACCATACCAATATGCAGTATTCAACAGTTTGGCTTTTAGACTGGTCGGCATTCCTCTCAATGCCACAGAATACAATAGTAAGTATGAACACATCATGAACACAGCCATAAACAATGGTTTTAATACCTCGACCACAGTAAAAAGGATCAACAAATACAAACTTGAGAAACCCATAAAACAGACGTGGATCCTCAAGATAATTAAAGATACGACAAGCTTTTGCAAATTCACATATAATCCACAATTACATTACAAATTCGAAAAGATTTTAAAAAATTTCAATATAAAGTTAGCCCTGATCAACAAATGCAATATTAAGCCCCTCTAGGTCAAAATTAAAAGACAAGATACCCGCAGAAAAGAAATCAGGAATATACGCCGTAGAATGCTTAGACTGTGAATTTAAATGCAAGGAAAAACCAAAAGAAATCTGACAATTATGAGAAAAGAACATTTTAGAAGCATCAAATTAAAATAGATGGAAAAATTGGCATTATTGGAGCCAAAATCATGAAATTAACCCAGAAATAAAACTTCTAAAAGAATTAAAAAAAACCTTTGAATTGGCCGTTTAGGAAAATATTTTCATCCTAAAATACCAAAAAATTGCCACGAATTTTGACCATCTGCAGTGGGATAACCTTTCTAAATTCATTTCAGACCCACCAGAGGTCACCACATACCACACAACAATTTGCATGGTACCAACTTGAGCACCAGGAAACATTGGGTCAACAGCTGAGGATGGGAACGCTGGTTCCCAAAACATTGTCCTAACTTAAAGATAGTAAGTGAAGTGGTAAAAACATTACCCACATTGTATTAGTTTAAATATAATATCTTCACTGTAAACAGCTTCAAAATGCTATAAATACATCAGAGTTTAATTTTAGCCACCCTAAATGTCCTCCAATAAGGCACTTATAATAGCAGAGGTATATGCACCAAAGTACCCTTTTTTGTTTTTTTCTTGCAACATATAGTACGAAGTGTACTTTTTGATGTCTGTTAAGTGTGAATGGTAGATACATCTGGTTATGAAGGAAATCTCCATTTGAGTATAGCAGTGTTGGAAGTTATGTACTGCAGCTAAATCTCGAGAATAGCAGAAGAGTATGAGCCAGCCTGCCTGCTGGCCAGCTTGTAGCTATGCTGGGACAGCTGTAGTAATACCATGGGATAAATCACTCAACAGAGGGGTACTGTTTGTTTTCAATCCTTCGTCCCTCACAAATTCCTTAACCATTTTAATGGATTTTTCTTGTTATTTGTTTTTGTCTGGATTTAACCTCTCCTGTATGGAGGTATACGTTTGAAAGTTCAGTTTTTCATTCAATCTTTTGCTTTAAAAGATAGTCACAACATGCATTCTCAGTGTCTTGCAGTAATTTTTATTCCTATATTTATTGTTGTGTATTTAATTTAATGTTTTAACTATACCATTCATAGAAATCAAATCCATAGTGTATATTTTTCATTGTAACTTTTATTATTCACAAACAATGAGTGATGCAGACAATGACTCTACTTCTTATCACATGGTCATCCTAGAAAATGCTGCACACAGGAAAACACATGAAAAATAAAAGTAGCAAAGAAGAAGAGAAATACAGTTTAAAAATATGAAGTATAAAAACAAAAAATTTTATAAGTGCAAAAGAAGTAGGGCAGCCTTGTCGGTGTGGTTGTTTCAGAAAAGTGGGTGAAGACAAAGTAACTTAAATATTTAAAGAATTTTGGGAAATATGGAATTACAACCTACAGAACAGTTATTTACATAAATTAATGGCAAATGTGGATGAGAAAAGATTGCGTGTAACATACAGGCCATCTCGCAGATTGAGGACAGTAGATTATAAAGTAATTCACGGAAATAATAGTTACAATGTTTGTACAGTAGCTTTTTGGAATATGCATGGTTTGAGTGAAAAAAAAAAAACTACGTACTGTTCATAACAAAGTTAGAGGAACTGGTACAATTGATACAGATCGTGACCATCAAGAAAATGCTAGAAGAATCCCTGATTCAGACAGAGAAAAACTAACCCCACACATTAACAGTTTTCTTGCCCTATCCAGCCATTATAGCAGAGCTAAAAGTCCACATAGGAAATACTTGGCCTCTGATTTAAATATCTCCAAAATGTACGAAGCTTATTGTGACTGAATTGTTGATAATCATGCTGAAGATTGCCCAGTATCTGAATCGTTCTATTGCTACACTTTTAACTTTGAATTTAATCTTGAATTTTCACCTACCGTGTCTGATACCTCCAACTACTGTCACAAAACAAAGGGACAATTGGAGACGATGCGACAAGACAAAGATTCTGAACAGATAAAGAATTAAAACAAGAAATGAGTTTACATGAACACAGAGCTTAGATGGCACAAACACTGTTAAAGCAGATATCTGATTACAAGGATACAACTGTTGGTGTCATTGCCATAGATATGCAACATGCACTTCTAATTACTAAAATAAATTCTGGAATCCAAGAATCCAAATCTGGAATTACAAGAAGGAGTTATGTACTTACAATTTTGATATTCATAATATAAAGGACTGAAGTGCTTCAATGTACCTTTGGGGTGAAAGCACTGGAAAACGAGGCTCTATTGAAATTTCAAGTTGCCTCATGCACTATATTGAAAATAAAATACCACCAGAAGTGAAGACATTACACCTTTTCAGCAATAACTGCCGTGGGCAGAATAAAAATTTAAACATGGTTTTAACCTGTCTCAGGTACATCCATGCAGACCATTTCTCAAAAATTAAATACGCATTCATGGTGCCCAACCACTCATATCTTCCTTGTGATCGTGATTTTTGGAATATAGAATTATATTTTAGGAGAATAGAAGTGTTTGCTGGAATTCAGTATGGCCAACAAATTAGAATTTGCAGAAAGAAGAACCCTTTTGAGGTATTTTTAGTAAAGAGAGACCAGTTTAAAGACATAGGAGTTCTGCAACATCACATAACAAAGAGGCAAGTTCAGGTCACCAAGTTTTCAGAGGGAAGAGTTTTTGTTTTCTCCAGTAACTATAAAATGGGATTTGGTATTAAACCTACTTACAGAGGAGAACCTTATAAGTAAATCTGCAAAAAGGGTGTGAAAAATTTTATGATCATCATTTCAACCTTTCAACAATTAGTTTACCAAATAAGTACATTAAACCTCTAGTTATTTTGCAGAAAAATTTGCAGATCTTTGCTCACTTCCTTACATTCCCACAACTCTCACACATGCTTCAATTGTATATTTACTGATCAAGATAATATGGAAAACACACCAGAGGGAGAAGAAGAGGCAGCAGTGGATGATCTATTAAATTACTGATACTCCTAGACATCCGAGGTTTCACATAGTACAGCCCAACCTAGAGCAGCAGTTACATTATGATTCAGTGAGCTAAACTTTATATTTTTTATTTATTTATTTGTTCATATTAATTTTATTATTTATTAATATTTTATATATTTATTTTAACAATTTCCATTTTGCAAGAAAACAATTTTGTTTTTAACAGGCATAAACACATAACCTTACATAAAAAATTGTATATTAAATTAGTGTTCAAAAACCTAAGTATCTGAAATTACATTTTATAATCCTAATTTACAGTATTAATGCCTGCTGGTTCATTTCTGAACACTACACAATATTTTTATGAATATTTTAATGTATATGTAGATGTTACTCTGTGTAATACTTAGCAAAACTTTAAAAGTGTTTTCTTGAAACTAGCTTTTGGATATACCTCTGCTATTCTACAGGCCTCATATGTAACTTATACCCAAAAAACAAACAATGTATTGCAACATTATTATTTATACATCATCTAACCTCAAACTCAAAAATTTAAATTAAAATATGACTGTGGGAGAGTTACAATCGGAAACAATGTTCTACTTACACCTTCAAGAAGACCTGTGCGAATTTCAGGGCCCTTAGTGTCCAGTGCAATAGCTAATGGATAGCTCATTCCCAGTTTCTTGCTGTAGTTTTCTACAGCTTGCCTGAGGTTAGCAATGGTGCCTGCATGATATTCATAGCTACCATGTGAAAAATTTAGTCGTGCAATATTCATCCCAGTTTCCATCATTTTTTCCAGCATCTCTACATCTTTTGATGCAGGACCTGTAATAAATAAATACTGGATAACTTATGAACTAATTATGTTACATAAGAGATGTGCTAGAATTATGAACTCTTTTCATTTGCAATCTGTTCACAATTATTTTTGCACACTGTTATTTGGAAATTCTTACCAGTACTAGATTTCTTTTTCTATTAAGTTTTTAAAATTCAAATGTATTTTACCAAAGGCTTTTGGGACATCACTGATTACATACACACTGATTTACATGAAAAACCAAACCCCATTTTTTAAACTAAATTTCTGCCTTAAACTTAGACCATTTCAAATGCTATATAAAATTAATAATAGTAACCTTTTTTTAAATCCTGACTATCACCCACAGCTCTTTTGCTGTAATCCACAAGTGGTCACTATATGAAAGTTTTGCTCATATTATTTTAAGTGTAAGAAATTTTTAGATTCTTTTTGTTATAAGTTTGTCATTTTTTCTAGCTGACTTTTTATTCTTCTCATATAAGCTGGTATAGTGTGAAGTTTATGCATCACCATGTCTGCTCATAATTAGAGCCTCCTTAACAGCCCAGCCTGTGTTATTGTTAAGCATTTCTCTCTTCTTATAGGCTCTAGAGATGCTACAAGACTACTGGAACTAAATAGATGTCTGTAAACTGAAAGTTGTTCTTTACTGTTCTCCAAAATCTCGTTCTAATCTCAAAATTCATTTTCTTTCAAAACAATCCTTACCAATTCCGCAATTGATATTATCCTCCATGACACTTATTATGTAGTAGCACATTTCCATTATGTCTTATCATTAGGAGCAGTATTCGCTATTATAGCAGGATTTATCCACTGATACCCTTTATTCTCCCTCTACATGTACCATTAAGCACCAAAAAAATCTGCCACAATCCTGTCAAGAATATTTTCCATTTAATAAGAAGACTTGAGAGACTTCATTTGTATATTAATTTTTCTTGATGGCCAAGAATTTAAATTATGTTTTAATGTACTGCAAGTAAAATCCTAGTTTTGTTCAATGAATTCCCTTTATTTAAAAATATTTAAGTGTTATTCTGCTTTTTCCTGGGTACACCTTCTGCTCACATAATTTTTGTTAAGCATACATACATCTTCATTTCAACCATCGTAAGACACAACTAAATTTCTTCTTGCTTTGATTAGGTCCAAAGCAGCATGATATGTGTACCTAATAGTTAACAATGTTAGATGTAGACACAGTAATTTCTAACACGGAAATAGGTTACATTCAATCTCATTTCCCATCAAAGTGTAACAGATACTGTTCTGATACTGCTAAGTATTTACAAGACAGAAGACCTGACTTTCAGTTCATTACCTGCATCAAGTAATGGTCATTCTAACTAGTGCTTTCTAAAGTAGGCCTCACATTGACATGTTCTAAGTAATGCCTAAAAACGAAGCTTTCTTGTTCCTTCCATGATTCAGAATTCCAAACACAACTGAAGAAGATGTGTTTGCACCAATATTCTGTTTTATCCAGTTGATGATATAGCCCCTCCATGTGAAGATGATGTTTCAATGTACATGTGGCTAAAATTACAAAATAAAAGTAAAAGGAAATGACCCAAGATTTTAATGCCCAGCATGGTGATTAACTGTAAGTTACAGTTGAATGATAAAGTTTACTAATTAACTGCAGTCTACTTACCAATTAAATTAGACTTCTTTGATATTTCAGGCCAATTTTTGTCAATTTTGTCCTTCTAAGAGAGGCCTGATAATGAATAGTCATATATTACAGGGTATTTTTCAAATGAGTGCTTTCATTTTAACGTTGACTGATATTCATTTAATCATGAATCATCAGCAGTGTGTGCATGTCATTTTCAGTGCTTTCCATTGAAATGCATTCTTTGCAAATGTTGCACACATCAATTCCTGATTGTTACATGTAGGCATGCAGCCTCCCTAAAACTGGTGAAAACCCTAATAATATAATTAAGAGACTGGTTTGAAACTTACACATATCTTTTAATAATACAGATATTTTTACAATAAGTAATTTTCATTCAACTCAAAGTAATTTACTCCTTCACTAATTACTAGCTTCGGCAGCTTCTTTTGTAAGTTCCCTCATATTCATACTCCTCCTGATACCAATCCCCACTGTTCTCATGGTTGTCCTCTTCTCCTCCTGCCTTAAACATTCCACTCTAATATCTTCAGAACTCTTTCTTTCCCCATCCTTTTCCACCATTTCAATTTCAATTTTTTTCCTCAATTATTTAAAAAAAATTTTTTTTTCAACTTTCATAATTTCTCTATATCTTTACTTTTTAATTTTCTCTATTATTGATTTTCTCGCTGCTCTTCGCCAATAGTCCATTTCAATAGGCAATTTATTTTCGTGTTGTCTGTCTAATGTTCAAGATTCTGCTCCATAGCACCATACTTTAGATCATTGATTTGTAAATATTCTTTTTTTTGTTTTATTTGAAATTTTCTTACTTGAGATTAGTATACCAATTATTTTTCTTTATTTATTATTTTTTTTATTTCATGTGATATTCCATCAGCTTCTAAATTAGATCCCATATATTTAAACTTACTGGCCATTTTAATTCCATCTTGTTCAATCTCAATCTTTTTGTCATCTTCCATCTTCAAGGTTAAATATTCACTTTTACATTTCCTGCTTAGTTTTCATTTCTTTGGTTTTGTAGCATTGCTCATGTTGTAGGATGTACAGGAAGCTGTTTATTGCTGCAACCCCCAATCTGGAGAAATGTTCAGTTAAGGTTTTCTTCCTTTAACCTTTTATGAATCATTTCTCTGCAAGGCGGTAGTGCCTATTGATCTGTAGGAGGAATTTCATTTCCCTCCTATCGCCCATATCTGGGATGACAATTACCTATCCATTACTTGGTAACATGCCCTATAGGAATTTTATTATACTTCAATCATGCAAGATTTAGGTTGTTAGAATGAGACATGAACAATGACTGAATGAAAAGTTTCAAAGGATTTCTTATAGTATGCATTAATTATTTCCATCCTTAAGGAATTCCTACAGCACATGGAAGATAATTTTTTTCCCCTTGAAAAAGGTTATGATTATTCTCAGATATATTTCTCGCTTAGTTCAGGGAAGAAAATGCTTAAAAAGTACAAGGCAGGATCAAATATAAATCAATTCTTCCTTCCAATGGCCAGCAAATTTTTAGCAGACAGACCAAAGTTTCTGTGGTGAGAATGGGTAATAGGACATCCATTTTATGGTTTATGTTGCTCATTCAGCTGCCTTTGGAACAAGCAAGAAGGAAGTTCATTGTTTTGTTGAGAAATGTATCATCCAGTTTCTCACAAGGAAGAGATTGGGCCTAATGAAATTTAGCAGAGACTAGACAGTATGGGGAATCAACATTGTCGAAAACATAGGTAGAATTTTGTTAAAAATAATCTCCCAAAGGAAGGATGATACAAAAAGCAAAACAGAAGCCATCAATGCTGCCACAGGACATGCATCACTTCAGGCAACATTGCAGCCATTCGTTATTGCATTGAAGGTGACCATTGGAAATTCATGTGGAAATCGGGATAAACTATGGGAGTGTCCAATCCACTATCAATATCAAATACTGAAAAATTGCTGCTCATTGGGTCTGAATGAGCAGCATTCAACCTTCTGTTGAATGAACAACAGAGGTTTCACACATGGAAATTTCTCAACAATTGTTGGCACACTATGAAAGAGAAGGAGAGGCATTTCTGCATCGAATAAGTGAGCTGCATTAAAACATGGGCGCAACCCTACACCCTAGAATCTAAGAGAGCCAGAAAGGAATGGCAATGAAAAGGTAAGGAGTGTCCAGTAAAGCCAAAAACTGTTTTGTCCATTAGCAAGGCCCTGACAACAGTATTTTGGGACTACAGACTTGTCTTGGTTATCGATTTCCTGCATGAGCACAGAATGTTAATATGGCCCATTACTGCAAACTCCTAACAAATGTGCAAGTGGTCTTATTGATCTAAAGGACAAGACTGCCACATCCAAAATATGCTGTTGCTCAATGAAAATGCAAAATCCCACATTGTGGCTCAGACACAATAAAAATTTGCAGAAAAGCACTGGACTGCCCTTCAACATCCTCCCTACAGTCCAGAGCAGTCACCATGTGACTTTCACATGTTTGGGCCCTCAAGGAGGCTCTTGGAGGGAAGCGTTTCTGTGATGATCAGCAGGTGGAGCAGTTCATGCACAAGTGGCTGCAGAAATGTTATTCTTTCTTTGAGACTGGAATTAAGGAACTTCCAACTTCCTGGCAAAGGTGCATATACAAGGCTGGAAACTATGTATGTAGAAAAATGACATATGTGTTGTATTGTAAAATAATGGTACAATAAAAATTTAAAATTAAGTAGTTAATATTTTATCCACCCTCATAATACTGCAATTCCAGTAAAATTAACAGTATACTGAAATATACAGAATTTTTTTGTTGAGCTGTAATAATAAAAATGACGGTTTATTACAAAATAACATAATTAGTAGAATTATTTGTAACCCCAGGATGCTTGCCTTTTAAACAAAAAAATGTTTAAAATTATTATTTGGAAATTTGCTGCAATTCCTTCCACTCATATAATGTTCTTTCAGGTATATATAGAGAAAAGCTCCTTACACCACGTGAGAGCATCAAATCAATAAATTATTAACAAAATACAATGAAAAAATTTAACTAAATTTTCATACAATATTAAATTAATAAATAATACCTACAATGAAAAATATGAAATGGCATACATGTAATATGAAAGGAAACTCATTTGTGATGTAAATTTTATTGAAAATTGCACCAGATGCTAGAGAACTCTTTAACATTTATATATGTAATAATTTTTTTGAGAAGAAAACAGGAAGGGGAAAAATAAATGCTACATTTTTTTTGCAATTTTTGTGCTCACTTATTTAAAGGTAGGAGTGTTTGAACTGAGTATTAAGTCTTTTGTTCAGATGGCTTACTTTTCTCCACTGAAAACTTAAAAGCTGTTAGCATAATATAGGAAATAATTCTATTCTTAAATCTTTGAACAACTGATAACATACCAATGGTGCAGATGATTCCTGAAAGACGAACATATGATGCCTTGGAATAAATATCAAGAGCACACATATGCTCCAGATGAGTTGAAGCCTCTAAGGCTTGCAACTGCAAAGGTGGCACTTTTGATTCACTGTCCATCTGTAAAAATATATTATCTAATGAGATGTCTAATAATACATAGTAGATACATTTAAATGTTCCATGTACTATTTAATTGCTTAAAATATCATTCATTAAAAATACTTCCTTTTATTACAGTAGTATCTCTGAAAAATTTCACTCACTAATCAGTAACATAAGTGATTTCATTAATTTGTAATATTTACTTTGTTACAGCATGTCTAATGCAATCCTAGCAACAGTACTTTTGTTACAACATGTCTAATGCAACTCCAGCAACAGTATCCTGCATTGAAAATCAAAAGAGTAAATAACTGCAGCATCTACAAAGCTTATTGCCCATTACAATGTATACAGGCTCTCCCATCATTTCTAGACTAAATTTGCTTCCCGACACTGCATTATTCTGGATGCATGTGCACTCACATGAATCGATGGGTCTCACTGAGTCTGTGTGTGCAAATTTTGTGACAGCCTCAAGTAGTACTTGCACTCATTAATGATGCATATAATACTGTGATTTCTTCTTCTATGGTGCTACAACCCAAGATCAGGTCATGGCCACAAAACTCTGCTTCCCCTATCCAAGTATTACAACTTTGATAGAGGGCAACATTGTAGGGGAGCATGTGATCAGCATGCCAGCACCCTGCCAGTTGCCTATCATGAGACTTTCTACATCAAAGAATGCCGCTTCTCCATCAGGCAATTCCTCAATTATCCTCAATAGGCGGACACTAACTTAGAAAAATTTTAAGTACCAGGAATCAAACCTGGGACCTCCCAGTCCCCAGTGAGCAACATTAATCACTAGACTAGACAGTCAATATTGTGATTTATTTTACATCAAATAATATATTGTTCATCCAATAAATGTACAAATAAAACAAGAACAGCTATGGATGTGTTCATAAATCAATTTCAGATCAATACCAAATTTATGTAATACTTCTGCTCAGCATTAATAATTTCTATATCATCTAATGCATTCAAGAACATTTTCAATAATAGTTCCACTTAGGCTGAAGATCTGGCACTATTCTACCAAAATTAAGTCACAATATTTGAACACAAATTTATAAAATACAAAAAATGGCATGCTTGTTCAACAAACTAATAATTAAACAGTAAAACATATACAATACTTTACATAGGCTAAAAATATTGTCAAAAAGAAATAATTAAATTCTTAACAAACATGTTGCTTCTGGCCTAAATTGCTTACAACCTCTACATACTGATTAATAAAATATTTTTCCAATAATTGAATTAATGATATACTATGTACAAATAATAAAGGGTTAATTAATATCCTGCATCATCAAACTATCTTTTGAAACATCAAAACATGTATAATTTACATGCAATTTAGTTTGCAATGATAACTCATCATTGACAATTACAATGTTTTCACTAAACCCTTTCTTGAAAATAAAAGAAATTCAAAGGCAGTAAATCTTCCCTGCCACTGTTTCTACAAGTCCACTATTGCACAAAAATCTGGCCAAATAATGACAAATAATTTTTTTGCAGTATTTATGAAATGGAAACATGATGAATTCTGAGGTGAGTGACCTTGACCAACATTTTTAGTTATGGGGAGTCCTGTCATAATAGTCTAATGGGACATAATGGTGCTGTGAATTATGCAGTCTCTCACAAGAGTGGAGTTTAAATGACCATATTTGACAGTAATATATAATCTCCTAGAAAATGTTAAAGGGAAAATAATATCTGCATTTATTATCCTATTTCTTAATTAATGTTAATTTAAATTTATATGTTTATACAGAATCTGCTCATACTGTCAAAAGATCATTTCAAGAAAAATTCCCAGGTGTAGGAGTTCCAGGACTTATTGAAATTAAAAATTGTTTAACAACATTTTTGAAACAGAAGTATTAAATATAAAAAGTGAAGGTGCCCACAGAAGAAAATGAATAACATTGGATATGGCCTGGAAAAGTTCCTTAAAAATTGTTTCACAATCTTTCCCAGTAATTTGGGCACTTCCTATTATGAAGTTACTTAAGTTAAAATGCTATAAAATTACTGTAGTGTACGAATAAACTGGTTGATCATATAGTTAGGAGTAAAATATGAATGGGTTCTGATTTAAGTGCACGATGGAGAAATTGGTCCTAATCAAATTCGTTTTCTGACAAAACTTGGTTCCATGTAACATATGTTAATTTAGAAAACTGACAATATTGAAATTACCACAAAAAGATCTACTCAATGACTCTTGTGACCAAAAATAGAAGCATAATGCACTGTTAGTGCTGACAAAATAATAGGCCCTATTTCTGAGAAAACAATAGTCATAGGCACATTCAAATCATTTTGCCACTTTTTTGATGAATTAATTAAGAGCAAATACTATTTTGCATTTTTCCAGCAGGACAATGCAACTCCGCATCTGCCACAGCTGTTAGGCATGAACTCGTGAGCGGGGAGCTGGGGTTCAATTTCTGCCAGAAGTATCCTCCCCGACAGGTTTTTTCCAGTATTTCCTCAGCCCTCTTTATTGGCAAATGCTGGGGTGGTACCATAAACTTAGCCTTAGAATGTTTCCTTCCTTAAAAATATCTTGTCCCAATTTATCATTTCATATATCATGTGTCCAACATCTGTGATGCCTCAGAAGGGGGGGGGGGGGAGCACATACAGTCAATAAGTCTATGCAAGCAATTCACAAAGTATGCAATGATTAGAATTATCAATAATATATGGCTGACTTGATTTCACATTCTAACTCCTTGTGACAAACATATTAAAATATAATATATCTGGGGCATATTAAAATATAAATTGTATGGTACAAATCACATCCTCAGGCCAACTGAAGAATAACATCTGTCAAGAGATTAACTCAGTTTCTCAAAGAAAACTAAGAAGGGTAATAAATATTTTCTGAGCAGAGGCTAGAAATGCATAGAAAATGAAGGCAGACAGTTCCAATTCTTCCTTGTATGACAAAGCAGTTACTCTAGAGTCACAAGTTTAGCTGTGAAAATATTCTCTTCTGAGTTGAACTATTTACATTCCTTTTGGCTTCACTTACCAGGGATTTGCTCCAGACATGTTTCATGGACTCTTGTCCACAACCTCAGCTGTTAAAAGACTGTTGGATCATTCATAGAAGTTAGGTGTCTTGTTGAATCAGGTGGTCTTATGATAAACTTCAATAAAGAACTGTCTGCTTCTGGAAATATCATTTCAAATGATCCAACAGTCATTTAACAGCTGAGAATGTGGACAAGGGTCCACAATCATGTCCTAAGTAAATCTCCAGTAAGTATAGCCAAAAAAGTGTTCTAAATAGTTCCACAGAAGAGATTATTAATGCATGTTTCACTATGTTAGATTCCGAATTGAATTAATATTGAAATTAACAGTGAAATCTTGCTATGGGTCAGCTAGCACACACTCAGCATCCATTAATTCCCTTTATGCTCATGTCCTATAGATAATTGACTTCCAGTACTTCTATGCTGCTTGAACAAGATCCCAGACCTTGGGTAATCTTGGGTTGAGTGTATTTTAAAACCAATTGCTAATACCTACACTATGAGATTTTGAAGCAAATTCATAAATATTGCAAAGTTTGCATCGGCATTCACTGTTTCTTGAGAGAGGATTGTTCCCATGATGTAGTTCCCTACAATACTAGCTCAAACATACAGTTTTTTGGAGTCAAATATGCCTGATCTCCATCCATTGGAGGATTTATGTTGATAAAAAATAGTATTTATGTCTGCTGATAAACAATTTGTCAGAGAACAAAATATGCATACCATTTTTATTAAAACCCTTTCATGTTCTTCTGTTAGCATTAAATATTGTCCCAGGTCTCCATAATTTTGAAATTCTGGAATATTTGCCCATTCAGAACATTTAACGAAGTACTTTCATTTACAACAATTTCTGAAATTTTTTTTTCATTAACCTTTTATATTTGTAGCTTTAGCAAATTTCCTACAACCCTAGTCTTTGATGAATGCAAAGTTGCATCACAATCAAATATGTCAAAATAAATCAGTCACCCCTCAATGGCATGAATACACATCTTTATTAACTATAATGAAAATTAGAATTTGTACTTTTGGCTTAAAATAATATGATTTCTCTCTAATCATGTATTTTTTTACATTATCAATACAACACAAAATTGAACACACAAAGGTCATGTAGACAAAACCAACAAACAGCATTTTATTTTACTAATCACAAATGTACAAAATTTGCATTGCATTTGCTACATTTAGATAAAAACTTCAATTAATTTTTTTATTTATATTATAGAAAACTCTTGGTTACTTTTTAACAGATCTTAACATTACTAAAATTACAAAAATATATGGAGCTGTTCCATTCACAATAAAAAATTTAAGGTAATACTAAGGGCTGAAATGAAGTGGTAAAAATATTCACTATATCCTAAACTTAGATATTCATTTTTTTTAACGCTAAACTCCATTTACTTACATAAAAGTAAGACGGGTTTCAGGAGAATCTCTTGGAAGATGGGAGAGATTCTCCCGAAATGCGTCTTACTTTTATGTAAGTAAATGGAGTTTGGTGTAAAAAAAAAATGAATACCTAAGTTTAGGATATATTACCACTCTATTGTTTCGTAAGTACATTATTTAATATTCACTATATTTTACAAAACTTTCCAATATACAGTTTTCCATGCACCCAAGTATATATAAAGCAAACATGTTTAAGATATTTAGGTAATGCAGGATAAAGCTAACCCTATATTTAATAAATTAACAGAAGTCACCCCAATTGAATCTATGGCACCAGTTTAGAGCTTCACAATGACAAAATACTAAAAGCACTCAGTCACAGCATGCAAATGATTAAAATCAGATACATGCAATGCAACAACATTACAGGCTGTCAAAACATACAAAAGAGCTTATTTTTATCTTAATATTTGAAAAACATTTTATTTACTCACATCAAATAAAATATTGTCCATACACTCTTATAAAAATTTATTTTTAACATATGAATCAGATATGTTGCTCTGTGCAAATGTTGAAAAATTATATCAAATTAATTATACTGTTTATGCAATTTTTATATTTTCTTATTAGCATTCCCAGCTTAGGCAGATTAACAGTTGTGCTAAAATGTGTATGAATGTGATTCTTCAAAAGGCTCAAAGATGTGATATCCACAATTGTGCAATCAAAACATCTCATATTTAAAGATCAATACTTTTCAATGGATGGAAGTGCTTTGTTCTGCAGTACATACCAAACTGAAGTGGATGAATAAAAATGTTAAGTAATGATCTCTTTTTATTGGTAAAAGCCAGGCTGGCAAGAAAAGCAGTATCAAATCAGATCAAATGTTTGTTATGCACCAATCTGCTTCAACACATGAATTCAGTTCAATACTAACATCTGCTATGCTCATGTTTAGAAAGACATATAATTCTGGAAAATCAAAAATATTTGCATTCTCTCAAGATTCTCCAAAATTACACAGCCCACAGTGTTCTAGGGCCATTCTTGCAGTATGTCATAAAACATGAGATACATCAACTTTTCATTGGGTTTTCTTGGATAAAATTAAAGATGAAAAAAATACATCAATTAATCAACCCCATTTAATTGCTTCCAAATGTCAAATGACCTGTGAATTTATGGAAAATTCAATCAAAAAAATATGACAAATTTTCCAGTGATGATGTGAGATTACTATTTAAAATGACACAAAACATAAGCAAAGTTTGCTATACCATCTATTATAGGATTAAACCATTGAAAATGTAAGGTAAATACCTCATTTAATTTGTACTACTCACACTTTTCATTGTATTGCTGAAGTAATCCATAAGTTTTCTCAAGTTGGAATAATTAATATCTAATGAAAAGGTTTTTCTCAACACTTAACTACATAATTTTCAGCTGGAGTACTTTTTGAACTGTTCTCATGCAATCAAAAATGTGCAGAAATTTCTCAATTCAGAGTAACATTTCTGAGTGCAAGTGCATTAAATAATGATTTGTATTACATTAAATGGAACTCATAATTGAATCAAATATTATTTAAAAATGTCAAAATGCCAATGTCACATTTACCTGAAAACAATAGCAATGGAGGTTGAATTCCCTGCCTAAGACACAGGTTCAATGTCAGTGATAAGACACATTGTTTTCTTGATTACATCATGAGTTGGAAGTACTATGATCAGCAACACATCACAGTTAACGCTACACCCCAGAGAATTTTACATAAAAGAAGATCTCAACCACACATTTTAACAGAGATGGGACAACCAAGACCTTGATTGAATACAACAGAGAATCGGAGAATATATCCTCTGCCACAGCCTGAAACTGAACCTCAGCTCAGACCATACAATATGCAGTCATCTGGCTTACCAACTCCGCTACTTTGACATCTGAAGTCATGGTTAAACCAAACACAATCAAGGGAATAATGAGTATTACATGAAACTTAGCAGATATGGTTAAAAGTAAAATAAGGTATTTTAAAAAAATCCAGCCCTTGAGAAGTGGTGAATCTAAACTAAGACTTGAACCAGATTTATCTCCTATTAAAATAAATTCCAAACACATTACAATCACCTTTAGCAAGCTTCAGCATATACAAATCAGTTTTACAGCATTAGAGCATGTTTCACAGCTTTAGAGCATAAGTTTCGCATTTAAAATTGCACACTATAACATTAACAGTGTCCTGAAATAGGGAGGAAAAAAAAAATAACAAATAAAAGTTGTAAGGTACTTAAAATACAGTCCAGATAGTTCAGGGTACAATCCCTGGCAGTGGGATTATTCTCTGCCTTCTCTCACATGAATGTGGTCTTATGTCCAAGTGAGTGTCTTTAGCATTACGATTCCTTGGGAAAGGTCAAGGCAGCTGGCATAGTACCAACTATATGAACCTCTTTGGCCATGATCATTAATACAATGTTGTTCATCATTTCAGCCTCCCTAAGCCACTAGACCAGTGCCTTTTTCTATCATTGCTTGGTAACCTGAACTATTATTATTGTAATAAACTTAATAAAAGTTTAAATTATAATTAATCTGTCATCTAACACACTCTTATGCTTCACTTACTTTTAAATACAGTGGGACTGGTTTCGAAGAGATATCCTTTCCATCTTCAACCAACTTGACAGCTGGTATGAGAAAGTAACATCTATGAGGACCTGTGGCTCCGTCCTGGTGGTGTTTTTTTCTTTATAAATTGGAAATTGGTATTACATTCTCCTATAATGTTGAAATTCATAAGATGATTCCTATGTTTATGAATGTAAATCTTCTTCCATGTGTCCAATTCTGTACGTCCGTGGCTTCTTTAAGTTAACTTTATTTCTCTTTTTATGTCATGATTATCTTTCCAAAAATGGTGTGCCACTGCTGACCTATCAATCTGTTTGTACTTAACGTTCCTGAGATGTTCCCTTAACTGCGTTTCTATGTTCCTTTTAGTTTTTCCAATGTATATCTTATCACATTCTTTATGTTATTTTGTAGATGCCTGCCTTTTTCTCCTCTGGAATGTTGTCAAAACTGCTGTCCACTAAAGCATTTTTCAGAGTGTATCTGTTAACAGATGCCACTTTAATGTTAATATCTTTAAAAATTTTTTGGAATTCATTCATAGCTACTGGATGGAAAATCTGGAAAAAATCTCAGTCAGGGAGGATCATCCTAATGAGAATTGAACTCCAGACCTTCCGCTCACAAGTATGCATCTTAACGAGCTAGGCCACCCATGGCTGTCCCTGTATCATATACCAGATTCACTAGAGGTCACATCGTCACCTGTTCAGAGGTCGCCAGCTGAAGAGAGCAAATGCTCTTGAAACATGTTCTGATAAATTAATTAGTTGTCACCTAATAATGACCTCTTTTTCTGTATAGTTATTGTTGTTTGGATTTGGGCAGAATAATGAAACGCCAGATGTATGAAGAAAAAACTAACTATTTTGGCAAATATTACAATATTCTGTATTAAAATTATAGTAATAATGCCTATTTTGGAACTCCTGACTGATCCATTTATATTCTGATCTTTCTTGTACATTCTATTTAAAAGCAAAATGTATTACCAAAACATAACAATTACATTAAATGTTCGGTAGTTTTTATAGTATTATTCTCTCCCAATTGAAACAATATAGGTTGCCAGGCAAAGATAAAAAAAAAAATAAATAAATAAAAGGTGTAATAATTGCATCCTCTTTAAAATTTAATCAAAAGATATGGTTACTATTTGAAATTTCTAAGTGAAGGCATGTGGTGGTGAGGAGACGAAACTTAAACTTTAATTAACACTGGTTTTAAATTCCCCTAGCATCTAAATTGACATGTGTTTTGTTTAAATTAAATTTCTGTTAAATAGGCAGATTGGGAAGTTATGAAATAAATGCCCCATATATATATATTCCTCTTCTGATAAATTTAAATATGTATAAATCATATTCTATTATTAATATTCCATATTTAGAAGCTGTTTTTCTGTGTTTTAAAGGGTTTAGTATGCAAATCAGATAGGTAAAATATGAGGTTACAGCTGGGATTCAAACCTCAGCTCTTGGGACTATTGCACCCTGAGCTACAGTGTCCTACCTAGAACTTGTCCCATAAGAGTCTACACATTCTGGAAATCTTGAAGATCATCTCCATGAAAGAAATTTGATTAGAATGTCACATAGTCAGTGGTCCAATAAATACAGGTGCATTTATTTCCTATTTAAACAAGCTGCTTCTCATTTCTGATTTTAAAATCACTAACCGGTTAAAAAACTGTTAAAATGTGATTAGAATGTCACATAGTCAGTGGTCCAATAAATACAGGTGCATTTATTTCCTATTTAAACAAGCTGCTTCTCATTTCTGATTTTAAAATCACTAACCTGTTAAAAAACTGTTAAATGCTTCTAAGATAAAAAAAAGCTATGCTAAGCCAAAACTGAGAATGGTGAGAAAAAAAACACTTACCTGAAACTTGGAATGTGTAATACACACAAACAAAAATTGATGAATGGAAGAGTCTACATTAATAGTTTGGCAAAAAATTTGAAGCTCATAGGAACTGTTCCAGTTATAATATTACACAGATTTCTTAGAACAGTGGTCAAATGGGCTTTCTTGGTAAATTCCATAATTTTGGTAGCAAAATGGACTCAAATATTCATATACAAAGACTCATGAAAAGTTTTGGCATTAAATATTGATGTAAGATAGCTTAAAAAAAAAATGTTATTAATCTGTTCCCTGCTGATCTCATGCTAGTATACAGAGTACCTACATTCTCATTCACGGAGATGGTTCTAGAGTAATACATTTTTGTGTACAAATGTTATTTTAAACACAAAACAGCTCATGTGCATGCAAAATTTATTCAGAACATTCCTAATCTATTACCTTTTGTAAGTACTGTAATTCATGGATTGTGTATAAATTTGAATTTTCGGGGTCAATAGGAGAGGGGAAGGGGAAAAAAAAAGGAATTAAAATATACATTTTTAAAACAGCGAAAATTAGACAAAATTGGAACAAGTTATTGAACTCTAGAAAATAAACATTGTTCTGGGAATCAGCACAAGTGAAGATTTTGGAATTCAAAGGTAAACATTAGCAATGAAGTCGGACAAATTATAATGGTCAAATAATTCAAATACGACTGTTTTGCCGAGATAGGAGGCAACTCCAGCATCTTCTATAAGGTACAACTGTACACAGTTTTTAGGTAGCAGAGTTGAAGTATGGGAGTTGAAGTGGCAGAGATGTAAAACACTATGTTAGAATTCAAAATTTATAACTAAAGCCTAGTACATGTTTAAATTTTTATTCATACATCCTTTTCCATAAATTATGCATTAACCTCCAGGGTTATGCTGCATTTTATAAATAAAAGTAAAAGTGGGAAAACTGAAATAAGAGCAATAATTCTGTTTAAGTTGAAGCTCTTGTCAAATCAAGTGTTTTAAGCACCAGCAGTTGACAATTGATTGCAAATATAGTAGAATCCTATTTATCTGACATTCAATTATCCAACATTCTGTATTATCCATCAATAGCAGTGAGAAACTGAAGACTTTTACTTTTCATAGGGTTCTTGTAATACTGTCAATTGTCAATAACAATGCATCATATTGCAGCTGGAAGGTGTGCAATAATGTTTTACAATATTTACATGTTCTTTATATGTACTTGGATTCATTAAATAAAATTAATAAATGTAAATAAATTCTTTCCTTCATTATATTATTGAACTAATATTAAAAATGGTTTCCACTTTTAATTTCCCCAAATAAAACATTTCATTGTAATTTTAATTGTACCGCCTAATTTTACTCCATTTTTCATTTTTTTAAGTTAGCTGGCCTCATCCAAGTCCTGCATTTAGTCAAATAACTGACACCTTACTACACAAACATATATGTAATACCAAACTCAAAATTCCACAAATACAAGGAAACCTTCTGCTCAAATTCAACCTTTTGTTTAGCATATTTTAATTGATTCTCCAAATTGAAAAATAAATAAATACTTTCAAATTCTCAAAAGTAAAACAAAGTATACCAATAATACACAAATTTTCTTTGTTAATGCCCACCACAAAAACACTTAAAGAGTGAAAGCCCCTTTTATGGGGGGAAAAAATTATTAATAATAATAATAATAATAATAATAATAATAATAATAATAATAATAATAATAATAATAATAAGTTGAAGGAAAGAACATATAATCCTACCTATGGATTTATGCAATAACTTCCCCTCCCTCAGTTAAAAATATTAAAAATAATTTGCTTGTAATAAACTAAAATGGCCAAAAACAAAAAAACAAACCACACATGCTCAAAATAAGTGGTACAATACGTAAAAAAAAAGGGGGGGGGGATAAATCAATGCCTTTCAAAAAATAAATCTATGGCTCAAAAACATGAATTACTAAACAAGCACACCCTTTGGGCTCAAACACTACTATAAAAAACTTATTCTACTCAACAGCACATATCAGCCTTCTTACCTTCTTTTCAACATCATACACAGTAGACCACACCATTGTTCCAGTCTTTTGCAAGTGAAAGAAACAAACACTCTTATTATTATTATATGGTGGTAAAACAAGAATGGCAGCACACCTATTGCTAATAAGAGTTATTGAAATGCCCTTCCCAATACCTGCTGTGATGCTCCTCTTCAACCACCCCAATGTCCCAAACCAAGTTACCCACATCCAAGAGTACAATATGAAATAAATGCTCCTCACAGGGCCCTCTGACATCACAGCTATGGAACTGGCAATGTTCCCTAAATTGCTGTATTTTAAAAATAACACTAGGCAATGTCTTACAGCTGAGAGCTGACTATCTGCAAACCTTATGGCATGCAGACTTATTTTGTTTTAAAGTAAGAAATAATTATCTTAACATTAAATGATTATTATGAACATCTCAACCATCATGAAATGCATTACAAACCGAGCTTGAAAATTATTTTCTTTAGCAACCAAGAACTGGAACAGGTAAGTAACACAAAATGTATAACAGGTTGTTGCATACATACACTTTGGCATTTATTTTAAGGTCACTCTTACTTTTGAATAAAATGCTTAATACAAACATATTTTAAGATATTTTACATTTATAAAATGTCACATTATGCCCACTTATGACATAAAGACAGTCACACACTTATATTGATATTCTACATGAAAATGATTGTAAGTTTTGCATTTAGTATCTCGTTTAATATTACAAAATCTATAAAATATTACCAAATATTCCTATTATGCATTTTTAGGCAGAAATAACCAATATCTTTAAAAAGTCCATAATAAGACTTTTAAAGCAAAATAAAAACCATTCAGCTATCATCACAACATGTTATGAACATGTTTTCTTAATTACTTTGCACCCAAAATCAAGGTTTTAGAACAAATAGGACTTGTCATAGGAACCCACTCCTTAATTATATCTGTTACAAGTTTATGTTTAACCACCTTTATTGTTTGTAATATCCCTTCCACAACTTTAATAAGATCTTTCATACATAGCATACACCTGATTTTTTTCCAAGATAAAAAATATATTATAAAAACCATCCATGCTTCTTTGCAAGATATATTATAGCTTTTATTTTATGGTATTTCCTATATTCCATCTCTTTCTGAACCGTAATTAAAAAGGCAATAATTGTTGATTATCATTCTGCCCAATTTTGCATCCTTTATGTCAGATGCGTGTAAATTATTCCCAAAATTAGACTATATAATTAAATTTAAAACTAATTTAGTACCGGAACTAATACAGTCAAGCACCAATAATATTCTCAATTAGCTGGTTAGGTCGATTTAATACTCTCACGCTCCACTTATTATTAATTATACAGAATATGTTTCACAGTCCTTTGCCCACAACATCAGCTGTGAGTCGATGTTTGTTGAGGTTGGATGAACTTGGAGTAGCTCTCATGAACATTTTATGATTTTTTGGATTAATCTGTCTTCTTTTGGGATCTCGAAGTTCATAACTAGAGCCCAGATTCTTATGTTTGACACTATTTTGTTCTTTGCTAGCTAACTGTGATATTTTAACACAATTATCCATTTCTTTATAATGGGGAGTCACAAAGTGGCATCTTATGAAACTAAAAATGGTTAAATAGGAAGTTGAAACCTAAAAATGGCTAAAACTATTATTTAAAAATATAAAAATTAAATTTAAATTATTTTTAAATGTAACTCATTTTAAATTATTAAAATTAAATTTAATAATATTTACAATAAAATTACTTTTAAAATATTAGCTAGCAATAAGCATCTTGATGAACTTCATCATTGCATTTAATTGTGTAATACTATTATTGTCATGTGTTAAAAGCATTGTCAAAATTAACATATTTTTAGAAGCAAACTGAATTTAATTTCATAATATCATTGTTGTCCGTCGCGTTCAATGCTATTTTTCTCAAATGACTATCAAACAGATGTCTTCAGTTTCTTTATTATCCGTCAAGTTCTGTTAAAGAAAATTGTCAGCTGTAACTCTTATTTAAAAGCAAAATGAATGCATTATTAAGAAACTTAAACTTATAGTTTATTAACAGCTACAGGTAGATGCCAAAAGGAAAGGTTTCTAAAATTGATTGGACAGTGGATTGGCAACAATCACAATTTTACTTCTAAAGTTTTTCCAGGTGTGCAAAAGCAAGTGAACTGTGGTCAAAAATTGCATTTTCTGCTGCATACAGTGTCTGTAGGGCATGTCAGCAGCATTGAGAAGAAACAATAGGATCTAAATATTGTACTTACGAAGCTGTTGACAATGGAATGGCAATATAATCTATCTATCAATAGGATCCAGTTCCAACAACTAATTTCAATATATTTGTTTATTTTGAAACTGTTTATAGTGAAGATGTTATGCATTAATTACTACAATAAGGATAACTTTCTTACACCATTTCCTGATGTTTTTGTTGGTCCCGTGGAAGCTGTTCTGTTCTATACGGCGACCTTTGGCGGATGAGAAATGTATTTGGAAAGGTAATCCCATGGTGGTAGGTCAAAATTCATTGCAATTTTCTGACTTTTTAAAATGAAGATATTCTCCTAAGCAGCCAATTCAAATGGTTTGGTTCTTTATTTCATTGTTTTGGTTCCAGTAAATGGTATGCTCTGCTAATTTTTCCATCTGTTTTAATTTGATGTTTCTGAAGTAGTGTTCTTTCTTCTGAATTGTCCGATTTCTTTTAGTTTTTCCTAATCCACAATCTAAGCATTCTATGATATATATTCCCGATTTCTTTTCCGGGGATATCTTATCTTTCAATTTGATCCTAGAAGGTACTTGATATTGTAAAAAACGACCAGAGTACACTACATAGAGAAGAATCCCCTTAATTCTCAAATAAATAATTTCAACAAACAAATGAAAAAAGTAGAAACATTATCAAATGCCCAAAAAAGCAAAATAAATGCAGACAACCCCACTCTCCCCAGATTCTATGCGCTTCCAAAAATCCATAAAACCGACAATAGCATGAGACCTATAGTCAACCAAATTAATTCTACCACTTCTGAATTAGCAAAATGGCTTAATTAGAAATTCAACTGATTTCCAAAATTCAACTGTTGAAGCATTAAAAACGCATATGAGCCGGTAGACAAAATCACAAACACCCCTTGATCTCAACAGATGATGAATTAGTTTCCTTTCCTTTCCAAATCTCTATTCCCTAGCATCCCCAGCGGAAAACTTTTAACACTTATAAAAAAAATGGCTTGCCAATATGGGTTTACAAACCATTGAAATAGAAGACCTAACCAAATTGACCAATCTATGTATCCAACAAAGCACCTTCATTTTCAATTGCAAAATATACCAACAGATTACAGGTCTAGCGATTGGAAAACTCATTATCCACAATATTAGCAGAACTATAAATAGGATATTTTAAATCACACATTACAAAAGCTCTCCCCTGCATATTCAAAACTTGGCACAGATATTTAGATAACATATTTGCAATAGTACCCAAGAAACACATTTCAGACTCTCTCAAATTACCCAACCTACATAAATCTGTAAAATTCACAATAGAAATGGAGAACAATAGATGGCTCCCATTCCTGGACCTAAAAGTCATCAGAAAGGAAAAAAACAGTTTGGAATATATCAAATGGTTTCAACCCCAAATCACATCAATACGCAGCATTCAAGAGTTTGATTTTTATATTGGTCAGCATCCCTCTCAGTGCCACAGAATACAATAGAGAGTATGAACACATCATAAACAAAGGTTTAACACCTCTGCCATAATAAAAAGGATTAACAAGTCAAACTCAAGAAATCTATAAAACAAACTTTGACCCTCAAGATAATCAAAGACATGCAAAGATATTGCAAATTCACTTATAACCGACAACTGCACTACAAATTTGAAAAGATTTTCAAAAAGTTCAACATAAAGCTAGCCCCGATCAACTTATACAAATCAAGTACCTCCTATGATCAAAATTAACAGATAAGATACCCCCAGAAAAGAAATCAGGAATATAGCCATACAATGCTTAGACTGTGAATTGAAATATAAAGGAAAAACTAAAGAAATCTGACAATTCAGAAAAAAGAACATTTTAGGAACATTAAATTAAAAAAAATAGAAAAATCAACAGTAGCACACCATTATTGGAGCCAAAACTATGAAATAAACCAGAGATATAACTTCATGAAGAACTAAACAATGTGTTTGAATTGGCCGCCTGGAAGTATATCTACATTCTAAAAACCAGAAAATTGCAATGCAATGAATTTTGACCTTCTGCCCTGGGATTACCTTTCCAAATATATTTCTCATTCACCAAAGGTCACCACATACAACACAACAGCTTCCACTGAGCCATCACGAACTTCAGGAAACAATGGGTTAACAGCTGAGGATGAGAACACTGGTACCCAAAACATGTTCTAACCCAAAACAGTAGGTGAATTTTGTAAGAAAGTTACCCTCATGGTAATAATCAAGTAATTTTAGGTTTTTCTTGCTCTTCAGAAGACAATTTTAATTCACGTTTATGTGAGGCACTAGTATGAGCAAATGTGCCATGGCATGTGGTACAGAACCCAGTATTTAATACACTTCAAGACATCAGTGGCCGAAAGATACCTGACGAAAAAACCTTAAGGAAAAGATATTTGCACCAACTATAAGAGAAAAAGATTGAATTCATCAGAACAGAACTACAGAACTGCAACATCTGGCTTTCAATAGATGAGACCACCAATAGTTGTGGTTGCTTCATTGCTAATACCATGGTGGGTAATTTAGACTTCACAGAACCTGGTAAAACCCACCTCATGTTACACAAAATTCTGGACAAAATGAACCACAGCACCATACCCAGTATCATCACAGTACCCATCCTATAGCCATCAGAAAACCGTAATGAGAAACTTTTACTGCTTGTGACCGACAGTGACCTACATGAACAAGGCAGGAAAGACATTGAAAAATTTCTACCCTAACATGTTGCATATCAACTGCCTTTCTCATGGCTTACACCAATTGTCTGAAGAAGTTAGGAACAATTTTCCAACAACATTTCAAAAGCCTTTCCAAATGCTCCAAGGAAATGCTATCACAAAAACCTCTGCCACCAGAACCCATCATCATTTGCTGAGGTACTTGGCTGCAGGCAACCATCTACTATGCCAACAATTTTGAAGACATCAAGAGTGTTACAGACCCATTTGGTGACAAAGCAGCCTGCATAGCAAAGGTGAAAAATATTCTTCAAAATAAGAAATCACTTCACTTGCCTTCATTATGGCCAATTTCAGTGTTCTTCCTGGATGCTTGGAATCCTCATCTTTACCACTAAAAGATGCAATGGAAATCAACACAATTTCAAAGAAAGAAAAATCAGAAATCAGAGACAGATGGCAAACCTGTTCTTTGAAAGTTGCCATACTTCTGCAGCAGAACCCAGGTTTTGTAATTATGAAAAATGTATCTGCTGTTCTTCAGCGGGAACAAATTTCAGACAAATTAACTTGGGGACCAGCAGCAATAACTTCATGTTACGTTGAGATAAGATTTTCTTATTATAAGAATGTTTTAAAAGACAACAGAAAAAGGTTCACAATAGAAAGCCAAACACATACTTAATAGTGCAGCGCAACCGTAACCTAACTAAATAACTGAAAAATGTTCTAGTTAAAATTAGTGTTTTACAACTTAAAAAATAAAAAAAAAAAACTTTTTAAAATTTTGTAAAATTCAGTGCTTTAAAACATTTTAAAAATTCAGTGCACTGATATTATAAAGTCTTCGATATTTTAAGTGTTCATGTAGTTTTTTGTTTCAGAACAATGGAAAATAAAAGTAAAATTAAATTTAAAAAAATTCACATTATCATATATTAGTTTCAGTGTGTTTATTTTGCTTTAGCTAAGAGAAACTTGAAAAAATTACCCAAAATTTAAAAAACTATTTAACATGTTAAAAAACTAATTCAGGTTTGTAAAAAACTAAAAATTTTTATAACAATTTTTTCCATAATCCCAGCTTAAAGGTCTATTTTCAAATTTCAGTAATCCATTCTGTTTATCAGGTTACACATTACGTTTGGAGATATGATATAGAAATGGAAGTCAAATTACTGAAATGGAGTTGGGAATATGGGGAAAACTTTTATAAAAAACTTTTATAAAAAAATATGAAGATAAGGTTATGAACTTCCAGATACCAAAAGAAGTCAAATTAATCCAAAAGTTCATAAAATGTCCACGAGAGCTACTCCAAGTTCATCTAACCATCAACAAATCTGGCAGTTGACTCATAGGTGAGGATGCTAGCAAGGGCATGTGAAAAATGATCTATATAATTCAATGGTAAGTGCAGCGTAAGAGTACTAAATCCACTCACCAGCTAATTAAGATTACATTAACCTAAAATAATGCCTCTGTAACAGCGACATACTACATAGAGGCTAGCATCATATTTAAAATAATTCCAAAAGTAACATCAAATTCATCTATGCCCACTGTGCCTTGCCAAGTTGACTGCATCAAATATTATTTAAATTCAGAGGATGGTAATTACGAAAAAAAATGGTTTTCATAACTGGTAGATTGCATTTAAACCAAAACATTCACCATGTTAACTGTGAGTCAAACACATGATTGGACAGTGTCCTATATTTGTAGAGCACCAAGTTCAGAAACTTTCCTCTTATGTTTTACAGTTTACATTTCCTAACAATTTACAACAATCATCACATGCTTTATTGTTTTTCATTAAATTTTTTCACTAAATTTTAAGATTTTAAGAAAATAAAATACCACTCAATACACCTAATTTATTATTGCATCATTCATGTTATGAAATTGCACAAGTAGTTCAAGCTGAAAAGCATATTTTGTCTTAAATGGTTAATTCTCTAATTGCCATGCTATACTGTTGCCTTCGAGATTGACACAGTTCAACCTTAGTAGACACATTTCATTTGCTACTAATAATTAACAACCTCCACTACCTGTGATGTCACAGTAGTTAAAAACAGCATTAAAGACTATAAAAAAAATCAACTGCAAAAGACATGTAAATTCTACCTAATCTGTTGTCTAACACACTCTTATGCTTCACTTACTTTTAAATGTGGTGGGACCGGTTTGAAAGAGACATCCTCTCCATCTTCAACCAATTTGATGACATTAAATTGGTTGAAGATGGGGAGGATGTCTCTTTGAAACCAATCACACCACATTTAAAAGTAAGTGAAGCATAAGAGTGTGTTCAACGACAGATTAGATAGAATTTACATTTAACAAGCTTCACTGTGCGAGTTCCAATAGAATTTTTTAAAAATTTCTTATTTTTCGAAAGTTCTTAAGTGAATTGCAAAAGACGTGGTAGCTAGATTCAGAAAATTAAACAGCTTTTTCAACATGGATTCACAATAAATATGAAAACTAAATTACTTAAATTATTCAATATTAATATTGAATAAGTTCTAACACAAAGATGTGCTTTGTTGAAATTTATTTCTCAAGTTTAAAAGAACTGAAGATTTAATTATTGAACGTCTTAAATATTTGGATAGAAGTTTTCAACTGAAATTTCTGAAGCTTTAAAATGTTAAAGTATTAACAATGAATTTCCACTATTTTCTTGGCAAAAAGTCATTCACTATGATTTTTTAAAAATGGAAATCTTAAAAGACTTTGGAAACTACCATGGCGTAAGTTTCTTTGAATAATGGATACAGTTATAATATTTTTAGGAATCTAACAGGTTTTTGATACTAGAAACCAATTATGTATCTTTACTTGGTGAAAAAAAATAGTATTAACACTGGAATTTTTAATTGCAAAATAGTGAATTTAATAAAATTTAAATGAAATTCACTATTATAAAAAGCATTTGGTTGACAGAAAAACATTTTTTAAAATTGTGGCAGATACAACCCTAAATCAACTAGTAACTGTTATATAAAATAGTTTTGGTATAGTAGTGCACTAGCCAGGCTTATTTAAATGGGAGTTAATAAACTATGGTACATATGGTTCATATGTACATAAATGATACTGGCATTTAACAATACGTGGGTTTCATTGTGCTTAATAGAAATAGCATTTATAATCACTAGTACACATAAACATTCATGCACAAACCTCTTTAGGCAATGTAAAAATTTAATTCTTCCATGCAAATATATATTAACCTTTATGAACTTTTATATAAGAAATAAAGATAAATTTGTTCAAAATCAAAATTTACATTACAAGAATGCTAGACAAAAATCAAATCTACATTGAACTAGCTTCCACGCTTTCCTGCCATCAAAAAGGAGTTTATTATAAATGCATTTTAGTACAAAATGCTCTTCCCTCTAGCTTAAAAGCTTTAATAAATAATGATACATCCTTTAAATCTGCTCTTAGAAAGGTTTATTATTCTGTAAAGGAATATAGGAGTGGCAATATATTATACTGAGTTAAAATACTGCAACAATTTTATATCAATGCATACATAAACATGTATATAGTAAAATTTGTGTAATTGAGTGACTTGTCCATTTCTGCTTCTCTGGGTTTTGTTGTTTTGACTAAGTATTCCAGGTGTTGCTTCTCCATTTTTATTGTAACCATTTATGCAGATGTACACAATATTTTTTTTTTTTTTTGTAAATATAGATTTTGTGCTACTTGTGGCAATTGTAAATGACAAGTTCTATGTTCATAGGTCTCTGTAACTGCTTTGTGAACTAACTGAATGCTCCAGAAACTAAACTCAATTAAGCATTGCTGACATATTAAATGCCGATGACCAAATGAGGGAGGGATGGCGTTCTTGGCTAGTTAAAAAATTTACAAGAATCAGATTATATAAAGTTTTGGTAAAACCAACCCTCAGTTACACCAGTGAGGCTGGAACTATTCATTCTTGATGCTCAACACCTATTGCAATAAAATGGTGGATATAGTCTTAATAGATAACAAGAATGAATAAATAGGTCATAATTTAAGAACAGCACTGATAACAGACTGTATACAAGTATACAGATAAAACTGGTTCCAAAATGTAATAAATAGACTAAAGTGCTATTAGAATAAAATAAATAGAATGAAGTGCTCAGGAACACAGGGACAAGATGTTTGAATATGTTTCCAAAAAAAAAAAAAACACCTAACACAAAATAGGAGGAGAGTTAACATTCCACTAGGTCTATTACATGCAAGACTGATAAATGATTATGCTGACGAAGTAAAAAAAAAAAGTACAAGATTATGGGTTAAATATTTCTTATGAATGTGATGGCTTTAATTACTTCAGAGATACAGTACTAAGTAAAGTACAAAATGAGTTTTGGAGAGCGATTAAATGCAGGAAATGAAGTTAGATATTGTCTGTTCCGCAAAGGTATTTTTGTTATATTTATTCCGCTGTTAGACAAACCAGGACAAAATGGGCATTGTTGATAACTATGTACTAAGAAATTGCTAAATAATAACAACAAAATTATAGAAGATTATGGACTTGAGAAAAATAAGTAGTACATGGCTACAAACAATTTATATTAATTATTATATAACATTGATAATGCATATATAAAACATATGATACAATCAGAATTAATAGCACAATAAATTGCCTTTGATTGATAAATATAAAGTGAAGAATGATATAGTACAGTGGAAATAAAGGAAAAGAAAATAGTTGAAACAGAATAAAAGTTACGACTTGGTAAGGTCTACTGCAGTATGCTTTCATAAAGGTAAATACTTTTCGGAGTTAAAGGAGTCACAGTTTAAAGCACTTATACTTGAATAATGTGGCATTTCTTCACATGTATGTGAAAATGAAGTATTTACAGGTCTCAATATGGCATTTTAATGCATTAAATCCAGCAATCGAGTTGAATGGAACTGTCACTAATACAGAAAAAAGAGCAACAGGTTTTTGAGTATTATGTTAACTAGATGGGCCGGTAAGGCATTACAAACGTCAATATTTACATACCTAATAGAGTATGCTGAATACATTTATTACTCTCTAGCTTCTCGCAAGTTATTCACGGTATACACACTTTAGTAAGCTACCAGCCTTTTTAGTTTCATAGTAACTGAGGACCTTTAAAAAGTGGATATCCCCCAAATTAAGTCTATTTAGCGGTAAACTAAATAAGGTAAACTCAGATATAATTAACTGATGAAATCGAACTCTGTAGCTGACGATCAACTCTTTTAGAATATTAATATTTAATTTAATAGACATTACACTTATACACGTTTACGCTTATATTACTTTATATCATTTTGAGAAACCAGAAATAAATCCCGGTACAAGTCTTATAATATTAAACATTACAGATACATATACTAATGCGTAAAGCCCTACCTTCCCTCAATCGGATTAATTTAAATACACCAAATTTCTCAACTCCAGCCGTTGCCGTTTACAGACTCGGGTAAAAGAGTAAGGACACATGGAAGGTCAGAAACAAAGTCACACACACACACACACTCCCTTACACTGAAATCGATATTATTACTTCAATGAAGTTTACCTACATTTAATAAATGATAGCCCTCCGAAACTTAATCTATAATTTATGGGTGTTTTTATGTTTCTGTGTATAATGGCCTCTATCGTTAACAGTATGCTTATGAATTTTGGAATTAATTTGGTAGTACTGTAGGGGGCGCTGTATTACCAGTCAGCTGATTGTATGGCACAGAAGGTTGTCATTTTCAAAGTTCCCGATCTAGATTTACAGTCAATATTATATATTTGATTAACTCCGGTTTACAAAATCAAACGCTTTCTTTGTCAAAAAAGTAAAAGAATATTTTATATGTAGAATTAAAACGTACTTGCCTAGTTATGTTATCGATAGGGTTCTGTTGTGACATAAAGGTTTGGAGTTTTGGAGAATGTATAAGTAACCTTAAGTATACAACAAATTCTGCACACCTTAGTTGTCAACCTTTTTTTTGTACATTTTGCCTGTGAACCTAACTGTCCAAATAACGAGCGTATTGCTACTCCAGAAAAGCTCTTCTCCATTGTAGATGTTGCTAATAAAACAGCAGCCTCCGGGCTCATCACTCAGCCCCGAGATTCTCTGGGAAGAAGTAGTTTTGATGTTTGATATTCAAGAAAACTACGGCAATTATTTATTAATAATTTTTTTTTTTTTGTGAATTTTCCGATTTTCATACATTTCATTAGTCGTTAATTAATGTATGTGTACCACAATAATATACCTTATTTCAATTTTACATCACTATGAGGGTGATTTGATAAATAGTTTGGTTCGCATACTAATAGAGAGCAACATCTGCATATGTGGTCTGAGGTTTGCTTTCTATGTATCAATATTCAATGGTCATGCCATTCCGATGTTAATTCGTAGTTGCAGGAGTTTAAACTCAAGTGTTTTGAATGGCAGTGGAAAATGGATGAGATTAGAATTTGTTCTGTGATTCAGTTCTTTTTTCTGGAAGTGAGAGCAGCAAAGGAAATTCTAAGAGGTTTTGCCTACATTGAAGCAAGCCCTTCCTATGAAACCGTTCGGCTTTGAATAAATTAATACAAGCGTGGCAGAACAAGCCTCCAAGACCTAGCACGTCCTCAAGTTCCGAAAACATTGTGTGGCCAGATATCGTCATTAAAGCCCAGAATATTGTTTTGGCTGACAGATATATAAAATTGAGCGAGTTAGCAAAGGCTAAGGGCATTTCAACTGAGTGGGTTCCTTTATTTTGCATAATGAATTATACATGAAAAAACTTTGTACAAAGTGGAAATGCTTAAGAACAAGCCAACCAATTTTGCGGTGTTTTGTGACTATAGGCGAAATATAAATTCATTAATATACACCTGAAATGAAACAGTCTAGGCAGTGGACCGCACATGGCGAACTGGCTCCGAAAAAGGCAAAGTGCGTTCCATTCGCTGGATAGGTAATGGCTTCAGTTTTTTGGAATGCAACAGAAATTTTCTTGATTTACAACTTGGAGAAGAGGAAAAACATTACTGGAGAATACTGCGCATCACTTGTGAAGAGACCGCGACTGCGGAAAAACTCTTGAGAATAGCCAGTAAAAATGTTGTTTCAGCATGACAATGCGCCGATGCATTCAAGCTGGATCGCTCATGAAAAATTGATCGAACTAGGATTTTAATTGCTTCCGTATTCACCCATTCACCTCGGATTACCATCTGTTCCCGATACTCAAAACTTTCCTGGCTGGACATAAATTTAAGTCAGATGAAAAGGTCATACAGGAGATAAACGAGTATTTTGAAGAAACTCACTTCCACGAGAAAAGCACGAATTTGGAGAAGCTTTGGAGCAAGTACGTTGAACTTCGAGGGGACAATGTCGAAAAATAAAGTAATGGTATGTTATAAAACGGAATATTTTCTTTTTAATATTAAATCAAGTTACTTATCAAACCTCCCTTAATTTTAGGAAATTTAGAATTCAAGCGGATAAATACAATGAGATTATTATTGGAGACATTTTACATGTGTGTCAAAAACTCTTAATAATTAATGCTGAAAAATGCATTTACCCATTGCATAACGTAATTGTTACTTACTCGTTGCTTTTACAAAATGTTTAAGAACTGACTCTCATTACAAAAATCTTAAACTATCACGGCTTTTGTGAAAAAAATCACATTTAATGTAAATGTAATGAGCTTGTTAGCACGGCGTTATAATACTATTTTATTTCTTTTTAGATTTATAGAATGAATAGTTCCATACGAAGGCAAATTAAATATCTTTATAAACCGGAATTTTGATTTTACAATAATCATAATGGAGTCTAACACGAGCAGCAGAGAGCGGTAACGCTCCGTCACTTAACGGATATGGAAGATCTAGAAGTTTATCGGACGAGAATCGGAAGGTTTAGTGGAAAGAAATGTACGAATGAAAGAGAGAGTGCAATGGTTACGAAAGGAACAGGTATGCATATCGGCAGTATTAACCGTGTTATTGATAATAGGAGGAATAGAAATGAATCCGAGACCCGAGGACTTGAATCAAGTGTTGGCAATGCTAAAGATAATTTCGAAAGATGTAACCGAGTTAAAGAAAATGGAGTAGAAGATTGAGAGAGTTGATAACAGAATGGAGGAGTTTAAAGGAACATTACAGAATTCAACAAGCGATGTGAATAGTGAATTGTCGAATTGTAAAAAGAATTGAACAAGTACAGGAAGGATCGCGACGGAACAAAGAAAAATGAATTTGATTATAATTGCAGTTAAGGAGGATAAAGATTTAATTCAGCTGGAGGAAGAAATATCTGAGAGGAGGATGGAGTTGAAATAGGATAGGAAGAAGAGGAAATGAATTTAGGTTTAATTCAGCTGGTAGAAGAAATATCGGGAGGAGGATGAAATTGAAATAGAGTAGGAAGAAGAGGAAATGAATTTAGGTCGATAATTGTAAGGGTAGCCACAATGCGTTTTAAATAGCAAGTTTTGAAGAATGCGAAAAATTAAAAGGAACGAAGATTTTTGTCGACCAAAATTTTGCTAAGGAAGAAAGAGACCACGATCGTTTTTATTTGGAAAAATGAAACAAGCAAGAGGGCAAAAGGGCATTTGTTACAGGAATCGAGTTGTGGATTAATGGAATAAAGCAGGATATGCATCGACACATCGAGTCAAGAGAGGAAATTGTTGACTTCACAGCACACGTGGAAAATAAAACTGTGAAGGGAGAAGAAGAAAGGAGACTGCAGGTATCGGAGAGATCAGCTGAAAAGGTGATTGACGTAGCGGAGGCGAGTAGCATGACGTCACTTGTGGTACCTTAATAATCAAGAGAATCAAGAGAAACAGGATGGGGCATTCTTGAAATCAGTAGATAGGAGAAAGGGGGCTAATATTGGTGGTTTGAGCGTTGTTTCCACCGGAAGGGCAGTATAATTAGAGGTAGATGGGAGCAGGAGGGAAGATTTAATAGCAGCTGATGAATTTATAACTAGATACAAGGCAAAGTTGGAGAAATTTAATGCAGGGAGGTGCGCAACAAGATAGGGATTGGGGTAATTTATTTTTATGAAATATACAGGGCCTAAAAATGAAAATTAATAGTGGCAAGGTATTCAGGTTGGGCAATGTAAATAGCAGTTCCTGAACCAAGGTGACAGTGTGGAGTTGGACGATTTTATGTCTTAGGAAAGTGTGGATTAAGGAAAAGTATTAGGGGTAGAGTTTTTGATGATGCAGGTGTATTTGTGAGGAAAAATATCAAAGTTATGGTGTGTGTGAGGTGTTGATGAAGACAATCAAGTAATGTGGGGGAAAATGAACAAGGCAAAAGGCGTAGACAAATGCTGTGTTGAGTTTGGTATACAACCCACTTGTGTTATCTGAATTTTATAATGATAAGTTATTTGCTGAAACTAATGAAAGAAAATACATCAATGTGGAGTTTATTATAATGGGGAGTTTCAATGCTAGGATGGGAGAAAATCAAATAAGATCTGTGATTATGGAAAGTAATTGTGATTGGAAGAAAGAAGAAATTAAGAAGTATAAGAAGTTATGATAAAATATTTAGCAGAGAAGGTGTTAAATTAATTAACGTTTGTGAAGATAACGTTAATTAATTTAAGGAAGGAAACATTCCATGCCTAAGTTTAGGGTACCTCCCCAGCATTTGCCATTTGTGAGGACTGAGGAAAACCTGGAAAAACCTGTCAGGGAGGACGGTTCTGGAGGGATTCGAACTCCAGACCTCACACTCACGAGTCCGCGTCTAAACGACCTCGACCCTAGTGTCGGTTGGAATTGACCGTGAAAAGAGCTGGTGCCCAAGATGGAAGTGAAACAAAAAAGAAGCAAAAGATGTACACATTGGTTGATGAAGAATGGTTTGAGGTTAGAAAAGAATTATTTAGATGTTTAGCTAGATGGGGATTGGAGAAGAACAGAATATGATAGGGATAGACAGTATTTTTTTGTTAAAGAAATGGAGATATAAATATTTACTAGAGAGGAAGAAGGAAAAATGACAACAAAAATGAATGATAAGATAAAAGGGGGAATAAGAGGTAACAAAAATAATATAGAAGGATGGGCTATTATGAAAAGTGTTTATAAGAAAAATAGAATAGGAAACGAGATTACACCAACTGAATGGAAAAAGTATTTTGAAGGCATGGCTGGTGTAAGCATTATTAAAAGTGCAGTGTTGATGCTTAATAAAACCATAAAAATAGTTGAATGTTTCAATAAGGTAATTACAGGCAGTGAGAATGAATATCAAATGAAAATTTGGAAAAGAATAAGACAACTGGTATAAATGGGATCCTGGGAAAATTTTGGAAAATGTTCCATAAGTTGACAGATGGTTAGAGCATATTGACAAAATTGTTTAATAAGGTTAAAAAGGGCAAGGTAGTACCTGAAAATTGGATATCTTTTTTTTTTGTTTGTTTGTTTTATTTACGGACGCTCTTTAACATCTCAGGTTATCAGCGTCCCATTCTATTCAGGGCGTGAAACGGCCGACAAATTTTGCTCAGAGGCCTCTTCTTTCAGGCTTGAGGTTCCTTTTTGTGCCGTAAATGTACGACACAGGACTCACGGCTTTACTTCCCTTCCGAAGGAAGCCATATTTATATTTTTACGCTCGGAAAAAAGCCATCGACCCTGGCCGGGCTGCAAATTTTGGAGAATAGTATAGTGGTACCATTGTAAAGTGAATTTTATACAGGCATATTGACCCATAGATTACAGATGGCTAAAGATAGAAGTTAAGTGAATATCAGGCAGGACTTAGAAAAGTTAGTACGGCTATTGATAGCATAATGATAATTCAAACTATAGTAAACAAGTACTTAAGAAACAAAAGCGGGATAGTTTATATGTTTTTTGTTGATTATGAAAAAGTAATTTAATAGAATGAAAAGAGATGTACTTGTGCATAAAATGAAGTGAACAGGAATAAATGAAGAAATTATATGTTATGGACTTATATATTCCCATATTTTCTATGGTATAATTGTCTGGGGTTGCTGTGTAACAAAGCATCATTCATGCTGCAATAAAAGAGCAGTTAGATGTTAGAAGAGAACATATTGATGTATCATCTGCATACATTATGAATTTATCATCCATGATTTTGGGAATATTATTTAAGTATATTTTATGAATGATGATGGACGTATTACTGACTCCTGAGGTACACCATATTTATATTTAAACTCTGTGAGTAGTAGCTAATTTTTTGTTTTTCCCAGATGTAATCCCAAATGCCAAATTTCACCAAATTTCCCAATTGAAAAATTGGTGTTATATGTCCCATATTTAAAAAAGGGAACAGGTAGGGCTGTAATACATGTAGGGTATCTGTTTGTTAAACGCAGCCTATAAAATATATCCTAAGATAATTTAAAGATTGAATATAATAAAATTAAATGGATATGTATTGCTGGAAGAACAAAGTGACTTCTAAAAAGATGTTCATGCTCCTGATTGCATATTTATTGCAGAATAATTAATAGAGTACAGAACATTTGTCCACATGCATACTATTTGTTGATTATGAAAACATTTTCAATAAGCTACTAACAGGTAAAAGATGGGAAATAGTGTTTGAAAAAGAATTTCCAGAGCATATAATAAAAATAACAAAAGTCTATATTTAATACAAACATAATTATTGACAAAAAGGACAATTAAAATTAACAAGTCATATCAAGTTAACTATGTTAAACAAAGTTAACTATGTCTCCATAATGTACATTTACCATGTCATTAGAGAATGGCAAAATATTTAACAAGTCATTCTAAAGTTTTAAAAAAGTTCTTAGTACAATTCAATTCTAATTGCTGACAATCAGGCTATTTTCAGTGATTCAAAAAATAATTTGCAAGTGGCTGCTCATAAACTAAATGATACAATAAGTAAATATAATATAAACATCTTTGGAACAAAGACTAAAGTAACAGCATTCAATGGGAAAAATCACATGAAATGCAAAATAATGACCAAAAATCAAATAAAAGAACAAGTAAGCAATTTTAACTACTTGTGATTTAACGTGTCTTATTGTTAGAGAGAGTAAATCTAAAACAAATAAATCTTAATGTGTGTGTGATACAATATGTAGAATGTTAAAAAATAAAACGCTTAAAGCTACTCAACTTAAGTTTTATAAAATGATGGCAATATCAATGTTAACTTAACCAGTTAGAAAAGAGGACATTTGAAATAGCAGAAATGAAGTACTTCTGAATAAAAAGAGAAATGAAGATACCAGGAACAATTTTAATATATTCACCCAACAGAAAGAATAAATCATTAACGATTAATTAGTATGAGCGTATTCAAAGCATTAAGTATTAATCAATAGAATATCAAAAATCTTATTAAAGTTATAAATCAAGAGAAAGTATGAGTTTTTGTTGTCCACTAGATGGTAAGATAGACTCTCTTCATGCGGAAACGGACCTTTAAGGCCTAAATCCATGAGGTTGAAGAGAAGAAGACGACGACAAAACTTTAAGTTTTATATTAGCGGCATGTGTCGTGATACTTTTCAAATCTTCAAGGACGAGGTCAAGCATGTAAGGCACATGCATGCCGTATGATAAGGCTATGTTTCTGTTTGACTCGCAGTGTGGAGGCGTAGTGTACGTACATTTTAACTACAAGGGCACAGAAGTCTCGCTATGACCTTCCGTAAGGTTATCACATTTGAACTCTTAACGCTGAACAATCAAATTAATTAATTCTTCCTCATTCATACATTAGATAAATTCTTCCCGTTGTTGCTCTTTATTACCACACAATATAATTTTACTGAACCCTGTACTTTTTCTCCCTATCAATATTTCTCCTTCCGAATGGTCGTTAATGTAATATTTGCTTAGGAATTCTTGTGTCGTCCATAGGTTGTAAAACTGTTGTGCTATGTAATACTTCAACTTAGCATACGTGTGCGGAGGCGTGGGAAGGGACGGTTATCGACCTTAGACAAGCATATCACCTGGTTGGGCTGAATCCAAAATAAACACTGTCACTGAGTACTTTAGTGTAACAACGACAAGCGTAACCGATAGAAATAGGAGCATTGAGTGTTTTACACCAACATGTCTACAGTATAAGTTTTTTTTTTTTTTTTTTTTTTTTTTTTTTTTTATGTGATAACATTCTAGGAGAGCTAATTTATCTTCCCCCTGCCTACAAATACCGTCGGCATTACACCAACCTGTAACAATGGAAACAACGGCTAAGATCATTGCGCTGACTGAAAAGAGAGGAATGAGTATGGTAATACTTGGAGAATGCTATGTTGTATACTCAAGGACATCTCAATGGTGAAAAATGTATCATGAAAAAGACTATTTAACAAGAAAACAATTCAACAACGCGAATATCTTCAGACCTCTTGCTAAATTAATAGGATCACGGGATAAAGCTCCTCGTCGTCTTAGGAAATCAGGTTATCTAGCACCGAGAAGGGCACATATCAAAGCAATATTAACAGAAACTCACAATGTACGTCGCATTGCATTTTGTCAGTATTATAAATATCCACAAAGAAAAAATAATATTTTCAGACTCAAAAGGCTTTTCCAAAACTAACAGTGTCCATTGCGTGTATATTTCGTCCTGCTGAGTCCACGAGGTTTCTGCCAGAATATGTGGCATTGAGAAAATGGTGGGGGGAGTGCTTTGACACTGTTAGGGGTGGTTTAGGAAGAGGTATTTGTAATAAATTGAATGGCATTTGCCTTTACAGCAATGCATTCGCATAATGCTATCCAGCGTGTGCATGCTGCAGTCAGATGGAAGGATAATGCACCATAACCATAGAAGCTGAGCCCTATGGGAGTCCCGGCCTCAGAAGTTCGTTACAATATCGCTACGCCAGGGAAAAACTCCCGCGAGTTCATGAAAAAAAAAAAAAAAAAAAATGGGCGGCCATTGGGGGGAAAAATCTGGCAAATAAATTATCAATATAATTTTAAATAAAAGTAAACATTGCGTATTAATGCATTTTAAATGAAAACTGGAGATTGAAGTTATGTAGTCTATTACTATTTAATTTCTCAGTAGCTGTTCTTACAAACCTTTCCTCAATACATACAGCTCGGTTTGCCAGGGTTATTTCAGGTTTATCAAACGATATTTCACTCGCCAAAAGTCATAATCTCAAACATGTACAATAGAAAATGTACATAGTTTCGTCCGAAAGTTGTATATAAAGATTGACTTCCGTGATAGTCAGAATGGAGAAAACCATAATATATGACGGTAATTTGAATGGCTACCGATTAAAACAATAAAAACAAATACAAAAGAATTATTCACTTTAATTCTATCATTTCTTCGTTACAACAATTTCTGTTCATTAAACACAGATATAACTGTAGCAGTTTAATTACAACTTAACGCTATTTATCACAATATTAAATTTATTTTATGATAGTCTAACTTTGTTTTATTATTTATTTAAATAACTACACTGCTGGGCACCAAACGCGTACACTGAGAATATTCTTGTGGTTGAAATGTGTTGTAGCATTTTGTAAAATTTTATAACGGTCATTTGACAGCAGTTGAGGTTAGAAATCGCCAGAAACTGGGTACGCAACATTAACACTAGCAGAAGACTCAGAGAAGCAGTTTTTAACGTAAGGCAGCCTGCTACAGGAACAGAATTATCTCGACAGCACCAAAGTGACCGTTTTCAATTTGTCCAAGAGCAATGGAATGGAAAATTGAGAAGTGAAGCTAAGTTCTTTACACAGTTGAATCCAAATTCAACTTAACGTTTCCAGGCGGAAGGCAAAGAGTGTGGAGAAGATCTGGAGAGGTTATGCTGCCTGAGCATTTTCGCCAAGGGCGTCTTTTGGAGCACGTTCAGTAATGGTGTGGGATGGTGATAGCTTAGATGCGCGTATTGACCTTGTGATAATTAAAAACAAAGGTTTTACAGGTGGATCTTCTTCCACATGTTAGCCCTCATATAGGAATGGATTTAATTTATGCATGATAACGCCGGACATTTACACACACACACATACACACACACACACACAAAAATCAAGTTTCGGGTAGAATGCTAGCTGCTATGGGCCAAGGGTGATAGCATCCCTTACTGATCTTGCGTTGTTCTAATGCCAGTTCTATCCACTTTATGAGTAAATATTTAAAAACAAACATAAACGTATGTACCGACACGGGTGGCCGAGGTGGTTAATAACGGGGACTGGTGAGCAGAAGCCTGCGGTTCGACCCCCACCAGGACCTTCATCCCTGACAGGTTGGGTTTTTTTCCCCTTCCAATCCTCATAAATTGCAAATGCTAGGGAGGTACTCTAAACTTAAGCCTGGAACATTAAAAAAATCATTTTCCAATTTATCATTTCACCAATGTATCATCACCGCCACAGGTGGCCGAGGTCGTTAAGGCACGGACTCGTGAACGGGAGGCTTGGGGTTCGAATCCCGCCTGGACCGTCCTTCCTGACTGAGGTTTTTTCCATGTTTTCCTCAGTCCTCATAAATGGAAAATGCCAGGGAGGTACCCTAAATTTAGGCCTGGAACGTTTCCTTCCTTAAAAAATCCTTTCCTAATATATCATTTCGTTTCATGTATCATCAGTTTCGCCGCCTGTGATGCCTCAGTAGTAAAACGGGCGTTAAACACTATTAAAAATTATGGACATTGAAATCCACCCTAAATGGTAATGAAAGAAATAAAATGTTAATAGAGTATTATAAAACATGTGTGAAATTGTTGTGAAATTTGTTAATTTGCTATAATAAACGTGCATTAAATATATATGCCAAACAGAAAATATTGAGAAAACACATAAAAAATAACAGGAATACAAAAAATCAGCTCCACTAAATCCTTGCACTCTTTTACAACTGTTTGGGTAAAGCTGAGGAAGAAAGACACTCCATGCTGTCATGTTATCTGCATTCATGATGACTGCTTTATCCTTATACGGTAAGGTCTGTATTTTTAAGATCAGATGTTTTGATGCAGTGTGTCTGCCACAACCCAAACTCTAAAATTAACCGGTCTCCATGACTTTTCTGCAGAGTCTTGCTTGTTAAAGGCAAATGTTAGTTTTGGAATTTTTTAAACATAAAATCCTCATTTCTGACCATTACAGCCGTAAGTTCATATTTGACATGCATGTGTGTCATTTATTGATTAGAACATGCCATTGTGAGGATAGACAAAGAATAGAATTGAGGTTAATGAAAGAATAACAAACAATCACCAGAACCTCAAGGAACATTTTTATTTATTTTCTAAAATATGGTCAAATTAGTCTGGCTATGGCTATGGCTTTGGCGATAAGAAAGATAGCATAAAACTAGTATGACCAAAAGGTAAATGAAACATATGTTTAAACTGACATTTTCCTTTGTGTTTAGCTCCTTTGCGCACCGCCAAAATCCTACCAATTAAGCAAACTTCTAAACAATACTGCAAATTATATTCATTCTCGAAGGACCGGGTCCTAATTTGTTCGAAATGTTGAAATGTTCCACAATATGTAGTGTATATACACGGGCTGTTCAGTAGAGAATGTTCATACTTTTTTTCAGGCCTGATTTCCCGCTCTAAATTTTTACTTTACAATATTTTGTTAGCTTAATGCGTAATGTATGTGCCAATGTGGTATTAGTTTCGTTGCTGTTACTTCCGGTTCCCGCTTGTGAGAGGTGTGCTATTTGAGATACGTTGATTTCCGTCTACAGCAACATGGAGATGACAAGGGACGAACAACATGCTGCTCTGTAATTTGCTTTCGTCTCAACAAATCTTCAGCTGAGGCCTATGCAATGTTACAGGAGGCTTATGGAGAGTTTTTTCTTCCCTATAGCACAGCTCGATGGTAGTTTTAAATGTTTAAAGAGGGGCCATTGTTGATTTGGTTTATTTACGGGCGCCTTTAACATCTCAGGTCATCAGCGTCCCAATCTATTCAGAGCGTGAAACGGCGGATTAATTTTGCTAAGAGGCCTCTTCTTTCAGGTCTGAGGTTCTTTATTGTGCTTTAAATACCAGAACCGACACTTTAAAGAGGGTAGGCAATCATTTTTTTTTTATGGACGCTCTTTAACATTTCAGGTCATCAGCGTCCCATTCTATTCAGGGCATGAAACGGCCGAAAAATTTTGCTCAGTGGCCTGTTTTTTTCAGGCTTGAGGTTCTTTTTCGTGCCGTAAATGTACGAACAGGACCTATGGCTTTACTTCCCTTCCGAAGGAATCCATTGATCCTGGCCGGGTTTGAACCCGCGACCTTGGGTTTGGGAGGCAAGTATGAAATCAATTTCATAGCTCCAGTTTGTGCTCTAGCTGAAGAAAACCTCAACAAACTGCTGCCATTGTGAGAGAAGATCGTCAAATAACACTTTCAGAAATTCTGAAAATTTCACTGCCTGTCACCCACACGTTCGTAACTGAAAAGTTGCACATGAAAGTTTTTGTGCACGTGGATTCCCGAACAAAGGACATTCGCGTGTAGGTTTGCATGCAGTTAAAATTGATGTTACAAGAGGTAGATTCGGAGTTTCATTGAAAGGTGATACTTGGCTACATCATTTCGATTCTGAGAGCAAATAGCAAAGGTATGTGTGGAAATTTCCATCATCACCAAGAAAGAGAGAGACAGAGACAGAGAGAGAGAGAGAGAGAGAGAGAGAGAGAGAGAGAGAGAGAAGAAAGAAGAAGAAGCAAAAGTGATTGCTTCTGCTGGGAATGTTACGGTAATTTAATTTATCGATATTCAATGAAGGTTTACCAGCATGTCATACCTGCAACACAACTGTAACTGAGCAGTGTTACAGAGATGCGCTGAAAACTCTGCAAGGCAATATCATAATTTGCCCATATTGCCAAAAATCGCTTTGAAGTATGTTTCACACCCTCATTACAGTTCATATTTAGCTCCATGTGACCTTTTCCTTTTCCCATAATTGAACAAACACTTTCGTGAAAGGCATTTTTCATCGTCAGAAGCAGTGGTGAAGGCTGTGCAAGCGATTTTGAAGGACCTTTCAAAAATTCGTTTCCAGCATACCTTCGAAAGCCGAAACAGATGCATTGCATTACAACGGGGACTACTTTGAGAAAGGTTATCTTAATTATGAGGAAGAGTAGAGGTATATTGTCAAAAAAATTATGATCACTCCTTATTTAATAGCCATCGTACTTACAGGATGTAATAAAAGGCCTGTACTAATTTTGGGACGAGCTGATTATGGAAGAAGATCCACTTGTTAAACCTTCATTTTCCGATCATTACGTGCACCTAAGCTAACATCATCCCACACCATTACTGTAAGTGCTAAAAAGACAGAATATTTTTAAAAATATCCTTTAAAAAGACAGAATATTTTTAAAAATATCCTTTAGGAAACATCTGGTTTAGGAATTTGTAAATTAAGCACTTGGATCTTAAGTGCAATTCAATTACCTGTTGACTCAATCAATTAACCTGCACTGCCTTTAGCAGTGAAAAGTAATCTCTGGCATGTTATGAAAAGTTCTAAATAATTTATACGCTTTTAAAGAGCAGGCTCATATGAGTTAAACTCAAATATTATATGTTGCAATGCAAATATGATTCAATCCAATAAGGGAATTTTGAGGGAGACAGTAACCTCTAGGGTTGTTTAGGAATTAGGTTTCCTCTTCACCTGCGTAGATTTTTTTTTTTTTTTTTTTCCTGTATGACGTTCCTTGAACCAGTGGGAGCATCCCAGGGCTCTGGTTTATGATGGAAGGTGGTATTTTTTTTTAATTTGGTTTATTTACGGACGCTCTTTAACATCTCAGGTCTTCAGTGTCCCATTCAATTCAAGGCGTGAAACGGCCGACAAATTTTGCTCAGAGGTCTCTTCATTCAGGCTTTGAGGTTCTTTATCGTGCCGTAAATGTACGACATGGGACCCACGGCTTTACTTCCCTTCCGAAGTAAGTCATATTAGGATTTTTACGCCCGAAAAAATCCATCGACCCTGGTCAGGATCCACGAGCTTGGGTTTAGGAGGCAAGTATGGTTACTACTACAACACCTGGAAGGTGATAGTATATTTCGTGGTAGAAACTTGATCGACATTTGGTGTTGTATGGGAATTCGCATTCAGGAGGTCCCGGGTTTAAATCCATTGTGGCTGGCCATTCTGACCTTCCCCCCCCCCCCCGCCTTAGATTTTTCCTTTCTATGAATTTTCCGCTCTCCCATTTAACATTTTATCCCATTGGTTACAGGATCGAAAGTGTCAGGGCGAGTTGGACTGGTGCAGTGTGACATTTGGAAAGGTTTCTGCCGTGCTTCTAGTATGTAAGCGACTCTTCTGAAGAGCTCGAACTTCCTCCACCGTCGTCGGATCTTCTAGGTCTGCAAACTATGTTAGGAACCCCTTCTACGTCCTTGCGTCGCAGTTCGATATCTCCCTTGCCCGTGAAGGTGCCCCCAGGGGCGTAGGCACAAACGGCAGCCCTTGAGCAAGGCTGAAGTAGCGAAATATTCTCCTCTGACCCTTACAATCCCTTAGAATGCATGGGATACAAATATGTGTGAACGGGAGGAGGCATTTTAAATACACTACAATGAGAATGAAATTCTGAACATAACATGACTTCCTAAAACAATAGTTAAGACAGAAATTTGTTGTAAAATTTTACCTTGAAGTAAATAAATAAAGATGCACTATGTTAGAAGAATTCGTTGTTATGTGTAAATTTGCTTCACAGTGACAGAGAATATTATTTGCAGAGAAGGTATGCTAACTCGTGTACTCCCCAGCGTCAACAATTTAAACACGCGAACTAACGCGTCGCTATTCACCGCTCAAAACTCCCAACTCGAGCCTCTTGGAACACTACAACCCAATTATATGTGAATCGCAGTATATACATTTGAAGCATTCTCTTTCGAATGGTGTATAAATTGTTTAGAGTTTTCTTAATATTGATCTTATAAGAGATGAAATAAATGTCATTTCATGGTTATTCACTGAAATAAAGCTGCACAGAAGTAAAAGTCTACTGAACAAGGCAAACAGCACTACAAAAAGCATTTTATCACATGATCACCTTTAGTATATACGTGTATAAACAATTACAATGAACTGGCTTAATTATGAGAGTAACTGAATGAGTGAACAAGTACTTTAAGTTATAGAATTTTACATAGAAATTCAAGTGTTAATTATATTTCGATCATTGGTCATTAACAAGTATTTTCCAATAGTAGGCTTAAATATGAACTTTCCTTCTCTTTTGTGTAGAACTCACGTGTAGTTTAGTTATAGCCAAGTGTTAATTATATTTCGATGATTGGTCATTAACAAGTATTTTCCAATAGTAGGTTTAAATATGAACTTTCCTTCTCTTTTGTGTAGAACTCACGTGTAGTTTAGTTATAGCCAATGACTATGTGTGTGTGTGTATGTGTGTGTGTGTGTGTGTGTGTGTGTGTGTGTGTGTTAAGATTATTTCTTTTTAAGTTTAGGAAAACTGGATGGGACACATTCATTATGAAAATATGTACTTTTGGAAAAACTTTGGTTAGTTTTTGAATAATACTTAGGAGTTACTATAATTTGCCTTTAATCATAATGTTAAATATGAGTACACGCATTTTTAAATTACTTTTATTTCTGTTCCCCTCAGAAAGCCTGTATAAAACCACTACTTTCAGGAGCACCTTTTGTGCACTGTAATAGTACATGTCAGGTCCTTTGGAGCAATCAGGACATAATCTGTACAAACGCGTTACATAATCTGTACAAACAATATAACACTTCTGGAGTCTTGATTTTTTAAAATTCCTGAACCTTTGGAACAGTACTGAATTCTCCAGAGAATACTAAAACCTCTGTAACAATGCAGAACCTTTCAGAACGTCATAGAAACTTCTGGAACAATCTATGGCCTAAACAATATCAGCAAAGCAACCCACCTATCGTGGATTTGATTGTATCAGCAACCAGAGAGTGCGGTACCGCCAAGGATTTTCTACTAGATAATTGTTATGTAAAGAATAGAGTGAACGTGATTTTTAGGAGTTTACAATATAAAATACGAATTTAGTACTGCGTTCGGCTGAATACTAAACTAGAAAAATTGAATGAAGTGTCTTATTTTTTCTCTTTCCTTCCATATTAACTTTCATTAAGAAATGCCTATTGTTACACATACTACCCGTAAATTTTCAAACGCTTGGCAAATTGGACAGTCACGTGAAATGCCTAGAAAGACGCTATCTTCAAAAAGAAAGGTAACAGATTAATTATTATTATTATTATTATTATTATTATTATTATTATTATCATCATCATCATCATCATTCACGTGTATCTTACTGGAAACAAAACTGTTTAAGAAAATGTGGTTGCATTAGGATTTGCGATAAGTCATGGATTAGACTCTTGATTCGAAGACACGGAATTTTACGGTAGCGGATATAAAAAACTATATTATTACTGGTACAAGCGGAAGAATCAAAACACTAGTGAAAAAAAAAACTGAATTCCAGGATACAGAAATCAAATCTGTAATCTTGAACATCTCATCCTTCGGCAGAGGTGAAACGGATTAGTTGCAGTAGTTAACCTGCTAAATTAGAAAACACTTCTCTCCGAGAGCCTTCTCGAGAAGGATGAACGAAGCAATTCATTACGCCAAGCTGCCAACTATTGAAAATAATCCTCTGCGTTACATAATATTACTGGAGAAAAATTTAGGCAAACCATGATCAAATTCTCAATAGACTATTTCTCAATTCGTCTAACTTGGTTTCAGCAGCAGTCAAACAAATATTTTCTCAATTTAATGCAACTGTATCTAATGGTACATTGGAATCAGCTGATGCCATACTTATTGGTATTTTAGTAACAGATAATGTAGTACAAAACCAATAGTTGTTCCATGAATTGAGGCAGGAACCGGATTGGAAATGGGTAACACTGCTATCCAGAAATGGAAATCTAGCAACAAAAGTAAAATAATGTGTTTAGCGTCAAATACTGAACAAAACATGAATCATATTTTTGGAGTGGAGAAACAAGAACTTTTCTACAATCCCTACAGACAACATGTTTTCAAGCTGGTACTGGAAGTTTCTTTTTCTGTACATTAATATATATTAATCCTCAGCGATTTCAAACTCAAGCTCAATGGACAAGTCTGAATATGATGATGAGTTTGCTAGCTATACTAATGTCGACATTACAGGCGAAATGATCACTTTTGACGTGACCAACTGAATCAGTACTAACCGTGCAATATTTACATAAAATGAAAATCCCCATCGCCTATTTCAAAATTTAATCTCCTCTTTGAGCCAGGTGCAATTCCTTAGATACCTTGGATGGACAGTCATTTATGGTATCAAACGGTGGATGGTTATAAGACAATTTCCAATGAAGACAAAAGACAATGTAGGGATAAGGGATATGTGCATATTATATTACAATGATTTTTTCAAACTGCACTTGTGATTACTGTGCCTTTAAATGATCTGATGCGTTGAAATGCCTTCAGCAAACTCAACAGTTGCCAAAGATACTCCGAAGAAGTTTACTCGCCATCTGTGGCACTTTAGCAAACAGCGTTGACGTTGTTTTGTTTGATAAAATAAAAGACAGCAATACATACAAAAACCAAAATGATTCAATAACCCCAAAATTGGATTGTGAGTAATACTCAAAGTGAGGCCTGTTGATCTTGGAGATCTTTTTGGACAAATTTTTTTCAGCCAAAACGATTTTTCGATTTTGACTCGAAAATCATAAAATGATATCCCTAATTCACACCTTCTAATGGGAACTACACAACCACGGAACAGTGCCATCAATTGCGTTGACGATACAGCAGAATATGATACCGCTATCTATTACACGCACAAGCAATTCCTTCAGCAAGTAGTCATCAATCGCTGGAGCGGATAACCAGAATTTGCAAGGGGACACATCATATTCTTACGTTGTGTAAGTGTAAGAAAACTTGAAGAAAACAATACATATGTAAAAACGGATTCTTGCAGAAGTTAGGGCAATTTGCAAGAAAATCTTCTGGCAATCGTGTTCCAGCTAGAGAAAAATTTCGCTAGCTTGTTAAAAAGTAACACGAGAAGGAATTTCTCAGGCAAGAAACGTCTGAAAACCGCCATTTCCTTACGGAAGAAGAATTAAATGACGTAGATGAACGACTGGAACACAACTCCAGAAAATGCTTCCTCCAGTTTGCTCCAGATACGTGTTTTAAAATGCTCAGCACGAAATGTCACCAAATTACTTAAATTAAAACCTTATAAAACAACCATGGTTTATGAATTGCAATCGCATGACCACACAGCTAGAGTTCGGTTTTATAATTGGATATTGGAGAGTATTGCCACTGGTAGAGTGATTATGGAATTTATCATTTGCAGACAAAGCTTAGTTCGAATTGCATGGTGCATCATCTCACGAAGCAACCAAATTAGAACTCACAAAAATCCGATATTGTGCATGAAGTTCCGCTCCACCCTGAAAAAAATTGGTGTGATCTGTTGTGAATGGGCAAGAACAACGAGCTAATTTTTATGAAGGCACTATCAATGGTAAAAGATATCTTTCTCCTAACAATTAGCAAACACTGAATGCCAGCAATCATTCTTACAGCAGGATCTGCTACTGCACACACTGCTCACGAATCACGTAGTTGTGTTGCAAAGATTTTTGAAGACAGAAATATCAATCATGCGTTTTGGCTAGCTTGCAGCCCCGGTCTGACGCCTTTTGACTTAAAAAACAAAGTGCATTAGTATTGCCCGCATACAAAGGAGGACCTAAAAGAAAATAACAGGCGAGAAATTGCTAAAATCATAATTAATAGGAATTTCCTACGCAAATTCAGCAACGTATTGCTGCTGCGGAGCATCATTTTCAACATCTCTTCTAGCTTAGATTACAGCTTATTATTACAAATTTTGAATACAGTTCACTTTATGTTTTCAATAATAAATTTACAACTAATTATAAAAGTACTAACTTAATGCGTGGCGATTCTATTTCTCTTTTTCCGGATGCTACAGCTGTATTTCGCAGGTAAACACTCGCACTCAGGCGGCCCGCAACTCAAAAAAATAATCTCACTGAACTTAAAATTAACACTATGCTAGCTCGCTCGGTCGCTGCCTAAAACTAAACCTAACCTCTTGTTCATAAATAATATCCTGACCTAAAGACTAAAATGTTTAAGAAGCTAGATGAAAAGGGCCATGAAGTACAAAATTGCATAAAAGATGATACCACGACAACAGCCCGTTGTAGATTCACTTCTGTTCGTCGCATTAACAGAAAAATGCCCCCGGTTGTACACGGAATCTCTCAAATGTATGGCATGACGATAATATAATATTTAATTTCTGTGTGATTAAATGCCTTATTGTCTGTGGTAGCAAGCTGTTGTTAAATAAGGAGAACGTATATTGCGCTGTTGAGTGTATTATTTTAAGTACCCCACTTAAAATGAAAGGATGAAATGAAAGCGTTAAGTTCATTGCCTGCAAATCATTTAGCTGCTAAGGTTTTGTTCCAAGCACGTGCACGGTGGAAACTTTTGGAGTAGGAATTATACTGTTGTACAGACAACAAATTACATTAATTGACCGTGAGCTCTAAATGTTACATGACGCTTTCCAGGAGGGAAAACTACCTGCTATTCTCCTCCCAGGCATTGTTGTCTCGCCAGGAATCTAATTCAACTAAACTAATTGGCAAGCCTAATGAATATGTAATAGAGGAGAGGATTCCAAAATGTTTCCGCATAATTATATTGCTTATATACGCACACAATGTCCATAACTTTACATTGAATACATTTTTCCACATCCTATAGTCCTTACTTGCTTAAAATAGAATCATATGGATACATAAATAAAGGAGATAGGTTCAGTCCGAAAAGAAACTCTCCGTTTTAGCGATCACGGTTAATCCCATCGCAACGATTATCAACAATAAAAACCCTGCCCACATAGTGCAATAATCATCTGCTAACCCTTTTGCAACCAAATTCATAACTTGTATCTAATCACTATTAAAGATAATCCGATCTCTTGTATAACGGAACTATTATGTTAACTATTGATGTAACTCCTTGTTAGACGTTAAAGTTTTATATTTTCGATAGGAAACAAGACTTGTTTACATACCCGTGTTCTCACGATGGCTTTCATGTTGCTGGAGCTCTCCGCCGATCACACTCAGTTTCGAAACTGTACAAACAAATTTACTGACGGAGCCCGGCTTATGTATCGACGATACGGTGGGGACGAAGATCAGGGTCGCGGTGTGAGTGTATGCCTTTTTTTTTTTTTTTTTCCTTGCTCTTTTTTAAGGCGGGAAATATGTTCAACGGTCTTGTCCGATTTCAGGATAAGATTTAATGTATGCAAATGCATTTCAATGAGTGATTGGGCATATGCGACAATTCTGCTTCTAGATGTTTAGGAAAGAAATTATTATTGTTTATATTCCAGAATAGGACTTTATTCTTGATTAATATGATTCATCTCTTATTTATATTACACGTGACAATGAATGTAAAAGAACATGAAAGAATTAATTGGATGGAATATAACTAAATAGATACACAGTCAAATATATTGCTATGCTATGAGTTTATGATGTTCTCATATGTATTACAGAACAACATAAATTGTGAATAATATGAAAAACTATAAATAAAAACTAAAGAAACAAGTTTAAAGCTAAAGAATTAAAACTAAATCTAAATATGTACTGGTAACAATGTTGCTAATTACATAGTAAGTATTTATTTGTATAAAAAAGGATATAAAAGTAATAAATTCGAAAACAAATGCCGTACACGAATAGCTTTAAAGAATCATAACAAAAGAACAACAAAAGTTTACATATTCTAATTCTGCTTAAACACCAATGAAAACCACAAAGAATTATCAAACTGCCATCTATGGGAAAAGCTTGAATCAAAAGGCAATACGAACTGTTAAGGTTAAGGTATAAATGAGAATTGCAAACAAAGAGCAATTATAATGCTGAAATGAAATGAAAATAATAGGAATCTCTGAAGTATGAAGTAACCTTATTCATCCTCCTGTGCAAACCTGACACAGGTTTAGTGATAGGCTACCAAGCATACCTTCCACGTTGATTGTCTAAGGTATTTCCTTAAATTCTCTGCGCCAAACTTGTCCTTCAGGAAGTGTTTGTGGAAGAAGATTATATTACTACTGGGCTTTAGCTCTAAATCTTGTCCGCCCACTCAGCGCTTTATGTACCCCAGCCCCAGCTAGCGGGGTCCGTGCTTAACTCTGCTTTATAAAATGTGTGTGCAATATTATCTTATAGAAGATGCTGAAATTGGCATCCATTGTGGGTTAAATAGGCATTGTAACGAGAAAACACAATTTGGTAGCACGATTAAGTTTGGCCATCGTAATGTTTCTGATTTCATTGCTAAAGTTATTCGTTATATTCAGACCCAAGAAATACTGATACTATCTGGACGAACGCACTAAAAAAGCATGAAGCAAAGTTAAAAAACTAAGAAGAATTTATCAAAGATCGTAATTGCGGAAGAAAGGGAGATAAACCTAAATAAATATAGAGAAGTCAAAAAGAAACAAGGAAAAATTCATGGAAAACTTTCGTAGAAAAAGAATTAGATACCAATATATGGGGAATGCTCTATAAAATAATTATGGAGAAAATTAAAAAAAAAACAGAAATTCTGAACACATTAAAAAAATGACAACGGATAAATGATTACAGATTTGAAAAACTCGGTAAATGTTCTTTTGGGCAAGTTACTTCCCCAGGATGACCAAGAGTACAGATAATGCTCTGCATATTCAAAAAATACTAGATACGAACACCATATATAGAAATACACTAATCTACCCCTTTGATATTTTGGAAATTAAACTAGCCATAAACAAGCTTTAAAAAAGCAGCATGGTATAACCAATGATGGCTCTGATAAATTTGGAAGATAAAATTACACGGTTCCTATTTTGACTTTTTAATGGTTGTTTATGGAAAGGGAGCTATCCCTATTGCTGGAAAGCAGCAAACGTTATTATCTTAAAGAAAAGTTCCGACAAGGATACTAAGGAACCGAAATCATATAGACCTATATATTTCCTAAATACTCTTGGTAAAAGTTTAGAAAAACTCATTTGTAAAAAATAAAGAATTTAGGATCATGACAGGCACGAACAACAATTCATTCGGCTTTAGAAGAGAAAAGTCGATACAGGACGCCATAAACCATCTATTGGAAAAGGCAAATAGCTCAAATTCAAAATACTTAATTGAAATTTTAATAGACATTTCTGGTGCTTTTGATAATTTATGGTGGCCGGTACTATTCGAGAGTTTACGAGAAAAAACTCTTCTAAATGCCTATACGCAATATTAATGGATTATTCCAAAGACAGAAGAGTCCAGTAAAAGGTACTGAAGAAACAATTAACAGAGATATAACTAAGGGGTGTCCACAAGGTTCGATTTTAGAACCAATTTTTTGGAATATAATTTTGGAGACTCTTAGATGAACTAAATAACAACGAAAATGTGACAAACACCATCGCTTATGCAGACGACGTTTTATTCCTAATAGAAGGGAACAATAGAGCAAATATAGAAAAAAATATTTACCTAACTAATAAAATGCTCCCGGAAAGTAATATTAAAAGAGGTCCTTGTATAAAATACAACAATCAAAATATAAAACGCAAAAAGAAGCAAAATATTTGGAAATTTATTTAGAAAATTTAGAAAATAAATTTACTGAATACCTGGGGGGGGGGGATCCGAAAAAAACATGATTAAATTAGCTATATTAATTCAGTTAAATTTTAAAACTCCATTAAACACCATATCAACATACCATGCCAACATTTTTGCTTCAATAATGACTTACGGAGCAGAGGTGTGGGTTTTGGAGATGAAGGATACAGAAATAAAAACTTAATAAGAAGATCATAAAGGAATGTGTTGTTAAGATTTACAGGGGCATTAGACACCTCATCTACCATGGCCCTTTTGGTAGTTATAGGAATTTGGCCAATTGATTTATTAATTAAATTAAGAGGATTTGTTTATTGGTTGAAGAAATGTACCTTGAAGAAAGTAAATTTAATAATTGGCAGTCAATGCAACAACCCAGAGGAAATAAAAACTAAAAACTCAAATTACAATGGCAGCACGAATGGGAAAATTCAGAGGCAGGCAGGAGAACCTTCAATTTATTTAACATCTTTGAGAGATTAAGGTTAAAATTCATACAACCTACTAAAGGCATGAGGCCATGGACCTTGCAGAACTTATTGAAAAAAAAATTAACAGAACACAGGACGATATATGTAGACTTTGCAAAACACAGGATAATCCTGAGCACGTACTATTTGAATGTACAAGCTATCTAGAAAGGTGAGAGAAGAAAGAGAAATGTTAAATGGCCACCAGGGAGCACATATACTTAGAAATGTATAAATCCCTTGAGTAGATTGCACTCAAAACAAGTAATCTAGCACGAGAAGAGGTGATACCACAAGAACAGATAATAAGAATTAAGGAAGAGGAAGAGGAAGAGGAAGAAGAAGAAGAAGAAGAAGAAGAAGAAGAAGAAGAAGTAAGAAGTAAGAAGATCAGAACGCATACAAAGACAAAGACAATCCCGAAACGCAAGAATAGAAAATATACAAGACAACTTTATTAATCAATAGGAAGAGACTGGTAGATGAGAAGATGGTGAGGAAGAAGGGAGTGGTGAAGGAGAGGAAGAAATTTAAACTTATAACAGACGGAAATGTTTTTGGACTACAACCGGGGGAAGAGAATGGGGAGGAAGGAGAAGATTTTTACCTATAAGTGGTGAAAACGAAAAATTATGCAAATTGCAAGAGGAACTTCGGGCGAGTGTAGACAAATAACAGACAGGGGGTAGAAGAAAACAGAGAAGAGTATATCGATGAAGAAGAAGAAGGAGGAGGAGAAGAAGAAGAAGAAGAAGAAGAAGAAGAAGAAGAAGAAGAAGAAGTAATAATGGGGTAATAGAAGATTAATTGAGCTGGCAGATATAAGTTAGATAGTTAGGGTGAGGAAAGTGCTGGTTACCAGTACCTTACCGTTTAATTTCCAATGGAATATTTTAGTGTGGGTAGATAGCCTGGCTACCAATTATTGGTTGTATATACTGGCTTCCAGTAGAATTGTAATTTTGTATAATTTAGTAATTTTTGTAACTTTGTAATTCCATTTAATTTAGTTTTTAGTAGTGAAATGTTTCATTTTATTTTAAGTTATATCTTTGATTTGTTTATATAATTATAGATTTAATCTGTATAAATATTCAGTATCGTGGGAAGAGAAATTTAATAAATGATAAAATTTGAAAATGCACGTTTCGGTATAGGCAACAAGGTGCCGGGACGGAGTATTGCAGGTTTTATTTTATTTTATTTTTTGTCCCTTATATTCAACTCCCACTTGTTTTGCTATCGAAAATACTTTTGTTGGGTTAAATTTGCAATGGTTTCATGTGTTTTTGTGTCGCAGTTTTGTGCACAGTAATCTGAATTAGTTCTGGATGGAAAAAATTGATTTGGAAAGCTCCGAATACATTCTACGTTCACACGATCAGCTGATTCGTATTTGAAATAACATTAACACATCAAAATGTGTTGCTCTAAAGCCTACTGTCTAACCATTGTTGCAAATGAATGCATACTACAGAGAACGACAAAAAACGATATTCAAGAAGATGGCGAAGGAGCGCAGTGGAGATGGAGAAAGCAAGAAATGATAGAAAGGTAAACATAGCAATTCGATTAATGGTAGAACAAATATAAAAATCACAAAAAACAACTCTTTTGAAATGTTCAAATTATAGTGAATGTTATTTACATTCTGGGGGAAACTGTTGATGCTTATACGAATGCAATGCGAATAGTATGTGGTAACAATTCCAAAACTAAAATTGTTATAAAGTAAACCATATAATCATCGCTGCGAATGAATATATACTGTTGTGTGAGTTGCAGAAAGCCAGTTAAGAAAGCGATGTTCAAGGACATGACAAAGGAAGCAAAGTGGAGTTGGAGAAAGCAAGAAATGGTAGAAAGGTAAACATAGCAAACCCATTAAAGAAGGAGGAAAAAGAAACACATATACACAAAATTCAGCTCTTTTAATGTATTGTTTACATTAAAGCGAATGTTATTTATTTTCTTGGGGAAACTGTATACTAGAGCAATGCGAACAACAGCGATATAAATTATACAAAATAATGTGGAAATATTCAACCATATTTTAAAAAAGTCAACATATTTTTGTGAAAATATATTTTCTCATTTGAACATTAAAAATCAAGACCAATTCATTAGAAATATGCAAGTATATTAAAAGATTGGTAAATAAAAGCGCAATGTGAAATTCTGCATAGACTCATTGTAAATTTATCTTCAAGGAGGTTTTTACAAATGTATTAGAATACTCTTGCAATTGAGCGCACGCGCACACACACACACACACACACACACATATATATATATATAAAATAAGGCATCAACCACATTGTAGTTAATTATATTTATATGCATATGCATATACTCATACATGGTTTTATTCAGATGATTGTACCCTAACGACTGTATCCAGCTGCCTAATTTCAAAGACTAATATACAATCTATTGTGTAACGCTCTCCCAATTATTATAAAATTATTACCTTCCGATGATATAAAAGGATTCAGATCTTCTCTTACATAATGTGTGGAATAAGATTTATTATTGCATTAACGAATTTACAAATAAAGAATCGATATGAAATTATTTACTAATATATTATGAAATGTTTCATGTATATTATATGATGATGTATTTAACATTTTTGTTATTAAATTTCCTTTTATTCCGTTTCTCAAGCAACAAATTCGTCAGCTTCATGTGATAATACTTATTAGTAATTGTCACAAAAGAGCATTCATTTCTGGTACTTTTACCAGTGATTATGCTTTTGACACAAAACATTTCACGGAATAAAACTGTCATTTATTCTACAGTAAACAAATGACGTGTTTTACAGTCACTTATGACTGAGAAGGAGAATGTTTGTACCTATAGCATTTTTAAGCGAACATAATACCTTTACAGCCAAACAGTTGTAAATTATATCTATGCTGACTCATAAATGATTCGCAAAAGAGAAGTATGACAGTTAATTTGGTCCTATTAAAAACTTATTTTTACCTGGGAACATGGGCACATTGGTTCCTCTTCGGTTGTCATTGGTAATAAAAAATAAAACTTAAGAAATAACTCGTAATATAAATGCGTTTACTCTGCATATAAATGAATATCTACAATTTTTGATTCGATTGTTTCCTAATCGTATACAGGTTTACCAATATTTTTATGTAATTAAAATTCCTAAACTACTAACAGCAACACGTTCCATATATATATTCAAACGGTATCTCTTCAGCCTACGAGTTTTTTAAAGTTGCATTTTGCCAACAATGCTGTGGTTTTCAGATGTTCAGTGCGTTTTTCGAACAAGGTGTCAGGATTATAATTCCCAAATAGGAAATGATTTTATTTATTCTCAGAATGGGGTGCTAGAAAAACAGAGTCGTGTGCTTTCATTCTATTAATTATAAGGAAGAAAAGCGCGCATAGCTATAGACATAGAGGTTGCAACCCATTCAATACAGAATCTGTTCACAGATTATTTCTTATTTTCTTATGCACAACACGTGGCATGTGTCATATATGCATTTAACGCTATTAATTGTTGCATCTTGTACGTTTCAAATTTTCCTGATTAACATTGATGGTCAAAAGTGAAGCATTTGAAAAGGAATAATCACTGCGGTTAAATAGGATACCTGTTCTCATATTCCTCCGTCTCTAGCTAGCGCAAGCCGATTTTCACATATTTACAGGCGAAGCCGTGTAATGAATGTAAAGTTTCTTTCGCGGATGAATATCACACTATTTCTCTGGCTTTTAAAATTATTTAGTTCATAATCCATCCATTTGGAAGGGTTATGACATATTATGTAAAAATAAATTAAAATGAAAACAAAGAAACATTCAGCTGTTACTGCGGTTACACCAATGCAGTAGGTCAATTCAATTTCTTGAGCGAGAAAATGTCACTAAGCCTGTTGACAATGAGTCACCTAAGTGTCACATGAAAAAATAACAACGATTTTGACATCTGCTGTTATCCATGTGCTATCTACTAATCCTTAAGATCGTTTATATTTTCGCCATCTGTTCTGGCCATTATCTTGGTAAAAGGATCCATGCGTCATTTATGACATAGCTCACCCATAAGTAACCGTAAATATGAGTACTTTTTGCTTTAAAAAAATAGGAATTTCTTTTAGGGCGTAGAATCTGAAAAATAGCATAAATACCTACAACTAACCCAGGACGTAAAATTACCCTGAACATAATGCAGCGTTGGTCCTTGCAATTTCATGGTCTAAGGATAAGCTAAAGGTAGATTAGTTACGACAGAATTTGACATAAATTATATTTTTTCGAAACAGGGCTAGTCCTAGGCATCGGAGCGCTGCTTTTACTTCTATATGCAGCATTTTAATATTTCCATTAATGCCGTGCAAAGTTAGCTTCATTTACCAACTGCTGTTTACTGCGATTGTCTAAAATTGTACCTACTTTCCTACATTTACCTATCTGTTTTTCTCAAAAATGTTGCATATTTCCTTTCCGAGGCTAATAAAATTTATAAGTTTTCGATAAACACATTAAACACAGAATTATTTATGCTCTTCTTTGTTAGTGGACCTGCAATGTACTGCATAACCACTACAAATACCTTCATCCTAACAACGATCACAATAACGGTATGTTTCGCTCGCTCTCGGCCAGTAGTTTTCCTTACAACTGTTGAACTAATAAACGTAATTCAGTGACATTTTATAAGGAAATGATTTCTTAGTGCATGAAAAGCATGATGATTTCATAGCAAGCGTTTGAAAGTGGTTGTCATTAACATCAAGGTACCCTGGACACGCTTCCCTACCGCCACGGGTGGCCGAGGTCGTTAAGGCACGGACTCGTGAGCGGGAGGTCTGCGGTTCGAATCCCGCCAGGACCGTCCTCCCTGACTGGGGTTTTTTCCAGGTTTTCCTCAGTCTTCATAACTGGCAAATGCCGGGGAGGTACCTAAACTTAGGCCTGGAACGCTTCCTTCCTTAAAAAAAAAAAAAAATATCCTTTCCCAATTTATCATTTCATCTCATGTATCACCAGTGTCCACCGCCTGTGGTGCCTCAGTAGTGAAAACGGGCGTTAAACACTACTCAAAAAAAAAAAAAAAAACGCTTCCCTAAGTTATGAAAGATAACATTTGGGGACTGACACATGTATACCAGGTCGCTAAAATACGAACGTGTGAACCAAATTCTGAGGAATTCAATTCCCTCAAGATTATCTTCCCTGACTAAGACTCATTCCGGGTTTTTCTCAGTTCTCATTAATGTGGGAAGGTATCCCAAACTTATCTGCAAGCTTCCTCCCCCAAAAATGTATTTTCTAATTTATTATTTCAACTGATGCATCAGTGTCTACTGCCTACAATGCCACACAAATAGTAAAAATGAGAGTTAACATTATTTTAGAAAAATACACCGGGAATCACAGCCTCGATTTCATGCCGTATTTTTCTTGCAGTTCCCCGGTGCACGTTTACTTTTAGTGTGCTAAATTGAAAGGAATTTGGTGGGGAATGATCAGGAGACCTCGATAGCTAAAATTCTTTATAAATGACACCATCTTCAAAGGAGACATTTCAGGCGTGCTGACATTGGAGATTTAGCAGGCAGCACTACTCTGCCGAAAACAACTCACAAACTAATGGAAGGTTTCCATGTAGACTGCAGTATCAACCGTTGTATGAAGGAGATGGGATCAAGGGACAATCAATAATGTAGTGCCGTGACAGAGCACAACACATCAATTTTTGTTTTTTCAAACAGCTAGAACCAATGGCAGTAATTGAATCCCTTCTCTTCGATTTTTGCATAACAGTAACATGATATGCAAGCATATTTACTCCCCCTTCCTCTCCCAGCTCGTTATGTGTTAGTAGAAACTCCGGCTCCTGTAACAGTTTTTACATCGACTTTTGAGGTCTACATTTTTTTTTATCCCACCTGCTACGTTGCTTCTGGCAATTTTGGATGTTCTCCAACAATGTTCCCGTGGTTTACGTTTCTTTAACATTTACTGAACGAAGGATTCTATTAGTGATTTCTGAATACCAAAATTGTCTTTGTCAACGTATGGCTATTGACAATCCCATAACACAATTACCATGATCGAATGCATCACACTGCTACCGAGGACAGCGAACGTGTAATGGGCCTTCAGTTAGAGATTAACATCACTCGCTCTTTCGTAAATATGACTGTTATCACGAAGGTATGTTCTAGTCAAATCTCACTGAAATATGTTCATTAGTTTGAACACTATAAGGAAAAATCGGAGGCCGAGAGGGAGTGAAACATTAAAATACTTTCGCTATCGTAATCATTAAGTGGATTTTTAAGGATTCATTACTTCAAGTTATCAATATGGTGAATATGAACTTTTCTTATAAATACTAAGATATTAGGAATGAACAAACTGCCTTATTTTTATAGTCCTGCAACAGAAAAACAACGATGCAATTATACATTTCCTAATTATTATCTATAAAAATATTGTATAGCCACAAAGCAAAAGCACAGTTATAATACATTATCAGCAGCACACAACCACACTATTTTACATTCTTTTATTTTGTTGTTTTCTTATATTTATCAGTTTGAACTTTAGTTGATGCGCGTTGTTGCAGTAACATCGATTTTCTTATATTTCCAAGTCACGAAATTCATTACAAAAAATCCATCACGTAAGTGCTGCGCAAACTAAGCGAATTCCTCGCCAGTTGAATAATTTTAATAAAAATTAATATAATATCCAAATTAGGATATGTTAATTAATGAAATAAGTTCTTGCATTACTGTGTGGTATTCGGAGAACAAAATTAGAATTCTTGCAATCTATAAGTATTACAAAAGAGAATGTAATTTTCAGAATAATAATACTAACAACACTTATTATTATATTATTATAATAATAATACTTATTATTATTATTATTATTATTATTATTATTATTATTATTATTATTATTACTGTTGTTATTATTACTGTTGTTGTTGGGATTAAACCACAAGAATTAATTGTATACTATTAATTAAATAAAATATATGACCACTGATAGGCAAATGGTATTTTTAAACATTTTTAAATGCAACCATGTTTATGATCTTACCCCTTGATATTTTCGCATTCACTTAAATACAGAAAAACAACAAAAAGTTTCGAGTTACATTCTGTATTTAAGAAGATGATGTTCATATATTTTAATACAACAAAAACATGTTGCTATTTAAAAATAGTTTCAATGCACTAAGCAAATATACGAATCAACAAAGAGCAATCGAACGTTTCATGAATTTTCATTGGTTTTGAAATTTAATTTAAATGTTGTTGTAGTAAATAATGCAAACGTTTTCTGAAGCTTATTACAGAGTATTCTTAAATAGAAATATAATTCTCAAACATATATTAGATTAATATTTCACAGTTATAACTTCACAACGATGCTTAAATATCATATGCAAATACAGCTTATATGCTGAATTAATTTCTCATTTATTTTAAAACAATATAGAGAAAATTAAACGCAAGAGCACTTTTCTAAATTCTGGTTTTCAAATATACCTTTACTCCTAATGGTCCAATTTCCTAATTTTCAAAAACTATTTTCTCATTTATTTAAATGGTACATACCGAATTTTGTTGTGGAGAAACAAATATTGATGCCAATAGAGCGATTTTTAAATTTTGGTTTTCAGGTAACACCCATCTCCTTATCTAAGAGCCTGATTTCCCTGAGTTTCAGAAACAGTTTTTCTTATTCTATGTGAAGGCGTATACGGAGTTTCGTTAGGAAACAAACATTAATGCCGCTAGAGCGAGTTTTTAAATTTTGACCCGATTGCCAAGATTTTCGCAAATTATTTTTATAAATGGATTTAAAGCTTTTTTTTTTTTTTTGTTAGATAAAGCAAAAATAGGGGCCGATAGAGCGATTTGTTCAATTTTTTTTAAAAAAAATCGCTTTAGGTTAAACCCCTCCCCCTATGGTCCAATTTTTCTGGTTAACGAACTTGACGAATCGTTTGTTAATTGATGATTATGTGTCGAGTTTCGGTGAGAAAAAACAAAAATGTGACCGCTAAGGAGAGAACGAATACACACTCACACACACAAGCATATTTTTCTAAATATGTATATTTTAATTATTTAGGTTCCTTGTGGTAATGATCTATGCAGAACTGAATAGATTAGTACAATAGCAATAGCTTACATTCCCTCGGAATTCGCTAAAATACACCGTATTTTTCCAATTCGTTGATAGATTGTCAAAGAAACTAAGATATATATCTGCATTTTCACATAGGGGAAAAAAACGCGGTATTTAATTTACATCTAATTTATGTATGAATGTAACTGGGAGATCATTAAAATGATTTAGATAGATTAAGTAATTGAATGGCTGTTCCGGGCCGAATAGTTGACTACTTGCCTCTACCAAGGATTCAATCCTAGATTCTGCAAACCGGCTTCTGGCAGGTTATCTTCGGGTCAACAGGTTTCCTTCTGCAATTCATTCAGCCATTGCTCCATCATCATCTCACCCCAATCTTCATCTTAATCATTCAGGTGAATGTAGCCTTTATATATGAATGCATGCACATTTCAAATAGATTGCGCTACTGCTACCTGCCGCTCATATGTGGAACTTCAATGTTTGGTAGGCAAGTGAGTTGGTATTAGAACTCACTCACCGAGTATCCCATTCGGCTTAGGCGGCAACGCTTGGAACTCACATTCGGGAGGTCCTAGGTTCAAATTTCTTGAGAGGTGGAATTAATTAGATGACACCCCCAATAAATTGTAATTAACATATTAATTAATTTTATGTAACTTTCCTATTTTAATCATGATTGTAATGTCATTTTTGATTTCTTGTGCATATTTTGAAGTACTGTGTGTATAATGCTATTTTCTTACCAGCGTGAAAATACATCTTAGTGGCTATACAAAAAAAAAAAAAAAAAAAAGACCTGGCGACGAGAACAGAGAATCCTGTTGCCAATTGCAACAATATTTTGTATAGATGACCCCAAAGCCAAAACGGGAAACAGGCCGCTATTACTTGGATAATTTTAAAGCAGAGTAAGTGTTTCTTTTGTATATTGCCTGAGAGTTTTGGTATTATCATATTAGGTAAGGGTAGGGTAATAAACACATGCTAGTTACAGGGGTGAAGAGATATGGCGATAACCTTTCAAGGAAGATAACAACGGTGATAGTTGATATGCAGAAAGTCACATAGACATGGCAGCCAATAAGAGAGACCAGAAGGACATTATACTACTCCAGTATCCAATTCTTAGATGAAAGGAAAGTTTCTATATATTTGTAAAATAATATTTTGAAAGAATAAAGGTAGCGTCAGACAGACTGACCTACTCCCACGTTTACTTAAGCTTACTGTTTTGGGGCTCAGAAGCAATCTTTCACCAGTCCTTCGCCAATTTTTGCGGTTCTTGGTCACAGGCAGTTAACTGTTGTTAGTTATTACGGAACCAGTTGCGTGTTATATTTTGATCAGTCGTATTAAGTTTAGCATTGCAGCAATATCAGTTTTATTGAGTTAACAATAGGAAATTTCGGAGTTATCAAAGTGCGTCAGGGCGTCAGTGTATGATCGTCATAGTTAGTTAAAAAGTGGCACATCTAGCAGTTTAATTCTCCAAGGAGTAACGGTGCCTCTTTAAGTGGAACAGACTTTGTTAATAAACCGTGCTTCATCCCATAATTTCACAAATTTAATCATTCTCTTGTGAAGTTTCTGGTAAGCTCCTTTCCCTGTGATTTCCTAATCACAAAAATCTCAGTACAGAAGAATAGCGCCAGTCGGAGCAACGTAAATCAGCTGAAAATCATGGGAGAGAAAGGTAGAAATTATCATTATCATTGAGAACCAGTTAATCAAATAATCAAGTAGTCAAAAGCCTTCCATAATCTCCCTCCATTACCACACACCGCTTCGAAAAACCGCTGCATGACCTTGAATTTTTCCGTGGTTTTCCCTGCTGAAATGGGTCTTTACTTTCTACGAACTTTCCGCACTTTCAGTTCATATAATTTCATTTCATTGGTTCTGCTACAGACAAAAGTGTCAGGCGCTGCGTGACATTAGCATTAGAAAGATGTGGTATGAAAACAGCCGTCTGAGTATCTGGAACTCCTTGCAAGGATGCTCCAATGGTCGGGTGTTCTATCGGGAAATCATGTTAGGGACCCCGCCTACTTCCGTGCCTCACCATACGGTGTACCCCCCCCCCCTCATCCTCCAAGGTGTCCCCACTGGAGGCGTGGGTATAAACAGCAGCCTTTGAGCAAGACTGAAGTACTGAAATATTTTCTCCGACCCTAATAAGTCATTCCAATCCAACCATGCATGTTACTCAGGTAAATATTAATGTTAATTAGTATTTTCCATGAAATCATAATCAATTATCAGCACCGAGAACGCTTCAAATCTTTAATAAGAATGAATGCATTGAAACAAATAAATGAAAAAAAAAATCACGAATATGTTTGCATCTCTAAGTAATCTAGCCTCGAAAAAAGCAGTCAATGGAATCAAAACAAATTGATAAAGGCCGAGGAAAAAAGCCGCAATTGAAGTTTTCAGCCAAATGGCTTTATTCCAGCCTGAGTTATTCACTTTTTGCAGCTATTCATGGACAACCCCTTAGCCACTTAGCTAAGACGCAAACTGTTTGTCCTGAGCGTGAGAATAATGGGGATACACTTACGCAGCCGATAGTACCTCTCCAGAAGTTGTTTGGCTTTGTGACGTATGTGACGTCACGTTTCATCCAATGTTTGCACTATGTATGAAAGGAAATGGATTTACATTTTACTCGTAAAATGTAGGGCTGTCTCATGCATATTATTGGGAGAACACGAAGTTTCAAAGCGAATCTAAGACACCCTTAACTTATGATCACGGCGTTTCTGAAGGATATGCATGTTTCTTTGGACTTCAAATTAAATTAGTTATAATTAAGAACTCTTGAGAAGAACGGATTTTAGGAGCTTGAGATCATTTTGTCCTGCGGGCTGCGAATTCTTACCTTTATACTTAGGGAAATAATAGAAGAGAAGGTGATAATATGGCACCCAATATTGTTTCTGACTCTTTGAGGAGAAACCTTACCCGTTATATTTTCAAAACATACATTAGTAGAAACGAGATATTTTTGTATTACACATAATCATTTAAAGCACGTATACTAAGTAGTTATTTATATATTTTATTTATAGTAAAGATATGTAACTATTCTCTCACAACCAAATGTGTTGGAAATATAACCCGTCAATGTGTTAAGTACATTTACTGGACAGGAAATAAGACTAAATACGACTAAATTGAATGATTAAACTATAATTCTAAGTTTTTCTAATGCACAGACTTACCTAAAACTGCAAAAAAGATTAAAAACAGCCTTAAGGAGGAAGTCTATAGACCAATTTCACTATAATTTACAGTGATCTTAAATACAGTCTGCTCCTTCACATGCAGCACAGGCACTATGGCACAATATTTTCCCTGTTCTTCTCTTCGGTTATCTTCCAAAAATTTTCCATTGCAGAAAAAGTACTCTGCGTCCTCCTTATTTGGCGACTGTTTTCGGCCTCGGTGCTGTCAGTAGCAATGGAAGCATGATCATCAGAAACCTCAGATTCGTCACATTTATTATGAAGAGTTAATTTCATTTTTCGCTTTATTGTGTGCATCAGGAAGTGATGTTTGAGCAGGCCTATCTTTCTTGGTCCTGAGTTTCTTCTCCCCGTCTGCTAAATTCTTTTTATATGGGAAACTGTAATAATGACTACTGTAGATTCCTTTCGACCACGATTTGAGGTTTTGTTCTTTGGCAGAGGAACAGGACATATATGTTCAGGAGAAACATACCCGTTTAACACCTGATTTGGAAACAACATTAAGACTGACTTTAGCAGGTGTCTCATTTCGTTCAGCAAGTTGACAACCCATCAAATGAGAGTCTTCTGTAGTGAAACTATAACATTTACTTTCTATAACAAGCAGATACCCAGCAGGCTAAATTATCTTCTTTCCTAGCTTTTTAGATACTACATCGTCCTCGATGTCTCCGTTTCTGCAACCAAACGCCGTAAAGTTATCTTAGAAACTGAAAAAGCCCGAATCGCCTTTTTAAATCCCACTCTTTTGCCCCCGACGGCCTTAAGAGCTTTGATCATTACTTCTGGGTTCCACTGTTTTCTTTTCTTAGATTGCGGGGTATCTGCTTTCTAGGCATATGTAAAATAATAATTTCATCACCTGGTATTTAAAACAGCTGCATGTAATATGGCACCTCAAATATGGAGGTATGTCATATTACCATCAGCGCCATGTTATACAATAATTTACAAGAAATACATTGTCTACTAGCTATGCAGGATTTTAAGTTACATTATTAATAAAACTAGTTTATGTACTACATTTCTGGAATCACAGGATCCTCGATAGTAAACAAATCATGACGTAATATTGCAGTTCTTTACGTATAAACAATAACTTCAATAATCCATAAAACAAATGTCTATAATACTTGCAGGAAGAGCTCAGCAGCACAACTGGCGTGTTAACGGTCACGATAAAAATAGTTTAATAGATATCAGCACAATACAGGGCCAAAAAGTAGGAGTGCAATATTACAAATTACAGCCATATTACTACCTTCTCCTCTACATTATTCATAAAAGAAAACGTCAAAGACAACGAGAGAGAAGTTCTGCAAACCATTGTTACAGGAGATGAAACTATGGTCGTCTACTACGATTCCTTGTCCAAAAGAGAATCAATAGGGTGCGTAAACGCGGCCAAGCACCGCCTCTAAAGGCCAAGGTCACTCAGTCAACCAAGAAGATCATGGTCACAATCTTTTGGGTCTGTGAAAGAATATTCTTCATTGACTTTAAGGAGAGGAGCATCACAGTAAATGGGGAGTACTATGCTGGTCTATTGCACAGACTACGTGCTTCCATCAAAGAGAAAAGGCAAGGAAAGTTGAGTGGTGGTGTGCGTCTTCTTCACGACAACACATCTGTGTGCACAACTTTTGTTGCAAAGGAAGCTGTGAAGAAATGTTGCTTCAAGGAAACCGACCATCCACCCTATAGCCCAGATCTTGCTCCCAGTGACTACTTCCTCTTCTCAAAACGCAAGAAGGACCTTCGAGGAAGGAAATTTACGTGTGACGAAGAAGTGAGGAATGCTGTTTATGCCCAATTTGCAGACAAGATTTCTGCCTGTGTTGGGGGTGGGGATTGAAATGTTAATTCAAAGATGTGAAAAGTGTATTGCAATGACGTTAACTATTTTGAAAAGTAAAATATAATTTTGGTTTTTATTATGCCTAGAAAATGGTTAGACCGGAAACTTACGAACCTACCCTAGTATATGCCGAAGAGTGCGAGATCTCTATGAATACATATCAGCATCACCATAATCTACTACACAACAACAATAATAATAGATGTTATTCTAACAACAAAACCAGATATTTGTTGATTTTTCTAATTATGTATATTAGTGTTCATATAAAATACTTTGACATTGCCTTTGTACTGTAAATTGGAAAAATCTGGTTACCCTTTATGCGTCATCTAGATAAGTCGATCAAGAAAGCTCTGTTGATATTTTATCTTGTTCAAAAAGAAACATTAACACCCATAGATATGTCGAACCAAAACAATAAAAGAAGATGTTTAATAAAAGGATCGTAGCTTTTCCTGCAATTCTCCGAGTTACGTTAAAGTCAACAAATTTAAATGGATTGTTGACAAAGACTAGTTTTAAGGAATGAAAACTGAGCAATTAGAGTTTGTAGGAGTTGCATACGGAAGACTGACAATGTCTGCAACAGAGTTGAAATTTGGTAAAGGTGCAATCCGTTATAAATTTCTTCTGGAAAACAATTTTACATATAATCCCTTGTATAGCTCGAACATTTCCCCGCAATGGAAGGTTTAACTCCCTCATTTTGTAAACGATATCTTCCAGAGGGGACTCCGATTCGATTTTCAGTTTGGAAAATTTCCTGACCAAGGTATTTTCTTTACGGAGTGCCAGTTAACTTCATGTGCCAAAACGACCCGTAATTATTTGAATTTTTATTACATTAATTTTTCCTATTACCCATTGTAATCGACGCTTTTAAAGGCTAAGTAAATAAATTAAAGCCACTTAATTGGTCATGACACTATCATGTGATTGATATTTGCCTGCATCACGCAAGCATCATCTGGTTACCCATAAATTCACTACGTGACAATAGGCGTAGCAATGCCATCTGATGTTTTGCGATAAAAACTCAACGAACTGGGAGGATTCGTCATGATTGCAAATAAAAAAAAATAATAAAAAAAATTTTTAAAAAAAAGCGTTCGATGTGGGTTCATTCATGTACCTTCCGCAATTACATGTTATTTTAATAATATTTTCTTTATATTATATCTGAGTTCTCCAAAACCAGAAGTATGTAGACGAAAAGGTGGTGGCCATCTTAAACGGTTCTGTAAAGACAGAAGCGCTATTCAATATCGTAGCGGATAAAACAGGAAATATGTTGATCATTTTTCAGGGCCAACAAAACCTACGTTTCTCCAGCTTTACTCGCAATTGCGGTAACATGTGGCTTATGATCTTATATAAGAGTCGTTTGAACATGTTTTGTATATTCAATAAATATTATTTTCCAAATATATATAAATGCAGTTCAACACTGGTCATCTCAAAGAATCGCGATTCGATTTTCCGGGGCTTAGGATAGGCAAAAAGAAATATATATAACATTAAATTTAAAACTTAAGGTATAAATACAAGTACAGCTGAGATAAAAGTAAAAATAATATATTAAATATTTTAAAAATTAAACATAACAGAAATTAAGAAAGACTACACAAATTTGCTAGGGGTTACCAAATATAAAGAGAAAAAAAATACATTGAATACAGGTAAGAGATCAAGTAAACACAGGCCTCTCTTTCAGGCTTGAGCAGGATGTGAGGTGAATGCTCTACATCATCACTGTGAATCTACCCCTAAACAAACGGGAGGGGGAAAAATGCACCAAAAGGATATACTCTGTATTTAGCGAACTGTGCGGAGTGAACCGCTGCTAGCTGCTACCAATAAACCTCATTGAACACTTTAATCAGTTGTAACATGTCCATAAAAAGCTAAAAACTAAGGATCCTGCAATCATGAATTAACAAAGATGGTTTTAATTTACAATTAATCTTTTGTCCAATGACGCCATTCTGTCTGCAGAGTTACTGAACTTCAGCTCTCTCTACCACAGAACTCTACAAACAGAGCATCTGTGTTCTGATTAGCTGATTTCTTAAGTTTAAGTTAGTTAAACGTAGATGAAAAACCTTGACCTAGCAAGCTTCTAAGTTTACGTCTAATTGAACGATTGTTTTTATGGTTACGTGATTCATTGTGAATGGTTTCAATACAGTACATAGCAGCTAACTTTTACGTTTAAGTTTATGCTACGTTTAATTTTCATTGTGAATGGGCCTTACTTGTTAGTGTCAGGCATTTCGCTTTTGAAATCAGTTACCCTACCCCCCTGTGTCCTCTTAATGGAATATTTTGTCGACCACGCAAAGTATTTTTTATTAGTAGGGTACTTTTTATCCTATTTTCGCGCACTGTTTTGCAATACTTTATTGTTCAGTTGAACCTCAACGTTTTTCACCTTCCGTTATATCTGTTTAAAATTTCCACATTTTAAGAGAGCAGCTTTATGATCATTATTTTCAGAATATCCACTGAATATAATTTCCTCAGAAACTTCGTTAATAAATTCCGTAATGCTTCACTCTCTCAAGCACAAGTTACAGTAAGCATCTTCATGTTGTAAATCAGCTAAGGGAATTTGCTCAACCATACTCCTGAAGTTGCCTCGACTGTCCCGATTCTATTGTCTTTGGAAACATATATTCTTTTCCCAGAAACCACGGATCTGTTACAGCTTGGTATTTTGTCTTGTCACCACAAATTTGTTTTTCAACATAGCAACCAAATATCTAGTAAATTATATTTTACCGAATTAGTGTAATGTACTTAGCCGATTCTACTGTTAAAAATATTATTATTCTTTCTTCATTTGATGCATCATTATTGAACTTCTCTTTCGGTTTACCACATGGCGTCTTAACAAACTGCAAGGTAATTGTTTGCGACTTATGTTCAGACATTTTGTCACTGTTTAAAGAACGAGTTATGCTTTGCTTGTGCAAACTGATCACTTCACGTTTCAATTGAGAAGTCAAACCGCTGGGTGACTGCTGACAACTGATAAGACTCTCTCAGAGGGATATTAATACCGTTCTGAACGAGCCTCGTTCGATTGCTAATGAGTTCCTACCCTCTTATTTGCTTGTTAAAAAGTTGTTCTGGTGAAAGTAGCTGTAGTACGAGGTCTAGTTAAAAAAAAGACAGAGGTGAGGTTTTTTCCCCCTTATAGAATACACTAGGCTCGGTCTAATTGGTGTGGACTTTTTCAAAGTATTCTCAGCTGAGTTGAATGCACTTTGCCCACGAGTCTGCCAGTTCTGGAACACGTGCTGGAAGCCATCTTTTAACATCTTCTTCAAAACCGCCTCAGCCTTTTTCACGACGGCCTTGGAGGTACCAAAACTCTCACTTAACTACTTTTTCATACAGGAAAAGAGTTAAAAGTCACAGTATGACGAGTATGGAGGATGGGGGACAAGTTCAGAGTTTCCTACACACTTCCATTTGCACTATCTTCTGTTCAGGAAGCAGTAATCTTGTGAAATGTGTAACATGTCTGCAAGTTTGTCTGTTAATTGTTATTCTCGGGTTTCACGAACAATGACGCCAGCAACGATAATCATCATGATTTCGTTTACTGCTGTTGCTGGAGCACCTGGATCATACTGCTTTTTCTTTTAAATACGGCCCTCTTAAAACTCCTTGAAACATCGAAGTGCTAGTTCTGCTGGAAGGCAGGACATCATTACTATATGCCTGCTGCAACAATCTGTCTTCCGTGCCGAATTTCTGCAAACGAAGCAAAACTTCTACGTAGCATATTGCTCTTAACGAATCAATTCTATTTCGCATCTAGGCGATTGGCTAATGGACGTAGTTTGCTCGTCCCGTGTACAGACGCATGCGTGAGCGAACTTCTTCAGGGCTGATCCGTTTTCATCATGCAGCATTGTTTCAACAATGTTTCTTTGTTGTGCGCTGTAAGGACAAAAATAAAACTCAGTCTTTGTGGATTTGCCCTCGTAGTGGTAATAATATCTTAAGTGCGAATAGCGGATAATGACATAAGTATGACGTGTTATTTATTGTAGAAATTCGACAAAACTATGATAGGGAGTCTATAGTCCCTTGGATGCCCCCGTTCTGTATCCGCGCCTGTGGTAGGCACAGATATAGCGACCATAATTCGGAAACCTCAAACCACAACTCACGCGCGGAAGTAAATAGTTTACCTAAAATATGATAACAAAACGAAACTGTGACACACCCTCTTATGTTGTGTAGCATTAACATCATTGGAGTTGTCCATATGGTACGGTGTTCGATTTGATTTCTGACATTAACTGTGCTTTTCAGATAGATGTATTTCTTGCAGCGCATTTTTTCAGTTACTTATACATTTCAGCACGTAATTCTTAGAAGTTCACTGCGTATATCAAAATTGTACTCACTCTTTCTATTTTCGTTTCCGCCCCCCCCTCCATATGTCGTTCTTTAGAGGAAAATGAAAAAGAAAATCCTTTCCACAGGTGCCGTACCTAAAATAAAACAATGCAATCAAAAGTTTTGTTGGAACTCTCAAGCACTATTCAATTGACGTCACTCTTTGCCGTATATTTTAAAGTTTCATGAACTACTAAAGACTGATTGTGCATAAATATGTTGCACTTATGTGCCAGGGATGCGCTAGCAATCATTTAACAAAGGGCTCCGTAGAAGAGAGAGGGGGAGAGAGAGACAGAGAGAGATTCTGTGGATGCCAGCGGAGAAGGGGAAGGGAAAAACATGGTTACTTCATAGTAATTACATAAGATAATAGTTGACCAACATTCGGGGTTCGGGGAAATTATAATTATCATTTACACTATCTTTAGATTTGCAGTTTTAGAATGCATATGCTTCTGTGGTAATTTTCAGAATCTGATGAAACTGTTGAATTTTCATCATTTTCTCTTATAAAAAATTGACACTTTGCGTCAGAGTTTCGTTTCATTTTTTAAGACACAAACACCACTTCGCAATAAAGCTATATTTTCATTATAATAATACACCACCACGGGTGGCCGAGGTCGTTAAGGTGCGGACTCGTGAGCGAGAAGTCTGGGTTCGAATACCGCCAGGACCGTCCTCCCTGATTGAGGTTTTTTTCCATTTTTTCCTCGTTCCTCATAAATGGCAAATGCCGGGGAGGTACCCTAAACTTAGGCCTGGAACGTTTCCTTCCTTAAAAATAAATCCTTTCCCAATATATCATTTCATGTATCATCAGTGTTCATCGCCTGTGGTGCCTCTGTAGCAAAAACGGTCGTTAAACACTATTCATTCATATTTTATGATAATACAAGCACAACAGAACACCTCGCTTTGCTTCCTAGGTAATAATGACTGCTTTTGGACATGCAGAAGAAAAGTTGTACTAGTTTTGACTTACAATCTTGAGATCTGAAACTGTGGTTGTGCTTAGCGTGATAATTGATGAGCGAAGTACCATTTTTAGCCGCTAAGTTTCAATCCAACTTCTCGTCAGTGATTGTTGCGAAAAAAAAAATCTGCTACTCTTGTTGTTGGACCACTTCTTTAAATCATTCGTTTCCTATGTACGTTTATTACTTTTATTGTGTTAAATCATCCTTTATTTTTTTTTATTTTTTTTTTTTTTTAGGTGAAAGCGATAATAATACATTGGAGAAGAAATAATTGCAAAGTTCTGTTGCTGGTTTTCAAGAAATTAACACTCAACTTCTTTTGGTAAGATGCGACTTGGGTGCAAATTGTTTTAACTTTTTTTAATTGGAATAAAAAAGAAGTAAACCGCTTCTTTTAAATGGTAAACTCCAATTTCATTACGTATTTGGAAGATGAAGGCTGGATTTTTCAACTTGTTTATTTGACATATATCTCAATCTCAACTACAAGGCTTCGGCAAGATGAGAGAACATGAACAGTTTTTATAGGAGATTATTCTTTTCTTTTTGCTTGGATAGACTGCAAAGGCAAAGGTAAATGAGACTTTTTGTTCTGGGTGCGTAATATTGTATAGGGCGGGTGGCTGCGCCCCACTGGTTGGGTGGGGATGTTGGAAGTGGGGTTGGGGGGAAGCCATTGGCCTCCGCAGTCCTTTTCGGTAGTACGTTCACTGTCTGACAACAGGCTCATCTCTCGGCTGCGTAAGGCATCATAATCAAATTTCTAACTCGTGAAGGCGTGAAACCTGCAGACATTTTGCGAGGATTGACAGCATAGTTTGGTGATCAAATATTGTCAAGGCCTCGTGTGTTTGCCTAGCATAAGGAGTTCAAGGAAGGTCGTGAACAGGTTGAGAATTAGAGCCACGATTGTCACGTATGGGCGAGCATTACGGAGCAAAACATTTGCGCCATTCATGCATGACCTTCTTGAAGGCGATCCAAGTTTGACGGTTTCCGAAATGCATCTCAGGACAAAATAGGTTAAGGAAGCTCCATCACCACAAAGAGCATAAGCCTCTATTAAATGCGTGTGTGTCTCTCGAACTGAGGAACAGAAGTTGGCATGTTTGCGTCTGTGACATTCTCTCAGGTTTGCAGAAAAAGGAGATGCATCGTTACCTCTAACGAAACTACTGCCCGAGTCAAAATAAGCAAGTATGGGGTGGCAATTGAAAAGGGCAAGGTAGCCCCAGTGAAGCCAAGACTGGGCTGTCAGCTGACAAGGTGCTTGCGACTGTGCTTTTTGACCTTAAGCGGTTTTTCATCAATGCGACGTATTATTACGACCTTTTGAGTGAAGTCATACTTCTTATCGCCGCAAAAGACGTAACCAACCAATACGAGAAGTGATTTTTGTCCATGACAACGCTCGGCCCCATACTGCAGTTTTCACTTGCGAAAGATTGGAATAAATGAGATAAACACTACTCGACCACCCCCTACAACCCTGAACATCTCCCTGCAATTTTCATCTCTCTGGGCCACTTAAAGAAGCAATAGAAGGCAAACGATTCGAGGATGACGCGGGCATGGAAGGCTTCGTTATCAATTGGCTGGTGACACAACCGCCTTCTTTTTACGACGAGGGCACTAAAAATCTCCTAATACGCTTGGCTAAGTGAATTTCTAACGTAGAAAATTATGCAGAAAAGTATTATGTACTTGGTCGCTTTGCAAAAGCAAATATCAGATTTAAAAAAGTCTCGTTTATATTTGATACACCCTCTTATATTAATAAAGAGAATATTGCACTTTTTCCAACACATTTTAACACATTGAACAAATAATTTTTTTAATCATAACGGCAACGCGACCTAAGATCTATTGTGCTAGAAGTAGTATGTGCCTCTTTTCCGGTGACAAACAGGCTTCTGCGGCTAGCACCGCTAGTGAGTTAGCACCAGCAGAGTGCTCATACACAGTAGTCAGCAACAGCCAACTGGAGAAGGGGCATTATTTATTACTTTGGAAGGATTCTACCTGCTTTCGGTGGGTAAGAGGTTTCTCCTTAATGGAGTTTTTATGTTTTTAAGAATCCCTGTCTAATTAAATTTCGATGTTTTGGACTATCTGTTTTTAAAAACTTTTCACTCTAACACCGTTTGTTTCCTGCGGGCAATCGGGGCAGTTATTTCATTCAAGAACGGAACTTTGTTGATCTTCAAAGATCGGGGTTTATTTTCTTTAATGGTGGAAATTTGGAGATCTTCAAAGATCTGGTGGAAAGAGTTTTTATTTTGTTGATTATAGAAAATATTAATTAAAATTTGTGTTGGTAAGCATACACTCGCGGGTGAGAATTATTTTTATTGAATGGTGGATGTGAAGCATGTTGTGTGTTTGTAAAATATATAAAAAATGGGGGGAAAAGTTGAGGATACAAAAAAATTTATTGTGCAAAAATATTATTATGCAAAAATGTTTCAATTAAGCAAAAAATGTTTTTTATTATTATGCAAAGAATTTGTTATTATTCAAAGAAAGTAATTAGGCAAAAATATTATTATAAAAACTATTAAAATTTGTCGTGTTGTGCGAAAAAAACTTGGTCACCGCTGTGTACACATTACTATTATGTTGCAACGCTAAAGTGCGTTAATTTCCTTCATTTTAAGAAAAAAATATAAAATAGCATACTCTAAACGAACTGATGTGATGTTGATTCTAGCTCGGATTCCAGCGACCTACTGAGGGGGGAGAAAGTTGTATTGGACGTCGGAAGGTTTCTACCTGAAACAGGTTTCTACCTTTCTCGGCGCCATGAGGGTCGTGTATGTCTGAAAGATTTTCACCTTCCCAGGGTTTGGTATTTTTTACCTGTCAATATTTTCCCTTGGGTAAGCTTATTAATGGACTTGTTTTCCCACCCCAGGGTATGGTATTTCTGACAAAAAAGGTTGGTGTTTGTTAAACGCATTTCCGTGTTTTGCGAATTCCTGTCTAAATGGTTTTTTCTGTTGGCATTTTTATCCAGTGTCAGGTATTTCTTACTAGTCTCTTCACTCACTTTCACTCCCTCGGGCGATGAGATGCGGAAAGCCAATCTCATTGGCTGAAAACCAAGATGGGTTGTAAGGTATCACGCAAGAGCAGTGGTGACTGAATAGTTGAAAAGTTAAAGTTTTCCAGTATAAAAGCAAGCCATGACTTATCAAGTGTGTGAATCATAACATCTCGTGTTCCTGATTTTGAAATACGTATTGCATCAACCACAAGTATATAGGTCATAAATAAGTGTATAATAATAATAATAATAATAATAATAATAATAATAATAATAATAATAATAATTTGAATTTCCTTTTTAGCAAAGCTGCATACAGTACCGCTATAGCATTATCGGTTCAACATTCATGTGATGAAACAGGAGGTTTCGGACATGAATTACTACACAATGAAATATTAAAAAACTGTGTCCGGTGTTCACACAATGATTCGTTTCACTGTTTTACTGTAGTATGATCATTAAATATTTTTATTGTCACAGTACTGCTACATCATATACACAAGGGTTCTCTTCAACATTCAAAGCCATCTCTGCATTATGGTTCACCAGAAGTCCATTCGAATGCTCATATCATGGTTACATTCTATAACAAAAATATATAGTATACACTGTATTTTTCGCTCACTATTATTCACATTAAAATGTATTATTCTTTTGGTGATTTAATTTGATCATTGCGATTTCCGAAAGTAATCCCGTACAATTCAGGATGAAGACATAATCTATTCGTAATAAAACCTCTGGAGGCAATGGACCATACTCTAGGCACTATATGTAGCTTGAAGCTGCCATTCTAGTCCGTTCTATTTGTTACCGTATTCTTGGCGGTATCACACTGTTATCCAGAATGTTACACAGCCTATCGGCTTGGTCCAACCAACACAGTAACAATTTAGTAGTAAGTTGCTGTGCACTTGCATGTTACAGGTGATAATGCCAGCTAAGTGGGGTAGGGAATTCGCACACACACATATACCGAGGCCGCCAAAAATGTATACGCGCATTCACAGTAGATATCAATTTAATATATTTCAAAGTTTGACCGGAAAACAACAGTAATGAATAGTATGATGTTTTGTAAATATGGATGTGATTCACATACATTATGATAAAAGCTGCTATGTGACAGGTAAATCAACAACGAACAAATGAAGCCAAGAGTATGTAAATCAACAATGAACAAAAACCAAGATTATCGTATGGTGTTCTGTAAACAGATGTGCCTCACATTACGTTATGCTAGCGTTGCTACAATAAAATGGAACCAAGGTTATCGTTTGAACAGCGGAAAGCAATTTTGAAGTGGTATTGGAAAACCAAGAATGTTTGAAGTTCAAAGGCAATGGGGACGTGTGTACAGAACAGAACCGGCAATGCCACACAACAATTGCCCGCATTCGAGACAAATTTGAGACTTATACCGTATGGCGACGTTCACAAGGGCAGATCTGGGAGACTCGCACAGCCCCGCGTCCTCTGCTATGGTTTTGGAACGTTTTGAGCATTCACCGCAGAAATCTACAAAGCAACGTACACGTGAGACTGGGATTAGCAGAACCGGCGTACGTCGTATTATTAAAACAGGAATGTTGAAAGTTTTCATCCCAAGACTTTTGCATGCATTAAATGAAAATGACCTTGATCGGAGAATGCAGTATTGTGTGTGATTTCGGGACATGTTGAAGAGGATGAGACCTTCGTAGGGAAAGTTGTTTGGTCCGATGAGGCACAATTTAAGTTGAACGGAACTGTTAACGGGCATAACTGTGTCTACTGGTGTGCAAACAGTTCACAAATTATTTTGGAAAGGCTGTTAATTTACCTGGAATTAAGGTTTGATGTGGGTTGTCATCTAGGGGTCTAATTGAACCATTCCTTTTGAAGGAACAGTAGCTGGCCCAGTATACCTGAACATGATACTCATGTCCGTCTTACTCACCATTCATACACTCTTTGGAAATGAGGAATTTTGCTTCCAACAGGATGATGTACCACCGAGATGTACGTGCGTACATTTATGACAATCTTCCAAGGCACCGAATAGGACTAAGAGGTCCGAATGAGTTTCCACCGCGTTCTCCGGATCTAATTCCGTTGGACTTCTACCTATGGGGAAGGATGTTATATGCCGTATAAAAACCAGCTACACTGGCAGCCTTTTAGGAAGAAATTGAAACGACATGTGCTGCAACCGCGAGGACACTTAATCATAGTTCAATGTGCTCAGAAGTGTATCGATGCCGCATTTACACGCATTTTGAGCAACTGTTGTAACTGTAAAAGTCTAAGATGATTAGTGCTCATTATTTTCTGTTTGTGTGAATTCACTTTTGTTATGTTAACGCAGTTTTTTCTTTGCTTGAAGTGCGTATACATTTTTTGGTACCCTCTGTATATATCAGCTACCACATCTGCACAAAACGCAATCGTCTTTGAAAAAATGGAAAAATACCTATATCACATAAATGTCATCACATATCTCACTTTCAAAATACCCTTGTTAGACTATCAAAATGAATATCTTTTTGGGGGGGGGAGTGAAAGTTTGGGTTTTTACAGGAAAAAAAACACTCGCATACTTACTCCATGCCATAAAGTTAAAAACAATGAAATGTGTGGAATGTTTTTTTTAATATATATAGGGAGCAGTCATTGAATTTATTTGTTTATAATTATATACAATATGAAACATATTTAAAACTGTCCTTGTGCAAGTTGGCAGTGAACTCCCCCCCGCCGTAATCGCCAGCATCCGGCACAGCGTACGGCGCTAAAACCGTTTAGACTTTTTATCGCGTTATTACATGTAGTAAATTAAATATATGAAATTGGGACTCATCCATCTTATAGAAGATGCTGGAAATGTTCCTACTTTGTACATCACACAATCTGGGTATATCTTCTTAAAAACTACCATTTACACTTGTCATTTCTTCACTAATGAGTTCACTAGTTCACTATTGTTCCCCATCTTCTGTAAGAAGTGAGTACTAAATGCATTTATTTTATTACTTGTAGTTGCCCAGTTAAGAGTGAAAACTAGCCTCCTAGATCCAAGATCGCGGATTCAATCCCGGCCAAGGTCGGTAGATATTTTTCTTTTTTGGGGGGGGGGTGTAAAAATTCTAATTATGGCTTCTTTCGGAAGAGAAATAAAGCCGTGGGTCTCGTGTCGTACATTTACGGGACGTAAAAGAACTTCAAGGCTGAAGAAAGGGGCATCTAAGCAAAATTTATCGGCCTTTTCACGCCCTGGATTTAATAGGAGCTAATGACCTGAGATGTTAAAAAGCGTCCATAAATAAACCAAATAAATAAGTAAAACGAGTGAAAAGGTAAAGTGTTGTGGCGCCAGATGCCAGGGTTAGCGAGGGGGGGGGGGTAAGTGGTAACGGTATGAGAATGTGAAAGGGTTTCAATATATTTCATTGACATTTTGAACTAACATCACTGCCATTTAGCGAAAATTACACGAAAACATGAATACATATTATATTTGTTCAAGAAAATTGGAAATTTTGTTGCTTTCCTAATTGTGAATTTCATAATTTCAAAATATTGTCTTTTTTGTTGATTTCAGGGCGGCAATTATGACCTTAACAACTTATAATCACAATGAATGTGACATTTTCAAGAACTGCACGGAAAAAATTAATAGGCTACTGAACGCCAAGAACCGCTTTGCATGCAGTGAATTCCTAGGAACTGCGGGATTTATGGAAACGAGCGGGCAGATGAGTTGGCGAAAAGGCACCCCAAATGAAATAACCAGGTTCACCTGAGGCATATAAAGTGCCATATATCTTCCTCTATTAAATTTAACCGTTTCAGCCTGTATAGAGAGAAAGCTTATTTGTGTACACACACAATTTTTTGAATGTTAACACTATTATCACTGTACACATATTATTACTTCATGACCATATCCATATCCACATTCATCCATATAGTAATTTTATGGATGATGATGATACTACTGCTGCTGCTGCTGCTACCTACTACTACTACTACTACTACTACTACTACTACTACTACTACTACTACTACTACTACTACTACTACTACTACTACTACTACTACTACTACTACTACTACTACTACTGATGCTGCTGCTACTGCTACTACTACTAGTACTACTACTACTACTACTACTGATGCTGCTGCTACTGCTACTACTACTAGTACTAATACTACTACTATTATTATTATTATTATTATTATTATTATTATTATTAATATAATTAATAATAATAATAATAATAATAATAATAATAATAATAATAATAATAATAATAATAATAATAATAAAGTTTTCTTGTGACTGATTTTTCAAAATCGAGTTTTCCTTAGAACAATGAACGAAATTTGGCAAGTCTTAACACTTCCACCTTCCAGTGCCCGCATAATATACTTAGCAAAAATAAGCAACTAATATTCAAGGCCCCGACCTAAGACCTACGCAATAACTTGCTTACATATTACGATACATTTATTTAACTATTTGGATAGTAATAATCACAACTCAACATAATGTCGTTTATGCAAATTTCCTCAATTATTAAAATATATAGGGCAGCGGGATATGATTCAATTTTAGATAATTATCCCTCAAAGATATGCCGAGGAGTATTCCACACCTTGAATTCATCAGTAGCCAGTGCCTAATATGGAGTAATAATTCTTAAAACTTTAAACCCAGATAAATCGAACAAGTGTGACGAACTTTTGATTTGCAGTCAATGGCGAGAATCACTGAATGGAAAACCACACTCGCTCTTCGTTTCCATGTGAATGATGGGTTTCGTAATGCGCGCTTTAAAGAGATAACCAATCACATTCGGTGTACATTGAAGTTCTACGTCATTGAAAATACTTGAACTTGAGTATTAATTAGAGTAGAACAGAAGAGCAGTCTCTTTTTATCTCCGCAGCAGAGCAACGACGAACGACTTTGATATTGCGGACAAACTGGGCGCTCTGTGAAAAAATTTACAATGTCTGTAAACAAGACAGAGAAGACCGTCATTAACTTCGCTGCTGGGCCGGCTAAACTTCCAGACGAGGTAAGCTTAACTTGTTGATGTTTTACCTGGCACTAACGATGAGTAAATATGCAATTAGATTTTGTGATATACAATTCTAGGGTTATGCGATGATGTTCATGGTGTTGCTATGGAGGGGAGATTCACATGTGGCCTTCACACGCCCTCCGTTTAGTTGCGTAATAATTCTTCCGCAGTCTAGCTAGCGCAGCAACATCATTCAGCATATACATACTAGTAGTATCAGGTACTGGACAAATTCCTTAATGAAAACTCGTAATGGACTAGTGCATGCGGCCGTTTTATGAATATTGGAGCATTTACTAATAAAATGCAGTACAAGTGTTTCATTTAACGAAATTTTCTGATTTGTTTAATTACGATAAGGATCCCGTCTCTAGAACAATCGCGGTTCATATCTTTATTTGGCGTCACGTATTAACTACTATATAGGCTGCCGTCTGACACGGGCTGGCCACAATGCTGAGGATTCCCGCCAATAAGTTTGCTTCTAGTCAAGAATCAGACATAGGTTGGCACACTGATGAATGAATATCGCAGTTGTTTTAGTCAAAACCGATTAAATTGGTGACTGATTAATCGACGTGAAACGCCAAAATACAGAGGGAGGAAAAAATAAAGTCCTGTGGCTGCATATATCTACAATTATTTTGAGATAAGTTTTGGGAAATAATTAAAGAAAGCTTTATAGAAAAAATTATTAACTAAAAATGTTGGAAACTGAACCATGTATAAAGGTCCTCGTTACAAAGCATGTGGGGGGGAAAAAGACCTACTTGCCTTTACCTAAAACTATTTCGAGGGAAGTTTTGGCAAGTAATTTAAGGAAACTATACAGAAAAAAAAAATGATTGATTAGAAAACATGTTGGAAAATAATAATGTATAAAAGTCTTTGTTATAGAGCACGTCCAAATACAATCACTTGCGTCTTTCATAGATTGTTGTTAGATGATTATCGGGTTTAAACATGCATTTTCATGCATTGCAGCAACAACTGTTATTTTATTTATGCTAAGTGTAATGCGGGCACCATATGCATAAAGGCTTGCCAAAATTTCGTTCATTATGAGCAAAACTCGATTTTGAAAAATCAGTCACGCGCCTTAATCATAAAACAAGAAAAACATTATTATTATTATTATTATTATTATTATTATTATTATTATTATTATTATTATTATTATTATTATTATTATTATTATTATTATACATGTATACCGCGCAATTATACACGTTTTGGGGAGGAGGGGATCCGATGTCGTTTGCGCTGCATACGAAAGCTGCCGACGGCAAACTAGCAACTTGGCTAGGAACTGAACGTATAATAAAAATAAGTAGAAATACAATACTTGTAAATATATACTTCTGTAATTGCATAATGTGATGGGAGAGAGAGAGGTCGACTATGCTTAGTTCCTCTCCAGAGTAATATATTCTTATTTATTTAATATATATTTTTTTTTAATTTCCTTCCTGGGCTTGGAAGACAATTTATTTTCCTCTCATAGTACATAGTCTTGAGTGTTTTTCTTTCTAGTGAAAGGAGAGGGCATAATTAGACCTCAATAAATTTCTTATATTGAAATAGTCAAACACTTAAATCTGGTACTACACTGGCTTTTATAGACACGTCATTTTCATTGAATATCTTCTCTATAGTTTTTTAAACTACAGCACTAGACTTATTTCTTCAATAATCTATATTTCTCAGCAATTTTAATAAGTCCAGGAAAATAAAACTAGTTCAGAAATCTTTGGAATTGCTGGAAAAATGTAAACAGATCTGTAATTATCTATATGGGGTTTATTACACTTTTTTAAAAAGAGGGATTACTTAAGAAATAGTTTTATTCTGAAGCCTGCATGTTCAATGCAAAAATGTAATTATGAGATTAGCAGAAATGCCAGTGGGGTTATATAAACTTTAAAACTGTAATTCCCAGAATACGCTTTGTTTTAAAAGAATAATATTTATAGTTTCTTCATTGCTAGTAGGGTACATAAACATACTTGATACTTAATTTGTGCTCAGGGCATAATTTACAAGGATTGATAAAAAGTAACAACAATACATCTATATCTGAGAAACATTTACTCTTACATTTACTCTGGAATAAATGAATATATGAGTGCCTTCACTGTGATAGTTTCTATGTGAACATTTTAAATAAATGAGAAACCTTCATTCTAGAACCAGGATTCAATTGCATTCCTTCAAAATCGTCTGCAGTATTTATTATGCTTTACTATACTTCTGGAAGGTGTTGAATATGAAGAGCAACACTGTTTTTGTTGATGTCAGAAAATGAGTACCCTACTGCTTCCATCCCACTATATCAGCAAATTCTTCACAGTTTCTCACAATAGTAGCAATATGGCACTGAGCATTGTAATTTAAAACAGTGGGCATACAGATTAGAAAATGTTGCCCATTTTTCCCAAAGCAGGACAAAGGTGATGTTCCACGTATGTGATTTTAACAGTCTGGTGGTAAGAAGTTGATTATTTCTCACCTTGGACATTAAATCCACTATCAGCACCATTTTCACATTCCCAGGTTCTTGGTGTAGTTTTCTGGGTCATGGAATTAATGGTGTTATCATTCAGTAGGTTAATATTTCAGTTGTGGCTCATAATATGTTCAGTTTGATGATGCTGTGTATGAGGGACCTTCTCTGGTGTAATATACCAAATGGTCACCTGAAAGGATGTAATGATGATATTTCTCAAAGGTAATGAGGCATCCACCTTTTAGATGCAATTTTATGATGCTCTAAGTCTTTCAGCCCAAGCAAAACTCATGTTGCAAAACTATTGATACTACTTTAAAATATTTTGGTCAGCTGAGGCATAACAGAAGTTAGCACTTAAAACACTAAAAAATTATTCATGTTATTGTTCGACTCATGTCTGCCATTAAGTTGCAGAATAAGTGAAAGTAAATTTTTCTGTATTCACTAAAATTAATTGCGGATATGAGAAAAAATATATGTTAAAGCTCATGACTATATCTCAAGTTATTTCTTCTTCTATTTCTAGTTTTTACTTGGCAAGGATCGGGCTGTAGGTTTGAGAGGAACTTGTAGATTTTTATGAAGAATTAGGCAAATATATTGTTCGCCTGTTTATTAAAAACATGGTTTCTTGATAATTACTCTTCTATAAATCTAAACTTAGGAAGAAAGTCGTTTCATCCTTTGATCCAAATTATGAATTTTGGAGTGAGGATGTGAAATACATTACTCATCTGTTGAAGATGTCAACTGAAATTGTTAATTTTTATTGATTCTATTAATTCAATGTTGAATTAGAAAAATTCAAGTATTATCTGTCAGCAGGTGTAGAACAGTATTTTTCTTCCTTGGAACAGGATATTAGTCACAGAACAGGCTTGCTTTATATAGAGTAAGCATCTCTGTGACAATTCAGAGGAGAGATATATATCTAATGAGGAACATTTGTTTTTAAATAACCTAAGTTCTCTGACATGTCATTTAGGAGTGTTAGGGACATTGAACAAGCATTATGCATAGGTATTATTAATCAGGGATTTACGAAATAAAATGTGCAGATTGTGAGCAGAACTACATAGGCAAAAACAAAGAAAAGTTTGGAAATTTGGAGGAAAGAATATTTTAGGAATATTTGGTTTAAGCAAGTGAATAAATCAGCAGTAGCAGCTCACTTTTGGAAACCATGAAATAAAACCAGAAATTAAAATGCTGAAACATCTTCACAACCCATTGGAGTTATCCACTTGGGAAAAAATTTTTATATTAAAAAAAATAGAGAAAACCTAATGAATTTCGGGTTTCCTCCTATGGATGAAATCAGCAGTTTCCTACTTCAACCAACAGAGGCCACCATAGAAACATTTGGGTGTCCAGCCATCATTTCGAATAATGGCGGTTGTGAGCAACTGAAAATGGGAGAGATTCTCCCCAAACGCATCTTACTTTTATGTAAGTAAATGGAGTTTAGTGTAAAAAATCAATACCTAAGTTTAGGATATATTACCACTCCATTGTCAACAGCTTCATAAGTACAATAAGTATTATTCAATTAAAAATGAATGTAGGAATCCAACTATCATAAATTTTGTTGAATTAAAAGTAAAACTACTAAAATCATGTCAACACATTAAAACTCTCTTGACGTTTCACATTAAAACTTTTTTTATTACAAAAGTAAGTTGGTAATAAAAAAGTTTAAATGTGAAACTTCAAGAGAGTTTTAATGTGTTGACATGATTTTAGTAGTTTTACTTTTAACTCAGCAAAAAGTATTGTTAATTTATTCTGCAAATACTCTGGGACATATTTACAGAAAGTGTTCCAATTGTCTATCTCGAATCTGATTGCAATCATTGCATCATTGTCAGACTCTGGCAAATATATCAGGTTTATATTACTTTTGATCAAAAACAATGGATGTTCAATCAATTATTTCATTTCTTTCAGTCAACTAAGGTCATGTATACAACACTGTGCATGCCCCCAAAGGAAAAAAATCAAAAGGCATAGTCAGGTACCCATTTGCTCTTGCTTTTTCTTAATATAGATATCCATTCTGAATGGATGCTTGCATTCAACTGCATACATATCCACTACAGAGGTATTCAGTGAGGACAAGGCAATGTCACGTGGCTTAATGTTGGAACCAGTACACATAAACATAAATTTCTAAATTATGCATCAGATAAATAGGTTGTTTAATATAAAAGGTTCCTCATTGTGAGATCACTCTCTTCTCCAAATTTATCACAGAGATTCTGACTCATCCAGTCTGTGTGTAAATGTATTATAAAGTACTTTATGCAAAATGTTCACTAAAATGTGTGTCGGTTTCTGTATACAAATTATATTCTTGCTTATGCAGTGAATTAACTGGATGCACTCATACACTATATTTTTAAATGATTCAAATTCCTGGTTATAATAATAACTTTGATGCTTTTGGTGCTGAATGAATGTTTTGTTTTAAGCCAATTTTTATTCTAATTTTTTGTGTACCAAATAAAGCTTATCTCATATATGCTTTTGCATGTACACACACACACACGCACGCACCTACAATGAGAATGCAAAATGAACTATTTCATTATACTGAAACAAGTGTACCTTCATGTTCATCATTATGTTTCTTTCTGGGAGTATAAAATTGGTAGAAAATGTTTGATAGTGAATCAGTGAATAGCTTTGGTGAGAACTTTATCATAGCACATAACAAATTTTTGCAGGACAGTTCATAGTAGTTTTTAATACTTATTATTCACAAGAGAATAAATAATTAACCAATAATTTAAGTTTATGACATTTGCTGATTCAGTACTCATTAGTGTTACATAATATTTCAGGTTTTACAAAATGTACAGAAGAATTTGGTACACTATGGTGATACCGGAATGAGTGTGATGGAAATGAGTCATCGCTCATCTATGTATGCAGATATACATAATGCTGCTCTGAAAGCTGTACAAGAGCTTTTGTAAGTATGACTTATGTATTTTTTTAATAATTCTAAAAGAGCACTAACATTTTTATAAATTATCTAAAAATGTTTCAAGAGCTATTTTTGTTATTGGACTAGTTAGTTGACATACAAAATTGTCTCACTCCTTGCTTTCCCAAACCATTGTTAGCTCCATCTTCTCATGTTCCATCTTTTTAACTTTTCCTCTTATCACTCCTTCAGTTTACTTGTTTAAAATTCCTTAGATTCTGCTTATATAATTTTTTCACCATATTATGTAATCATTCTCTTCCTGTTATTTCCAATCATTATTGTGTGATAATATTGTAATTTTCTTTCTTTGGTGAATAATTAAGTTTTCAGATGTCTTGTATTGTTCTTCTAGGTTTTTCACATGTTTCTGATTTGTAAAATATTTCATTTCAGTATAAAAAAATCATCTTATAATAATAAACTCTGCCCAGCACTCCCTGTAAAACAGTAATATAGATAAATGCATGAGATCTCCAGTAGATAAAATATTTTAAAATGCTAAAAACATTACTGTGGCTTCACTTCCAATGAACACGCTAGCAGTCTAAGTTAAAAACATTTAAAATATTGATACAATGATAAAACACTCTTAACACTCTCAAAATTAAAAAATTCAGGACATTTTTCATGAGACCTTTGCTGAACTGTTAAATGACTGGTGCATGGTGAATCATATTAGGTTTGAAAAGATAGGTAAATCTGTTGGGCTGTTGATGAACTTGTACAAAATATTGCCTGCTTCTGGAATGTCGAAATTCATGAGTTTATGTTTATATTTTTTATGCAAATCTTTTCCCATATGTCAAGTTCCTTGAGTGTAGAACAGCTTTTAATAAAGAGATGCCTTTTTCTATTTCACAATTTTCATATTTAAATTAAAATTAAAGATAAATGCATATTTTTCAATTATAATGCTAATGATGGTGATCGCAATGGTGATGGTGGTTGTAGTGGTGCTGGTGCTAGTATTAGTGCTTGTGTTAGTGGTGATGGTAACATATTGTTAACAGAGAACTGTTGGAAGGCGTTCCATACTGCCAAAGCAATTATTTTGACCGCTGATGTTAAGAATATATTAAACTCAATAACTACTAACTTCATGAAACCTTTATTTATCGCTTTACAATATTTATTAACTAATACATAAGAATGAAGTTCAATAAAAAACAATAATGTGTCTATGAAAACCCTTTTGATACTTTTTTAAAAGTATATTTTGCATTTTAAGTATTTTTCCATTATCAGTAGATAAGACTAACAAGAACTTGATGCAGTATTTAAATATGATTCCAGTGCTTTATTTACATTCAATACAAATTACATTATTTATTGTTTCTTTTGTGCAGGGTTCACAAATGTGCTTTCTGCATTTATTGTAATTTCTATTTGTCTCTTCTGGGTCAAACTTATAACACACTCTTTTTGGCTTCACTTACTGGATTTACTCAGGACATGTATCATGAGGATGTGAACTGTGATCCATGAAACATGTCCTGAGTAAATCTGAATAAGTGAAGCCAAAAGAGTATGTCTAAATAATAGTTTGACTCAGAAGAGATTATTAATGCACATTTCACTCTGTTACATTCCAAATTTAATTAATATTGAGAATATATTTCTCTGTTATTTGGCACTGCTGTCTTTGATCATTCTTTTTGAGTTTCTTAATGCTTTTATCTTCATTTTCTTAGTTTGATTTCTAGCTTCCATGTATTCTTCTGTGAGTTCTAGAATGAAATTTCTGCAACTTATTGTAATTCCTGTTATTGCCTTGAAAATAATCCATAAATTGATGACAGGTAAAGAAATACATTGTTGAAAAAATGATCTGGTCATCAATGCATCCCAGAACAAACAGAATATTTTTTTGCCATCTGATCCATTACTTAATTGTTTCTGGAAGTCATTTTATATTATTCTGTATCTTTTAACACCAGGATGCATTAAAATGTACATCTATTGGAATGCACAGAACCGAGGAAAGCTGCACCTGACGGGAAAATACACAAATTATATTGGCTGGCCAGGGAAAAATTGATGGATCAAAATCCAGCACATTAAAACAACAACAACACATTTTTGTTTGTTTTCCATTGATAAATAGTCAAGATAATGTCTAAATGTTTTAAGAGAATTCATAATTTGATAAATAAAAAAATATGATATTAAATGAAACTACACAGTGATTAACACATATTAAACTTATTCTAAATAAAATGGAAACAACAATTTTTTCTCATAAACATCTTCCCTTAGAAGTTAAGTAAAAAGCCTGTTAAGTTATTAGGAATGGTAAATGCAATAGGACCACCCCTTTGGTTTAGTGGTTAGCATTGCTGACTGCTACCCAGGGGGCATGGATTCAATTACCGGTACCTACTTAGGAATTTTTCGAAGATAGGAAGGTCTGGAATGGGGCCCACCCAGCCTCGTGAGGACAATTGGGAAGCTGCCTGATGGAGAGGTGACGATCTCCAATCTAGTAAACCTGGATATAGCGATCAGCAGGATGTGGTGTGCTGATCACATGCCCCCTCCTGCAGTACTGTACTGTACCAATGAAATCATGTGATGGAGGTAGAAGAAACAGTGATTGTTGCCGTAAAGCTCAGGCCCACATGGGCTGTAAAAAGGCTTTACACAGAAATTACGTAGATCACATATATAGAGAATCTCTGCAAAAAAAATTACCCAGAGTAATTTTTCTCTTTAAGAATCTTACAAGAATTAATAGTTAAAAGGAGATTAAGCATTTTTTCATGCTCACCTTCTGTATGGCATCTTACTATGGGTTAATAGCATAGGAGCTAATATGTATGGTGTTTAAGTGGCAGAAGAAAGCTGAAAGATGTACCATGGGGTTGTCTCCTTTGGAAACATGCAGCATTATGCATAGTATAAAATCATGACACTACCTGCATTATATATTTAGCACTGTTTACTGTATATGAATACAAAAGAAAAACTACTATCTTTTACTGTATGCAACCTGATACATAGTACAATATATGTAAATGATCTTGATATTCCTAATGACATACTTGATCTGATTATAATAGCTATAAACATATAGCTAAACAGCTATAAACATATTGGGATAAGTTGCCATTGGTAATAAGAAATCTAGATATAAACATTTTAGATATTTTAATTAATACAATGCGGGTAAATTTCTTACACACTTCATTTACTGTACTCAAGTTAGGACATGTTTCTGGAACCAAAGTTCTCATCCTCAGCTGTTGACCCACTGTTTCCTGGTGCCCATGTTGGTCCTGTGGAGGCTATTGTGTTGTATGTGGTGACCTCTGGTGGATACGAAATGAATTTAGAAAGGTAATCCAAGGCGGAAGATCAAAATTCTATTTAATTTTTTGGTTTCTTAGAATGAATATATTCTCCTAGGCAGCCAATTCATGCAGATTGTTTAGTTCTTTTGGAAATTTTATCTCTGGGTTTATTTCATGGTTTTGGCTCCAATAATGTTGTGCTGCTGCTAATTTCTCCATATGTTTTAATTTGATATTTCTAAAATGTTCTTTCTTCCGAATTGTTGAATTCCTAATTATAGATAATAGGTTAAAATATAGTTTGCTAACAAGGCGTTTATAATATAATTGAATATGAAGAAAACAAAAATATGGAATGCTGAATCTGGTAATTAAATAATATCTACTGTTGCATGTGTTGATTTTATATGGATTTTTCAAAATGTAAAGAATTATTGTACTACTTCTAATATATTATATTATGTAATATATATTTTATCTAATGTATGTTTTTATATTTTATCTAATTGCAACTATAGTTATTTAATGATAAATAAAGGCTTGATTGATTTGATACTGAAGTGTATGTTCATTATCTGAACCCTCTGAAACAATTGCAGGATGGTAATCTTCAACTGATTGTCTCTGCAGTCTAAAAACTTTTGAACTACTAATTCCGAGTTTCAAGGTTTGAATTCCTGTCAGGTCAAGCTATCTGGATAAGGTTTATTTCAGAGTTGTTTCTTATCCTGAAAAGGTGAATGCCAGATAGTTTTAAGGTGCCAAGGACTTGTAGCTCATTTGCATCGTCTACTTCATATCATTTTGTTTCAATTACCCATACAGACTTACACTTATAATCTTCATCTGAGTTATTACTGTGCTTTACAATCATATCATCTTTGGAGTGTCTTCCAGATCTAATTGATCCTCAGGAGTATTATTGAAAACCCTCTGTGAGAAGCTGAGGCCTACAGTACACCAATCACCAAGACAAGTTTATCCTTCAGATACCATAAACCCTGGTATTGCTACTAGTAATTCAGAGACTAAACTGTCCTTATAGATATGCTTGCAATATATTGTCATGATTCACATGCAATTGCTTAAAAAAAAGTGATTATTGTTAAAAAATTACAGTGGTCAATCTGATTACTTGGTGACTTTAAGCATAAATCCTGGTTAGACAACAACCAATTAAACTAAATAAAAATTACAGTGTTTAAATAATCTGTGAAACAATAGCAAAAGTCACAACTCACAATAAAATAAAAGAAAACAAAATTTGTGGCATTAACAATAATTTAAATATTTAACAACAAAAGGACAGCTCGGTGGTTCTAGTGCCAATTTTCTATCAAGTAAACAAGCCAAAAGTGTATACAAGTTTCAAGGGCAAGTGGGAAGTGGGAAGTGCACTAGTGGTAATATACAATTCTGTTCCAACCAATTTCCTCCTTCTAGGGACAGTTATCAGGTATTTGGTATGTGCATAATAGAATGCCAAGGAAAGTAAGACTTATGCTAGATGGAAGCAAATCATTGATGGATGTGGTCAGTGACAGATAGTATAAAATTGGTTACGATTATCATTGAGCAAAGAGTATTTATTACTAAGTTCTACTTCTTAAAGATGAAGTCTTATGACAAAAGCATGCCTAAGTTTCATGAATGCTTCTCAAAGTGTACATTACCACCAAAGTCATGTGTCATGATTTGTTTAAAAAGTAATGAGAAAAGATTTCTGGAAGAAAAAAAAAAAGAAGGGAGAGGCTTGCACTTAAATATATGTGAATTGGAATTAAAATTCATACAAATGATTTACCATTAAATATAGTGAACTGGAATTGAAGTTCATATAGATGATTAAGTGTTTGTTTACTGGTAAACTGATCAGCAGGTGAATGTGGCCAGGTCATTCTTTAGATCTCAATATCTGTAATTTTTATTTGTAAGAAGATCAAAATCATAAATCTAAGCAATCGATGAGCTATTGAGATCCTGAAATCAGGAATATCAAAATGCATTAAAATTGATAGAGGGATAAGTTAATGAATTCATTAAATTCCTAATTCAACCTAGACGTTGACAGAGAAGTGATTCAGAACCAGCCATGACCATACCAGGCAGCTTCATCTTACTAAGCGTGCCTCAGTAATAAAAACAGGCATTAAACACTATTTAAAAGAAAAAAATCTTGCTAAGCAGCCACTGAACAGCTGAGGTTGGGAGTGAAGATTTTTGATACATGACTTATATTTAAAAACTTGTAATGAAATTTGTGAAAACATCCACACACATTAGTTAAATAGTAGAAACTGATGTGAAGCATGAAGAGTGTTAGACGACAGATTTAATTAAGGTAGAAACTGAGTTGCGTCAAGTGTAACAAAACTTTCATAGGGATGTCAGGTGTGCTTGATTGAAAATGGACATCACTTATTGTATTTATTATGAAAATCAGGCAAAAGAAACAAATTATTAATTAATCATTGTATAGATATTTAATTAATTTATTATTGCACATTATTCCCCTGAAAGCAAGTGAAATGAAAGTAGTAGCAAGCATATTCACTGCTAACATGCTCCTCACTCTGTTCAAAACCCTTTCTTCTCCTGCCTTTTAATGTTAATGTTTGATTTTCCAACATCTTTCTTTCTTTTTCAAATCTAAAAAAAGTTTTGAATGTTTCACAGCAATTTAATAGTTTTCCTGGTTATTTAATCATGTATTCTGTTTTCTACACAGAAACATACCTGAGAACTACAAAGTTCTTTTCATGCAAGGAGGTGGAACAGGTCAATTTGCTGCAGTTCCATTAAATCTGATATCTGAGACTGGTACAGCAGATTATATTGTCACAGGTAAGGAAACAAAATTCACTTAGAACTAACTTTTACATTCATGTTTTATTTTACATTCCAGCATTTAACTAGGTTCCATTGCTTTCTCTTTTATTCTAAATTTAATCTTCTTTAATAGATAAAAAGATTGTATACTTTGTGTATATTTTTGGCAAGGATTCTATTAAATAGTAACAATACATAATGAAATGAACTATCATAATACAGAAGTGTTTTTATATCAAAAAGCTAATAAAATACTATACTTTATCAAGAGAGTTAAGCTGATATAAGTAGGTATTCTAAAAATAAAAAGTTATAGTCTTTTGTAGTTTTAACTCCATTCATTGTGTTTCCCTCCTGAAGAAATGTCACTCGCACATTCTTTGAAGTGACTTCTCTAAAATGATTGTCCAGAAAAGTATTGCCAATAATCATGTTACCAAATTTTTTAGTCTTTATGTTTATAGATACCTAAATTGAAAAACACATATACCAAAAATAAAATCAGCAGCCTACATGCTCTGTTAATTGTATCATATTAGTTCTGAAGCCAAGTTCACAACAGCTTATTCCAGATATTTCTCTTCCATTATAAAATATGGTTTTAATATTCTGGGGAAATTCATTTTGAGTAAATGTATTTTTATTTTACAACATAAATTAATATGAATAATACTGTGAAGTAAATAATAGAAAAGTCATGTAGAGATCTATTTTTAAAACTAAAAATGTTAACACTTCCTTGTGACTTTATACTTTCTCTTATGAACTTTTACATTAAAAATCATCATTAAATATGCAAATGCTAGATACTAGACAAAAGTGTAATCTGCATAGGCACTTTGCAAATTATCTTCTTATCAAAAAGGAATTGTAATCCAGATATATCACTCTCAAATTTTTCTTGTTCAATATTAGGGAAAGATTCAAATCTTACAGAATATCTATGCAACAATTCCTATTACTCAGTTCACATGTTCACAGATGAATAATGTATAATGTTCAAACAGTATTTATTATACAATTTATCTAACATGGCAAAATGTCACTATATAGCATATGACAATGCATGAAATGTGCTGCTCCTTTGTTATCTGCATTGCAGCTTAATTAATTTTATTATATTTATTAGAACATTATTGAGCATGTGTATTTAAAGATTTAAATTTACACACAAGTTTCTCTAAAAGTGAGATAATAGCAGTTGGATACAAAAATACAAACATACAGTGTTTTTAATAAAATTGTACTTATGAAGCTGTAGACAATGGAGTGGTAATAAATCCTACATTAATATGTTCAAATTGTTAACAATAACTCCAATTACTTTTTAAAACTTAGGACTAGTTTCGGGAGAGGTCCCTCCCATCATCGGCTGCTGTTGACTGAATGCGTTGTTCGAAACGTCGGATGGATACCATTCGTTCCTGTGGTGGTATATGGTGATTCTAGTAGAAACTTGCTGAGTTCATCCAGCAGTGGAAAATCAAAATTCATTAAGTTCTTCTTATTTTTTAAAATGAAAATTCTCTTCCAAGTGGATAGTTCTATTGGGTTGTGAAGTTATTTCAATAATTTTATTTCTGGTTTTATCTCATGATTTTTGTTCCAAAAATGAGCTGCTATTGCTGATTTGTTTACCTGTTTCAATCGAATGTTTCTAAAGTGTTCTTTTCTTCAAATTTCTAAATTTATTTTTGTTTTCCTAATGTAGCTCTGCTTACAATCTGCACATTTTATCTCATATATTCCTTATTTTTGCTCTGTAGGGATGGTGTCTTTCATTGTGCAATGTACTAATTTTTTTATATCATAATTGTTCTTTGTGGCTAACGTTATTCCATGTTCTTTGAATATCTTCCTAAATTTGCTGTGGTAAGTTGGGTGGTATGTGAAACTTTTGAATTGATATCTTTCTTCTGTGTTCTTAAGTATGGAAACTTTCTTTATCCAATTTTGTCTTTTAGCTTTATTGATGATTTTTGTTACTGAGTCTATGTTGAAACCGTTGGTTATAGCCGTCTTCATTATGAGTTGGTATTCCATGTTGTACTCTGTTTCCGTCAATGGGATTTTGATTAATCTGTGTGCTAAACTATGAAACACTGCGTATTTATGTGGGATGGGGTTATAATGTATGATTTACATCTAAAACTATCCAAAACATTAGGCTCACATTTATGGACAATAACCAACGGTTTCAACATAGACTCAGTAACAAAAATCATCAATAAAGCTAAAAGACAAAATTTGATAAAGGAAGTTTCCACACTTAAGTACGCCGAAGAAAGATACAAATTCAAAAGTTTCACATACCACCCAACTTATCACAACAAATTTAGGAAGATATTCAAAGAACATGAAATAACGTTAGCCCCAAAGAACAATTATAATATAAGAACAATTATATAAAAAAATTAGTACATTGTACAACCATCCCTACAGAGCAAAAAATAGGAATACATGAGATAAAATGTGCAGATTGTAAGCAGAGCTACATTGGGAAAACAAAATAAATTTAGAAATTTGAAGAAAAGAACGCTTTAGGAACATTCGATTGAAACAGGTAGATAAATCAGCAATAGCAGCTCATTTTTGGAACAAAAATCATGAGATAAAACCAGAAATAAAATTACTGAAATAACTTCACAACCCAATAGAACTATCCACTTGGGAGCGAATTTTCATTTTAAAAAATAAGAAGAACTTAATGAATTTTGATTTTCCACTGCTGGATGAACTCAGCAAGTTTCTACTAGAACCACCATATACCACCACAGGAACGAATGGGCATCCATCCAACGTTTTGAACAATGGCATTCAGTCATCAGCAGCAGATGATGGGAGGGACCTCTGCCAAACTAGTCCTAAGTTTTAAAAAGTAAGTGGAGTTAGTGTTAACAACTTGAACATATTAATGTAGGATACAGCTGTTCGTTGAGAACACAATTGCTAACAATGCTAACAAAGTAAGGTTATTGGCACTATATATGGATAAAACCTTCAACTATAATGTTCCAAATGCAATATCTAGGACAATTTACTTCTGTATTATTCCTTGCTTTCTTATGGCATAAAAATATAGAGCAACAGAGCAACACCTCTAATGCAAATTTGAATAGAACCTTTATAATGCAAAAGAAAGCTGTCAAATACTTCAGAAATCTAAATTACAATAACTCATGTAGAAATTCTTCCAGGAGTAGCCATATCCAGTTTATGCAGGACTCTCCTATAGCTAGTAAAATGTAAGCTTTCATTAAGAATTAGTTGTGATACCACAAATGTGGCACAGGAAATAAAGACCATTTTGCACCCCCACAACATGGATTACGGCTATATGAAAATACGAGTCAAATTTTATAATGCTCTCCCAGGGGAAATTAAAGTCTGTAGCAATTATGATATCTTTAAAAAAACTCCTGTTTAACTACCTAATAGAAAATAAAATACTACATCATTGATGAATATGTACACAGATAGTTAACTACAACTCTTTATTTTGTACAATAGTATGTGTAATTAAAATAATTACCAAATGGTGAATAAGCTATAATAGTAACAACAACAACAGCAGCAGCAACAGCAACAACAGCAACAACAACAACAACAACAACAACAACAACATTGACCCTTTGTATAGTCTTGTTAAATATATTAACCATATTTATTTCTCTGTCTATAACCAATTACTGTTAATACACACATTGTATAGCATCATCTTTTTACATAACTTGGAATTTATTTTTAATTTAATGTATATATTATTATTTGACATGGCTTACTTGTGTGGAAACAAGTATTATTAAGCTGAAATAATTGAAATGAAAAATGAAAAAGTAAAAATTTTTAATATGCATATAGATAACATTAATTAAATGCAATTTTGTGCATCTTGACTTGTTCCATGTTCTGAAGTACATGCAATGCAAAGAACCTCATGCAGCGTAGTTAAAGCATCTTGACTTGTTTCATATTCTGAAGTACATGCACTGCACCTCATGAAGTGTAGATAAATCTTAATCTTAGCCAGGGTACTCCAGTTATTCATCAGTTACAGATTCTTGGTAGTTATTTTCCCAGACTATTGTCATGACAGCAATTTTTTATTTAAATATTTAATATCACAAAATGGATACACAATACAGAGACCCTGTCACCCATGTAGTGATCCATAATATGGCAGTGATGATAAGGAAATTTGAACATACAAATGCTGTTTATGTCAGATCATTATATTCTACAAGACATGTTAACAGAAATGATGTTTATTGATCCTCCAAATTTTTCCATTATCAACAATGTGATAAGGGGCTAGGGAATATGAAAGTTATAGAACCATATCAATTGAATCAGTTTGCAAAGAAATTGTATAAATTACAATAATTTTTTCATTATGTTTGAGAGTCAAGCACATTGCAATCTGGCTAAATCATCACTCACATAACTCATTCATTAATACTAAAAGCTCATTTAGATTACTAACACTACTAACAACATAATCTTGTGCATAGCATTCATTAATTAATTACATCAAACAAGTGTACCTGTTATGCATCAAGGTTGTAATTCTGATGAACTTGCATTTCACCATGACTAATGTTTACTAACTGGGATGCTAACATTACCTACAATATTCTGGAAAATAAAGGGGGGAATATATATAATTAAAAAAAGTGAAGCACCAAGCCAGTTCGGAAAGTACATGATATATGACAATGTGTTTCACCAAAACATGTAACATTTGCTATGAAGAATATCTCTTTTTTAAAGTTTATGTTTCTGTGCTTCTGAGTTATTAAAAAGCAATTTCACTTTGATATCAATCTGTATCATCTTTTCTAAACAAGAAACAAACAATAATGTATTTTGCTCTTACTGTTGGCCAGTCATATTGCTCATACTATTATGAATGAAATGAGTGTGATGGATGCACAACATTTTACACAGTAGTGATGTGCAATGTCGGCCCTTTAATCTCATATCCTATACATACATCTGTAGCAAAAATGGGTGTTAAACACCATTCATTCATTTCATTCCTATACATACATGCATCATACATACATTACATTCCATTATTTAAGTGTTTGTGAAAATATAATTCAAAGAGTTAAACATTTAAATGTTGTAGATTTATAACATGGTAAAGAACTCCATACCTGAAAAAAAACCAAAAAAAAACAGATTTCTGGAAGAAATTTCCAGCTGCTTCACATCCAAGTCACTCTGCCCTTTATAGGAAAATAAATATAATTATATGCTACTTAATATAGTATCCTCAGAGGAGGCCCTTCATGGGCTGTAATGCTAGTAAATAATAATAATGACGACGACGATGATGATGATGATGATGATGATATGGACAAATGATTGCTGTCAATAGACTGAAACAGGAGTCTCTGACAATGTCAAATATATAAATAAATTATATTTACAGATGAGTTACAGGCCTGAACATAGACATCATTGATGTAATATTTATAATTCATCTATACAAATATTACTGTTCAAACTAATTTCTTGCAGTCAGTGTGGATATGCTTGTGTGTCAGTCATAACCAGGCCGAGGTCGTTAAGGCATGAACTTGTGAGCAAGAGGTCTGGGTTCGAATACTGCCAGGACCGTCCTCCCTAACTGAGGCTTTTTCCAGGTTTTCCTCAGTCCTCATAAATGGCAAATGCTGGGTAGGTACCCTAAACTTAGGCCTGGAACGATTCCTTCCTTAAAAAATAAATCCCCTCCCAATATATCATTTCATCTCATGTATCATCAGTGTCCATCACCTGTGGTGCCTCTGTAGCCAAAATGGGCACTAAACACCATTCATTTGTGTTGGTCATTATGGATGAAAAGCATCAGTGATACTTACAAATTATAGCACTTGATTTGTATCTTGTTTTTAGGTACATGGTCAGCAAAAGCAGCAAAGGAAGCTGCCAAATATGGCAAAGTCAACATGGTGTTACCGAAAACTGAGAACTATATAGACATTCCAGATCAGAGCACATGGAATCTTAATCCAAATGCATCATATGTTTACTATTGTGCCAATGAAACTGTTGTTGGTATGTTTGAAGGCATTACTTTTATATTTATTTTGTTATACAACATAATTATATCCTGGAGTTGAATATAGGACCAACAAAAAATGCATTCTGCAAATAGCCATCTTTTAATAAAAAGGGAGCTTGAAAAACATGCTTAAATGCTATTTCTATATCTTTGTTTTATATTCTGTATGCTAGTTAATTTTTGTTTTAATTTATTCTTAATTAGCTGGTGAGTCGATTTAATACTCTTATGCTCCACTTACCATTGAGTTATACAGAACATGTTTCAGAGGCCTTCACCCACATCATCAGCTGTGTGTGGACTGCCAGATCTGTTGTTGGTTGAATGGACTTGTGTAGCTCTCATGGACATTTTATGAACTTTTGGATTAATTTGTCTTCTGTTGGGATCTCAAAGTTCATAATCTAATTTTCTTAATTTTTATAAAATTTATTTCCCCTATTCCCATCTCCAAGGTTCTTATCTATGAATTCAGCCTAAATAATGTGTGAACAAATTCAGGCTAAATAATCTGCTCAACTCTGGTGCTAATGATAGAAAACCTGAGGAGAAGAAGCTGGGCTTAATGAAATCAACTGTTTGGAATGCAACAAAGTAGATATTGGCAAAACAAAGAGTAGCATTGGAATTAGTCTACAGTAACACTGGAGAAACATCAGATACATTCAGATAGATATAAATCAGCAGTTGCACTTCACTTTTGGAGAGATAAACATGATATATAAATGGAAGTCAAATTATTGAAATTCGTAGATAGACCCTTAGAGCTGGGAATATGGGAGAAAAAAATTATAAAAATATGAAGATAAGGTTATGAACTTTGAGATCCCAACAGAAGACAAATTAATCCAAAAGTTCATAAAATGTCCATGAGAGCTGCACCAAGTCCATTCAACTAACGAATCCAGCAGTCGATACATAGCTGAAGATGCAGGCAAAGGTCTCTGAAACATGTTCTGTATAATTCAATAGTAAGTGGAGTGTAAGAGTATTAAATTCATTCACTATCTAATTATAAGAATAAATTAATCACTTCACTGTATTAGTTCTGACACAAAATTAATTTTGTTTTAATACTTAAAGTGTATTATATGCATAGGTGAAAGAAATTTCCAAATTTGAAATTATTCCATTCATTATTGAATTCTGCATCATGCTCATTATACACCACTAACCTAGTTTGTATACTTGCAAATTAAACCTTCTTTGTTGATTTAATTTTTTTAACCAAAATATAGGAGGTGAAAGTGTGATAAATGCACATTTCATAAAAATATAATAGAAATAGTAAATGCTTTAATGATCATTTATTTCATGTTAAATCTTTATTTCTTTTATTTATTATCAACCAATGTATATATTAGTATACATAAGAGATTATAGAATGATTCCAATTCTAATGTATTCAGGAATCAACACAGTGAAAATGAGTATAAAATCTCCAGTAGATAAAATATTCTAAAATGCTTAAAAACACCTTCATGGCCTTAGTCTGTTTCCTTGTTCATTAAGATTGAGGCCATGAAAGTAATTTTAAACATTTTAGAATATTTTATCTACTGGAGATTTTATAGAGTGATGTTTTTGTAATTTCTCTTTATGTATAATACCATGGTTATATGTAATGGGAATGTATTAATAGCATTACTTTCATTTTAAAATATATTTACATTTAGTGCTACATAAAATATTGCACACACTGCAGTGCTTGGAACAATAAAACTGTGATGTAGCTATTCTGGTCAAGTACATGCAGAAGGTACAGCTCTCCAGTATAAGACATTATTTGGCCAAATATAATTTTCCCTCAACTCTACTCTCACACTGGAATTCTGCATGTACAAATAATTGAAATTTACATTTGGCCATCAAAGAAATGATTCAGTTACTTATTTTAAATAACCAGTGGTATTTACTGTTGCAAATTTCTAATTCCAGCACTTCAGCTATGAACTGCAACATTGACATATGGCACCTGCATGTAGTAATAGATGCAAGTGGTGGGAGATCATAAATGTAGCTAACTTTTGTTAGGATGCTATGGGACATAGGATGTACCAGGCACTATATATGTGGCAATAGTGAGGTTTAGTTGTTCTGTGTTATGTAATAATAAAACAGTTTATTAAACAATTGCAAAATATGTACAATTTAGTTAGATTAGGGTTAGTTCTTCAGTATTACATAATAAAAACAATTAATTTTATAGTATGTCACAACAAAGTATTCAGTACTAAATTTGATATAATGCAGAGATTGACCCTACTGCTTCTGGCTGATAATATTTCTTGATAGCAAAGCCTGGTTCTTTGTGATTGTAATACTCTTGCTCTGTTCTGAAAGTTATCCTTGAAAATAAGAACATTTCTTTCACATTTAAGGACTGACTGTTCAACATTTAAAAATAGTTTTAAAATCTAGAGGAGTATGATGTGCAATAGGGACCTACTCAGTAGTATTAAATAACTTTTTTCTTTTCCAGAGTTTATTTCAGTTAAGCCAGATTGTTCTTCATATTTTTGGATATAGAGTGCTAATTTTCAATATAAAACAATAAACCAATTTATGAGTAGAAAGGGAACAAAGGGAGTTTGACCCTTAGCATTTTGAGAGTGGGAATGAATATTTTCAGATGCTTCAATATGAAGCTACAGGCATCTACATGCATCAATACAATATCTAATTTGCAATGTAATATGTGCTCATACGATTAAATGTACACCAATGTGGATGCAAGTCAGTAGGCTGCATCTCATGCACTGTCATTCAGTATACAGGCCTTCATGGAACCTGTAAGACATTTTGGGTACTACACTAGGTAAGTTTTATAAATACCATACTTGAACTTCAATAATGTGATCCACTGAAGTAATGCTCTGTATTTGATAGACTAAAAAGATGAGCTATTGTGTTTTTAATCCTCTTAATTATTCATGAACATGTTTGCAGCTAGTCAGGGCTGAAACCAAGCACAATATTGTAATATTGCAATTTTGTTTTTACTAATAAGTAAAATATATATAAACTAAGGGGGTTGGGTGAGTTTTTGTGGAAAGTAAAGTTGAAATGAAACACTCAATGGAGAAGAAGGATTAAATCTGTTATCAGCAAGTAGTTTATATGATTGAAAACATTTGGGGTATGTCGACCTAAAAGCTCTTATTGCTCCACTCCACTTGTTACAAGTGGAGTAGTAAGAGTGTTTAGGTCAACATAACCCAAATATTTTCAATCATATAATTGGCTTCACTGTGATAGTTCTTAAATAGTTTTTTAAATAAGGTAGTTTTATAGTTTAAAATTTGATCTTTATATATGTTATGAATAGGTTGCGCAAATAGATTCATTTGTTGATTGGTAGTTGAAAAGATTTGATTGTTATCGTTAAAATTAGGTAAAAATTTTTTGTGCAATAATAGGATGAGAGTGAAATACATGTCGATATTGCAGTAGTACACTACTGTTGAACTGGAGACAGGTACAAGTAGTAAAGAGTAAATTATTTGTTTAAAATGAAGGTAATAACAATATATTGATTGTATAAGAATATGGCCAGGGCCAGAATTAGGTGATTGCCATTTTCTTATGTATCTTTTCACATCAATAAATACATCTGTAGCTTTGGAGTTAATGCCTGCAGCGCCATAATGAAGCATTTGAGACCATTTGTTCCTATTCATGTGGTATCTATTTTTAAATTCCCTTTCTACTTGTAAATTTTCTTTACATATTTTTTCAACACCTTGTATAATTTCCTTGAAAATCTTTACTACTGTATGCTTTCAGAAATGCAAGAAGCTGAAATTACATACAGAAAAGAACTAAATGAGTACTACAGATCACTATACTATTATATTTTTATGCTTTCCTGTTTTAGGAGTGGAATTTCCTTACATTCCAGACACTCGTGGAATTCCTCTTGTTGCTGATATGTCATCGAATTTTCTTTCTCGTCCTTTTGATGTCTCAAAGGTACTTTATAAATAGATAAGTTGCAGACACTTTCTAAAATATAACAAATTATTTATGAGGAATTCACCCAAATTTCACTAATTTTGTTCCCCTTACTTGGACACGTTTGGAAGACTGTTGCATTCATCATCAGCACGGTTCCACTGTCAGCTTCCCAGTGTGGCATTAAAGTGTCACACTGGGATTTTATGAGCTTTGTGATGAGGTTACTGATGATCAAAATTAACTAAATTTTCCTTGTTTTCATTTATGAATATATTTTCCCACTCTGATAATTCTATTGGTTTATGAAGAACTTAAGAGTTTAAGTTCAACTTAAAATCCATTTTTTTTTTTGGTTTTTTTGTTTTTTTGTTTTGCCAAAAATGGTATGCTACTGCTGGTTTTTACATATGTTTAAATTTTACATTTTTCAAGTGCTCCTTAAACAGTAGTATAATGTTCTTTTTTGTTTTACCTATATATTTCATATTGCAGTCTTTGGAGCTGATTTTGTAAGATTGTTTTCCTGGCAGAATTTTGTGTTTTATGTTGGTTTTTAGGAGGTTTTTTTAAACTGCATTTGTTCACTAGACCCAAAATAATGTTGACATCTTTAAAAATCTTCTGGAATTTTTGGTGTGCCCACGGATGAAATGTAAATTTCTTATATATATATGATCTCCTTTATAGCCTTTCAGTGTGGTGATGTCTTTTATTTGTTTTTTGAATTTTTCTATTTTCTTTTTGAACAGGCTGTTGTACAGCCATTTTTCTGTACTATGTCTATGATTTGCAGTACTCCGATTCGTATTCTGTCTTGCTTATTGGCAGGATTGTTAACCTAAATGTGAGGCTATTGATTATTTTGAGTTTATCTTGTTTTGGATTATGGCTGTTGTTTTTTATATAATTATCTGTATGGGTATTTCTGAATATGCAATAATCCAGTATATTGTCATTTTTTATTATTTTTATATCCAGAAAGGGAAGAACCTTGTTATTTTCCATTTCCATTGTGAATTTAATGATGCTGGTTGAGTAGTTTAATTGCATTTTTCATTTACTATTGCAAAGACTTCATCAACATAATGATACCAAATTTGTATATATGTGGGAAAGCTTCAACTTGTTTCCAAGAAACTCATGTGCATATCTGCTAAGAATGGTGAGAGTGAGAATTCCTCATAAATAATTTGTTATTTTATACTATATTTTACTGTGATAATCCCTACTATTTCTAAAATTTACTTTGTTGTAACTATTTTTTTACTCTTAGATATCGTTTGAAAGTATTTCTTTCTTTAATCTGGCTTGTAATAAAATAAATCTTCAGCAGAATTATAGCAGTGACTGAAATAAATCCTATAATTTTTAGTTTGGAGTTATTTTTGCTGGAGCTCAAAAGAATATTGGTCCAGCTGGAGTTACACTTGTGATAGTGCGTGAAGATCTCCTTGGCAAAGCATCTGTGGCATGCCCTACTGTGTTGGATTATACAATCATGGCCAAAGATAATTCACTGCATAACACACCACCAACTTTTGGGTAAAGATTTTTCTGTCTTTTTTTTGTATTGATAAATATGTACATTTATGTAATTTGGAATTTAAACAAAAATTAAGATTAATGATAGACCAGTCCTAAGTGAAAATCTTCATGAACATAAAAATAAAAAATCTTTTTGGCATGATACTGATAAATAGTAGTATACACAAGTATATAAATAAATGAATAAATAAATAAATAAAATGATTCTGATGTATGCAGAGTGTAAACATACTTTGATCCATAATAGTTTTGCATGAAATTTATAAAAAATTGCAAACAGTAATATATTACAGAAATTATCTTGTTGAGTACACAAAGGTCCATTCTGTTGAATATAATCACTACTTAGGCCATATGTCCTAAATATTGCAAGATTCTAGTGCAGTAACTTTTCAGAAAGTTATGGCTTTCCTCCTGTTGATGAATCGATGACAGACCACTCCCGTAACAATATCCAAGTTTCTAGGTTGCTAATCCTTGATTCTAGAAATATCCACACTTAATAATGCTGAGGTTTACAGAATTTTCCTGGTTAATTTGTTCATACTGCAGAAAGTTAATTTTTATAATCATGGATTTTGCAAAGTGACATTTGGCTCCATCCTGCAGTAGAAGTGCATACTGCTTAAAAAGATACATGCTGCAATCCTTAGGATATGCTTGGTTAAGATGAAACATATTCTTTCAATATGGAAGTCAATTGTTTCTCCTTTCTCTGCAAGATTATGCCATGTTATCCTATATGGGGAAATTCCTCTGGTAACCATAGTATATAGACTGACCTTGGGCCCACAAACAGGGGTAATGGTTTGAGGAGACGATGTTCAAACACCCAATCATTGTGTTGATTTGGTGTAAGAAAAGAAAAAGTGCCACTGGACTCTCATCTGTGAATAGCAGATGAGTACATTTCATTCATCTGTCTGCAAAACCTTTTGTCTCCTACTCTGTTACAAATTTCATGTAGTTTTGTTTTTCTATTAATACAATGGCTTCATCAGCTGTATATAAACTTTCTTCTTCCAGTTGGTTTTCCTTCAATGTTTAAAGACTGCCTTATGACTGATCTTTTTCCCTGAGCTTGAACGTCTTTCTGAAAAATTCAGTCTTTTCACAAAGGTTTCTATTCCAACACACAGTTTGTTTTTTTCCATTCTCATATTAATTTCTTTGTCCATGGTGGTTGAACTATCTTTGAGCAAGTTATATAGCCCTCATCCTTTGTTATCCATTTCCTTATGGTGATGTCCCTAATTTGTGATTTCTCATTTGTGTAGCAGATACTCTCACCATACCACTGAGTACATTTTGTGGCAAGTTTCTATATCAGTGATATAATGAAAATGTATATGACAAAAGAAACATGATTAATTAAAAATACTTTATCTATAATATCTCCAAATAACTGCATAATAACATGAACTGATGTAGTTTTTCCCAAGGTATAAATTAGTTCCTGTACTGGACCTGAAAATCACAATGCACATTGGACCAAACAGAAGCTTACAGCTCTGCACTTAATTAAAATTTAGCTGATTTTTCAGTTATTTTGATCATGCAAAAAGCCTGTAATATCTTTGTTTACTAGATATTCATCATTATTATGTAAAAAGAAAAAATGCATTGTTGAATTTAAGTAGCTTGGAGGAAAATGCCAACTCACTCCCCAAATTGGGAGTAAAGGGGTATGGAAAAAATGTTCAGTTAAAACTAACTTATGAAAAGTTGATATTGATGATGCATAGCTATTATAGTTTATAATGTTGAGTTATCAGTAATGTTTAATTTGTTGTTTATTAAATCTTGAATCTATTAAGAGTATTATTATTATTATTATTATTATTATTTAATAAAGGCAACTGATATGTTAAAGCAGAGAAAATTAATACAAAACATTTCCTTATGAAAACAGTAAGTACATGCAAAGCTGGGTTTCTCAAACTGAGGCACCTTTCTCAGGCTCAGAAATTAAGGAAGAAAAATGTGTGCTAAGTTTCACCAAAAAAATGCTTTAGATGTGCTATAGCATATGCAATTTCTTATATTTCTAGATAAAAATTTTAAATTTATTTTTACAGGATATAATGAAATGAAATATTTATTTCTACATAATTAATAAAAATTACAAATTTAATAATAATTAACAATTTTAGTATGCATATTAAAGAAATATTACAAGAAGAAAAATATATGCATCAACTAATTTTACATTTTACTATTACAATTCACAAATTAAGCAATACTTATTTTTTCTCATTGTTCCCATCTTTCTGGGGTCCTACACCCGTAACACCCAGATTATGTGTGCTTTAGATCCCATCCTCCCCACTTCCTTCTTTCCCCTCTCCATACATACATTCCTCATTTGCTTTAAGCACTTTTTTCCACCATTTCTCTCTTTCCTTCCCTATATACTCGCCAATTTTTTTCAATAACTTGTTTCCTGATCCAAAAATGTTTAATATTGCCAATTCTGTCTGTAAATAATACCGTTATCCCATTTCCTAACCTAATTTCTCCAATCTTTAGTTTGTAAACATTCAACTATACAGTGAAAATCTTTCTCCATTTCTCTACAAAATGGACACTTTTCCTTTTCTCCTTTTAATGCACTTAACTCTAATATATCTGCTCTACCCCAGGCACATCCCTCCCTTTCCCTTTTATTACAAATATTTACATATTTTCCGGCCCCCATTCTTTCTTAAATTTCCTATAATGTTTCAAGGTACACTTATCTTGTAAACTACTCTATATTTCTTGCTTTCCAATATCATCTATCCTTTACTTCAATGTATTCCATAGACCTTTTAACTGTTGTTTCTACTTTTCATCTATTCTAACCTCTTGAATTATTTCCTTTAGTTGAGCTAACCAACTTTTTCCCCCTTTGTCTTTTTCTTGCAACTATAAACAGTCTTTGACTATGTCTTCATCTCCTCTTGATTCTGCCTTATACCAGTATTTCATAATACGTTTAATTACCATATGTTTTGTGTCAAATTTTCCCAATTCCACCAATGCCACCCCATTTGAAGTTGCCCAACACCAATGATAATCCCAACATAATTTTACAAAATGCTGTGAATATTTGTGATATACTCCCACCCTTTCTCTGTACCCCTTACAACTTTTTGGACTGACCCATTGTTAAATTCTTCCAAGCCATATTACACTCATACTTGGAATTTTCTTTCAACAGGTTCTTATAATATTAATAGTTAATTTTCCCTTTCCTAATACATTCTTTCCTTGTTCCATCCATCTTCCATTATTATTTAACCTAACTGCTAAATAATCCAATTTCTTAACTATTTCAATTTCACTATCCTCCATCCACCATCATCTCTTTTAAGTTTATTTCCTTCTTTGCATACCATTATTTTTTACTTATTTTTATATATTTTTAACCCCCATACTTTGCAATATCTGAATATTGCTTTATTTAACCCTCCATATGTTATCGCTAAGGCTACTAGATCATCAGTGAACAATAATCCTGGAATATTTTTATTATTAATTATAGGGCAGTGTGTACACTCATTTCCTAGTTACTTAAATGTGTCGTCTATAAAAAGATTGAATATATTGGGTTTAGTTTACAACCTTGTTTTAGCACCATATTATGAGGTATTCATTAAGTTATTTTATTTTCTGCATATCTAACATAAAACATATTATCTTTATACATCTGTATTAACTCTATAAACTTCCTACTTACTCCCTTTACCCTCAGCTTAGTTCCAGAGTGCCTCCCAGTTGATGATATCAAATGCCTTTTCCAGATCTACAAAAAATATGTATACTCTTCCTCTTTTATTAGTTAGATATCTAATTAATAAAATATTATATTCTTATAAAATATTATCTAAGGTGGTTCTTCCCCTCCTAAATCTGGTCTGTAATGCCAATATCTTTGCTTCTTTCTCTGCCCAATCTTGTAACAGTTTAGCTAGCACTCCTGTATATACTTTCCCAATCATAGATAACAAACTGATGCCTCTATAGTTTACAAGATTGTTTTCAGCTCCTTTTCCTTATAAATTGGTACAATAACCCCCCCCCCCCCATTTCCTGTTCTGTGGAATCTTCCCACCCTCTTTTATTGTATTAAACAATTTAACAAACAACATTTTTCTTTCTTCTTCTTCCATATACCATACCTTCCAATATTCTCCTGGTATGCCATCTGTTTCAGTAGCTTTATTATTTTTTAGTTGTGTAAGCTGCTCATTTACCTCATTTAACCCTATTTCCTAGTCTAATTCTTTTACATAATTATTAAACTCTCTTGGTATTATTGACAAATCCTCCCTCCCCCCAAAATTCAATAAAATAATCCCTTCATCTATAGGGTCCAATTGAATTCAAATCTTTCCGCTCTGCCTGATACCCTTTTCACAAGTCTCCATATACTATTATTGTCCTCGTCCAATGCTGCTTTATAAATCTGATTTCCAATTCTATCATTCCATTTTTTTTCTTTTTTGACTCTATTAGACATTTGTAACCCCATCTGGCTATTAAGAATTGCTCCCTCTCATAAATCTCTTCTGTTTGTTTGCACTTATTTAACTTCCTTTCTAGCTTTTTCTTTGTCAGCCAACACTCTTCATGTATAATTTTAACTGGTACCACCTGTGTTCACAATGTTTTTATTTTATACTGTGCATGCACATATTTGAACTAAGCCATGGCCTTAAAAAGATAGGCATTTATTGCTAGCCAGCAGAAATACAACTTATATGCTAGACAAAAGATGCAATACAATAACTAATTGCACTTAAAATATTTATTAAATATAAATGAAAATTCCCCATAAAGACTTATTTAATATGAAATGTATTATTAAATTCCAAAATGTATTCACAAAACAATTTTATGGAGCACAATTTATGGCTATTTTTATGTTCATCAATGGCATAATTGTTATGATATTACATGTAATCAGATGTGTTTAATTAATGGTGGTAAACAAGGACTAAATAGCATGTAATATAAAATGTGGGCAAAAAGAAAGCTACTTGTCACATGAAGATAAAAATCTGTCTCAAAGCACCATCATCTAAGCCAAAGCCAAACTAAACTAGATAATTTAGAATTGATTGACATACTGAAAACAAATAATTGGATTATTACAAGTAATGACTAGAATATTAATCACATTATTTTTTCATTTAATAACAACAACAACAACAACAATAACAACATAAAACTGATATTCTGTTGAATTAATTTAATTGATGAAATTTGAATTGAACATCTAAGAATTTGTGTTCTATAGAGTAGGATGAGCTAAAAGTAAATAAATACATATTCAGCGAAAGATTTATGCTTGGATTGTAATAAGGATCAATTAATGAGGAAATGAAATGATCTATTTGCGCTTGGTAGGTAAGACCGTAAGTAAAGTACTGAATCCAGAAAGTAATTGTGAATAGGTAGAGTAGAAATAGATATTTCAAATCCTTGATATCCTTATGAACTTTCTTCTCAAACTTGTATAGCCAATTATCAAGACTAACTGGCAAAGTAATTCAAAAGTGCTGCTTACCCTTGTCTTAAAATGTGCACTAAATATATTGGATGCTCTTAAGAGCATGTAATAGCTATCTTTTCAATGATCTGTAAACATCCAGCACATTTCCAAAAGAGTAATGAATCTAAACAGACAATTATTATAGAGATAATATAGTGCTTCTTTACTATTTTCTAGAACATTAGTGTAAACATAACAAAATTATTTAGGCCCTCATTGACTGTTTTGAAAGTACTATCATATGATTCAGATTTTAAATAACGGCACCTTATATATACAGAGTGGCGCAAAGGTTAGCACACAGTTAGCAAAGGATTTCCCTTCTGCATTAATGACTATTGAAGTCTACCTGGAACACTCTGACATGCAAACACAGCTGAATGTTGTCCACATTTTGGCAGGCTTCCTCATTGTAAAAAGTCAGCTCTTCAACAGTTTGCAGTTTCGTTCTATACAATTCGTCTTTAACCATGCCTCAAAGGAAGAAATCAATTGGGGTAAGATTAGGGGATTGTGGTGGGAATTTGCTGCATGATGTCCAAGCACTCTCCTATTGTAAATGTTATCAAAGTATGTCTGAACAACTGTAACATAGTGAGGAGTTCCATCGGAGTTGATCAAAGTTGTCCAAATGCATGATAATTCCTGGTGTAACCTCTTGAAGTAGAACCAAGTAATTGTTACCATTGAGATTTCCATCAATAAAATGCAGCCCAATTACACTACTTGTCGATATTGCACCCTACATGCACGCTGGGTTTATTTAGCATCCAAAACAACATGGTGGTTTTCGGTGTACCAAAAAGTACTATTATGTAGGTTCACATATCCCCATAACTTAAAGGTGCTCTAATCTCGTCACACAATGTTTTGAAAGAAATTGGAGTCATGTCGATACTGATCCAGCATAATCTCACAAAATTGTAGCCACCTGTTTGGGTCATCTTTTAACTTGTCATGTGTCAGAAGTGGAATGTAAACTTTGAACTTCTCTGATGGAATATCCTTTGGATTAACAGACATGACATTACTACTAATCGTACTGTGGACTTTCTTGGACTAGTCGTGATAGCCAGACACATAATTAGCTCATTTTCCTTTGTTTTTAACTGTACTGTACATATATTTCTAAGTTGGTAATACTGTTAGCAGGAAGAGCAGGAAATGGAAATAAATTATCAGTAACAGATGAAAATGTTAACTTAAGAGGGAAAAAAATTTGCTTTTAAGATCAGTTACCAATGAGGTTTAAGTTATATACTGAGGGAATGGAGAGAACATTTCCAGTCAGATCACCATCACGTAAGGCTGGTTGCAATATAATTAAAAAATTAGAAATTGAAGGTTCTGTTTTGAATGCGCTTCATAGTGGGCAACCTAGGACAGCATAGACTGATGAAGAAGGAAAATGTTTTGAAAATAACATACAAAGAAGTGAAATCATGTGTTAACTGAAATTTACAAAGTGTGTATTGTGTAGTTACTTTTACATCACTATATATATAGGAAAAGCAAAAAAGGATAAAACACTAAGAAAAAGTCACAGATTTGCAATCGCTATATTTCGAACTACTAAGAGTTCTTCTGTCGCAAGAAGATATCTTATTGATGTGTTACCTATTCATAGCTCTGAAAGTTTACTCAGAGATGGAGAAATGGCAGCTATATTTTTACATAAAGGGCATATACCACCGAGTTTAAATCTTATATATTATTATTATTTTTTTTTTCCCCCTCCAAACACTCTTGTTGCTTTTCTCACCTATTTCCATGCATAATGTTACCTTTGATAAAACATCAGACCTATTTTGAAAGAATGTCACAATATTTTATTAATGCATCTATCTTTAAGTGATTTTTCTAAATTTGTACCCTGCCTTACTTTTATACACTTTTTAAAAGTGTAGTTTGCAGAAATGTATCTCCTTTAAATTTACATCGTCCTGTTGCAGGCTCACATCCTTGCCAGTCCTAAATGCAAAACCTGTATGCTAATTATGCTGCATCATTCATTCCACAGCCCTAACTTATCCAGAGAATTTAAAATTTCTTCATTTGCTACCTGTTCTTCTAAGAAAGTTGTATATATGTTATCTTGTAAGCTTTGCAAAGCATTTTATATTGGTTTTAACTTCTACTGTTGTTTTGCTCTGCATGAACAATCATAGATGTTCTGTTAAAACCAAGTCTCCCTTGCCGGTTGCCCAACATGCCCTGTCTCACTGTAAGGATTTTGATGATGCTTTTAATTTAACACTTATTGATGCATTACCTACACATAGCTCTGAAAGTTTACTCAGGATAGAGAAATGGCAGCTATATTTTTACATAAAGCTCATATACCACCGGGTTTAAATCTTAATATTAATATTTCCCCTCCCTCCAAACACTCTTGTTGCTTGTTTCATGTTTCCATGTATAACATTACCTTTGATATTCGCTTATCACTTTCACTTGTCTTCTTGTCATAGAAGAACTCTAGTAGTTCGAAATATAGCGATGGCAAATGTGTGACTTTTTCTCAGGGTTTTATCCTTTTCTGCTTTTCTTATTATCGTTAATGGTGTTATATTATTTTTCATTTATATATATATATATATATATATATATATATATATAAATAAATATTTTTATATTATATATATATAAAATATAAAAAAATCAAATACTTATTTGATAATAATAAAAATCTAACAATGAATATTTTCTAACCAAAAAAATAAAAGATAATAAAACCAAATATAGAATGATCATGGAAATATATTAGTTGCTCTATCTTGAAAGTTAAGATTTGCATATGTTGCCATGGTTCTAAAAAAAGTATAATACTTAATAATAAATATAATTCCATCTACCAAAATTTACTATTCAAGCAATTCTTATATATATATAAAAATAGAAGTGTGAACACTCAGAATGTTACTTTTGTTTTTTCACAGGATTCATGTAATGGGTCAGGTGTTTGAATGGATAAAGAAGAATGGAGGAGTTGAAGGAATGGACAAAACAGCTGAGACAAAAAGTGAAATGATATATAAATTAATTGTCTCATCAAATGGCTTCTATCACTGTCCTGTCAAACCAAATTCTCGAAGCCGCATGAATGTGCCTTTTCGCATAGGTGGGCCCAAAGGAAATGATGATTTGGAAGCTAAATTTCTTAGCGGTGCACAGGCAAGAGGAATGGTGCAACTGAAAGGCCATAGGTAGCTAAACAGAATTTTTTTCAGTTTGATTTGCAGACTTTAAAATAAATTATATGATTAATTCTCAATTTTCATATGTTAGTGGACTAATATATGTTTAAAAATATTATTAATAGTTATGTATCAAGTAAAATCTATATAATGACATAAAGTGTGCCATTTTCTTTTCAGATTGGTTGGTGGAATCAGAGCATCTCTATACAATGCTATAACTGTGGAAAATGTAAGAACTTTGGTTACTTACATGCAGGAATTCTATGATGCCCATAGCAAGTGAGAATGTACTGATGTTTATAAACTTGATAAGCTCATACTGTATAAAATTTTGTATAAAATAAACAACATTCCTCCATATGAAAATAATGAATAAAAGTTGAAGATACACATTTATTATTTATTTATTTCTACGTTATCTGCAAGTAATACCAGACATGAACAAATTTAAGTTTTGCAATGAAAAATCCTTAAATGAAATAGGGAACTTTTGTATATATAGTTTTGGGAGGTCAAACAAATAAGGATTGGATTGCAGTATGTTATATAAACCACTTGTGCTACCACTCTCAAGGAACCAAGTGTTGGATCTCAAGTAAATGCTGTATCTTTACTGTTTCTGGTCATGGGAAGAGTCCTGCTTTGATTGTGACTTATTGAGCTGATAAACTAGTACTATAGTAAGTAATTGGATGATTCCCACACAGCATTATATAATTTGAGCTGTTCTGTAGGTTATAAAATTAAAGAGAGTTGATCTTTAAACTGAATTTGCCTGCCAGCCAAGAAAAATTATAAACATTGGCAAAAAAATTAGAGGAATATATATTTAACTCCTACAAGGAAATATTATTTTTCATAGTATAATGTTACAAAATGATTCATTCTTGCTTTATTGATTAAACCTTTTCTTGAATGAATCAGCCTCCTGAATAAATTAATGGAATATTAAGAGGTTCTAAAATTAAAGTGAGCAGTTACTTACTAAAATGTGTTAAACATATTCTAGCAGTAGCTTCTGATATGCTAGTTTTGTATTGTAGAGCCAATGATTGAAGATTGTTTCATCTTCTTTGTCTCACTCTGTTTTATGGAGATCTTCTAGACAATGGAGGTGCTATAGGAAGATAGGAAGACAGAGCCTGCTAAAATGGAGATTTCGATTCAAACTATTAGAAACCGCTTATAAATACAAAATGCACTAATTTATAAATAATTAGTTTTGAAATATAGATTGCATAACTGATATATTTATTGAAGTGTTAACAACAAATAAATAATTTAATTAAATGTGAATGTTTTGCTACAGTCACCATTATTGAACACGATAGGTTTGGATGTAGCTTAGTTAAGATTATGGTTTGAGTCTTAAGACAGAAATGTATCATTATCCCAGAGCATGCCAATGCTGTTTTTATTTGACTACTCAAACATCTGTGCCTAGTATGATAGTTTTATGCTGATACAAGATAATGTCAAGTCACATACAGCACAGGCTACCAAAGAACTCCTGAAAGAATAACAGGTTAGGGTATTGACTGGCCTGCATCAGTCCTAACTTAAATCCTTTTGAACACATCAAATATATTAAAAAATGTTTCTGTTGAACACACATTAAATATATAAGAAAACTTTTGCAGCCACACTGCTCTATAAAAGAATCTGAAACACTTTAACATGCTTTTAAATTCTCATTGTTGTTCTTGTTTGTAAGACCTTTTTTACTAATTATATTTGCAGATGCTTTTTAAATTTTTTTTTCCTATTTAAATTTTTTATTATTTTAAAATTATTGTCATTTTTCTTATTGTTTGTATGAACTTGTAATGGTTGTGTACCTAGTTATTACTGATTCTATTGATGTATCTCTTACTTTGTTTTGTAATGCACTTGGTAACAAAAAGGGATTAATAATAAATTAAATGAAATTAGATGCTGTAATTGAGGAGATAGAAAGTTCATATGAAGATACAATGATGTTATTCAGGAACAGGAACATATCTGATACTAGGTTTAAAGTAACTATATTGTGAATTAATGAAACACATTACCTTGCTTTTCCACTCTGTCTTCTGTATCAGTTAATATTTTGTTTATACTGTTAATTCTGATATCAAAAAGTTGTTTAGATTTGTATTAAATATTTTAGAATTGAAAAAATTTAATGTATTTTGAATTCCACTCACGGATGAACTCTGCAAGTTCCTATTTGAATTATCAGAGACTGCCACAGAAGCACCTTGGAATCCAGCTAGCACATTGAGTAGTCTGTTAACAGATGGTGATGGGAGTAGGGACATAACTAATGGCCCTGCAGACCCTGTGATGTGGGGGGGGGGGATTCTAAGGGGCCTACTGCCCGCAAAAAATGAATTTTTAAAATAGAAACTGAAATATATGGGAAAAACATGCAAAGCAGTAAAAAGAAAAACATTTCACAATTTTCAGTGCACATGCTGGTACATGTCAACAATCAGCAAACTGAATATTGAAAATTAACATGAGCCTGTCATTTGTCATTGAGCTGCAGGCCACCAACAGTGCATATTCAATTTACATTTGTGAATAGTGAATGTTTTTTATTTTTCTGTTGCTTCAGTATTATTGAGGCAGCCAGTGTTGCTTGGCTTGTATGTTAGATGAAATCTAGTATGGTGGTAGAAGTGAAACACAGTGTTTGATTCTGGTCTCGTGTAGATTACAATATTAGACTAAAATAGCCCATACTAGCAATTCAATTTTTGTTTAATGTTTTTTGTATAATTTTGTTTCTTTCTCTCTCTCCGCTAAATAAGGCCACTTAAAACTACTTATGAACATTTGAGTGATTTGCAAAAATGGAGAAAAAAAGAGAGATTGAAAGATAAGTTTCAAAATTAGTGAAAATAGATTCTATCTTAAATACTAATTCAGAAATAATAAATGAAAATTATAATAGTCCATGTTCTAGTAGGTCATCTGTTTCTCAAAGACAGTAATGCAAATTTATGCAGTGATACAGAGCAGAATATTAGTGGTGAAGATGAAGTGTATGTGAAGCCTGATATTTCTACTGAAATTGAGAATGGAAGTATTAGCACACAGTAGAATATAAGTTACTTCTTTTGATGACTACCAGTACCAGAAGGGATTTCCTACACATTGTGGTAATTTTCAGATATTTTAATTGATGACACAAAGGAGTTTCTTATATGGCATGAGCTTTGGTAAACTCCGAGGTACATTTCCGAAAGACCCTAAGCAAAATAATAGATATTTCTCCATTAATTACTATGAATAATTAACAAAATCATCTGGATAAAGTAATAAGAGATTGGCTCTGTTATTATAGAAAAGAGACTTGTTCCTCCTGAGCCTTGCTGATTATTTTTGCTAACGGGAGTTCAGCATCTTTTCAATTTGCCTGGATAAAGGAAGTTCGTGATTGGCATGGCTTATCAAGAAGAAAATGTAACACACAAAATATCTCATTCCCATCTGGGGCATGTATTATTTATAATATTTGGAAACAAATTCTTGATCACATAATTAATGCCATTATCACAATAGTAACCAATCTAGTTTCACAAGTTCAGAGAGGAAAATTACGGAAAGCTCACTTTGTCTAAATATGATTTGTTATTACAGCAGCAAGCATATGGTCTGGAAGCATCTGAAAAATATCTCAGTTCAAAATTCCAAAACGAACTAATTCAGCTGTTATCACAGAAAATAGAGAATGAAAACGAATTGCACAATTTTGATATGTTCATATGTTTAAAGATTCTTTTGTAAAACTTTGTGAAATGAAAATAAATATGACATCTTCTAAAGATTCAAAAGATGGAAGACCTTACTGCTGTGTCATTGGAATTGCAACAAAAACAAAGGGAAATGGAAGCACAGGAAGTCCAAGGCTCGAAGTGGAGCCAGATCAATCGTAGAAGAGAGAATGCAAGTCCATGTGAGGAAGAAGGAGCAGTGGATGACATCACTAATAAGAAAGAGTCGACCTCGGCCACCCAGCTGGCAAGGGAAAGTAAGTCAAGAGGACGAGTGTGGAGTAAGACTACCAACTGAGTCAAACTTAAGTTTGTTTAGTGTCACATCCATTTCGAGAGGGAGTTTATTGCAAATTGGAGATATAGTGGAGCAAAGTTGTCTGATGCTGGTGGTGGGGAATATCGGGAAGTACTGCCCGTCATTGTCAGTTAACATCCCAATAGTGGAAGAATACTCAGGAGCAAGAGCAAGTTGGATTCATTTGGGTTCCATTCTGGTTAACAATAGGGTGAGGAAGAAAAGGGAAGGTTGTGAAACTTGATTTTTGGAACTGTGAAGGAATAAGTAGACGGATGAATGCTACTTGTTTCAAGGAAATTTTGAATAAGTCCATGTATTAGCGCTAGCTGTAACTTGGCTACGGAACAATTGTTAAGTGCATTAAGGTTCAGGGGTATGATTTCACTGGCAAACATGGTTTAAGGAAGAATATTAAAGGTCGAGTTTCTGGAGATTTAGGTTTGCTACTGAGGAGTAATCTTGCAAGCAAAGGAGAGGCAGTCAAAAATTAGTGAAGTCATGTGGTTGTTAAAGCTGGAGTGGAACTTATGCATTGGTGTATTGTACAATCCTCTCTTGAATTCAAAACCCGAATCTCTTTTGGCAATTAGAAATGGAATTATTAAATATAAAAACAGAATTCCATTAATGGATTTTATGTTAATAGGAGATTTGAATGCAAGAGTAAGAGAGTTGGAGATTTAAGGAATTAAATGTGTGGGAGATATGGATACAGATGAATCAAGCAAAATATGGATTAAGGGTAGTAAAGACAAGGTTGTGAATGAAGAGGGGCTAAAACTAATTCAATTTTGTGAGAACAATGACTTTGCAATGCTGAATGATTGCTGGGAGGAAGATGAAGCTGATGAATTTAGGTTTACAAGCGCATGGGGACAGTGTGTTGTGGATTATGTATTGTATAGCAATAGTCTTTTGGGTAAAGTTTGGGAATTCAAAGTAATGAGCATGATTGGAATAAGTTCCCATTTTCCATTAATAGTGGCATGGTGCAGTGAATAGTGCTTTGATAGGAGAAGAGAGTATGCATGTAGATCTGGTATTAAGATAATTAATGAGTGGGCCCCTGGAAGGGCTGATGGGTTTACGAGATGCTGGATTCAGCAATGGCTAGTGTGTGTGTTCAAGGGATTAATTTAATGATTTGCCTAGATATAAGTAATGATGCTTGTAGAGCTGGGTGAGTTAAATGGGCTAGAAGTGATATGATTAAAAGCAAAAGAAGGAAAAATAAAGTTTATGATTATTGGTTTGAGGAGTGTAGAGGAATGAGAGATAAGGTATGGGAGGCAGTCACAAGATGGAGAGAGAGAGAAATGATGAAATGGATAGGGACATTATGATCCAATTGTGTGAGAGATATAGGTAGCTGCTTAATTACATGAAGTGAGGGATAGCTACAGCTGCGGAAATTGATCAAAAGCTGGATACAGAAAGAGGGCAGCAAGCTTGGCAGATTATTAATGTGTCAAAAGAGGGAACAAAGTCCAAATAAATGGATTACACATTTTCAGAGTTTGTTTATTGTGGAAACTAAGTGGTGGAGGAGTCAGAATCTAGAGGTTTTTAGTAATTATGTGGAGGAGTTGAGTAGACCATTTTTACAGGAAGAAATTAATAGTGAAGTTGGTAAATTTAAGAGAAAAAAGGCAGTGGAATCCATGGTTAACCTACAGTTTTTTTTTTAAAATTTGGTGTGAAAATCCAGATAGATTAACATGTTTAACAAGGCTTATGAATGTAACTAAAGAGAAGAAGAAAGTGCTGGAAGGTTGGCTTTTTTGTTTATTTGATTTATTTATGGTTAGGTCATCAGCGAGTATGAAACAGCCGACAAATTTTGCTCAGAGGCCTCTTTTTTTCAGGCTTGAGGTTCTTTTTTGTACCATAAATGTACAACATGGAACCCATGACTTTACTTCCCTTTCGAAGGAAGCCATACTTAGGATTTTTATGCCATGAAAAATCCACCAATCCTGGCTGGGTTTGAACCCATGATCTTGGGTTTAGGAGGAAAGTGCAGAGAGCTGGCATATAGCAATGATACACCCCATATACAAAGGTAAAGGGAATTATAGAGGAATTGCATTGTTATCTAATTTTAGAAAACTTTTTACAGGAATATTGGTGGAGAGAATTCAAAATTGGACAAGAATATCAAAGGATATTGACCTACAAAACTGGGTTCAGGAAAGGAAAGAGAACAGTGGACAATATATTTATAATTAAAATGATGATTGATAAATGTTTAGCAAAGAGATAGATTGTGTGCTATATTTATTGATTCAGAAAAAGCACATAGAGAACTTCTATGGTACAAATTAAGAAGGGTCTATGTGGTAATATGATGAGTATACCACAGGAGTTTAATTATCAAAACAGATTTTGTGTCAAGTGTGACTTTGGGGAAGTTACTAATGTTTTGGGACAGGAGAGAGGGCTTAGGCAAGATTATAAATTAAGCCCTATATTGATTAATTTTTTTATTGATGATAATTTGAAGCAGTTTTGTACCCACAATTAATAATGTAGTTATTCCTAGGTTACTTTATGCAGATGATTTGGTGGTATGTTCAGTAGCAGTAATTGACTTAAAGTTAGCTATAGGCAATAGGATGCCAGTAATGAATATAAAGTGGTTTGAAAGGCTTCATTCTGTCTTGGTTAAATCATGATGGATTTAAGGAGGGCAAATTTGGGGCATAGAGGAGGGATGGTGTAATATGGATTTAATACTAAGGATTTTCTGTAAATTAATTTTGTGAGTTTCAAATAATACTGCAAATGTAGGAGCACTGATAGGGTTAGAAAAGGTAAGCATCAGAGGGTTAATGATGGAGAAAGTATTGAAATTATTTATTTAGGGTTCAAGAGCTATTGTATTCTGACAGTATGAAAATATGCCTGAAATATCAAGAAAAAATTTGGGTATAATGATTAATACCTAGTTGAACAAAATTAGAGAATATTTATTTAGAAATGGGCTAGAAGATTTTTGGGTTAAAATGGGATATTTTGGAAGAGGTTATTGGAGGGAAGTGAGATCAAGAATGGCAGATATGGATAAAATGGGATATTTTGGAAGAGGTTATTGGAGGGAAGTGAGATCAAGAATGGCAGATATGGATAGACAAGTTTTATTTGCTCAGATTAGGGAGAAAAGCTCCCTAGCATATAATAAGGAATTGAAAATCAGTACAAGGACTGATTTTAATAACAAAAAAAGGAAAAAGGAAAAAAAAAAAAAAAAAAAACTTATTTACAAAATAAGTTGCACAGAATGTGAAAAAAATCTACATTGGAAAAACAAAGAGAAACATAGGCACATGGTTAAAAGAACATTGCAGGAATATAAAATACAAGCAAATGGATAAATCAGCAGCAGCATTTCATTTCTGCACAGAAAACCATGATACTGAATAAAGCAAAATTATTAAATCAGTACAAGGACCTACAGAATTAGTAATATGGGAAAAATCTACATATATGAATACAAAGACAGTTTAATGAACTTCGACATTCTGGGGATGAAAACATAAACTTTAAGTTCATCACACCTCCACCAGAGCAGAATACACATTCCCACAGCATAACTACAGTAGTTGATGTTCTAGCTGACGATGCGAACAAGAGTTCATGAAACCGGTTCTACATTTATACATTGAGCTGGATCATTGTATGAAGAGTGTAGGTCATTATGGATGAAATTTGCTAAAAATAGCTTTCAGATAAAATCTCTGTTTGTACAGTGTTAATGTCTTACTTTCAAGACAGGTATGAAAATATGTGTGTTTCTTTCCAAACAAAAATTATAAACCTTTTAATATACCTTTTATTTAAATATATATGTACACATACACAATATGTGTAATTATTCAAGTTACATCTTTGAACAATTTTTAAAAAAAAATTTATAAAATGAGGATGCAATAATGTACAAGTATTTCTATGAAAGAAATTTTTATTCTTTCACACTGTAAGAATATAATTTGGATGAACAACTAATAAGGGATCATCTTCACTTTCTTCCTCTTCTCCTTTCAGGCCCTTTCTCATCAAGGGGATGATAATATTGTCCTGCAAAAATAAATGTGCATTAACATTTTAGCAAATTAAACATTTAATGCTTAGATTTTCAAAATAATATAAATGCATATAAAATATAACAAAACCTGGATGAGAGGTCCCTGCACAAGAAGTTTTTAAAACCCTAAAATAAAACTCATATGTACATTCATTTTTCAGTTTTTTATATGTATAATACACATTTTTCTAAAACTTTTAACATTCAAAACTATCTTATCCTGAAAAGATAAATACCAATTAGGTTTAGAAGCTAAGCTTTCTGCTTTCTGCTTACAAGCTAAGGATTCTGAACTTGTGCCATCATTTCATTCATCCCATTCATTGCCTTGAATGACTTGGGCAGTTAGCAGGAAATTAAAATGTTTACAAAATTTATCTGTTTTACAAAATGGGTTACAATAGCATGGTCAGAAGTAGCCAATTTGAGAACTGCGTTCATATATTCACCTCAAATCATGCAGCTGTTGGTGATTGAGCAAGGTCCAAAGAGTGACATTGGCAGCTGAGACAAGTGAGAATGGAGTTGGTGAAATGAGTAAATAAGACAGTTAAGATGAAGATCTATAGCCAAAGCAGTGCAAATATTCATCAAAGCACTGAGAGCATACAAATATTGAGATTGTTTATATATGTATATGGCTTTAATAGCAATAAACAATAGAACATTTTTTACTGTGGACAATTCATTTTTTTCTTATGAAACGGAAAGCTGTAAATAAGAAATAAAATTAAAAACATTTATAACAAATTTAACAGAGCCAAAATGATGAAATATATGTAATAGTTCTGTATGTGTTTCAATTACATTTATATTACTTTTTAAATATCTTACATTTATTATTTCCCATTTGCTCTTCATACAATGAAGGTCCTACTGTATATCATTTCTTTCAATGCTATTAGCAGTTTTATATGTTCAATGTGAAGCTGATTCAAAAAAATAAGAAAGTTTGTCTATATAGGTCAAGTAACTTGTATTATGGTATTCAACATATTACACTACAATAAAAGTACTTCACAAATCTATAACTAATAATTAATTCCTTTAAGGCAGAAATTTGCTCATGGAGTCACTTAAAACATACTGTTTTTAATTGCTCACTGTTGGCAAATCACTGCCCATTTATGCATTTTTTTCAGCTTGTTTTTATTTGTTTTATTTACAGATGCTCTTTAGCATTTCAGATCATCAGATCCCATTCAATTCAGGGCATGAAATGGCCGACAAATTTTGCTCAGAGGTCTCTTCTTTCAGGTTTGAGGTTCTTTTTGTGCCATAAATGTATGACACATGACCCACGGCTTCACCTCCCTTCCAAAAGAAGCCATACTTAGGATTTTTAGGCCCGAAAAAATCCATTGATCCTGGCTGGATTTGAACCAGCAAATTTGGGTTTAGAAGGCAAATATGGTTACCACTACACCACCAGGACCGACTTTCAGCTTGGTGAAAAGCACAAGATGCAAATTGGAACTATACAGTAGATAGTGCTACATCTTCTATCCAATTTTGGAGCAAATCTTGTGCATGCCTTGATTAGAGGATTATTTTCATAAATGAGAGCAATTCCTTTGTTTAAATATTGTACTTACGAAGCTGTTGACAATGGAGTGGTAATATATCCTAAACTTAGGTATTAATTTTTTTTACACTAAACTCCATTTACTTACATAAAAGTAAGACGTTTACTTTTATGTAAGTAAGACTTTTACTTTTATGTAAGTCAATGGAGTTTAGTGTAAAAAATGAATACCTAAGGTTAGGATATCCTTTGTTTAACTTTAAACATTTCCCCCCTCCCTTCCTTCCATGGCTACATTTTGCAGTTCGGATCAGCATTTACTCTTTTCCATAAATTTTGTGTGCACAATTCCTTTACAGTAAAGAAAGACAATGAAATTATATCTCACTTATTAAAATTAACTTCATCAACATCCATAATGGTATATTCTGTAATCAGTGTCAAAGATTTCCTTCCCGAATTATGTCATCGATGCAACCATATTCCAACTTCAAGCAACACTGCATTTGCCCATGTACAGTTGCTATTTCAATACAAATCTTGGAACAATATGAAATATTTCACTCCCAGAAACTGTGTTTGAAGTCACATCCTCACTGATGCTCCATTTAGAATATTGTAGTGAAGCATTGATTAATAATATCAAACTGACTCATCAGAGATGCCAACATCTGTCTATGCATTTGCTACATTTGTTTTGCAAATATGCCAGGAAAAGATGATAGGTGTAACTTTTTTTCAGTTGCTCTCTTAATAGCAATCCTTAGGATTTTTTTATTGTAATTGGTTAAGTTTTTGTTATGTTTTTAGTTACTGCAGTACTTAGTTCAGAAAGGAATAAAAGGCAAGGTGTTATCACCAGATCAGAAGCTGACTGTGATTACAGAATGGACTTAGATATGACACTATGAAGAAATTTTACAATACAACAATCCTATCAGGATTCCTTTTTTTATAAAAAAATTAAATTCTCCATGTTAAATGTGCTTGTTACAATCCTATTGCTTTTAATAAGTTTATAATAAGCTAATAATAATAATTTATTGTTGTCAATACACTCATATTTACAAGTTTCAGACATTGTCAAAATCTAGAGTTAACAAAATTTGTTTTAAAAAAATATAGCATAAAATAGCACATTTTAAGAGAAACAATGTGCAATAACTTATTCCTAGAACATTTTAGTATGCATTTGCGAAATTAAATGAGAATTACACATTTTATCTACAATCCATAATAATATAATAATTTTAATACAATTATCTGTCATTTCAAGTGTTAAGATTACAATACTATATACAGAATATTACTAATTCGTCCAATGAATATAAACTTCCATTTATGAGGCATTTCTTCAACTGATACTTAAATTTTGATTTTTGTACAGATTTGATCTCTGCTGGCAATTTACTGTACAAAAGGGTACCCCTTTTAATTACATCCTTAGATACTAATTGTTTATTATAAGTATACCGATTATAGTCTTTACTATTTCTGATATTATATGAGGTGGTATCCAGAATATTTGGGACTGGTGCTGCCATCTGGTCAAAAACTTACTTTGAGACTAATGACCGCCATCACCCTAAAAGTAGTTCCCTTCCACATGTATACACTGGTCTGAGCAATTCTGCCGTTTTCCAAGTGCATCTTGGAAGTCATGTTCTTTGAGGATGTTTAACACAGATAGTGTTTCTTCTTGAATCCTCTCAGTTGTGTCGAACCAGCATCCTTTCAACTTGATTTTCAGTTTGGAGAATAGAACGAAGTTGCAGGGTGCCAAATCAGGTGAGTACGGTAGGTGGGGGATAACTATCATGTTGTTTTTCCTCAAAAAGCTCATGGTGAACAAGGAATTGTGACAGGTGCATTATTGTGAAGCAACAGCCAGTTCCCTTGTCCCCAAAGTTCGGACCATCGTCTCCATACATTTTCATGGAACGGTCGCAAAACATCACAGTAGTACGTGGAATTCACTGTTTGATTTACTAGGATGAATTCTTTGTGCACAGTCCCCTTGGTACCAAAGAAAATGAGGAGCATGCTCTTGACTTTGCTCTTCACTTGTTTCACTTTTTTTGGTCTTGGTAAGTTCGGGCTCTTCCATTGAAAGGATTGTTGTTTTGTCTCAGGGTCATATAAGTGTACATCCAGCTCTTGTCGCCGGTGATGACCCTGGACAAGAAGGTTGGGTCATCCAATATGGCCTGATGAAACTCTGTACAAACTTCAACATGCTGCGCCTTCTAATTAGCAGTCAGGATCCTTGGCACAAATTTTGCGGCAACACGATGCATGCCCAATTCATCAGTTAAAATTTGTTGGCATATCACATAACCAATTCCCACTTCATGAGCAAGGTCTTCAATGGTTCTACGTCAATCCTCACGAACAAGGTGTTGAACTTTGGCAACAATGTCAGGCATTGTGCAGCTGATTGGTCTATCGGTGTGAGCATAATCTTCAATAGCTGCATGGCTGGCTCAAACACACATGTACGGCTCATGCTTTGTCCCCCAAATACTTGTTGAATTATTGCGAGGGTCTCTGTGGCATTTTTCCCGAAATTTGCACGGAATTTGATGCACATTCTCTGTTCTAATCTTGGACCCATCGTAAAATCGCCACATACTATACACAGAGTATCATGAAAAGTACTGTAGAATCTCAACACATCTACTCAGCTGCATAAAACTTTAAAAACTCGCCAATCAGATGTGCTAGTGTTGCCACCTAGCAGTACAAAACTCTACTGCAACTAGTGTAGAGATTGCAGCACCAATCCCGAATATTATGGATAGCACCTTGTAGCTATGAATATTGTAATTTTTATAAAATTCTTTAATTCATTACATAATATAGTCTTTTACACATAGACAGACAAAATTTCAGGCTTTGCAAATGCATCCTTACAAGACTGTCTATATTCTTAATTAGAAATTAGCCTAATACATTTTTTCTGTAATAATAAGTAGTCTATCCATGTGCACTTTTGTTGCAGCTCCCCAGACTTTAATACTATATGTAAATGGGGATAAACTATACCATAATAAATAATTTTTAACTCGTTGAAGCCAAACACATAAATGAAAATCTCAGCAGATAGGTTGATTTACTAATTTTGCTACACCTGACATCTATATGTGTTGCCAATATTAACTTACTATCAATCCATATCCCTAAGAACATATATGTGTCTACCAGCTCAGAGATTTTATTTTTAATCATACATAGATCCTCTAGGGCATTACTTTTAACTAGATCAACTTTTATAAATTTTGTTTTATCCATACTGCATACAAGATTATTATTTTTAAAGTAATTTAGAATTTGCTCTGAACTCAGAGAGATGGTGTCCATTAGACTTATTACACTCATTTCAAGAATTTACAGTGGTATCATCTGCATAAGAAGTAATAATAGAATTATGCAGCTGAACAATATCTTTACATATATTAAAAACATTAATGAACCCAAGGCAGAACCCTGAGGGACAATATATTATAATTTTCCATATTCAGACAGTACTTTAGGCACGAGATAACCTTTTTCAATATAAATTTCAGTTTTTTGTTTTCTATGCATAAGGTAAGATTTACATATTTCATGGAAAACTCCTCTAATTCCATAAGATTCCAATTTATGTAACAGAAGATCATGTCTCACACTATCAAAAGCTTTTGATAAATCAAAATATAATGTACCCACCTTTTTATTCTGTTCTAATAAATTTAACACTTGAACATAATCACCAACTGCAGTTAGGCTGAGAAGCCCTTCCTAAATCTATGTTGAAAGTTACAGCAGATCTTTCTACTATTAAAAAAATCTAGGAACCAAGATAGAAGAATTCTTTCATAAATTTTACCTATCTCAGATGTTAATATAATTGAACTATTGTTATTTATATTAAATTTGTCACCCTCCTTAAATACAGGTCTTACAACACTAATCTATAAACAGCCTGGAAATATTCCTTTTTTGTTTGAGAAGTTTATGAGATGTTTTAAGGGTTTTGCTAATTCATTCCTACAGTATTTTAATAGTCTAGGATTTACTTCATCCCAACCTGACGTACTTTTACTTGGTAGACTAGTTATAATTTTAATAATTTCCTGCATACTTGTGGGTTTTACATAGTTTTATTTATGGTATTCTTAATAACATAATTTTGTTGTAGTATAGTATTCAGATAATGGTTGTTAATGTATTCACAAATTTTAATTGGATATTTTTCAAATTCCCCATCAAAGTTTATCTGAAGTCTTCTGATTTGGTTTTACTACCGCCTGATTTACAATTTTCCATAAAGATTTAGATGTAGTTTTAGATCACTGAATTCTCTGTATGAATGCTGTTTGTGTTTGCTTTTTAAGTGTTCCAAATTCGTTCCTAAGTTGCTTATATTTATTTTTATAAAATTCCATTCCAGTAGATTTATACAATTCATATTAATCCTTTGCATTTTCTTTTTGTTTGACGATATAGTTTGGTAGATTTATTTTAGAGCAGTTATATTCTTTTTACAACTGCAGGACATGCAGTATCGTAGTAGATTTTAAATAGCTTTTTAAGCATATTCCATTTATTCTGAACTTTATCAGTTTATAAACCTCCTCCAATCCTCATTTCCTAGTATATTTGCTATTCCTAGTGCTAGTATATTTCCAAGTATAATTTTATTAGATTAGTTTCTTTTAATTCTCCATATGTATGCTATTTATAACTACATACTGGACATAATGATCTGATAAACAAGACTTTATTACCCTAGTGTCTATTATTTTATTCATCATATTAGTAGCTATATGATCAATAGGTGTAGCTGTAAAAGGAGTAACTCTCATTGGTTCATAAATTTTGTCAACTAAGTTATAGCTATCTATTAAAATTTTCAGTTTTTTTACATATAGTTCCATCCATTAAAATATCTGCAAGAATGGCTTTTGCACTTCTTGTGACATATGCCTTTAACAATCTATCTAAGTAATTAAGAAAATCATTTACTGTTGATTTTGGAGATTTGTATACCCCAAAGATTAGAATGTCTCCTTCAGAAGTATCTATTTTAATACCTGAAACTTCAAAATCATTTTCTATACAGTGTTTGTATGAATTCAAGTCACTGACATATAACTCCTTTCCTGCAAATGCAATTACACCACCACTCTTGCATGTAGATCAGCAGTAGGAGGCCACAACACTTTTCAATTTGGTACAATATTATTTGCTCATCTTTTAGACCATGCTCAGTTATAATTGTGATTTGCAGGTACAACTCATTTATGAAACATTCAAGAGCCAATATTTTGTTGTTAATATATTGAATGTTTAGATGAACCACTTTAAATATTTTAGCCAAATTTTCATCAGTAGATTTTTTTAACTGGAATGGTTTTATATACACCATTTCTTTTGTTTAAGTCTGTCAACAGAAAAAATTCATCCAAATCATTTACATGTTTCCCTGAAAAGATTATGTAACATTACATAGCAATTTCCCAAAAGTGTAGGCATCCTTATAATTTAAATGTATGCCATCCCTTTCTAAATCCAATCTATCCAGCCAACAGTTGCCATCTAGCATTAAACAGTCCCTTCTGGCACACACTAGGTCTAACTCACTGCTTATCCTATCAATTTTTCTCATAGTTACTTCATATCCCCTAAGAATGCCACTTACCACTATTTTAGCATTAGGAGCTTTACATTTTATACTCACTACTAGGTCCATTGTAGTTCCAATTATTTTTTCTGCCATAACCCCTTTCTTAACATCATTTATACCTACATGAAGCACTAACATTTCAGGATTTTCCTTTAAGAAATCCCTTTGTTGCGCTTTTTGTTATAAGTTCATTAATTTTTATACCTGGGTAAAATCTTACATCGTAGCCCCGTTTTCTTAATATTTCATCAGAAAATTTCAGTAAGAATCAACAAATACTACATGCCTTTTTGCTCTAAAATTATCACTTTTTTGGGACTCCTCAGTAGCACAATCACTATTTAATCCATTACAGGATGCCAATACACCAAACCTGTTTCCACTGCACAGATTTCCCCAATAATTGTCATTTTTCTTGCCTCTTATAGTAGCACTGCCAGTGAGATTACATCTTCTGCCCCTTGCCCCTATTTACAGTCACTCACCATAATTACTATTTTGGTTTTTGAGTGATGCATTCTCTTTTTTTTTAATGTGTCTATTTGAGTTCTTGATTCCTGAATTTTCTTGTTTAGGATTTCAATTATTTTATGAAGCGATGCTATCTTTTAATCCTTTCCCAATTCTCCCAATGAGACATTGCCATATGGTGAGATTTCTTCTATAGTTTTCTTATGCATACTGTGTGTGATTTCGCCTTCTTTATTTGTACTAAAGCCAGACGTACTGTCTAACTTTACCATCATCGACGTTTCACAACTCATGTTGTTAATTTTTTTATTTTTATCATCTTTCACTACTTGACTACAGCACCCAGCCCCAGTTGCCATCTTGAATATATTGAATGTATTGTCTTGTTTCTTCCTGATTTATAAGTTCCCATCTTTTGGTTACTAAAAGTGTGCTATGGCAGCAGAGAATGATGATGCTTCCATTGTTTAGACTGCTGTTTTCTTGCTTTGTAGGAAGATAATCAATTAGCATTTTAAGCTTGGCATTCCAGAGGGCAATTTCACACACTTGATCTTTTTGGCAACTGAGAATCATGGTGCTTCCATTATTTAGACTGCTGTTTTGTTTCATCCATGTTTTATTATTGATCACAAATCAATGCATAAATTTTGCTGCATTCCTCTTAAAAGAGGACAAACTTTTGCCGAGTGATTTGCACTCTGATTTGCTCTTGGATCCTCAGTCAGCAGTTACAGCACCTATCTTACTAATACTTTTTTCAATCACAATTCTTCTCTTAGAATGTGAAATACCTTTTTTCCTTAAATTTTCCTTAAATGCCTAGAGATTCAGCAAATTTGGACACCTTTAATAAGTGATCCTCCGGAACTATGTTATGCACCTTATCAATTATTTCCGATATGACAGATTTTGGTTGTTTGCTGCATGGGTCATTTTTCAAGCTTTCACGGCCATGTTTATCTTTGTAGTTCACTTTCAAATGGCTTAAAATGATGGTCAAAGTTCCCTAGAGTGTTTCACATCTACATGAATATTTGCTGCATGTATAATCCTTCTTTTTAGAGTAATTAATGTTTAATATTTGCCATTTTTCCTACAATTTTTGATCAATCCATTTACTATTGTATAAATGTTTCTATGGAAGATGATGGATTTTGGTAAAACTGCTTCAGAACTACTGCTGCAATTTGTGGGCAATTTTGAGAAATTTTCAAATGATGTCTGTATATCCTGTATTTTAAAATTGCTGTATATTAAACATTAATTTTACTTGCAAAACTAACAAATAAAAAATTCAAGCATATTGAGCATTCACACTTATGTAGTTCTTATTACTAGATATATGCTTCTCTCTGTTCAGCCATTAAGTGTACATTGTCTAAAAAACCACATTTCCTGTTTATGGCATAACTTTAACATGAACTGAAGGTGATGCTAAAATATGTGTTGTGAAACCAGTATTAGTGAATGCTTCTAATATTTTCTGAATTGGCCATAGTTTCTGGCCATTGCTAACTGTCTATGTACCAATTCACACTGTAGTATATTCACTCTATTGTTCTTTAACACAAAGACATAATACTGTTGATGATTCCTTAAGAGCAACACTATCAGATGTGTTGCACATACTATTAGCCTTCTTGACATGTGCAACATTAAGGCTAGAGAGTAGCTGCCCCTTATATCCTTCCATAACATATTTCACAATATATATATTATATAAATGAAAAATAAAAATAAAGTAACACTATTAACAATGTAACAAATTAATAGTAATAATAAAAGTAGATAAGGATAAAACACTGAGAAAAAGTCACACTTGAAATTGCTATATTTCGAACTAGCTAGACAAGTCATTCTTGTCCAGCTTCTTGCCATTGAAGAACTCGCAGTAGTTTGAAATATAGCAATTTCAAGTGTGACTTTTTCTCAGTGTTTTATTCGTATCTACTTTTATTATTACTGTTAATTTATATATATATATATTTTTTTTTCAGTGATTAATGTCCAGTAGTTTGAAAATTATATGGGAAAATCAGGGGCTGAGAGTGGGTAAAACACCCAATACTACCAATATATTTATAAACATTCATAATTACCTTATTCATTACAGAATTTTGTATGCCTATATTTTGTCAAAATTGAAAAATAAAAAGTTTTTAAATATGCTTAGCATATTTGTCGTTCTTTCTTTGCTTTTGAAAATAGATCACCTAAATCAAACCTTAACTTCTGCCCTATAGCTCTGCACCTGTACCCTGAGTTATTTGGGAAGCAGCATGAGAGAACATGCAAATTCTAAACTGCAAGATGGTACTATTTTTATAAAATTTGAGAGATTTTGGCCCTGAACTTACCAAAAATTTCAATTCTCTAAAGATATAATTTATTCTGTAACTAGACAGTAGCAGAGGTTTTACATTTTAATACTTACTGTAAATGTAAGCCTGTCAATAACCTTTTCAATCAAAGCCTTTTTTTCCAGCAATTCCTCCTCAGATTCAATTTGCTCTTGAATTTGCTCCAAGTACCAGCTCACCAATTCACTGCGCTTCAGGCCTTCACTAGATTTTCCCTCTAAATAAAAGATATATATTTAGCATTTACAGACAGTATGCTTGTTCTATAGCTCAAACTCTTAAATTTAATTCATTTAAGAACTTTCGAAAAATAAGACATTTTTAAAAAATTCTGTTGGAACTCGCACAGTGAATCTTGTTAAAGGACATTCTAAATTTAATGTCCTATTTCATAATTACAATTGAATCTTTCTATAACTGTACAACGGTCATCTCAAAAGTATCTTACTCTATTTTTTTAAAAAATAACAAAATATTCAAATATTTCAAAAAGGGTATATTTTGAAAGTTACATTCAATAATTAATTTTTCTACATAATCTCCTTGAATCTCAATATATTTTTGGTACCGTGATAACAGTTTTTTTAATCCAGTGTCAAACCACTTTCCCCGCCAAACTGGCTAGCCATCTTTCCACTTCTTGTTTTAAATCATTCTCATTTATGAAGAGCCTTTCCCTGAAATGTTGCTTCAGCTGTCTTTTGGAATCCGGAGTCCTGTGATGGTTCCACGTCTCATCCCCAGTTACTATTCAGTCAAATAAACAGTCTCCCTCATCCTAAAAAAAAACTGCAAAAATTGCAAAGCGGCGTTAACTCTGCTCTTTGTGCTGTTCTGAAAGCATGTGAGGAACCCATTTTGCACACACTTTTGATAGATGCAGATCCTCAGAAATGATCTTGTAAAGTGCATGGCTTATTTCAATATTCATAGGAAGTTGAAACAGAATTTCATCAAGTATAAGGCACCGATTGGTGTCCATGACCCTTTGGACCTCATCAACAATATTTGGAGCGCGGGAAGTGGAGGGTCGGCCACTTCGTTGTTCATCATGTAACCTTGTTCTCCCTTCAATGAATGATTGATGCGGACAAGAAACCATTAGTCTTGACATAATGTCTTTATCATACACACTGCACAACTCCTGATGAATTTCAGTCACACTTTTATTTTTTGCCATCAAAAAAATGGATAACAGCATGAACTTTGCAATTGACGGTAGGAGCAAGAGGAGTCACCATTATTACTGGCATCTGAATGTCAAAGTGGTAAAGATAGGTGCATAGGAATTTTACAGTGCTGCCACTGCACCCAGACAAAAGTTCCCTGCAACTTACAGACTTTTTCCCCTGCTTTGCACATTTAAACAATTATGTAACTTACTTTTGAGATGTTCCTCAAATATAAGCCAGACTTACAGCTTCTGAGTTCCTTTATTCTGCTTTATAATGAGTTTTATTGCCTCTTACATATGTATCCAATGAAATTTCTTCAAAAGTTTCCATATTTTACAACTCACCCATCTCCATTTGGGCCTCTTCATTCCGCATGTGCACCACCAACATTGTTGACAATGATTTGTATTCCTCAAAAGAAAGAGTTAGTTTTTTCTTCTTCTCCACAGGTGCGGTCTCATGTTCACCAACTGCACCACCTAAAATTTAATAAATACTTATTATAGGGAAGTTTGAGTTGTCTGCTTACAATGGAGCGCAATGGAAACCTTAAGAATAAAAATGTATTACATGCTTACTATACAAACTAATAAGTAATTAAACTAACAAGCAGCTAGCTATAAACCTAAGAGCTTAATCTGTAGTGCTATTCACTATTGTTTGCAGGACTCCTAATTTTGAATTCACACATTGCTTTGGTATTATTTAATGTTTGTTTTTATTCCCACTTATGGCTTCTTTCTCGCCACATCCAACCAATCTGTAATTTATATAAACAGTTTTATTTCAATATCACAAAAATTCCTGAAATGTATAATATTGTATATGTAGCTTCAAGATTGTTGTATTACATCATACCAAATGTTTATATAAATGCTGACAAACTAGAAAAATGCAGCATGTCAAACAAAGAACCCTGACAGTCTCTTTTGTGACAATATTTTACAAAAATGATATTCATCGCTTGCACTTCATACTGGCTTAGTGCTTGATAGCACTGCTATCAGTACTGCGATGGGTGGTAGAGGTTGTTAAGGCACAGGACTGTCCTTCCTGAATGAGGTTTTTCCAAGTTTTCTTCAGTCCTCATAAATGGCAAATGCTGGGGAGATACCCTAAAGTTAGGCCTGGAATACTTCCATTAAAAAAAATTCCTTTCCCAGTTACCATTTCATCTCATGTATTATCAGTATCCACCGTCTGTGATGGTCTCAAAAGTATATACATATAAAGGAGGAGGATGAAGAACAGGAAGAAGAAGAAACTGCTATCAGTGAGGATGACATTATACCGGATGATGAAACAACATAATAGGTGGCTTGGATAGCTCATTGCAAGTAGTGTAAGTTGGGTAAATTAATAAAATCAGAAATATTTATGTTTTGTGTCTTGAATTATAATGAAAAACACTTGCTAGATCAAATTATCACATTTATCCAAATACAAGATGAAGTTTTCTTTATGAAATTGTCATGTTAAAAATTCAGGATCATTTTGCATTCATGACATAATTTTTAATGATATGTTATGACATTTTGACTTGCTTAAAAGACTCGACTGTTTTGCTACATGAAGCTGGCATTATATTATTTTTACATTAAATTTTGATCACACAATAGTGCATGGAAGCATGTTCTGGTGCTGGTATAGTACTAGGATCTTTGTTTCATCACACAGTCTGAATCAAATATTAAACATGAAGTTACAATGATCACATAGAGAAGTTTTGGGTTATCAAACACCCAATTTTTAATGGGCTTGCAACAATACTGACACAAATTTTAAATTAAGTTATAATTCATGTCACAAGCAATAATTAATATGCTGCCACTAGAAAATGCAACTTAGCAATGGTGGAAGATTTAGCCCAGGTACAATGTATGTTTTATAAACATGAACCATATTTTAATAACGGCTCAAAAACTGATGAAAAGCAGTAGAGTAAAACTTAAATAGTTGGTTCTTCAGGATGCTATGATGAAATGGTCTAGTGTTGCAAATACTATACTTCTCCACTTGCTTAGCATTTGCTAAAAGCCTTTGAAAAGAAACTAATGTTATTCCAATATTTCACCATGTTGCAGAAGGAACACATGTATATGATGCAATAGATTGGGAATGATGCCAAGGACCTGATGTACATTATCATGCCTTCAAACTCCACTGTGGACAGTACTAAAATATATCACAGGATATGAAAAGTCTACATGATTTGATGTAAATGCTTGTGGATGACAGAAATTGTCCCCATTTAGCTAAAATACTCTGCTTAAGGAATTTCTTGTCACACGACACAATTTTTGACATCAAGAATAAGCTAGATGGCTGAGGAACCTGCTGGGAATTGGGTGTGCATGATATGACCCAGAAGTCCACATGTTCTCTTAAAGCAACAAGAATTCTAGTTGCTGACACTTTCAAGAATAATCTCACACTTCCAAGAGGAAAATGAAATTAACAAAGATTTTGCAGTTATACCAAGTGGTGTGGCATCCAAACTTCATAATTATAATAATGTGCTATTTAACAACCTTTTGCAGTTCAACTCCTATAGCTTTATAGTAAGTGGCTGTTACACAATTATGCTTTGATTTCAATTGGGAAACTCAAGAAATCAACAGTCACTTGCAAAATTATTTTCTAGTAAGTAATTTGGGAATGGATTTATGAATGCTGCATCTCAAATGCTCTTTATGACAATGGAGATGAATATATATGAAATAACATTACTGACAGTAAAATTGGCCAAATAAAATTTTTCACATTTTTAAGGAAATGTTATGACTTGCATCAAGTATTTTCATTTTATTTTTGACATTAGCCGAGGATGCAGAAAATGGTTTGCAAACAGTTCTAATTGTAAACAAGCAGAGCCAATAATAGTGTGTAGCTCGACTCAGTCACATGATAATCTTAGATATATAGGTTAGATATATTTTCATTTTTGTTTATAAGCTGACTTTTCTTTTTACATTATTTACTTAATAAGATAAATTTCCCATTAAGAAATTGATAACATTTAGAAATCTATTATGATTGCTCTTGAATCATCTTGTACTCAAATAAATGTTGTTTTTTTTCATATTAATTAGTTCATACTTCACAATTATATGAGGCATTGGGCGACACCAAGCAACTGGTTTCAGTAATGTGTTAATTTGTTACTGGAGCAAATTAATGAGCAAAATGTTCTTGGATAAAAAATTACTATACATTACTAATTAAAGTGTGTTATCTATATTTCTACTTCATTTAAAAGAAATAAATTAAGTAACTGCTCAGAATCTTAATTGAGAACAATGAATGAGAGTAATTTTAATACTTCAGTTTTTACACTGATGGACACAGTCTAGTCAATGTACATTTGATTCATTCCCAATTGTAAATAACATTTTACTATCTATTGATCAAATGAAACAGGAAGCTTTTTGCCTATATAAATGCAAAAAAAAAAGGGTCTAATATGCAAATAAATATAATTTCATCATTTGCAGCCTATCAAACAATTTGTACCATTTGGAATGTTTTCATCAGTTTGTTCAGCTGCTCCTTCTAATTCCATAGGTTCATCTTGCAGCTCCTCTTCATCTAGATGAATGTCTGGTTGTTCAACACGAATAATGGACTTGTTTAATAGCCGGTATGCCTCTTTCACATGTTTAGGTAGTACCTTCAAAGCACATAAGAAGTTTAGGAACTCATTTAGAAAAGCATTTTAAAAGAAATTATCTGCAATTATTGCAATAATTAATTTATATAAACGAAAAAATAATTTAATATTTTGACCTCTGATTTTTTTTTTAACATTTTTGCCAAGCCTTTGGATATTTTTAGAAAAAAATCAAATAGGTCAGAATGCAAACCACTGGATGCAATATTTCAATAAGTTAACTAGCATATATTTTTACGCTGGTTCCATCTTCACTAAATTATTAAGAATTTATCATTCTGCACTCCTTTCTTCAGTTTTCTTTTGCAAAGTTTTCAATACTTTAATTGTATTAATTGTTCAGATTTACTATTATTTATTTATTTATTGATTAAGTTTTCCTCAATTAGATATCTTAAGCTATTCACCTCATCAGAGCACTCCATCTTGGCCATGGCTTCGGAGAGTCGGATCATACTTTCCAATTGTCTTACAGTAATTCTCCAGGTGGATTTTCCTCCTCCCAATGTGTCCCTTTGTCGCAAATGTGTGTACTGCTCTACAAGAAGATTTGCTGCTTCCTACAGATAATTGCATGGATAATTTGCTTTTTAGTAATAAGTAAAAAATAGCATGTTCAATATTTAATATTATTACTTTATATTTACACTTGTCACACAATGCAGGGAGTGAAAATCAACTATTCCAAAATGATGTAACAGAAAATAAAATTAATATAGGAAGTAGGCAGATGCGAGCAACAACTACATGGATGATGCAAGAAGTGTTGGTCACTTCACTTGTTGTAAAATGGAGCAAATATAGTTATGTAAAAAAATAATTTATCATGCAGATATATTTAAGAATTATACAACAAATGTTTAAACATGTCTTCTTTCATGTACATGCAGAATGCTAATTGGAGGTAACACCTCAACATATTGTAGTTGATCAGCAAAATGCTTCGTGAAGCCTTGCAATGGTCTTCTTAAGGCTCTCAGTGGATAAACTTCTCTAGCTATTCCCAACAGAAAAATAAAGCAATTGAACAGATTAAAATATGGGGATCTTGCTGGCAAGTACTAAGGCCCAACTCTATTGATCTATCTATCTCTACTGATTGAAAAACATCTGTCCAGCTGCCTTCTAGATGTAAGGCAGTAGTGAGGTACTGCATTGTTCTGACAGAGTATGTTTATGTTTCTCTATGAAGCAAGAGAAATATTTTCCAGGAACAATGTCCTGGAGTGCTGCATAAATAGCATCCTTGGTTTTCCCAGATGTACAATTATAATACCACTATTTTGGTACTGAGGATATTGGTACATACTTTGATATTACACTGTACTATCACATGGCATGGCATGCTGATTTTCGCCATACCATATGCGATTGTTATGGGAGATGACTCTGTCAAGTGGAGGTTTCATTGTCCACATTATGTGGTCTCGTAACTGTGGTTCCATCTACAGCCCGAGGCAGTTCAAGCATATATTGCAATCAATGCGATGGATGTGATGTTTGGAACTGTAATGATAAACCTACTCATTTTCATCTTAAAGGATGTTTAATTTAGGTAATGCTACTACCACAAGTATTGTGCAATAACAAATTAACTTAAGGTTAGATCCTCAATGGCTCACTGCACTCACTCTTCAATATATTGAAAGGGAACTCAGCCAAAACTGCCTAGAATAATGTTGCCTCTTGTTCTGATCTGACCACTCAACAGGGGTAGAAAGTTGCCTTTATGGATATTGCTCAGCTTACTCATGAATGTTTACAATAAAATTGCCATGACATGCTACCAAAACAAAATATATTTAATAGTATTATTATAAACCATAATCAGCATCAAATATTAAAACATTTTGAGCAACACCAAATAAATGTACTAGATAAGTGCAATGTTGCCAAGTCAAATCAGGCTGGAGAACTCAATGGCTAGGAAAGAAATAGTCCTAGGGGCTTTCCTAGACATAGAGGGTGCTTTTGACAACACCTCTTATGAGTTTATGGTTTTGGATGCTCAGAAATAAGGAGTCAATAACACTCTCTGCAGGTGGATAAACCCCATGCTTAGAAGCAGAAACATTACTGCTAGCCTTCTTGAAGAAACAAAAGGAATCATCACCACAAGGGGCTGCCCACAGGGGGTATTCTTTCCCCCTTATTTGTATTCTTGTGGTGGACAGCTTACTCCATGACATGATCTGATAGTAATGTTAATTTTTGGGAAATTTTCCGATACAGTCTCAGACATGATGAAGAATGGGCTGAGAAAAATTCACAGTTGGTGCATGCAGGAGGGTCTATCCATTAATCCTAACAAAGCAGTTGTTCTATTTACTAACAATAGGAATCTAAAAGGCTTAGGCAATCTTAAACTAGGTAGCTCAATCCTGGAATATTTTGAGTCTGTTAAATATCGAGGTCTCAAACTGGATAAGAAACTGATCTGGAATAACCACCACATTAATAACATTCTCTATAAAGTCAGGTGGTCTTTTGTAACCACTGGATCTATTGGATATACCTGAGGTCGCCATTGTCTGGTAGTAGACAATTCTAAAAACTACCACTACCACCACCACTGCTATAGCAAGTAAGCTTACCAAGCTACAGAGATTAGTATGTCTATGTGTTACAGGGGCCTTCAGAAGTATTTCAACCTTTGCAATGGAGACTGCTGTGCCTCCCTCCCTTGGATATCTATTTACAAGTGGAGACTAGGCTTATAGCACATTGCAGCTGGACATACCTCCATTCTAAATTCCCTTGGCATTCCATGACTGAGGATGAGGTCAAACCTAATGACTCAATACTGTAATTTCCCTTCCTTTATGGTTATTCTCGAATCTTGAGAAGACTGGATGGAAGGATGCACACACACAAGAGAAGGTAACTAACTTATATGGTATACTGATGGATCTCGCAAAGGGATCAACTTTAGTACAAGTCTTGGTAAATATTGCACAGTTTTTCAAGCAGAAGTATTTGCTATCCTGAACTGTTTTTATAGAGGACTTGAGAAGGATTATCACCAAAAACAAATTCTTATCCTCTCAGAGAGAAGGCACTTTCCTCTGACCAGGTGAAATCAAAATTGTTATGGGAGTGTCAAAATGCTCTTTCTGCCCTGGAATCCCACAATACGCTTGAACTGCAGTGCGTGCTGGAGCATCAGGGCATTTATGGGAATGAGAAGGCAGATAAGTTGGCAAAAAGGGGTTCTGATATACCCTTTTTTGGCCCTGAACCTGCGGTTGGAATCAGTTCATGTACTGCCAAGACCATGGTTAAAATATGGATTGGAGATAAACATCAACTAAGGTGGCAAACCTGTCTTACACAAATGTAAGCTAGGAAATTTATCCTATGTCCTAGAATACTCTTTCCACATCTCTTCTTAAACTGGACAAAAGGAATAAAGAAAGTAATTGCATTAATCACTGAGCATGGTTACTTCAGGAAACATCTACAAAATGGGTCTCTATAAATATGAACCTATTTGCAGATTGTGTAAACAGGATGAGGTATCTGCCTTGCATATCGTGTTTGAGTATCAAATCCTGGAAAGAAAGAGACTTGTTTTCTCTATAACCAAGGAAGACCTGGGAAAGGACGCCAATGTTGGAACCAAAATACAGCAACTTGTACAAGGAACAGATTTTGGGAAATAATGAAGGCGTCTCTCCTAATGGGGTAGCACAATAAGCTTCATAAGCTGATGTGCTGGATGTTGTTAAACTCCATATCCCTCAACATCTATCTATCTGTGAAAATAAAGCTGTGATAGAAGTGAATATTTTTAATCCTACAATTTATTATGAAGTTTCATGCACTGTTCCAGAATCAAGGATGAGGTCTGACCTAAATGAACACTCAATACTATCTTTCCCTCCATTTAAGGTAACTCTCAGATCTATAGAAGACTGAATGGAAGGAACTATGCACACAAAAGAACGTGATCAACTTGTATGGTTTAATGATGGATCCCATACAGGGATACAATTGGGTGCAGGCACATATGACCTATCTCCAAAGACAAACATCACTATAAGCCTTGGCAAATACTGCACAGTTTTTCAGGCAGAAGTACTTGCTATTTTGAACTGTGCCTTTAGAGGACTTGAGAAGTGTTACCATGGTAAACAAATTCTCATCCTCTTAGATAGTCAAAGTGCTTTAAAAGCACTTTCCTTCAAACAGGTAAAATCTAAACTGGTATGAGATTGCCTCAATGCCATCTGCCCTGGCATCTTGCAATAGGCTTGAACTGCAGTGGGTGCTGGAGCACCAGGGCATTTATGGAAATGTAAAAGAAGATCAAATGGCAAAAAAGAGTACTGATACACTCTTGTATGGCCCTGAACCTGGGTTTAAATCAGTACATGTACTGCTAAGACCACATTTAAGGTTGCAAACCTTAAAGACAAGGTAAGAAATTGATTCTAAGTCCTAGCAACATCCTTTCCACAACTCTTCTAAAATTGGACAGAAGAGGAATAAGGAAAATAGTTTCATTAATTACTGATCAGGATTGCTTCAGGAAACATCTATGAAAAGTGGGACTCTATAAAGATGAACCCATTTGTAGAACATGCAAACAGGATGAGGAATCTGCCTTGCATATCCTGTTTGAGTGTCCATTCCTGGTAAGAATGAGACTTACTCTTTCTGTAACCAGACCTAGGATGGCCCCTAATATTTGAACCAAAATGCTGCAATTGTTCAAGGAACAGATTTTGGGAAACCGGCATCTCTTCCTTTGGGGTAACACAATAAGCCTTATAGGCTCACGTGCAAGAGTTCGTTTAATGTCTATTAAACCCTGTTGTCTAATCTATGCAGTTACATATTTATTCTGTTAACATTTAATTTACACTAAATTCAAATTGCATTTTCAGGAAAAATAACAGACAGCTCTACAATTTAGCAATGCAACAAAATAGCTTTACCTTATAGCTGAATCATCTTGTCTACTTTGTGATTGGAAATTAGTATAAAAGTATATTCAAGTGGTTATTGAGTGTCGTGCTCTCAAATGTCTTTTTTTTTTTTTAAGTAGTGTTTAACGCCCGTTTTTACTACTGAGGCACCACAGGCGGTGGACACTGATGATACATGAGATGAAATGATAAATTGGGAAAGAATATTTTTTTTTTTAAGGAAGGAAGCGTTCCAGGTCTAAGTTTAGGTACTTCCCCGGCATTTGCCAGTTATGAAGACTGAGGAAAACCTGGAAAAAACCCCAGTCAGGGAGGACGGTCCTGGCGGGATTCGAACCGCAGACCTCCCGCGCACGAGTCCGTGCCTTAACGACCTCGGCCACCCGTGGCGGTGGCAAATGTCTTGAAAGATTGAATCTTTATGCCTCTCATTATCAAATGCTATATATATTTGGCTGCAATACTGAATAAATTTAGTATATTTTTTACAGCTATTGGCAAAAGCACGGATGCAACTAACAGCTCAGATTGCCATTTTTGTCTAAGATATGGATGAGAACTTGGGGGTGACAGAGCAACTTGATTTAGTTCCAATGAAAAGTATCATCACAGGATGTGATGAGTAGTACTCAAATAGTATATGAGAGGTTAGACTGCGATGTAAAAAGCTAATATTTTATTGCTACATATGGTTCTCTGGATTACAAGATGGTTCTAATGAGTATCTGAAAACTAAATTGGGTAGTCAAAGTTCCTATGTAATCCCAATCCACTATACTGTGAAAATTATGGCAAAGAGTATTATAATGAAAGATGTTATGGCAGTTATGATTTAGCTTGCATGCTAAACCACAGATAATTCACACCTTTTCTTAATTACTTTTCGCTGGATATGGAGATGTTCCTTATTTCACCAAATTCAATGGCTGAACAGGGAGAAAATATTGCATTGCTTTGTAGAACTACTTGATGAAATTAAGATGTTTACTGACCAGTCTTCAAATTCAATGACTCTATGTGAAATTTTCAATTTTCAATTTTACTTTATGTGACAGCACACACCTACTTGAACTAAATTTATGGCTTCAGAGAAAGAAAATCGATGCAAATCCTAAAAAAATGGTTGACATCTATAAACTTAAAATCAGAAGAAGTAGAAGATTTGCTGAAACTAACCTAAATTTGCATCCAACAAAACTTCTTCAGTTTCAATAAAAAATATTACCAACAAGTTTCCGGCCTAGCTATGGTAAACCCTTTGTCTCCGTTTCTGGCAGATCTTTTCATGAGTTCCTTCGAAATATATATCACCAAAGCGTTGCCGTTGATCTTCAAGACATGGCATAGATATGTGGACCACATATTTGCAATAATACCAAAAAAACATTGTATAGATGCATTGAAACTCCTCCACTTACAACGCAAATCTATACAGTTTACCATAGAAGAAGAGAGAAATGGATGTCTCCCATTCCTAGATTTAAAAATAATAAGAAAAGCAAACAGTCTTAGCTTTGGAATTCACAGGAAACAAACACACACAGAAAATTACATAAAAAATGATAGCTATGATAGCTATAGCCCCATCCCACATAAATATGCAGTGTTTCACAGTTTAGCACACAGACTAATCAACATCCCATTGACTGAAACCGAATACAAAATGGAATACCAACACATAATGAAGTGTTGGTTTCAACATAGACTCAGTAACAAAAATCATCAATAAAGCTAACAGACAAAAATCGATTAAGGAAGTTTCCACACTTAAGAACACTGAAGAAAGATATAAATTCAGAAGTTTCACATACCACTCAACTTACCACAACAAATTTAGGAAGATATTCAAAGAACATGGAATAATGTTAGCTCCAAAGAACAAATATAATACAAAAAATTTAGTACATTGCACAATGAAAGATACCATCCCAAAGAGCAAAAATCAGGAATATGTGAGATTAAATGTGGAGATTGTGAGCAGAGCTACATTGGGAAAACGAAAAGAAATTTAGAAATTTGAAAAATGAACACTTTAGGAACATTAGACTGATACAGATAGACAAATCAGCAATAGCAGCTCATTTTTGGAACAAAAATCATGAAATAAAACCAGAAATTAAATTACTGAAACAACTTCACAACCCAATAGAACTATCGACGTAGGAGAGAATGTTCATTTTAAAAAATAAGACGAACTTAATCAATTTTGATTTTCTACCGCTGGATGAACTCAGCAAGTTTCTACTGGAACCACAAGATATCACCACAGGAGTGAACGGGTGTCCATCCCCCATTTCGAACAACGGCATTCAGTCAACAGCAGCCGATGATGGGAGGGATGTCTCCCGAAATTAGTCCTAAGTTTTAAAAAAGTAAATGGAGTTAGTGTTAACAACTTAAACATATTAATGTAAGAAAATTCTTATTACACAATTTGTAGATTGCACTGAAGCTTTTAAGCAGAAATTATCTTTATGGATCTGCCACATGAAACAGGGTGCAACATTTCATTTCTTGCCCTTACCTCTTCATTAGGAATTGTCATGCCATGAATTATTAAAATTTTCCTGCCTGTAATCTGAAAGAGCTGCATTGTTTCTGATGATGTATCTCTGAGTTGATTGGCTTAAATGGGGCCAAGAGATGAAAGTAAGATTCCAGCTCAATCGTAATGCAGTTTTAAAATGGATTGCCTAGAGGATGCATTCTGATTTTTCTTCAATGGCTGAAAAAGTGTTGTTTTGTTTCATTCCAAATACATGTGTGAATAATTATTTTCTGTTACGAAAAACAAGCAAAACAGGAGAACAAATTGGATTGGAGATGGACCCTTAAAAGCAGTGCTTTATATCATAAGTAAATAACAAAGTCTAGCAGGTTGTGTAACCTCTGCTCTGTATGGTTCTAGGTCAAGCAGTATATATGGTGTTTCCGTTGTGCACCATGCAAGCATAGAATGAAGAATTGCACCCATCACTAGTTTAGGACAATGCTTTACTTATGCATTTGAACCAATTAAAATACAGTACCTAAACATTTATTTTTACATATAATTGCATGCATGATATACTTCCACATAAGCTATTAATGCTTTTAACAATAAAATAACATATGTATATGTACCTCATTTATAATTGGCTTGAAAAGACGAGCAAATGTGATATATCTCAACACTTCTTCTTGAGAGTACACTCTTGTTACTGACTCTTCTATATTACTGTGCAAGTCTACAATTTTGCGTGCAATGGCATAATCCACAATCTGAAATAAAATGATTATATAAAGAAATTTATTTCTATGCATATTAAAACTTAGAAATTCCCAGAATTATCAAAACAGTGTTGGAATATGTACAGCATATAAATGAACTGAATCTGGATTATGAGTCTTTACAGAAAACTACTATGGGTGATTGTGGAATAAGATATTATAATATCAAATTAAACTGAATAGAACTGCCATAATTTGATAGTTATAGTCATTATAAATTCTAATTAAATTTATAAAAATGTGCTTCTTGTGTGAATATGGGACATTAATGAACTTTCTCATATAAACTGAGAATGCTTTTGCTATGAATTATTTTTATACTTTTACTCCATGCAAGTAGGAGTGTATACTTATTGATCATCATATTTGTATTAAAGCATCTGAAAAATTCTTTTGAAAATGTAAATGTAGTATTTTCTATTGCTTAAACATTTGTTAAATGTTTACAGCCTTTATGTACACAAAGTAAAATTTTCCATTAGAATGTTAATTTAACAATGTGGTTCAAATGTATCATATGACAATAAGATAGCCTATCTTAAATGCTTATGCAAATTTAAAATATTAAAATTTTTTTTAAAAATATGCATTTAGGGTACATATTAATTTGTTTTCTGTATTCTTAATGTTTGTTACACTGTTCACACTGAGAGGAATTGGCTCAGCAGTGTTAAGTGAAGTGAATAAAGAAGTTAATAGATTTATTCAGTATACAGTTCTTATTCAGCATGCATTTTTTCAATACCCCAAATGCTTAATATAATTTAAATGTTTTTAACTTGAACTTTGCCCTCAGCATTATCACATGTTTCCATGAAAATGTCTAATTCACATTTGGCAAAATCATACCATTTCTTTTGCTAAATAAAATGGCTTTTACTCATCTTGAATTATTTCCAAAAATCTTGGCAACTAACCAATATCCAATGCTATTTTAATGCATGATTAACAAGTTTCAAGAAACACGTACAGGTGTCTATGAGGTCTAACATCTTGAAAGAGCCTGAGATGGAAGTGGGTGGAAATTGTGAACAAGGTTGGCCATTTAAAATGAGTGCTCAATGCATTTCTTTGACAGCTATGTTAGAAACATATAAATATGAAAGTGGAAGCTTTGAATCTTTACATTCAGAATGTTTAACTTTGGAAAGTTATATTTCTATGCAAATGCTGACCTACCAAATGGCTACTTAATATTTTTGTTGTTTAGATCGCTGGAGTGTTAGATGATGTTTTATGTTGTATTAAATGCAAATATGCAATGTGTTCCAAAAATTCAGTGAGATTTAAGATTCCTGGAATAAAATACAATGTACATACAAAAAAATAAGTCAAATGAATGGCACTAACCAACATTTTTTGAATCTTGAGGGCGATAGGTCTAAAATTATTGTATGAGAACTTTTGCTAGATATTATGTGATTGATCTGTTTTTCTTTGTGCAACTCACCATGATGTTACATAATCAAATTGATAGTTTGGAACTGTTTGTAGTAGCCCAAATTAATGATGAAAATATTATTTTTCAACAAGGTGGTACTTCACACTTTAAACATTATTATGCAATTTCTGGATATTTTTATGGCATTGAATGAATAGTGTTTAACGCCCGTTTTTGTTACAGAGGCACCACAGGCAATGGACACTGATGAAATGAAATGATGATATATTGGGAAAGGATTTATTTTTATGGAAGGAATCGTTCCAGGCCTAAGTTTAGGGTACCTCCCCAGCATTTGCCATTTGTGAGGACTGAGGAAAACCTGGAAAAAACCTCAGTCAGGAAGGACGGTCCTGGCGGTATTCGAACCCAGACCTCCCGCTCACGAGTCCGAGACTTAACGACCTCAGCCACCCGTGGCGGTATTTTATGGCATTGAATTGACAGGAATATAGACCCGATTCTCTAGACTTTTACATCTGGGTGTTTCTGAATCAAATGATCAACAGCATTCAGCTCTTGAAACAGGATGCAGGAAGGCATCTGCTCTTCTTGATATTGGAACATTACTTAGGTGCCTGCAGATCCTATAGGACTCGTACAGCACTTTGACACACATTGAAGACACTGTTGCAATTCTGCCTTCTTGCAATTTATTTTTATATATGTACCATGTTCTGTTTAATAAATACAATCTTTAAAAAAGCTCCATTATAGCTTTTGAACAGACTTATGTTTTTGTATAAAATTACTATATGTAATCAATATTTCAAACAAAACAAGTAATCATCAAATAACAAACTACTACTATTCCAACTTTTCCTGTGCTTATTCGACTCCTAATGTATTTTGCTGAGAAAATTATTTTGAAAATTTAGAGGTATGAATATATTATTATTGTATGTTAATGAAAGGAAATTTTTAATGTATGTAATTTCAGTGCCATGTTAAAGATTGAACATTTCAGTCATGAATTTTGAGCTTACATTTTCTACAGTTTGGAAAAGCATTACCCAATCAATATTACTGAACTTTAGCAGTATCTTTTGGGGAATTGACACCTTCATTTGCTATAGTTGGGTATTGGTATTATGAATTTAAAAGGGAACGGGAATTCTGAAAGATGAATCTTGCCACACAAAAAATGAGAATACAGAAAGAATATACTAATATATGCTTACTTGATACAGAAAGAACTATGGACATAAGGTTAAACACCAACACAATCATATATCACATCTACGTCTCACCATGTAGTATTGCTGTTGGGACCTGCATTCCTTTATTAACCAGCAAAATGCATTTCATGCTGGAAAATTAAATGGAAGCGAAATTCACACATCTATTAAATTGATAAATTGATGAAATGTGATTTATCACTGTAATCCAGTAACTAAAAAACATTTGTGAAACTGATATTTTGAGAAAACCAGCAAAAGTGTGGTGGAATCAAAGTGTTGCAGAGAGGAATAAAAAAAAAAAGCATGCCTTTTTATTCAACATATTTTCAATGCAATTTTTTTTTTAAATGTGTTTAACTCTCATTTTAACTGAGGCATCACAGGCAGTGGACACTGATGATACATGAGATGAAATGATAATCTGGGAAAGGATATATATATTTAAAGAATATTAATGTCACAATCCCAGGGTTATTATTTGCAGATGACTTAGTTGTTGGATCCATCTCAACAATTGGCTTAAAGCAATCCTTGCAGCAAATAGACAAATACTGTAATTATTGAAGCTTGAATCAGGAGATGACTCCTGACTCAATTGTATTCGAGAAAGGAGCAAAATTGAGTAAATATGAGAAGTGGAGAAAAGGAGATAAAGAATATAAGGTAAAGGGATTGCATTTATCTAGGAGTTAAAATAGATGGGGGTGGCAAATGGGGGGGAAAAAAATAGCTTTGGTAAAAGAGAAAGGAGCAATGGCAGTGGTTAGAGGTTGTAAATATAAAATACCAGATATAAATGTTGAGTGGCTGGAAAAAATATATAGTATGGTGGTTATGGCAAAAATGTTGTATGGTACTGAAATATGGGGAATGGAAGGAGGATGGGAAATTGTGGATGTTGTGCATAGGATTTTGTATAGAAATTTTAAGTGTACTGAGTACAACAGTAAAGGAAGTTGCACAAATTGAGATGGGAAGAGTGGCAAGGAAAGGTGTGATTATGGAAAGAGCTCTCAAATATTGGTTCAGAATCCTAAACTAGATGAAGGAAATTTTGTTAAGGAAATGCTTAGAATTTCAACAAAAGAGTCTAAGGAACAATGGGTGGAGTAATAGTCTTAGAATAATTCTGGAGAACAATGGAAGGGGAGACATTTGGAGCAGGAGGGAGAACAAATGGTTTTTTGAAAGTAGTAAGAAAGAGATTGGAAGATACAGAAATAAAAAACTGTTTAGCTAGATAGGAGGTAAATGATCTTTAGTATTTTATATACTGATAAAAAATAAATGGGAAAGAGAGAAGTATATTGATAAATCAAATAAAGAACAAAGAGAGGGCATTGCATGGTTAAGTGCAGGCATGTGGAGATTAAAAGGAATAAGGAAAGGGTTTCCTCATAATCAGTGTCCATTATGTGGGGGGAAAGGAAGATATGAACCATCTAGTGTTTGAGTGCAAAGGGACGGGGATGCTGCAGGAAAAAGAAAAACAAAGAATAAACAAGAAATGGTTTAAATTAGATAGGAAAATGGCCTTAATGAAAATCTTTAGTAAAGATAGTAGGAATGTTGGGGAGTTCCTGAGAAAAGTTAAAATTAAATGCAATTGGATACTAAGAAGGGAAGTAAATCAAATAACCTAAAAGGTTGCATTTGATTAATTACTCTAGGATGTAAATAAATGTGATTATGGTTGGGAGCGAGTTATATTTTTATTAAATTTTAAATGTAGCATTCAGTATGCATATGAGAAATAGTCATTTTTAGTTTGTAGAAGCTGTAGCTAGCTAACAAAATAATGCTATTGGTACAGTAAGGGAAAATTTTTATTTAGGACCTTGGATTAGGTTTGGGCCTGGTCCCCTGGAATTCCAGTAGGCTGCTGCTGATGAACTGGGGGCTGGGAACTAATACAATCAAGGGGGAAATACTGTATTTATTCATTATATTAGAACTTGAAATGCTCCTACACCCTCATTTTGAAGTTTACAAGAATTGCCCCATTTTAATTTTAACTGCTTAGCTTTATTGAATTCCTTTGGTCAATGTTTTCTCCCTGCACAGGCTGAACCACAAGCATATAATTTCTTTTCTAGGAGTATTTTCATCAATATGGTGAAGATAAAAAATTGTGAAAATAAATGTGATGTCACTAGCCTATATAATCATAGGTACATGTCAATAACAACCTGTACTCATAGAAGATAATCACTACTTTTGCTTTATTTTTTAACAAGGTATATTTTACAATTTAAAAGATAGCCATTATTGTTATTTGCAATTTGCGATGCTGAGAATCCCTATTTTATACATTTTGCAGGTATATACTGCTTCAAATAAAATCTCCCTTTGAAGCCTATCATTGTTTTGTCTACATTGAGATCATGGCCTGATTTATAATAGGTTTTGAATTTATGTACAATAAATATCAAGTGCAAGTTGGACCTTACATAAATTATAAAAATTTTCTTCTCGCTTAGGTCTAACATCTTCATCATTTAAGCGGAAATATTGTAAAAGTTTTTCAAAATGATGGGTATCATGGCTTGCTTTATAAATGGAACGACACAGAGGTCTCCTGTAAAGTAATTCCTAATTTTCGGAAGATCTACCATCCCCATATAAATAAAAATTCTCAAATAAGCCATAATTTCCCTCTCTTTTGTGTCCTGGTATTCAGAATCTGGCCTATTGAGCTGAAAAAGTCTTGCACATTTATTTGTCTCTAATAAAATAAAATTATAAAATATGCCGTCCCAGAAAAGACCAAAGTGTTCAATTTCTTCACCTCCTACTTCAAGATTGTGGTAGATTCCTGTAGGAGATACAGACTGTTCAATTTCCAAAAGTGAGCTGAGATCACTTTACAAATAAATCTTTTATTTGTTTTGGCAGAAGTGAAATATCTTTCTCATCTGCTGCTCTGCTGTCACTAACACAGTCTTGCACAACCCAATCAACCACAAAACATCAGAACCATTGCTTTCATATGCTAATTCCCCCTGGATCTTGGTTCGAATCTCATCACTTGTTACTAGTATCTTCCTACACACATCCTATTTAGGCCCTGAGGTACTTGCAAGACTTACATAGCCATAGATATATCGAAAAAGCTTGGCAAAGCAACCACCAAACCCCTCAGTCATTTTATTGCATAACTGCAAATTTTCACATAACAACCATGCAGTGCACAGATGTTCCAGTTCCCTAAAAGGTGAATGAACCACCAGTGTTAATAGGTGCCATTAGCATGGCTGTACAACTCCACTACTTTTTACTATGATAAGCAGAGCGGGGCCCATTTAAATCTACTATGCTTTACTATGATATGCGGGGCAATGGGTCAAGTATCATCCTTTAGATGGCGCTTTGTAAAGTTTCAAGTGTGGTCACTTGTTTCTCACAATCATGTAAACTAGTGTTAAATTTTCTACAAAATGGATAAAACTGAAATACAAGCTGCAATAAAGTACTTTGTTTCTAAGGGTTTAACCCCAACAGAAATATGTACAAAAGGAGTTAGGTTCCACATTAAAGGATTCTCCCCTTTGTTTTTAATTGTTAAAAAAAGAGGCTGCTGAGTTTAAGTGTGGTCATACATCCATTCAAGCTGAGCACTCAGGGCACCCCAAAACTGCTATGAGTGATGAGATTGCAACAACAATTCACAGTGCCATACTCAATGATCGCCAATTGAAGATACATGAGTTAGCTGACAATGCAAAGAACTCCCTCTACATTTTACATGAAATTTAGGATATGAGAAAACTTTCTGCTTGATGGATGCTACGTTTGTTAAAAATGGACCAAAAAAGCAATTCACATTCATTTTTTGCCAGGGTATTTATACTTATTTAAATGCAATTCTAGTAAATTTCTCCATTTCATAACAGTAGATGAAACATGGATTCAACACAAAATGCCAGAGACAAAGGGGCCATCCAAACAATGGGTGGCAACAGGCAAAAGTGATAGGGGAAAAAAATCTGCATGAAAAGTTATCACTGCAGTTTTCTTGGATTCCTATGGTGTAGTGCTTGTAGACTACCTCCAGAAGGGCAGAACCATCACTGGGGAACATTATGCTTCACTATTCGACCAATTGCAGGATGCTATTCAGGCAGGCTAAATGTCCACACATTGCAAAGAAGAAAGTTCTTTATCATGATAATATGCCTTCAAACACGTCTGGAATTGTTGCTGCAAAACTGCAAGATCTTCACTTCCATATCCACGATATTCACTGGATGTTGATCCCAGCAATTACATACTGTTCTCTAATCTGAAGAAATGGCTTGATGGACAAAGATTCATCTAATGAGGTTAATAAGGTTGAAGCTGACACTTATTTTTCACAGTTGGACAAATCTTATTTTACTGAGGATATTAAAAAATTGGAAAGTCCTTGAACTAAATGTATTGATTTGCAAGCTAACTATGTTGGAGGGATAATAACAAAAAATAACAAACATAAATAAAAAAAAAACCACCCTTAAATCTTGTGTTTGCTTGGACAAGCTGAGAACTTTTAGAATGCCCCTCATATATCTGAATACAGTCCCTACAATTAATTTGATAAATTCCAGACTTTTTGGAGTTTGACACTGTATCTTTTAGAGATGGTCTTTATACATTTTTAATGCTAAATTTATTCTGGGGAACATAATGCTATACTCTTTAGATTAATTAAAAAAAAAAAAAAAAAAAAAAATAATACCTTTTGGGATGTATGTGAACTTATAGTATTTGATATTTTAATCCAATTTCATGCATATATTTTTGATGACTTTATTTAGCAATTTTTGACAAACTAATGCTTTATTGAAGCCACACTCTGACAAGGTGCATTCATGATGCATTGGAATTTTTTTATAGTTTCCTTGACCAAGTGGGACATTCACCAATCTCTGTGTGTTTATGACTGCTTGTTTTCGCAGTCTGGGATTGAAGATATTGTTTTTAATGCAATTATCTGAATGACCTTACATACCTTACATGTTTCAAAATCTCATATTTTTTTAGATCTAGGAAAAGTAAATACCTATCTCTTAGTTTTATAGAGAATTAACATTTTTTTTTCTTGAAAACTCAAGAATTTTAAAGGCCTTTCAGTGTGAATTTTGGGAACTATATCAAATACATTGTCTATATATCAACGCAATGTCTTGAAAATTAAAGGAAGGTCTAGTAATATACTGTTCAAAGGTGAACAGTATTTATGATTAAATTTGCTAGGAGGTGGATATACTCATTAGCAGTTCAGAGGTTTGCTGAAAGAATTTGTCGTTAAAACTGAAGAAATTTTCTTTACATGAAGATCTGTACGTATTATCAAGTCTTCTATTTATCTATGGATAAGTTTGTGGATAGAAGCCAATCCTGTAATAGTTTATGTAATTTATTCCTAGGAATTTTATGAAATAAAGCAATGTCATCAAAAGAAACAAGCCTCCTTTAGATAAGGTTATGTTTTTAATTTTGTTAATTACTTTGAATGAGTTTTTAATTGCAAGACTGTTGAACTTGTTGAGGGAGTTGAACTTATGTGAAAGCCATTTTGCCAGATTATAGATTGGTAAATCAATGTTATGAATTATTGGCCTCATGCTATTGACATGTTTTAAACACATAGTGAAGTATAACAGTGTTATTATTCCTAATTGGTAATTTTATTAATGAATTATATACAATTCTAAAATGGTATAAATTTTAAGTAAGAGAAATTCAAAAGTTAGAAACCTTGATTATCATGACCTGGTGATTTTTTTAATTTGTTTATTTATGAACCTAGTTCAGAGGAGTTAAATAATTGAAAATAGCCTTTTTTCAAACTTTTTTTTCTTTTCTTGTACTTTTTTCGAATTTTCTTTTAACATTTTTTTTAACCTGAAACTAAATAGTAACATTATATGACTGTGTGGAAATGTATAAGCAATATCTCTGTCATCTGTTACAGTGCATTTTTAGCCAAATTACAACAGTTTTTACATCATTTTATACAATGCCTGCTGTAACACCCATTCACAGCACCCTACATAGATTACTGCTATTTTGACCTAGATAAAAGGATCTGTTAACTACGTACACTGCTATACTTAAAATGTAAAATATGCTCGTGCAAAGTGTTCTTTATGAATTAAATAATGCTGCTTTTCATTTTCTGCTCAGATGGATGCTTGATACCAACACAATAACTTTTAAGATATTACAAAACTGTATTAGGCTATAGGACCTTTATGAGCTAGTAACATTCCAATAGAATGCCATGAAAAAATAGATATTTTTAATTTCATTACCAAAGAAGCACTGTTCAAAAATAAAGTTCATGTTCTGAAAAATTTCATAAGTAAAATGAATGCATTTCCAAGGGGGGGAAATATATATATATGTATAATATAAAAAAACAGAAAAATTGGCAGCTGCTGCACATTTTTGGACTGAAGAGGATGGGGAGGGGGGGGACATTGAAGTAGTTCAAAAACTTTGCAATTTTTTGAGGAAATACTAAAATTTCAATAATTTTTTTCCACTTACTTGGACATATTTCAAAGGCCAATATCTTCATCAGTATTGTACCACTGTCAGCTTCCCAATGTAGTTTTTACAAATTTAGTGATGAGGTTACTGTTGTTTGGGGATCAAAATTAACTAATTTTTCTTTGTTTTTATTTATAATTTCCCATACTATTAATTCTATAGGTTTTTGAAGAGCTTAGAAATGATATGCTATTGCAAATTTCTTTGTGTGTTTATATTTTACATTTCTTATGTGCATCTTAAACTGTACGGTAATAAACAGTTCAACAACTCTTATTATAAGACATACAAAACAATTTTTATTTGAGCAAAATACAACTCATAATTAAAATTAATACTCACTTCATTGCATTCATCAACAAGAATGAAAAATAGATCAAATCTTGACATGATGGGAGCTGTAAGTGCAATATTCTGTTGCAGAGATTTTGCACGGTCATATCGACCATTGATTGGATTTGCAGCTGCAAGAATTGATGTACGAGCATTTAGTGTTGCTCTTACTCCAGCCTAGAAAAAATATAATATATGCATTTAAAAAAATCTGCAAATATTCACATAATTTAACAAATTATTATTGAGCAAATCACTCAAATTTCACTAATTTTGTTTCACTTACTTGGACATGTTTCAAAGGTTGTTGCCTTCATCTTCAGCATGATTGAGTGATTTCCTAAATAATAATGTGTTATATTATATTATATTTCACGGTAAAATTTCCCGCTATTCAAAACTATTCACATATTTAATGAAATATAAAGTTTGGAATAAACATTTTAAAATTTAGAATATTTTATTTAATCTGTATAATGATCTAGCAATTTACCATTATACTGAGACTTGTAAATTTACATATTGTAGCTTGCAACATTGTATTTCTCAAAATTTGGCATCTAAGGACAAACAGTTAAGAATCAACAGTCAATTAAGGTCTTACTTATATTTTAGTTACACTGCATCAAATAATGATTTGTCTGTAAAAAGGTCTTATTCAAAGATACCCCAGCATTTCTGCCAATTTTCAAAGACATGCTTGAAACCTTTTTTTGACAGGTCCTTTAGAATTGCCTCCGCAGCCTTCACCATGGGTTCTTATAAAAGAAAATACCTACCATGAAGGTGTTGCTTCATTTTAGGGAAAAGGAAAGTCACATGGGGTTAAATCAGGATTATAAGGAGAGTGAGGGACACAATTCATATTGATTTTTGTGAGACATTCAGCAACAACATTTGCAACATGCATTATTGTGGTACAGCAACCAGCTTTTGAATAAAAATGTGGCCTTTTGCACATGATATGATCTTGGAGTTTTCAAAACATCTCTGTAGTATTGGCCAGTTACAGTTGTTGTATGCTATAAGCCATTCCCTGAATATCAAAAAATGAGATGACTATAACTTTCCCAGCAGAAGGAACCACTTCTGCTTATTTTGGTGATTACACTGGGCTTTGCTCTTATGAATGAAATGTAGCCAATTTTTATCAGCAGTAATTACCCTTGAAAGAAACTTCCATCATCCTGTAACAAAATTTTAACTGCGCGCAAACTTGCTTGGAAATATATATTACATTAATGTGTTCAGTTGTTTACACTAACTCCACTTACTTATTTAAAACTTTGGACTAGTTTCGGGAGAGGTTCCTCCCATCATCGGCTGTTGTTGACTGAATGCTGTTGTTCGAAATGAATAACAAAATTTGAGGAATATATGAGATTAAATGTGGAGATTGTGAGCAGAGCTACATTGGAAAAACAAAAAGAAATTTAGAAATTCGAAGAAAAGTACATTTTAGGAACATTAGATTGAAACAGAGAGGCAAATCAGCAATAGCAGCTCATTTTTGGAACAAAAATCATGAAATAAAACCAGAAATTAAATTACTGAAACAACTTCACAACCCAATAGAACTATCCACATGGGAGAGAATTTTCATTTTAAAAAATAAGAACAACTTAATGAATTTTGATTTTATGCCGCTGGATGAACTCAGCAAGTTTCTACTAGAACCACAAGATACCACCACAGGAGCGAACGGGCGTCCATCCCCGGTTTCAAACAACGCATTCAGTCAACAACAGCCAATGATGGGAGGAACCTCTCCCGAAACTAGTCCAAAGTTTTAATTAAGTAAGTGGAGTTAGTGTAAACAACTGAACACATTAATGTAGTACATATTACCACCCCACTGTCTACAGCTTCGTAAGTACAATTTTTACTTAATTGCTTGGAAATGTTCTTTTGGTCAAGAATCAGCTGTCTTCGAATCCACCATCCACAAACACATCTCACAAGCAACATGCAACATGTTGGTGGCATCCAGTGAAATTTTCAGAATTTATGAAAGTGTTCTTAATGTTATTGGACAATCTTCTCTTATAATGACAGCAGCAATATTAATATTTTCTTTGCAGAGAGCACTACCCGCATGCTGGATCCACCTTACTTTAAAACTGATTGCCTCCCTTCTCTAAACAGTTTAACCCATCAAGCTATGCTATACGGAAAAACAAACTCTCTATAGGCCTCCTTTAACATTGCATAGACCTCAGCTGAAGATTTGTTGAGATGAAACCAAAATTTAAGAACAGCATATTGTTTGTCATGTGTCACCTCCATTATGCTATAGGTGGAACTAAACATATCTCAGCTTGCAGATCTCTCACAGACAGATATCAAAAGTGATAAAAATAGAACTATTACCATAATTCCATTGCATATTAAGCTAACAAAATATTCAGAAGTTAAATTTAAATACAAAAAATTATGCTAGTAAAAAAGTATAAGCATTATTTATTAACCAGCCCTCATAAAATGAAGTGGATGCTTCAATTCACTCAAATTTATAAAGATAACTGTCCATTTACCTTGAGTAGTTTTCTGACATGCATTTATTGCTGTTGCCATGTTAATAATTAAAAATGCATATTATCATAATTTTTTTTTACCGCCATGGGTAGCCGAGGCTGTTAAGGTGCATATTTGTGAGCAGGAAGTCTGGGGTTCAATTCCTGCAAGGTCCATCCTTCCTGACTGAGTTTTTTTCCAGGTTTTCCTCAGTCCTCATAAATGGCAAATGCTGGGGAACTACCCTAAACTTAGGCCTGGAATGTATCCTTCCTTTAAAAAAAAATCCTTTTCCAATTTATCATTTCATCTCATGTATTGGTGCCTCAGTAGTAAAAACTGGCATTAAACACTAAAAAGATAATTTTTGTGTGCCTAATTCATCCATTTTGCTTCATGGTGAAAGAGAAAGGCCTATTCATTTAGAAACAAAAGAAATAGTCTGCATTCTGGTTTAATATGATAATGCATTCCCTTCATTCTCTTAAAGTGCAGAAGAGAAAACTGAAACGTATAGGGGTATCCAAATTCTATTATATTTATATTTACAGGAAAAAAACCAACTGAGAAAAAATGGAAAGTTCTTCAAAAAAATGAAAGCACAAATGGCTGGTTAAATTCATTTAAGGTGCACCAAGAAAAAATGATCAAGATGTAGACTTGCATAAGGAAATAATTTAAATTCAACATATCTTAGCTTGCTTCTTTAGAAAACACATTTAGAGAGTTCCATTACCTAAAGAATAATTTAGTTGTAAGTTCTTAATAAAGTACAGAACTATAGTAATAAATTTCTTTGAAAGATGAACAATGTGAAAGGCTCAAGGAAGTCGATCATCCTTTTAGATGAAACATATGTAAACAAACTTGGCCAGTGAAAATATATGGATGGACTTTTGATGATAGCAGAGAAGTGCTCAAAATGTTCCAGATCAATAGCTTCATATGATGGAGGAGAAACAGGACTTGCACCAAATGCTCTTGTGATATTCAGCTCAAAATATACTTGAAAATATAATAAAAAAATGGACGGCAAAATTAGCAATTGTTTGAGCAGTAACCACTACCCAGCATACATCAACCTTGGAAATACTAATAATTAATGCTAATTATCACTTTGATGAATTATTTATAGCCCTAGACTTATGCACTAGAAAAGAAGCAGCTGTAGTTACATGAAAAAAAAAAATAATAATTATGATGACCATATTGTAAAGTTGGACTTCTATAATTTTAAATAATAAAACAAGACAAAACTCAAAACTACATTATTAATAATATGGGTTAAACTCGTGGATGTGTGTTGTGATTGTTGGATTGAAATAGAACTCAAGAGCACAAATGAAAGGCTTTATCAGGTACGGATTAAAATTATAATACAACACCTTAAAAGTAAATTCCAAGGGCTATTTTATTTATATCAGCCGAGAATTTAAGGTATGAGGCATACTCAATCAGTGAAACATTCCTATTGGAAATGTGACAATTTGATGAATGATTATTAAAAATCTTGAAGACTTTTCTGCAGATAAACAAAATCAAGTATTCTGCAGAAAAACAAAATGATGCTGATGATGAATATGTAATAAAGGTTATCTTCCTACTGATACATCAAATACTAAGGTTAAAGATTTTTGTTGTTTTAATATTAGTTTTATCAAAAATGCAGGGAAAATTCTGAAGCATGGTGAATGATATGTACACTTATTGAAATAATGAATTGCCGCTTGTTGTTGGAAACATAGATCAGTAACTAAAGTCACAGGAGAGCTCTTACAAGTAATGTTATTACAATACGGTAGTGGCGGTGGCGGTGGTGGTAATAATAATAATAATATAAAAAATTAAATAATCTATCTACAGTAAAATACCATTCAGGAAATAAACAATATATGCAATTAGCCAGCACAAATAAAATCCCATTAACAAATAACAAGGGCAAAAGAAATTCAACAATATACAAAATACTGTTAATAAAATACACAGCAATAGCTGGAAACAAAAACGAATATAAAATTAAAAAATAATAGCTTACTCCAGAAACCACAAATGTGCATAAAAAGAAGCACTCGCTCGACAGACACAATATCATTTGCAAGAATTTCCTCAAGAGAGGAAGGAAAACCTTTGGAAATTCCAAAAGTTGCTAGATGATGACATTCAAATAAAATGTGACACACTGTATAGGAGTGGCCACAATTTTGACACACTGGAGCAGATTCACCTTTAAAAAGGTGATGATGACTAAAATGACAATGCCCAATCTGCAAACTGCTAAAATGACTTCTTCGCAACAAACTACGCAAGAAGAGGTTAACCAATTAAAAGGAGGCAGATTTGCTTTCCAAAAGTACATTATTTCAGAGCAAATGCTATTCTTCGTGCAAGCACAAGAGAATGGCTCTACATAAAAACTGACTAAAATCCCCCGAGTAAACATGTTGCTAGATTGTTGTAGGTTCTAAAATTGCAGATTTTGCTGTGACATCTGCAGGCCCATTGCCCTGAATTTCCATATGGCCAGGAACCATTTACTGCGTCAAGCACAGAAGCATCCATCAGACTAAGACAGGGAGGTAAGAACTATAAAAATAAAAGCATGGCCAAATTACAATGTATGCATGGATCCAGGGAGTAGCTCAGGTCCTCAGGGTTGCTACATCCTGTACTCAATAAGTGGGCCCCTGAGGGGAAATGGAATACGGTTAACAGAAGTTTTCTAATTTGAAAGTCTATTGAAAAGAACAGCTTTGACATTCCAAACACAGTTTTCTAATATGAAAGCATAGAATTCCAAACTCAAAGCATCCGAGCAATTAAGAGCATTATTTGATAGATTATATGTATGAAATAATGTGGTTTGAATCTCACACAATTTCTATACTTTTTATTTTTAATTTTTTCATTCTTTGTATGACCAGCAATTCAGTATAAAATTCAGTATTTTTAAATATAAGAGGAAGTTTTAATGTTTGTAGCTTTAAAATGTATATTGTTGCCTTAAGACCATTTCACTTTGACCTTAAAACTTAAATGCTTACACTTGAGAATAGTTCAGTCTCTATTAAAAATTAAAATAAACAAAACAGAAAAACAAGTAAAAAAAAAAAAAACCGAATACCGTTCAATATCCTTTAAGCTCAAAAAATTTGTTAATTCTTCTTCTCAGCATGGAGTCAAACAGCTGGCAAAAATAATTTGGCCTTTCTGTGAGAGAATTCCACACATCTTGACCCTGCATCATAGCTTCTACATGGGAGATGGGTATTTCGAAGTTTCCTTTATTTTGCCCACATGTTCTTAATAGGATATAGATCTGGTGATTTGGGAGGTTGAGGTATCCATGAGATCTTGCCTATCAAACCAATGCTGAACTATACTTGACTTGTGAATGCTATGGTTATCCTGTAGCCCCAACATGAGATGCTTATTCAACCACTATGAACAGGTTGATTAAATCAGTAAGCACATGGTTGGTATATATAACGACAACACTACAACTCTGTCAGTTGATGTTCCTAGTATCAATGGTATATCCAAGATGGTTCAGGACCTGTTCATCATACAGCATACAGCTAAATAGTTCCCTAGTTGCCAAACTCTCTATAGTGATTCCTTAGGATCTGTAAAGAACCTAGAAAGTGACAAGCTGCCTTCAATTCAAGCAGCAGATGAAAAGTATTTTCTTTCTACCTCCACCTGAAGACATTCATCATTAACTCCCAAGTAGAAAGTCTTTTACAACCGTGCTATGTTGCTTTTCTACCTGTTGGTCTTCCCTATATTGCTGAGTCAGTTTGTTCTGGTATGCCATGTCTACAGCAACCTCAGACAGAGAAAACCCGGTATAACTCAAAATTAATACAGTGGAGCAGTATGTCTGTCCATCATGGCAGCCATATCTAAATTAAAAAAAAAAAAACATGTCAACAGCAAGCAGTTCTGAGAGTCAAAATAGTATCCTTTAGTTTGTGCCAGTTATTGAGAGGAGTATTAGTGTGCTGTAGCACATGGGCTGAGTGGCTTGCTCTATAAAAGAAGAAAAGAAATAGTACGAGCACTCATAGCACTGTGCCAAACCTAACATTCTCATTCTTTAAATACTGAGATAAAAAGTATACCGTAGTTTATTATATAATAAGATAGGCATATTTATTAAATGACTACATACAATTGTTTGATTTTGACAAAATAAAAACCACAATAGTTTTCTTTCTTAAGTAGCGGAAGCTTGTTAGCATTGAAAAAAAAATAGTGATGATTTATATAGAATTAATTTTAAAATAATACTTTATGTTTCATTTTGGACAAATTATATCATTCATAATAAAAAAGAATAAGGAAAAAGAATAAAAAATGAGGTTCAAGTGTAAAAAGTAGATGTGAGATTCAACTTGCATAATTTCCAACATTACATTGCATTTGAGTCATATAAGCCATTTGGCCACAGCATCTGCCCGTAGGCTTGAAATAGAAGGTACTAGTGTCATTATTACACACTCTCCCGTGAAGTCTGTCATCATCTGTAGGAACCTGGATTTGAAGGGGACTGATTCATATTTTGCTATCCAAGAATTCAGTCATTCTTTCTTTAAGTGTACATGACTATTAAATTCAATCCATAAAAAGATACTAAATGAATTGATAAGGAAGAACATTTTAACAATTGTATTTTTAAGGAAAGATGCTAATGATGTGAAAAGAGTTGAGTATATATATGATATGTATACTCAACTCAACTCCTATAGAAATCACGAAATGTGTGATTTGTATAGGAGAACAGGAAAAGTTAATCTATACTGCACACAGAAACACCCACAAAATACTGCAAAATGGTGAGCATGGTCAAACAACTACAGATGTACCATAATGTGACATATAAAGCAATTACCTACATCAAATTAGAACAAAAAAACAAAAAAACACAGCATGAAATTTGATTAAGTAAAATTCTACTTACGAAGCTATAGACAATGGAGTGGTAATATATCCTACATTAATGTATTCAATTTGTTAACACTAATAAATAATATAAACTCATCCACATACCAATTAGCAAAAAAATTATCAACATTTTCAACTCGTTTAAAAAATTCCAAAGCTTAAGCATTACAAACTCTTTTGAGCTGGTAGAAAAACTTAAATATAACAAAATAAAAACTGGTGTTATAATGATGTCGTTCAACATGAAAGCCTTATTCCCTAGCATTCCAAAAGAAAACTTGATGCAAATTCTAACAAAATTGTTAACGACTTTAAATTTAAAACCAGAAAATGTAGAAGATTTGCTGAAACATATTTTTTTTGATTGATTTATTTATGGGCGCTCTTTGACATCTCAGGTCATCAGTGTCCCATTCAACTGAGGGAGTGGAACGGCCGACAAATTTTGCTCAGAGGCTTAAGGTTCTTTTTCGTGCCGTTAATGTACGACATGGGACCCACGGCTTTACTTCCCTTCCGAAGGAAGCCATACATAGCATTTTTTCACCTGAAAAAATCCATCTGTCCTTGCCGGGTTCGAACCCGCGATCTTGGATGTAGGATTGCTGAAACTGACTGATATTTGCATCCAACAAAACTTCTTCAGTTTCAACTAAAACAATAAATAAATTATCAACAAGACTCTGGCCTAGCTATGGGAAATCCTTTGTTTATTTCTAGCAGATCTTTTCTATAGTTCCTTCAAAATACTTATCACCAAAGTTTTCCTGTTAATCTTCAAGACATGGCATAGGTATGTGGGCAAAATATTTGCAAAAAAAAAAAAAAATCTCTGAATGCATTGAAACTCCTCAATTTACAGCATAAATCTACACAGTTTACCATAGAAGAAGAGAGAAATGGATGTCTCCCATTCCTAGATTTAAAAATAATAACAAATGTAAATAGTCTGAGCTTTGGAATTCACAGAAAACACACACACACACAGAAAATTACAGTTATAACCCCATCCCACATAAATATGCAGTGTTTCATAGTTTAGCACATAGATTAATCAACATTCCACTGATGGAAACAGAGTACAAAATGGAATACCAACACATAATGAAGATGGCTATAACCAATGGTTTCAACAAAGACTCAGCAACAAAAATCATTAACAAAGCTAAAAGACAAAAATTGATAAAGGAAGATTCCACACTTAAGAACACAGAAGAAAGATATAAATTCGTAAGTATACCACCCAACTTACCACAACAAATTTAGGAAGATATTCAAAGGATATGGAATAATATTAGCCCCAAAGAACAATTATAATATAAAAGACACTACCCCCAACAGAACAAAAATCAGGAATATATGAGAACAAATGTGCAGATTGTGATCAGAGCTACATTGAAAAAACGAAGAGAAATTCGGGGAGAAAAAAAAACAATGGAATATGCAGTTGAAACAGGTAGACAAATCAGCAATAGCAGCTCATTTTTGGAACAAAAATCATGAGATAAAAACAGAAGTCAAATTACTGAAACAACTTCACACAACCCAATAGAACTAACCACTTGGGAGAGAATTTTCATTTTAAAAAACAAGAATAACTTAATGAACTTTGATTTTCCGCCGCTGGATGAACTCAGCAAGTTCATCTAGATCCACCAGTCACCGCCACAGGAACACATGGGTATCCACTGTTTCGAATGACACTCAGTCAACAGTAGCCGATAATGGCAGGGACCTCTCCCAAAACAAGTCCAATTTTTTTAAAAAGTTTAATTGGAGTTGTGTTAACAAGTTGAACACATTAATGTAGGATGAAATTTGATGTTTAAATTTAGAGAGACAATGCTATTTATCATTTAAAATGCCTCAGAATACTAACCACACTAATACTAATACAACCACACTACAGATTAAATTAGTTCTACTTAGCACCTTTATAAATATAAATTATGTTCCTATCTCACAATAAAAATACCTTTGCAATGGATATGGTTTGCTGTTCCATTGCTTCATGGATGGCAACTTGGTCTCTAGGATCCATCTTGTCAAACTCATCAATACAGCATATTCCATTGTCTGCTAACATTAGTGCTCCTGCTTCTATGACAAAATCAAATGATTCTTCATCCTTGACAACAGCTGCAGTTAAACCAGCCGCACTTGAAGCTTTTCCTGATGTATATATTGCTCTTGGACTGAAATCTGCCACCTGAGTATGCAATTTGGCAATAGGTTAATTACAAAAAGCATATTTGGGTGATAAAGGATTGAAAGCTCAGTACTCCTCTAAAAATATGAGTATACTATTTTACTGAGCTTTTTATTGTTAATTTGTATTACATTTCATTTTTTATATTTACTCTGAAGCATTGCTCTGGTTAGGTTTTGTCATGATAGTACTTGTGTAAAAGTAACAATTAAAAATAAGTAAAAAGGCAATAAAAGATTATGGTTTATTGAAAAAAATGAATATATATTCTTATAACACAACTATGCTCCCTACAGTTCAATGCACAAGCACCCAGCAGGAAACCATTAGTTGAATGTGAGAAGAAAAGAATCTTTTTGTTGGCTTTTGAGTCACTCAAAGTTGAATTTGCAGCTCCATATGGACTCTTTTATTGGTGCACTAAATTTTTGATGGTGCCCCAGGGAATGAGGACAGTGACACAACCTCAAATTTCATGTCTTGCAATGTCATTATGGTGGAATTTGCTGTATGAGGCCTGGCATTGTCTTACTAGGGACAAACACCTTTGGATAGCAGATCCCAATGTTTGCTGCAGATAGTTTTTGCAATAATCACAGTAGCCTCTGTTCACAGTTTGGGTGGATAATGCAATAATTACCCTGCTACTGTATCAGTATTATTTTTCCTACATATCGACTCCATACAACACTTTCTTTGACCTTAAGGAAACTTTTACGTACACTTTCCCTGGAAGTGACCATACAATCAGCTTCTGCTTCATTGCATATCGACTCAAAAACACATGGCAAAAAAACCATATATTTTTCTTTCATCTGCACTATGAGATACCTGGCACAGCCCTGTTAATTATGAATGACCTCATAAGTTTATTAATGACACATCTTTATTGCTGCAAGCACTTCATTTACAGTAACATTAGATTTTCATGGATCTAGTTCTCAGTATCATGATTCTAGCAGGATTAGGAAGCACCTTCAAGGCACAGGCTGTCATTTTTCTACCCATTTGTGCACTTGGCTTTGTGACATACAATTCTCATCATAAATAACTAATATCTATATCAATAGTTTTTAAGTCTTCTGCATGCAAAAATGTTGCCAGTACACACAGTTGAACTTTGATGCAACACTTAATTCTCCCTGCCTTGTTTTGACACTCAACACACAACTGATTTCTCAGTGATTGACATTAAACTACCAATCATAATATTCACACACTCCCCTTGATAACTATGCACAACATTTGTTTTGTGGTAAAATTACACATTTCTGATTTAATATAACAAGTTATTTATGAGGAATTCACTCAAATTTCACTAATTTTGTTCCACTTACTTGGACATGTTTCGAAGGCTGTTGCCTTCATCTTCAGTATGGTTACATTGTCAGCTTCCCAGCATGAGAATGATGAAGGCAACAGCTTTAAAGTGGAACAGAACTAGTGAAATTTGAGTGAATTCCTTACAAATAATTTGTTATATTATAATATATTTCATTGTAAAAATCCTTGTTATATAAATGTATGTTTCTGGTTATCTGAATGCATCTTGTATGTTTCTTACAGGCTCTCTTTTCCAAGATTCTATTCTTAAATAAATATAGCCCTGTTAAACTAGAAAGGATCAAGAAGATCAATCATTAAGGCAAGTAATAGAGAATGATGTACAAGAAATTACAGCAGCAATGGCTTTTTACAGTCCACTACATTATTCACTGTAGTTTTTAAAGATCTTCCTGGATGTTTTGCTAAATTATCTTCAGTCATCCTAATTAGTCTTCTTATTGTAATATATGGTAACAAAACTGCTTTAATGAAGACTCACATTATGAAACAGCACGATTAGCTTTAAAGAGCACATTTTGTTAGCTCTTGGCAAATGAACATTTTTCTTCTTTTAATTTCAAGAAAAATTCTGCTGAAAGGTATTGCTGCCAAAAGGTATATTAACCTATATCTTGATTTACTAAATATTTCCAAAACACCAGGGTTACATTTTGTGGATGATTTTGTTGGATCTGTATTTAGTGCAGGATTGCAAAATGCAATCAATTATTCAGAATAAATGGAAAGAAGTCCAAAATATGGTTTATAAAAGAGGTTTCAAATTGATAAAGGATGAGAAATGGTAGATGAATGGAAGAGAAATAGAGGTGGTAAGGAAATTAGATTATTTAGGGGTGAGTTTAAGTTGCAATAGTAGCTGGAATGAGCAGCAAAAGGGAAAGTAGCTGAGCGTTTAAGAAAAATACAAGAAATAAGATTGTAAACTTAAAAGACGTTAGGAACAGTTAAGTCTGTTAAATATACAAATAAGATGATTTGTATGATTCTCTTTCCAGTGCTGTCAACAGGAAGTATCTCTTATAGTTACTTCAACCCCGCCCCCATAACACTATTAATTGCATAACACTTACTTCTACTTACTTCAGTACTTGTATGAAGTACCTCAGCAAGATTATCATTGAATATCCTTTGTTTTCCAGTTTTCTTCTCATCAGGAACAGAAACAGTTTCTTCAAACTTTGTGATTAAATTCCATTATTACATCTCTTAATTTGCTACATATTTTAAATTTTTCATGATCTTGAGAAAAATTGGTATTGCTTTCATAATAGCATTGGACCAGCTGTATTCTAATATTTAATGGCAGAACCATGATTTGCAACTTAAAATTCCTGTGGTAGTATTAAGAAAATCATTGATGTTTTAATTACCAAAATGGTAACTAAGGAATACAAAAAGAAATTCCATTTTTTTCCTAGCACGAAGAGGTTTTTTCCCCCCTATCTCTATTATAATATTTACAATGCTTAAAGTTTGTGAAAGATACCATGTATGATAATACAGTTACATCAATAGGTTCAGTGACCCTTCTGATATATGAAGCACTGAATGTTCAGTAAACAATTATATGTCCACATTCCATGATACTAACACAAAGGGGTGTATGTGTATTAGGAAATATTAATTTTTAAGCTATAATGGAAAAGATTTTAGCCTACGTAAAATTATCTTCAAATTCATTTATAATAGATTCTTCCTGCAACATCAAGAGAAGTTAAAATCAAGAGAAGCAAATATAGCCATTTCTTTCTCAATGAACTGTTTCTTTTTCTCATATTTTTAGTAGGTGCACTTTGATAGAAATAATTCCTAGATTAGAAATCTCATCTTCCTTGGTAATTGCTAAAGCAATTTTTATTCTTTTTAGTACCAAAAATTATCTTTCCAAAGCAGCTGTATTAACAGGAAATGTATACAACACTGGCACTAGAAGGGAATGTGGAAGGGTTACTAGATAAAATAAATAAAGGTGAAATTATACAAATGATGAAGTTAGGTGATATGGTGCCATTGGTAGAAATGTGGGTAATGAACAGTGCAGAGATAAATGTAAACGGTTTTTACTATTTTGGTAAGAATGAAAAGAAAAAGAGAGGTAAAGGGAGTGTATCAGGAGAGATTGGGTTGCTTGTTAAAAAAAATAAGAAGCTTGGGGCAAAAGAAGAGATGGGTATAGGTTCAGATAAAGTGTTATGGGTAGTGCTGCTTAGTGTGGCAAGAGAGGAGCAAAAAATATAAGTATAGGGTCATATATAATCTCCCAGGAGTGTCAGATTTTTATGATCCCAATTTATACAAAGGGCATAAGGACATAGAGTGTGCAAAACATAAGTGTAATACGGCAGACTTTATGGTAATGGGTGAGTTTAATGCAAGGAGTGGAAAAGAATAACTACATGTAATACCAAGTGAATGTGAATTAAGAAATGGTGATCAAATTATGCAAAGGTGTAGTAGAGACAAGATAAGTAATGGAGAATGTAGTAAATTGATTGAATTTCGTTAGGTAAACAATTTAACAATATGAAATGGGTTAACGGATCAGATTAATGTGGAGATTTTATTTCATTAATCAAAACCAAAGTGTGATTGATTATTTGCTGTGTTCACCAAATCTAGATAATGATAGGTCATAGATTTTAAGGACCTGAACATTGTATGAGTAACTAACATTTTCCTTCATTAGAAAATTTCAAATTGGAAGTGAAGTGAAAGAATATGAGGCCATAATTGATAGTTTAGAGCAGGAAAGAACTTTAGAAAAATTTATGTGGCAAAAAGAGACTTATTTTGTAAAAAATTAGGGTTGGATGTAGTGAAATGTACAATTAAGAACTATACAACTAATTGGTGAAGGAAGTCTGACGAAGTAAAATGGGGGGGGGAGAGAGCATAACAGTCTGGGCAAGGGGCTGGTGTGCTGAAGGGTGTTGGCTAACAAAGAAAAAGGTAGGAAAAGGATTATTGTTGTTGATTTGGTTTATTTATGGATGCGCTTTAATATCTCAGGTCATCAGCATCCCCTTCAATTCAGGGCATTAAACGGCTGACAAATTTTGCTCAGAGGTCTCTTTTTTCAGGTTTGAGGTTCTTTTTTTGTGCTGTAAATATACAACATGGAACTACAGCTTTACTTCCCTTCCAAAGGAAGCCATACTTAGGATTTTTAGACTCAAATTTCCATCAATCCTGACTGGGTTTGAACCCATGATCTTGGGTTTAGGAAGCAAGTATGATTACCATTACACCACCAGGACCAACTAGAAAGGGAGTTAAACAAGTGGAAACAAACAGAAGAGATTTATGAGAGGCAGCAGTTGTTAATAGATAGATGGGGTTACAAATGTCCAATGGAAACAAAAAAGAAAGAAAATCTGCAATCAAATTTATAAAATGGCAATGGATGAGTACAGTAATAAAACATGGAAACTTGTAAAAAGGGTATTAAGCAGAGGAAAGAGAAAGATTAATTCAACTGGATCCAGAAGATGGAGGGACTAGTTTAAGGAATTAATTGAGCGGGAAAATTTGATAACACTATAAAAATATTTGGGGAATTTAATAACTATGGGAGATAAATAGATCAGGAAATAGGCAAAGGAGGTAAACGAGCAGCTTATACAACTAAAAAATAATCAAGTTACCAGAATAGATGGCACACCAGGGGCATATTGGAAGGTGTGTATGTGGAGGAAGAAAGAAGAATGTTGCTTATTAAATTGTTTAATGCAATAAAAGTTTGGGAAGATTTACCAGAACTGGAAATGCAGGGCGGATGGTAATTGTGCCAATTTACAAGGGAAAAGGAGATGAAAATGACCCTGCAAATTATAGAGGTATCAGCTTGTTGTCTATGAATGGGGAAAGTATATACAGGTGTGCTAATGGTTACAAGGTTGGGCTGAGAAAGAAGGAAAGATATATGCCTTACAGACTGAATAATATTTTCATAAGGTAAATATCTAGCTAATACAAGAGGAAGAGTATACATATTTTTTGTAGATCCAGAAAAGGCATTTGATACAAACAACTCTGGACTAAGCTGATGGAAAAGGGGGTAAGTAGGAAGTTTATAGGGTTAATACAGATGTTGTATAGAGAAAATATATGTTGTGTTAGATATGCAGAAAATAGAGTGGATACCTAATTATATGGAGCTAAGACAAGGATGCAAACTAAGCTCAATATTATTCAATCTTTTTATAGATGCCATATTAAAGGAAATATGAAAGGGGTTGTACACGTTGTCCTATAATTAATAATAAAGATTTCCAGAATTATTGTTTACAAATGATTTAGTAGCAGTAGCAATAACAAGCAGAGGGTTAAATAAAGCAATAGAAGCAATATACAGATATTGTAAAGAATGGGAGTTAAAAATAAATAAAAATAAATCGAAAACTATGGTATGCAAGAATGGCAATAAACTCAAAAGAAATAAGAAATGGTGGCTGGAGCGTAAAGAAATTGGCATAGTAAAAAGATTGGAATATATAGGGTTTAGGTTAAATAATAATGGAAGATGGACAGAACAGGAAAGGAATGTTATAGGAAAGGGAGAAAATTAACTATTAATATTATAAGAACCTGTTTAAAGAAGATTCCAAGTATAAGTGTAACATGGTTCGAGAGAATTTATTTAGCGATGGTTGAATAAAAAATGATATATGGGGTTGAAATATGGGGTACAAGAAAGGATGGCAGTATATCAATCATATGCAAAGAGCTTTTTGTAAAATGGTGTTGGGATTACCAAGGGCAACTCTAAATGGGTTGGCAATGGTGGAATTGGGAAGAGTTGACAGGAAAGGCATGGTAGTTAAATGTATTTGGAAATATTAATATAAGATAGCATCAAGAGAAGGAGACATAGTCGAAGACTGTTTACAGATACAAGAAAAAGTTAAAGGGGAAAGAAGTTCGTTAGCTCAACTACAGAGAATAGTGCAAGAAGTTGGAATAGGTGAAGTGGAGGAACAACAGTTAATGAATAGATAGGGGCTATGGAATAAAGTGAAGCAAAGGATAGATGATATTGGAAAGCAAGAAATATGGAGTAGTTTACAAGAGAAGAGTAACTTGAAACATAATAGGAAATTTAAGAATGGGGGTGAGAAAAATATGTCGATATTTGTAATAAAAGGGGAAGGAAGGGATTTGCTTGGGGCAGAACAGGTATATTGGGGTATGTATTTTTGTTGATTTGGTTTATTTATGGATGCGCTTTAACATCTCAGGTCATCAGTGTCCCATTCAATTCAGGGCATGAAACAACTAATAAATTTTGCTCAGAGGTCTCTTCTTTCAGGCTTGAGGTTCTTTTATGTGCTGTAAATCTACAACATGGGACCCATGGCTTTACTTCCCTTCTGATGGAAGCCATACTTAGATTTTTATGCATTGACCCTGGTTGGGATCGAAAATCTTGGGTTTTGGAGCCATATGTATGGTTACCACTACACCACCAGGACTGACAAATATATTAGGGTTAAGTGGAGGGGAAGAAAAAAAAAAGTCGACTATATGGAGAAATAGAGAAGTATTTTCATTGTATAGTTGTATGTTCACAAAACTAAAGAATGGAGTGCAAGTGTATGGTTAAGAAATGGGACAATTTGCAGGTTGCAATTGTAATACTAAAATTATTTGGAACTGGAACAAGTAGTTTTTCAGAAAATTTGGTGATTATATACAGAAGGTAAGAGAGAAATTGTGGAAAAGAGTGATTAATATATATATATATATATATATATGGTGATAGGGAAGGAACCAGGCAGGGTAGGATCTAACACACATATAACTAGGGGGTTGAGTCTGTAGGATCTCAGAAATGTGCACTCTGGTAACAATGGTAAAAATGTAAAAGCATTGTTAAACATTTGTAATGATTGAGTGAAATAAATATTCTATTCTATTCTACTAACAGCAGACAGTGCCAATAAAACAAGAATGTTCAAATTCATTTTTACCAGCTAACCATTTTCATTTACAATACATAGTAAGCTGAAAATATTTATGAGCATGTTTCTCACCCCTTTAGGTTGAAGAGACTTCTCTTGTCCTGATTGGTGTTTATGCAGCTGCCTACACCAATTAAATCAAACATGTGTTAATACTGCTTTGGCTTCTGTATTTTTATTCAGTATGATATAAATCAACATATTTTATTTATGAGTATATTTTGTTGGGAAGGAATTATAAAGTAATTATTAAATACTGTTTATCAAATGATTATTGGCAACTTCACTTGCTCTTCCCAATTGTATGTCACTGATTTATACATAGCAAAACCTATGACAGGTACACTAGTGTTTGCTATAGATTATTTTTAACTAAACACAATTAAAGTAACGCAGAGACCTATTAGCCTATGCAATATACTATGAAGTTTTATACTACATATATATGTATTTGCATGAAAATTATATTTTGTATAGAAGGAAAATATCTTCACATGTACATACATGAAACTGCATGCATTGTGCATTATTGCATTAAGATTTAAATCTGACCATTTTCGACACTGGATATGTACATTTGAAAACAAAGCAAATATGAATTAGCATTGAAGAAATCCTTGTTAATTGTTTTAAACACCTTGGTTTCATTATGTTTTCATTATGTATAATGAAAGTTCTATTTTAAAATTAAACAGCTTCATCTATTCTTGCACTGTAGAACTCTCTATAAATCTGTTAATATTATTTAGTGCTTCATATTACGATCCTATTGGTGGACCAACAGTTGCAGTAACCATTTCTAGCTGCATCATCATCATTCTAGTTTTCATCTTTATTCTCTAGCACATATGGAGAATTATTTTTGTGCCTTGACACTCACACTCTGTTGGAATACTTCAACTGTTGTTGATATAAGCATTTGCATCTACATTGCATCTTGCTGCATAAATTAATTGTTGCATTATTTCCATGCAGTAAGGAGCATTTGGTTCCATTTAACAGCTTTCCCTTATAGGAAATCCAAAATTTGGAAAGTCACTATAAATTGTTCATACTATACTTTTTTCCATGCTTTGGCTATATAAGAAAGAGCTCAAAACACTCAGTTCCTTCATTAAGTTTGGACAGATGCCTCTTTTTGTGGAATTCTATAACAATATGCTTTATCCCTTATTGTTTGTACCTTACTTTGAAGTTTTGAATTCCTCCTTGATTGAATGGCTGAGAGGTTCCAGTCTGGTGGAAGAAACACAAGCTTAATATAGTTTCATGTTTGGATAAAATGTTAAGAAATAAGATCTCTTTTCTCAACTGTGAACCATTTGTATGCCCAGCTTTTTCATCCACTTTGTCATTATTCTTTGGTCATCCAGGTTTTTATATTTGACATCCAATCAACACCGAATTTAGTTACGTATTTAGTATGTACATGTTGTTAAAACCTCCTGTTTCATTGGTGTTAAATATATTTTTCAGAGAACAGCCATCGATATCTGAAGGCAGTTTTTCTTCCCAGTTTGCAAAAATTTCCATTTTAACACTGGACAATTATCTACATCTTATTTTGATTTAAAGTAAAACACTAAAAATCATGTCATCACATTAAAACTCTCTTTAAGTTTCACAAACACACTTATAAAAGTAATTTTGGTACATGTTTTGTGAGGTACATTCCTCACATTGTCAACCAAAACGACGACTGAGGAGTCAATTTCAGCAAAGTATGTATGTTACTATGCTTGCTCTGGTGGTCTGTTAATGAACTTAAACAATATGTTGTCTGCTTCCATCTGCTAATGTGATGACATGATTTTTAGTGTTTTACTTTAAATCAAAATAAGATTAACAAAAGTTTCACTCGGAAGCAGACAACATATTGTTTAAGTTCATTAACAGACCACCAGAGCAAGCACAGTAACATACATACTTTGCTGAAATTGACTCCTCAGTCGTCGTTTTGGTTGACAATGTGAGGAATGTACCTCACGAAACATGTACCAAAATTACTTTTATACGTGTGTTTGTGAAACTTAAAGGGAGTTTTAATGTGACGACATGATTTTTAGTGTTTTACTTTAAATCAAAATAAGATTAACAAAAGTTTCACTGTGTGGATTCCGACATTTCGTAAACAAATTATCTACATATTGCTTTAAATTTGTCATGCTGTTTTCCAAATCTGTTGAGTTGTGTGTAGCTTTGAAATCTTCACTGCTTAATTCTTCTCTGCATTCTAAGGCTGTGGTTTGAACCAGGTCCTGACACAAGGACATTTAAAACTCTTATTTTACTTAAGGTTCCATTCATTGATTAGCTTCTCACAATTTCTGCTGCCTATGTTTTTTCAATTTTAAAAATTTAAAATATTTTTCATACACTGCACTTCTCATATTTGTGATACTCTATATGTTACTCTTTTCTTTAAGGCTAAACTCTTTTGCAGTCATTTCAAATACTCATTAATATGTGTAACATACCAATACACTGGCTTCTGGCAATTCAGGTAAAGATACATTACAGTACAAGGTCAATTAGAACAATTAGCAGTGGTTTGTCCTGACCTTCCCAGGAGTAAAACTTATGCCAAAATTAAACTCATACTAATACAAGTTAAAATTTTTCCTCTTGTGTCCATAAATACACGTTTTCATTATAATTTCCATTGGGTTTTATATATACTTATCTGTAATAAAAGGGTGCCTGCATTAAAGGGGTAATTTAAATACAATTTTTTTTTTAAGAATTCTGGAAAATTGTCCATAAGGGGAATCTGCTTTCAAGAGGTGTCTGTTAAGAGGTGTTTCACTGCATTTGTTTTCTTATTAATACAATAAATTTGTAAAGAAAAGTGAAAATATATAGCAATAAGGAGTCTACAAAAGACATGCAAATCCTCATATTCATGGAATTTTTTCCAGTTATCTCCACAAAACTATGAAAGTACCTGTTTAAGAAGTTGGGATTTTGCTGTACTTGGATCTCCTACAATGCAGCAATTAATATCCCCTCGGAGTGTTGTGCCCTCTGTAGTTGTCTTTGCTACTCCACCAAACAACTGCAATACTATACCTGTAAGTATCAATTAAAAATATGACCAAGGGAAAATTAGCAATAGAGATGTATCATCTTTATAATGGACAGGAAAGTTTGAGACGATATGAGCTGCATTAATATAATTTTATGGGCAAAGTACATATATGAAAAATTGGAGAAAATAGATATAATACTCGGAATGTTTTGCAGTTTAATACTAGACATCCTACAGAAAACAATGAATGTGAGAGTTGTGCCATAATGCAGAATGGTTAATGTGACATGTATGGTAATGGAAAGAGTATTAAAGCACTAGCGAAGATTCAGACAGTTATCAGCCATATTCTATAAATTATATATATATAAAAGAAAAATAAAAATAAAGTAACACTATTAACAATGTAACAAATTAACAGTAATTATATAAGAAGAAAAGGATAAAACACTAAGAGAAAGTCACACTTGAAATCGCTATATTTTGAACTACTAGAGTTCTTCTATGGCAACAACACAAATATATATATTATAATATATTCATGGGCGAGTAAGATTAGAGAACATCAGAAAAAAACTCATGGGGGAGGTATGGTTAAGTGATGCAAATAATTGGAGTTGTCCTTGGGGAGATATCAGGGGAAGGTTTGAGGATATGGATGCACAAAATTTGGACTCTTTAATTGGAGAGAAAATATCTCATATATAAGAACGAAAGACAGGATGTAAAGGGAAACATATATTGACAAATATAATAAAAAGGAGAGAGGAAGGATAACTTGGTTACATATAGATTTGGAAAATAAGGAGACTTTGGGTAAATGTTAAAACAGGAAAGCTGTCCCATTTGCAGGGTCAGAGGACGCAACCTTTTATTTAGTTGTTAAGGGATGAAGAGGCGAAGAAAAGAATTGATCAAGGAAAAGTAGCTTATGATTAAGAAAGAAATGGCATTTTTATAGAAAATTTAAAGATCACCAGATGAAGGAATTAGGAAATTAACTCTAATGAGAGTTAAAAAACATGGTGATGAATAGTTTATAGGAAGAAGCCTATAGAACAAGTGGAAGGTGAAAGGATACAAATGCTTAGTTTAAAATGCACATAATTATTTATTTACTCATTCTTCAAAAGAATTTTCTAGAAGTTTAGGTCTTGTAAAAGTCATACTTATAAGCAGTTTGATATTACTTTTTGAAAAATATTTGTGCTATAAAATTGCATAAATATAGTAATAATTCTAAAAAGATTTCAGAGTATGAAGTATAAAATGTTAAATTATTCCTGCAATAATACTATTTATACAAAGTTTGTTATCTTATTTTAATAATGCTTTTCTATTCAAAGTTGCTACCTTTCTTAACTTCATCATTGCCATGAATAGATGGGAATAAACTATCTACTAAATTCTGGTACAAATTTCTGTCTCGACTCATATCATAAACCTTCTTCCATTCCACATCTGTCATTTGCTGCTTCATCATTTCTGCTGTAATTTCTTCCATCAAGAGTTCACCACCACCAAACTGCAATTAAGAAAAGAAGAAGAAAAAATAGTTGAAAGCAATGTTTCCAATGACAGTTTATGTTCCAGTAAATAAAGCCTAAGACATTAATTAAAATTCTGTTACTCACTGTTCTCTTTTAGTACTGGGATGTAGACTACATGCTAGAATGGTTCTGGAAACATCATTAATTCTTTAGCTCAAAACCATACTATTTATCTCCATTTGAGCACTTTTAACAATATGAAAAGAAAAATATTTTTTCTGTCATCTGTACATTGCTCTATGATTATTGAATATAGTCTGATTTCGGCTGTTTTATGTTCTAGTTATTTTACCAAAGATACAATATAATGCCATTAAAGCACACACTGAAAAACAGAAGAATATTAAACTATCTGAAAATACGTGAAAATGGATATACGATAGTATGCTTTTTAGGTAGATCACATTTATACCAAATAATTAGGTGTTTTACTAATTTTTGTCCTGATTTTTCCCTTATAACTTTCTGTAGCATAATACATTTCTGCTGCTATGCATGGACTATCAACAGCTATCATGCTTCTTCATGCTTCACCAGCAATAGTGTACAATATCATCTAGTACATAGTGAAATAGTTCATGTTTATTGCCTAACCACACAGGAAAAATATGTTGGTAAAGGAGTGCCAAAGATAATATAGGTTTGAAAACAACTTGCAAAAATCCTGCATTCTATATTAAAAGAAGAAACTGGAAACTACAGGAACATTTTGGATGTCCATAAAGGACAACATATAAAACTGACAGAAAAATGATGCTGGAGATGAAAAACAGAAGGTCTCCACACAGTTCTTCTGTAAGCCATCAAAGGAGAAGAAAGTTTCCACAACCCATATATGAATATGCAAGAAAAAGCAAAACTGTGTGCATATCTTGTTACTGCTATGCAAAAATTGAAATCTGATGAACAGAATTTGTTCCAGCACCTGGGAATTTTGAACAACATGTGATTCTCCAGTGAGGAATGGTTCCACATAAGTGAACACATCAATTCCCCAAAATAACAATATTTGAGATAGTAGGAATGCTCACACTGCCTGAAACATCTCTTATAGTAAAAAAATTAGGGTGTGGTGTGCACTATATTAATGGTCCACAAAGATGGATACCACAGTCTACGTGAAAATCTTCTGTGAATTGCAAATTAGATGGCCAATGAAGAATGCCATATTAACCTTTTCAGCAGGATGGTGTCATCTGCAACTTCTGCAGAGTAAACAAGGTTGAAATGCAGTAATTAGTTTCCATAACATGGAGAGACATATGATGGTAATAATAACCATTTCAAAATTTACTATGACATAAATTTGAATAGTTTGGGATTTTCACAATGAAATAATTTGTTATATGTTACTATGATATATTTCTCAAACATAAAAGTGTGTCAATATCTCATGCCAATGAATATGAGAAAATAAAGAGGAAAGAGCATATCAAAATCCTGATCTTTCACACCGATTCTTAGCTAAGTTTAGTCTATAAGAAATTTTCTTCAATTGAAACTATTAAACTGAAATAAAGCTAAGAGTTTAGATAAGGAATCTCTATGATCATGTAATAACAAGCTTATTTTATTATCAAGTAGGCCTCGTTCCATAAATTAAGATGGGGAAATCACTACAATTATGAAGCTCTGAAGAATTTATAATGTGGAATAAATATGTTTCAGAAAGATGTAATTTTATCATATACATGCCAGCAATAACTGAAGCAACTTAAAAAATTCAAGAGTGTAGAAAAATAGTATATTTAAGTAATGTAACTAACCTTATATGTTTCCAATAGATTCTCTAATAATATGGCATTAACAGTCAACAGGATAATTTTTTATGTTAAAGAAATGTATAATATGAGCACAAAAATTAGGCATATTTATTCTAATAAGTTAGGCCAATTATCAAAATTAAATGATGACCTGCCAATAATGATGATGATGATGATGATGATGATGATAATAATAATAATAAACCACAACAATTTATTTATGTACTGTCAATGGATTTGTAAATGTAGATTTTCTCCCATGTTGCTAATTCTGTATGTTCTTTAACTGATTTTAATAATTTTGCTTTATTCATTATGTTCGGTATTCTGTCCAGAAATGAGATGCTACTGTTGATTTCTCATTTGCTTGTATTTTATATTTCTGAAATGTTCCTTTAACCCCTATGCCTACGTTTCTCTCTGTTTTTCCAATGTAGATTTTTTCACATTCTGCACACCTTATTTTGAAATACCTGCTTTTTTCTCCATGGAATACTTTCATTAACACTGCCTATCAGGAGATTTTTAGTATTAAATCTGTTTACAGGTGCTAACCTGATATTAAAATCTTTTTTTAATTCCAGGGATGAAAACATTAAGTTAATCACACCTCCACCAGAGCAGAATACACATTATCACAGCATAATGAGTTATACAGCAGTTGATAGTTAGCCGAGAATGCGAACAATGGTTCGTGAAATTAGTACTACATACTATAAACAAGTGGAGCAATAAGAGTGTGAGGTTTGACTCAATCATACATTGAAATTAATTATATGAGTAATTTCAATGTAAAAGTTCAAATTAACATTTTCAGTTAAAAGTAATATTTATTTACCATATACCAACATACAAAATATTTATATATATAAAAAAGACAATTCAAAATATAACAAATAGGACCAGTACCTTCAGTAATTCTAGAAGGTACTTCAACCTAAATTTAATAGTTAAATATGTGATTAATAATCTTTATTTAGCATACAATATTTTAATTCTAAATACTTCAATCCAAATATTCCAATTTGATTTGCTCAGTCCCCAGTTCATCAGCAGTACCTACTGGAGTATTCAGGGAACCAGGCTCAGATAAAAAAAATTATGCAAACCATTATTTCAACCAATTAATTACAATTTCTATACATAATTCCCTTATTTCTAAATTACTCAATAACCCTTAATACTAATATTAATCAAAATACTTAAAACCCTTTATAATATTTCATAAGCAATCAATTCATAAGTTACTACATAGTTGCTGTTTTCCCTTGGAGACCCCAATAGCCTCTAACATCGCAGTTATCTATTCGGTCCTATTTATTCTTAAATTTACTATCTAATGAACTTCTTTACTTTCACCATTATCTTGTTTATGAATTTTTTTAAACCATTGGCTTGGCTCTTCTTTATTTTTCCCTCTTATTTTTCAAGGCAAATTGGTTTTCTTCATTTCTAGTTTCTCTCTAAGAATTTTGGTTTCTTCACACTCTGACAATAAGGGCTAATTATTACCCTTTTGGTTACAGAGTGGGCATTTTTCCAAATCCCCTTACTCTCAACCCTTTCAATTTCATATCTCCTATTCTATTTGATTGATTTGTTTTATTTAAGGATGCTCTTTAATATCTCAGGTCATCAGCATCCCATTCAATTCTGGGCATGAAACGGCCAACAAATTTTGCTCAGAGGACTCTTCTTTCAGGCTTGAGGTTCTTTTTCGTGTCGTAAATGTATGACACAGGACCCACGGCTTTACTTCCCTTCCGAGGAAAGTCATACTTAGGATTTTTACGCCCCAAAAAATCCATCAGTCCTGGTCGGGTTTGAATCAGCGACTTGGTTTAGGGGGCAAGTATGGTTATACTCTACACCACCAGAACCGACTCTCCTGTTCTAGCCCAAGCAAAACCTTCTATTGTTACTTAATTACAAAACCTAACATAATCTTGCCTTTCAATATCTTTACTTCTTAATTTCTTTCCAGAAACCAGTTTCTAATGATTCTCTAGCTCTCCAAATTTCTCCAAAAATCAATTTTTTAAAAAATATAGAGGATGCCGTCAAAATAGCTGGAACACGATGAAAGTTACTGAGAGAAGGCTAAAAATGAATGATAGCTGGTATGATCAAAAAATACCAGAAACAAGAAGAGTAGAGAGAGAGTTAAAATGCTGGAGACAAACAGGGGAGGAGATAGATAGGAGTAATTACTTTGTAAAAATTAGAGGCAAAAAAAAAAAAAAAAAAAAAAAAAAAAAAGTGGGGAGAAAAGATAAGCCGGAAGGTAAAGTCAGCCAAAGAAAGGGAGGGGATGATGTGGTATCACCAATAGTGTGATTTAAGTTTTTTTCAGGGAGTAAAAACTTTAGTTACACAAAATTTGATTAACAATAATCCATGGAAAACAGACTTGTTAAATAGCGAAATTACATAAAATGAAGTACTTGAATCAAAAAGTTAAAGCCTAATGAGGCATAGATGGAATCCCAGGGTAATGTTGGAAAGTTTGGGTAGAAGACAAACAGATTATTATATGGTGTGATTAGTGAATTTAATCTTTGAAGAAGGTAAAATACCAAAAAATTGGAGAGTGGGAATTAAATGCCAATTTATAAATGTAAAGGAGATATTAGGAACCAAGCAAATCATAAAGGAATTAGTTCATTTTCAATTATTGGGAAAGCTCACTGGCTTGTTAGCAAAAAGGTTACAAGAATGGGCTGAGAAAGAAAGGAAAATTTCAATATTCCAATCAGTCTTCAGGAAAGGCAAAAGAACAGTTAACAATGTTTTTATCATTAGAACATTAGTTAATAAATAATTTAGTAACAAAAGAGGTAGACTCTGTTGTTTTTGGAGTTAGAAAAAGCTTTTGAGACAATTTCTAGGGAAGCGCTTTGAATCAATGTGAGAAAAAAAGGAGTTAAGCCAAAATTTTATAAAGGCAATTCAACATACTTAGAAGGAAAATGAATTTTGTATTAGATATGAAAGAAGGAAGGATTACAGGTAAAATATCAAACAATATAGGTATCAGACAAGAATGTAAATTAAGTCCAGTGCTCTTCAATCTGTTTATTAATGATATTTTAGAAGAAATTAGTAAAAGTAATGTATATTTGCAACTATAAATAACATACAGATAGCAGGTTTGCTCTTTGCAGATGATCTGGTAACAGATTCTTTAATGAGTGTAGGATTAAAATGATCACTTGAAGCTATAGGCACATTTTGTACAAAATGGGGTCTCACATTAATGAATGAATGAATAGTGTTTAATGCACATTTTTGCTACAGAGGCACCACAGGCAATGGATAGTGATGATACATGAGATGAAATGATATATTAGGAAAGGATTTATTTTTAAGGAAGGAAACGTTCCAGGCCTAAGTTTAGGGTACCTCCCCGGTATTTGTCATTTATGAGGACTGAGGAAAACCTGCAAAAAACCTCAGTCAGGTAGGACGATCTTGGTGGTATTCGAACCCAGATCTCCCGCTCACGAGTCCACGCCTTAACGACCTCGGTCACCCATGGCGATAAATGGGGTCTCAAGGTTAGCAAAACTAAATCTAACATTATAGCAATGAAAAAGGTTTCAAACTTAAAAAAAAAACAGGAGGGCATAGAAATTGAAGTTGTCAAGAAAACTGATCCATTAGGTGTTAGATTCTCTAGTAATGGGAAATGGAGTGATCAAAAAATGAAAGCAGTAGCAGAAGAAAAATTAGCCATGAGCATAATCAGATCTTGTATAAATAAAATACCAAATATGCAAGTAAGATGGTTAGAGAGAATATATGGTTCAATAGTGCAGAGCAGAACGATGTATGGAATAGAAATTTGGGGGCCAGATGGAGGATGGAAAGCGATAAACATGATAGATTATTTTGTAGAATTGTCCTAGACCTACCTAGATCTTCACCTAACAAGATCGTCATAATGGAACTTGGGAAGATTGGGCTATAAAAGCAAGTTCATAGAAAGAATACTGAAATATTGGTACAGAATAGGGAGAAACGAAGAGGGGAATATCATCAATCATTGTATTATTAGCACAAGGAAAAATTAACGGGAGAGAAACTTGGATATCTAAAATCCAAAATATTCATAAGAAGTGGGCACGAGATCAATATGGTATGAGGGGGAAAGATTGGAAAAAAGGATTTTGGAAAGAACTGAGGATATTGAAAAACAGGAAATATGGGCTAGTCTTAATTTTAAAAAAAAATCTCTGAAACTATATAGCACACTAAAAAATGTGTGGGGAAGAGAAAGTTATATTTAAACCTGTGATAAGGCAGGAAGGGAGGACTGGCATGGTTTAGAAGAGGTTTGCTTACATTCTAAAGTACAATGCCAAGTAGTATCTAGTTCATATAACAAATTATTTATGAGGAACTCACTATAATTTCACTAGTTTTATTCCACTTACTTGGACATGTTTCAAAGGCAAATTTCCTTCATCGTCAGCACGGTTCCACTAGTATCTAGTTCTTCACACATAGGACATATTCCCTTAATATATCCCTTTCTTATTCCACTTAAAAATATTACTCCAAGTTTTGGAGGGATCAGTTCCTTTTACAAAAGTGGGAAAACTTACCAATGAAATAAGAGGCAGAAGAATTTTAAACCTAAAATCAGATGAAAGCATCAACAAACTTGGGAATTGATTATGGAAGGTGGGCAAGACAAATGGAAACAACAATGTTGATTATTGCACTATCTAGGTGTGAATATATATCCCCATTACATACTGAACTGTATTAATTGCAATGGGGTAGGTGGGGTACGGAAGAAATGCAATTCCGTAAAGTGAGGGTGATTATGTGAGAAATTTAAATGTTTTAATAGTAGTTAAGTTTACATGTACTGAGAATATGCATATGTAAATTGTTTACTTAGATTTCAACATGATTACTTGTTTGTGAAAATTGCATGAAATTGATTCTATTTATATGCTTAAAACATATCTGCATGGAAATTGAAATAAATAAATCATTCATTCATTAGCCATACGATAAAGGTCATATAATTTGATGTACTTTTCACATATATTTGACTTCATTTTACTCTCTATACATGAAAAGTTTTATTAGTTGATCTTATGATTTTGCAACACACCTTATAAATTATTAAGTTTATAGATACGTAATTATTTTAAGAATATTATTTAAAAAAAAAAAAGATGGCCCTTATGCAAATATAAGATTGATTCTAATACTTTCAATTTTAATACCACAAAGATATGAACCTATTTATCATCAGTGTGTACTACCTATGATGCCACAGTAGCAAAACAAGCATTAAACACTATTAAAAAAGGTTGAAGAGCAAGTTCTCTGGTTGCTAATTGCTGATTTTTCTAAATAACAACTTTCAAGATGCACTGAAAGAAGTATTTGGGAATGGTGAATATATGCATAAGAGGAATACTTCAAGGATGATGATCAACAATAGGCTTAATTTACTTTTTGATCAGATGGCAACACCAGTTTGGAAAAATTTTGATACCATCTCATATAATGTCAAAGAGAAATGGTACTTGATTTATAATTTTCAAACATTTCAGAGCTCTTCTGAAATGGTAACACTAACGTATATTTTTAAATTTTTTCGCACATGACAAAAAATTTGAAAATACATTGATAATGCAGATCTCATGCATTCTGAACTAGCAAGGATGCTCTGTTGGTCTATTATAAATAATAATGGTTTCCATTAATATCTTTAATTTTGTATGTACTGTATAACCTGAGATACAGAAACAAATGAAGTCCTGACAAAGGCTCAGAATGATGAACATAAAGTAATAATTTTCAACATTTGTCCTTCTAGTATTTTACATATGCATCATTTTTTTGTTAAATGGCTACTGTAATCATCAGATATGAGATTTAAGTAAAATAAAAAGCATGTTTCCTTACCCTAGGGTTCGTAGGTTGAACTGAACAGGCTAGAAAAGCCATGCGATAGTGTAACTCCCTTACTCCAAGAGCCTTAAGTCCTCGTACACCTTCTGTATTTGTTTCTCCACCTTTGTGACGTGAATCCATCTCTGCTTTGGCACCAGGCAAAGCTAAGGCTCCTACTTCTGGCACTACAATAAGTGTGCCAGTAAAATCATAACGATCACCTGCTTGCACACTTTCTACAGCATCTCCCCGAAGCACAACTTCCACACTGTAATCAAAAATACATAAAAAGTTCTGATTTCAACCAATATTAAATCTATGGAAACCTAAAGAATTGCATTACAAATTTTTACTTCCCAATACTGTACCAAATAAGGAAGAACAAATTAAGGGGCAGGATAAAATAAAAAATACACCTTAACTAAAAGTATGAGTTTTCTGAAACACAGGCATCCTTTTATTTGTAGCAGATAACTTGCATAGATTCAAAATACTGTCAATACAGAAATCACAAAGTAAACAGATTAAAATCAATATTGCAACACTTCATAAGGAAATTATTCAAATTTCACTAATTTTGTTCTCTTTATTTCATCATGTTTCAAACGCTGTTGCCTTCATCATCAACATTGTTCTACTGTCAGCTTCCCAGTGTGGTATTAAGATGTTGCTCTGTAGATTTTACGAATTTAGTGATGAGGTTACTGTTGTTTGGAAGATCAAAATCAACTAATTTTCATTAACTTAAAATGTTAATTGCAATTTGAACGGTGAAGCTAATCATATAATTAAGATCATTATATGATTGAGTCGGTTCACAGTTAGCTGAGGATGCAAACAATGGTTTCTGAAATTAGCACTACATATTATAAACATGTTGAGCAATAAGAGTGTGTATTTTGACTCAATCGTACTGTAATTTTAATTATAAATTTTCCTTGCTTTCGTTAATGAATATATTTTCCCACACTGCTAATTCTATGTTTTTTTTTTATTAGTGTTTAACGCCTGTTTTTACTACTGAGGCAGTGACACTGATGATACATGAAATGATATATTGGGAAAGGATTTTTTTTAAGGAAGGAAACATTCCAGGCCTAAGTTTAGGGGGTACCTCCCCTGCATTTGCCATTCATAAGGACTGAAGAAAATCTGGAAAAAACCTCAGTCAGGGAGGATGGTCCTGACGGGATTCGAACCTGAGACTTCCTGCTCACGAGTCAGCACCTTAACGACCTCGGCCACCCATGGCAGTCTATGGGTTTTTGAAGGGCTTTTAGGAGTTTTGGTTCATTTTGGAATTTGTAGGGTGGTATGCTACTGCTGATTTCTCTGTGTTTATATTTTACATTTCTCATGTGTTTTTTAAATTACAGGGCAATGTTTTTTTTCTTCTTTTTTTCCCTCACATATTTCATATTGGAAGTTAAAATTATTTTCAATGTATTATGCATTTTCTTGCATTGCTGATTTTGAAAGAAAATGATTCCACTGCATCTTTCAGACAAGAATATACAATGAGCTCCATAATTGGTCACGACTAATTTGGTATTAAGGAGTAGCATAATGGTATCCATTAGGCCTTGTAACATTTCAAAAAAGTAATATCTCACACTGCACACTTTCTTTTAAAAACATTAATGATTTTTGCCCAGAAACTCTGTTGAAGAACTCTGTCGCAACACATTTCCAAATGTGAACATACAAAATATATATATTAATTACTCTTATCATATATAGGATATTTTAGAGCTTAAAACATAATGCCACTGTGATATTCATGAATGTATGGGTGCAGGAAACAAATTCACTGAGTTCTTTTGATTAATCAGTCATTCAATAATTTTCTTTCTCTTCTTTAGCATTATGGTTTTCATGGCCATTACCTTTAGCCTCCCTAATGATATTTGCTCATTCACTTTGTTTTGTGCTTCTCTTCCATTCTTTTATATCAGATTTAATTAAGTCTGCCTGTACAAAATCTAGCCACTTTAAACTTGATCTTTTAACTTTTCTCCTCCCATAAACTTTTGCATCTGATGCTATTGTAGGAAGCCTATAGTTTTCCATTTTAACTATTAAACCAGCCATTCAAGTTGTCTCACCTTTATGTTAATTATTATTCATGAATCTAGAAATAATCTACTTAATTCTTGATTGCCCACCCTCCCCCAAGTTTCTCAGTCACAAAAGGAATCATATATTTTGTCAGAGAGTTTTTCTATTCCAGGTTATGATGGCAATAGCTAATTATCTTGATGTATGTAATTAATTCTTATATCAGTTTTTAAGGGCTCCAATTCTAAACAAACTCCTAATATTCCTGTTATGATGTACCAATCATCTTTCCTGCTGATTGTATCTATTAATCAGTCTGGCTTGTCACTTTAGGCCTCCCAACAATTATGCATTTTTATGTATTTCTTGGGACAGGTGGCCTGGCTATTAAAAAAAATAAAAAAAAAATGTCTGTGCCCATTAAGGTCACCTCTTATGATCTACATGAGCTATGGTGTATCTATACCAATAATGGGTGGGTATTCAATAATACAATCAATAATTTTTTATCTTTTTCAAGGCTTGTTTTATTTATATACAATGAATTACTGCTAAATTCTTTGGCTGTACAGCAAATTATTCAAAAATAAAATAGATCAAAGCAAAATATAAAGTTTCTGGATTTTTATTGCATTTATCTAAAATTTACTGGCATTTTTATGAACAAATTACCACCAGTGCCACCAATATTATCCTAAACAACAGAGATTAATTTTGCAGCTTAATTCAGTTCTTATAAACCTGATGAAAATACACCAATAATATAGTCAACATTGTGCATTACTATTGGCAATTAGAAAACTGCATACATAAATACAATGGACAAATACATTAAAATACATCTTTGTCCAAAACTGGAATTGAACTCACAACTTTAGTTACTGACTGATTACCTTATGACTGTCTTACTTCCGCCAAATTTTCAGTTTATATTGTTGTAGTCTGAGCGTTATAATACCTTCCTATTTTCATACTTGATGCAAATAAGTATTGTAGTGACCACTAAACTAGTAGCTTGTGTATAAATTCTATGCCTTATGTCACATCGATACATTGCAACCCGAGTTACTGCTTTATTAACTAATTCTAATTGTATTAGTTAAATGTAATGGCACAGAAGTGACGGTATGGTGTAGAAGATCCAGTAGATTTAGAAGCTATTTTAAAATTAACTAACAACATTCAAGATGGTGAAAATTCCCCATTATTTGAAGATTCTGATGAACAGATAGAGAAAAGATACCTGCATAAGAATGCACAAGAGATTCAAATTTGGAAGAAAACGAAATTAAGGAAGTTGACCAAAACAACAATTGTTTATATTAGGAAAGATAAAGTTACTAAGTGATTGAAAGTGCCACAACAAACCAACCATCACAATCAGGTGCAAAATATTGTGACATGACTTTCAGGAGTTATTCATGAGGCTCGACTAGCTAAATCAGCTATACTGATGGAATTTTATTTCTGACAAAATGCTGCAAAAAATAGTTGATTACACAAACCAATACTTTAGTTAAGTAAAATTGTATTTACGAAGCTGTAGACAATGGAGTGGTAATATATCCTACATTAATGTGTTCAAGTTGTTAACACTAACTCCACTTACTTTTTAAAACTTAGGACTAGTTTCGGGAGAGGTCCCTCCCACCATCGGCTGCTGTTGACTAACACATTAATGTAGGATACAACACTTTAGTCTTTAAGTGAGAGGCCATTATGAGAAAAAATGATGTAAGTTACATAGACATGACTGAAATGAGAGTCTTTATTGGGCTACTATTTATTGCAGGAACTTTACATGCTAACAGGATGATGCTGCAGGACCAGTGGGGGATGGTTGGTCATGAAGTAGGAGCATTTTGACTGGTTATGAGTGTTAGGAGATTCAAGTCTTTTGAAAGCCTGAAAAATATGGCGTAAAAATCTATGCCATGCGTGATTCACAGTTTTCTACACATCTACCTGCTGGGCCTTATGAGCATAGTAATAAACTTGTCCATGTTGTGAAAAGATTGGTGCAACTAATATATGGCACACAAAGAAATGTAAGTGTTAATAATTGGTTTTCAGATGTAAAATGAGTAGACGAATAAAAGAACCTTGTATTTTGGGACTCTCTCTCTCAAAAAAAAAAAAGAAAAAAGAAAAAAAAAAAGGAGTTTACATAGTTGATAAATTGTGTGCAGTTTATAGCATTGCCAGGAACATGTTGGTGACCAATGGTGGTCTTCTTTTCCATTGAACATTGCAGGCTTAAATCCTCAGGTAATCTGGATTCACAATGGGTTTGAGGACATGAGATGTTGACTGTTTCTTAGAAAGCTTGGAAAAGAATTGGTACTACAAAAACTTTATAGAGAAGAAGCATTCAGCATAAGGCATGCCTCAAACTCTAAGCAATTTAGGCCACCTGCAGAGCCAGATGGAGTCAGACCAGCAAAATATCCTTGCAAAACATCAACATTGCACCCTCTGCTACAAATCCCATAAGATTAGGCTGACAAAAACTGTGTGCAAGAACTGTAAGTAATGTATCTGTGATGATCATAATACTGCAGTATGTACAGAATGTTATCCTCAGCTTCTAGAAAAGGAAGATAGTATGAGTGATAAATAAACCTACAGAGATGCACAATTCAATTAGGCATGTTATTATTTTGAGGTATATAATGAGAGAAGCTTCACCATAATTTTTGTTTATTCCTGATTATTTTTCACTCTGTTATGATTCATTTGAAGCATTTATATCCTACATAAAAGTAGTGTGATGTTTATTTGTGCTATCAGATTAGTGTTTAATATTCCAAAATGTGATTAATACTCAAAAGAATCACTGAATTATATATGTGCTATAATTTTTAAATTCACATATCAGTTTGATAATTGTAACTGATGGCATTACTCAATTTAGTTAACTTTTGCATGATTTCTCTCATAAAGTAATAGTGATGTAAATGTATATCTGAAAAATGTAATTCAATCAGAATTGCACAGTGACTACATTTAAATATTAAAATAAAATAAATACCAGTAAATACATCCAATAATGAGGGTACTACTTTTAGTTAAAGTAAAATGTATCATTTTGATACTTACTATCATAATGTTGCAACCAATGGAAGGTTAAAGAGGAAGAATACAAGGTCAGCCCCTGATCAATGCTTACTATGCAAACTACATTGTAGATTTATAATTTTTTTTACTAAGATTCATATACAATACCTTCGTGGAATGCAACCTCGAGGCAGCTCTGCTTGGGTTTCTTGGATGCGCACTTTCTGAAAGTCGACAAACAGTGACTTGTCTACTTCCAACATGAAACGTCTCCTGTTACTACATACTGGGTTGCGGCAGATAGTTGGATTAGTAAACTAAAAAAAAGAGAGGGGAAAAAAAATAATAAACTAACAAGTTTGAGAGTATAACAGAACTAAAATAAATCTGGTGTGTCTTTTTAATAAATGACAAAATAAATTATAGGAAAAGAGAAAATAAGATAATCATGTCCAGTATGTACTTATTACCACAGTAAAATACCTGAATTAATTTTAAAGACACTAAAAGTTATTTAATTTTTTTCATTTGTTTTATTTACGGATGCTCTTTAACATCTCACATCATCAGCATCCCATTCATTTAAGGGCGTGAAACAGCCAACAAATTTTGCTCAGAGGCCTCTTTATTCAGGCTCAAGGTTCTTTATTATTTTTACGCCCGAAAAATTCCATTGGTGCTGGCCGGGATCGAACCCGCGATCTTGGGTTTAGGGGGTAAGTATGGTTATACCACTACACCACCAGCACCGACCCAAAAGTTGTGGGAAGGAAAGAAATTTCAATTAATACTGTAATTCAACGATACTTAAATAGTTTTAGGAACAGTAAAATATGTATTTAATAAAAATATAACAATTTCTGAATATTCAAATTGCTGAAATAGTAATAGTTATGTCTCATTTTTGTTTTGAAATTATACTGTAAAAACCAATTTTTAATAAAAGTTTCAATTATAAATATTTTTAGTGATTTTCCCTACAGAGTACATTAAAAAAAACCAACAGCACCAATCCTGCTGTAATAGCAGACTTAAAAGCTACACTCTGCAAATTATTACAGTTGAGTCTGGTTCATAAATAATTTAGCTAAGCATATGCTGGATTTATATTAAGTAGTCTTCACTTATAACTTCCAAACTATGTTTAAAATGAAATAAAATTTAAGATGCATAACCTTTTCTGTAGTTAGAAACCTAGTATAAGGTCATGAATGGGAGTACTGCTATTTAGCCAATGAAGATGACATATGTGTTAACTGTCCTTGGCAGTTTGTGATGCACTTGACTGTTGTTATGCAATTGTCAATAATCATCATATCATAAGGACAGTAATTTGGTAAATATCTATTTGAATACCTTTGCTTTACTCAAAATAAAAAAAACTGATCCTCATGTACTGAGCTCATGTGACTGAGAAACCAAAGTTTTACTTTATCCTTTTCAGCCATTTTTGAAATAAATATTAATTTTAATAATACGTTGCCTTTTATGGCTAAAATGCATCTCTAGCCTTGCTCCCCACCCCCTCCCTCAATTATAGAGAATATTTCTTATGTATTTTAGTTAATTATTACAACAATGAAGTCAATGACATTGCAAATTAATTTATTTGTTCAAACCAAAACATTCAGTCATAATTCTTGTATACATGCTTCTATCATGTGATACAAAGCAAAATTAATTTAAAATGTTTATTTTCTGTTTGTCTTCAACTCTTCACTTTTACCTATCTCAGTTGGAGTACAAAGAAAACAGAAACATGTAATAAAATGCCAAAATTAAGTTTGCTGCTATGCAAACTGAGCTGCATCAAACTATTTTTGATAGATGGTACAGATCTTGTAGCAAAGTATACAGTCAATGAATAATGACCAAAAAAAAATTATATAATTAAAAAAAGAATTTCAAAGGCTAAAGGGAAGAATATTATTCTACTTCCTACTGCACCTGCAAGTTAACAATTGCAATTTTTTACTCATCTTAGGTAAAGTTTTTACTGATGCTGTAATGCCTTTTAGAAAGCTACAGAATTTTGCAGTAAAACATTTTTTTATAAAAGTATATGGAAAAATCTGCTCCAATTTTAACTCAAATACATTTCCAAAATAGTACAAGGCAATGTAAAGCTATGGTAGAAATAATTCCTGAAGCATTGTTCTTTTTAAACTTTTCTCCAGTAACTTCCATAGATGTTCAGAGATAATTTTTGCAAATGAAAAATTTAGTATATAACAAGAGGCATAACATGAACATAGTGAACCTTTGAACGTTTAGCTATAATGTGTTACAAAATTTGGCTGATAAGTTTTAGGAATATAGCTAATAAAAGAACAGCTAAAATGTTTCTTGAATATCTATACATTGGATCATAAATAGGTGTCCATTTTTGCCCCCCCTCCCTTTTTTTTGATTTTTAAAGCTTATAATTTAGAAATGAATGCTTTATCAGGTCTCAAATGTCTGTAGTCCAATTCCTTTAGCTTTAAGTGTAAATGTCTACATTATGGTTGGAGTACTAAGGGTATAATTGAACTCCCACCCTTGAGACAGCTAATAAATGTAATTTTAGTTATAGCAGCAATGCCTTTACCAGCATATTCATTTTAACTTTTACTTGGAGTGGTGGCTTTTTCTTTTATTTTGCAAAATGTAGAAGCTGGCTTATGGTGAATATGGCTTTACTGATGTTCCAATGGTAAATGTAAAAGAGACTTTAACTGTAATAAATGTATACCTTGTTTGCAGTAGTAAAATCAATTATAAAAAATATTAAACAGACATTTTTAACAATTGTGAGAAGGGGTTGTATTTATTTTTGTATTTAAATATTTATTATTCAATATTACTTAATAAATATTTATTTTGGATACTGAAGAAAATACTAAATAAAGTGAAGCAATATCCCTACTGTCTTCAGAAGTAAATTAAAACAGAATGATGTGTAACAAATAAAGGAAAAACATGCTATAAATGAAGCAAATTTTTTTTATGAATCCAGCAATGAAAGTCCCCTTCATCATGTCTTTGGTAGTAATAATAATTTAGATGATTCTGATTATATACCAAGTGACATGTGAAGCTGTAACAATAAGATGATGTCCCTAATTAACATATTATAAAGTATTAATATTATCAAAAGAGATTATAAGTATTATTAAGGTTAGTGTGTACAATTGTGTACATACATGTTAGTTGTTAAGTTATTCATGCATTATGTATTTTTGTGTATTCTTGGGGTAACAGAAGAGAAAGTCTGGCGACAGACCTTTTAGAATACATGCCAGACAATATAGAGTGGGTGAATAAGTTTTACAAGTTTTGTATAATAGACAAAGAACAGATGACCAGGAGTCGTCTTTGTATTTGGTGTGTTTTGTTATAAGACTTCTTTTGTATAGGAAAGGTTCGCCTCTCTAGTTTCTGTTAACTTTCATTTTTTTAGTTAGCCTAAAGAAGGAACAGTAGGAGACCTTTTCAGAATAGAAAGTGAAAAAATAGCCAGATTTCTACACTTGTGTGAACCATAACGGAGAAAAGGAAATCAGTTTAATATGAAGGCCAAGGGGAGGTCCGAAGCTAGAGGGCAGTAAGTGTAGAGCTGTCAAGGTGGAGAGAAGGAATCGGGCAGTAATGGTCAGTCCCTGAGTAGAGGAAAGAGTCGAGTGATATTGAAGTGTAGATAATTGTGATCCGGGAGAGTGAATTTTAATATAAGAATACAGACCTTTTGAACTAACCAAAATTAAAAGAAGAAAAATGTTGCAATAGACAATTAGTTCAATTAGGGGGAAGCAATAATAAACATCGTTCAACAGAACTTAGAAAGGCAATCTTTTACATTGAACTAGTGACAACAGGAAATAAATAGAGTCATCTTCAGTCTTGAACTTTGTTTACATATTCCCTAGTTCCTGACTATTTCCACCCGTTAACCTGAAAAGATAACAAAATATCCAGCTATATACATATACAAGTAGCTAGCCGTGGCACTGAGACGACACATCGAGACTGTGGCGGGAAGAGAAGAAGAACGTCATTTGATTCTACAGATACTATTAAATTATAATTAATTAAAACCATCATCCATTGACTACCCTTCCTCCCCCCCATTTCAAAACCGTCGCATATGTCAATTAATGATGATGGTAAAATTTCAATAATAAAATATTCCTAACATTTATTTAAATTATAATAGCATATATGTTCATTTATTTTACTAGTACACATTAAAATATTATAATATAACAAATTATTTATGAAGAATCACTCAAATACATAGGCCCGGAACGTTTCCTTCCTTAAAAAATCCTTTCCCAGTTTATCATTTCATCTCATGTATTACCAGTGTTGAGCATCTGTGGTGCCTCAGTAGCAAAAAACGGGGGCATTAAACGCCATTGAAAAAGAAAAAAATAACAAAAAACCTAAAAAAATAAAACAAAAATAAATAAATAAAACTGCTAATAGTATTTGTATAAATATAAAGGGTTATTAAATGATGTTAATTGATTTTCTTCATGAAAAATATACATAGAAGTTATTAAGTTTAGTTTCTGTTTTAGATACTAACATTCAGTGAGTTCCTCGTCAAGAAAATTCCAAAGAAACAGAAAAAGAAATAGATTGCCAGATATATTTAACATTTATTTAATCTAGCAGAGCTAAGGCCATTAGGTTTTCTCTTCCACTCTAGCAATCTAATAATAATTACATGAAGTTATAGTGACAATATTACATTCACAACATTAACAGGAAAGTTGACAATACTCGTACACATAGACCAATGTAAAAAAAAAAATGTATGGTAATACATAAATATGGACAATGAAAAATATTAACTTAAGAAGAAGAAAATATAAAATAAAAGAACAATAATATCCAAGCACCAACAATGATAATTTATACAGATATCAACCTATGTAAATCCTGAAAGTGGAAATAAAAGATACAAGCAAAACATAAATTAAAAACCCTAACAATACTATGAAGGAGATAGGAGCATTTATGATATAATAAAAATTATACAATGAATAATTCTACAACAGGATAAAAAAAAATAAATATGTGCATTATAACAAAAGGGATCTGAATCTAGGGTAATCGATTATTTCTAATAATATTAAACAATTTCTTTTGAAATGCTCCTAAAGTTTGGCAGTCTCTGACATCCCATGGCAATGCATTCCAGAGATGGACAGAGGTTATGGTGAATAATGATGAGTAAAGTGGCGCATGGTGCAATGGTAATAGTATGTGCTGGATTCAGAACATGTGTTAAGATTATGAGAGGAAGACAGATTTTGAAAACGAGAAGGTAGATAAAATGGAGAAAATGTATGGATAATTTTGAAAAGTAGTGCGAGACAAGGAACATTTTTTTGGTCTTTCAAGCAGACCCATGGAAGAAAAATGTAAATAACATTAAAAAGGTTAAAGAGAAAAATCACAGGGAGAGGAGGTAATGTTGAAGGAAAGTATTGGCCTTCCCTTGCAACAGTAGAAGAAATTAATTACTGTAATCATATTACTACAGCACTGTTTGCCAACTGAATTTATTGCTACTTACCACCAGCATCTATGTATCATGATCTGACAATTAAATTAAAAACTGAAAATACAGCATAGTTTGGAATGTTATTTTAATCTATAAATATATCATCTATAGTTGTAGCCAAGTTATTTGTATTCTGGATAGAAAATTTACCATGAGGTCTAAATTATAACTACCTATAAGGACGTCAGTCTGATTTCTGCCTTTATTTCATTACAATTGCCACAAAGATATTTATTTATTTCTGTGCAAAGAATTAACAACTTTATGTATTATATGATATTATTAAAACTGCTTGATGGAGCCCTGAAAAGAGTTAATATTATAAATGTGCCATTAACAGTAATGTTGCAGGTTTTCATTATGTATTGATGTTCTAGGTTCCAGATACTGATACAGCATAGAAGCAATGCTTCATTAAGCATGCCGTAAGTGAAAATATAATTGAATTGGGTTTTTGATGTTTTCAATGCACTCTGGCAAGTGGTTATAAAATTTAGTGCCTGAATTAACTTTTTTTTGGGGGGGGGCATAAAGATCTACTAGCTTTCTAACCTTAACTAAGTCAGTCCCCAATTGAAGATGAGAGCGAATGCTCTTGAAACATGTTCTGAAGAATTAATCAGTTAGTGAAGTTTTAGTGTCGCCTAATACTGACTCATTTGTATATCTACTAACCTGTTTTATATGCAGATATGTTTTATTTCTAGTGTTCTGTGTATGCAAATTTTTCACTCCTAATGAAGGGAGGTGCCATAATATTCATTGTCCTTCTGACAAGAATGTTGTTAAATTAATGCATATTGTCAGGGAAGCAGAATGATTTCTAGAATATATGAAGATTTTTGGTTAACTAATCAAAAAATTCAAAAACCATGTCTATTATACATGGCATAAAGTCAACCAAGCCAATGGGAAAAGAAAAGAAAAAAAAAATTGAAATGAAGGTTTATTTATTCTGGAGTAAAATTATACAAGATAAATCTGAACTCTAGCAACAAACTTTCACAAATTTTCAGGGATCTTTTCTGAGTGTTTTGATATAAGGAATCCATGGCCTCTGGTAGCTCATTACCCAGTGTTTTCATTTTGTAATAACTCAACTACCTTTGTATTTACTTACTAGAGTTTCCAAACATAACACAACATTTGACTGAGTTTTACATTAGTCTGCCATCAATTAATCAACTTCTCATCATCTCCGACATTCCCAATATTTATTTTTTAAGGATAGATGATCAAAAATTACAAAAAATGACATGAAAAACCTAAATTACACTGTTTAAAATAAATGTTCAAAATATCAACTGCCATGATCACAACAAACTTCACAGCGATGTTTCCTGAACTGTCACACCACACATCTAGCATCCCAAGAGATTGGCTCACATTGTCAGTGGCTGCTACAATCCTAGCAATCAGGTTCACATTAGTTTTGACAGGAGTTATTTACACTAGGTTCTTCATGTAACCCCAGAAGGAAAGGTCCATGATCAGATCTGGTGATTGAGATGACCATGGAACAGGACCACCACAACCAATCCATCTGTGCCTGTGCCTGTAACTGTTCATCAAAATATTCCCTAACATTCAATGGAAAATAAATGTGGTGGTGCCCAATCATGTTGAAACCACATATGCCTGCATATTATCAGAAAATGTGGGAGGACATGTTTGAAGGAACCTTTTATAGATCACTCCATTCAGTCTGTTGGGTAGTACATAAGATCCAATCAAGAATCGCTAATGATACCAGCTCATACATTCACAGAGAATGCCTGTTGGTATGCTCGATTTACCACAGCACATGGATTTTCATACTCCCAGATATGGCTATTTCCACTGTTGAACATGCCTTCTCTAGTAAACAATGTCTCGTCTATGTACAATATCATAGCAGAAAATGTTGGTTGTCTGCACATTGCTCTAAGAACCAATTAGCATACTGCACTCAACTGCTGACTGCAATGCCTGAACCCTCTGTGAGTGATATGGATGCAATTGATACTCATTAAAGATCTTCAAAACAGCTGCTTCATTTACATTCACCTCTCGTGCAATAGAATGACTTCTGCTTGCAAGGTTGTCACACATTTAAAATATCCCCTTCAAGATCATACGTTCTGACATTCCTCTCAAGGCCAGTATCTTGCATACTAACATTGAAGGACCCAGTTTCTCGCAATTGCCTGTGTACATTTGCAAATGTAGTGTGATGAGGTTGCCATCGCTGTGGGAACAGTTCTGCAAGTGTTGTCGTGCAGCTCTGCCATTGCATTGAGTGAAATCATAGACAAGGTGCATATCAGCTAATCAGCATAAGCAAAGTTATCCATACATCTGGTGGCAGATCGCACTGAAAATACTCAATACTACAGCAGTGAAAGGCCATATTTTCTTTAGAAACAATCATATTCCAAGTAAATAGATACAAAGGTAGTTGAGTAAAATGAAAGCAATGAAATTACTTTGCATTGAGCCATTTGAAAATATGGGTTCTAATTGTCTTCTAAACCCAAGATTGTGGGTTCAAACACGACCAGGATCAATGGATTTTTTGGGAGTAAAAATCCTAAGTATGGCTCCTTTCAGAAGGGAAGTAAAGCCGGGGTCCCATGCTGTACATTTATGGCATGAAAAAGAACAAGCCTGAAAGAAGAGGTCTCTGAGCAAAATTTGTCGGCCATTTCACACCCTGCATTGAATGGGATGCTGATGACCTGAGATGTTAAAGAGCATCCATAAATAAACCAAATCAACGACAACCATGGGTTCCTTATATCAATATCAATACACTCAAAAACATCCCTGAACAACTTTTGAAAGTTAGTCAGTGGAGTTCAGATTCACAATGTGTACAAAATTAAACCATTAAAGGTGAAACCGAATAATTCCAAGCACACTCTATACAACAACTTCTTGAGAACTGTTTTCACAATGTAAATGTATATCTAAAATTATTTTTATAATTTTCTCTGCAGAATTTTATTAAAAATTATTGACTGGCTTACCTTAGTATATTTTTATCCTTTGATCACAATAATCATGATATTGGACATGACCAAAGTAATACCATTAAAAATACAAGAATAGTTAACAATTATTTGTTAACTAGAATTCAATCTATATTACACATACATATTTATAAAAATATGAGAAGACAACTGATTAAATTTTACACTTAATAGCAAAACAATGAGCTAACAATAATATAAAATAAATCATATAAAGATGTAAATGACCAGTCAGAGGAGGCTGATGTATAATTACTCATACCTTTATTAATTATATTTTTTCCTATGGTATCTTTTATTCTTGTTATTTTTATTTTATTTGAATAATCTTTAAATATATCTTAAATTTTATTCATACCTTTATAAATTATATTTTTTCCTGTGGTATCTATTTTTTTAATAATTATATTTCTAATTTTATTGAAATAATCTTTAAATATATCTTAAATTTAAGTATAACCATATTATCGAATATTGAAATCAAATTTACCTATTCAAAACCTGTATTAAATAAAACGAAGGAGTAAATAAATAAAGTACATCCATGTCAAATGTTATTGAATTCCCACACATCCATTGGTTTGAAAAGTTTTAAGGAAAACAGTTGGCAGAGCAAGAAAAATTTCTCCAACACGTTACATTAAAATTACCTATTGATTTCTTCAGAGAGCCAAACAGCAAAACAAGAAGTGAATCTGCCAGCGTTAGTTTCGCAAATACAACATATGGATAAACTGAACTATGTTGGATATCTCCACTAGGCTAATGAAACACCATTTATCCATAAAGATCTTAATAATACAAGTCACACATTTATTTAAAATCAACATTTATACCTACTTACGAAGGTCCTTATTCAGTACTTCAATAGAATCAATATTTTTTCACTTAAAAATATAGGACACGAACAATAATTTATTATATTGAAATTGGCCTATATTATAGTAAATCTTATAAAAGACATTGCAGAAAATAAATCACCCATTTCACTTCCACAACAGATTATAAATCCACAGAACTTTGCATCTCAAAACAGTTTACCCTTACAACAGACTTTTCCAAGAAACATGATCAGTGCATATGGTTATGTTCCTTTACTAGTGGAAGTTATAGTAAGATTTTTTCTTCATGACCTCCCTCTGCATGATTTGATAACTATATAATGTGATTTCCACAATGTGGAGGCAGTGATGTACGGATTATTAGGTCATTTGTTACAAGACATAGAACAAATATAAATATATATGTTTTCTGGCATCTAAGATTAAATAAAACAAGTAATAAATGTTATTGTTCTTGATGTGCAATAAAGAATTTTAATTTTTCAGACTTGACTAGGTATAATATATTATTAATGCATCATTGTTTTAAGTTCAATGAAATGGGCCATGATGTAAAAAAATTAAGTAACGGATGACATTACAAGATCCCACAGCAGACTTACTCTTGTTTTCTGTTTGGCACATTAACAGAAAAGTATCAAGGATCATCAAGTATCATAGGATGGTGCTAACTTAATTAATGAAAATGACAACCATAACTACATTAACCATTTTTGTTTGAAGGAACAGATAAAGAGTACTTAAATTACCTTGAATTGTTGTTCAACATCCTTGATGACTGTCTGACAGTCAAGGCATATAAATGTGCCAAGCACAAGCTCTGGATGAACTGGATGAGTTCTCACTACTTGACCTGATATTCTGATCAATGTCCCAATTTTTGCTGTAGTCAATTCACGAACTTTGTGCCGTGTTGCTACATCAGTGAAGGCCACAAAATATTCTCTATGACTGCTTATTTCCTCTCGATTTTTATGATCACTTCTATCTTTGACAAAATTGTGTACTGCTTGGCACAAGAAGGGATAAATTCTGCAAAGAAAAATTATATATAAATTACAGAGTATCAAGTTAACAATAGTGGAGGAAGGATGTGTTAGGTGAGAGATCTTGTTTTATAGAAGAAGGAAATTAGACATAATGGGAGTGGATTTGATAGTGTATAGAGTAAGAATTAGGCAGTTTGCAGCTAAGTATAATAACTCAAAGGGGACAAGAAGGGGAAAGGAAGAAATCAAGAATGCATTAATTATTACAATTATTGTATGTGTTTTGTTAGTTATTGGTGGGAATGAAATGAATCCTGGCCCAATTTTTCCGGGGATGTGCGGTAAAGATTCTAGGCAGCATGGGTGGTTTAGAAGAATGCCTCAGTAATAAGGTGAACACAATTATCCCAGATATTAAGCAAGATATACGAGAAGTTTGGGTAGTAAAACAGGAGAGAGAAGTCAAAAGGGAGAATGGAAAAGCTGGAGGACACGAATTTTAAGTTTAATTTGATGTTGAAGTTGAACAAAGAAGAGTTTAGGCCCAATTGGAGGTTCAAAATATTTTGGAGCAAAAACTGCAGATGAAACTAGTAGGATGGGAAATTGCAGATGCCTTTTGGGTGGGAAGACAAATAGACAAGAGAGCAATAATAGTAAAGTTTACCTCCATGAAGCTGTGTATGAGATCTTATTTTAAGCAAAGACACTAATATGTTCTTAAATATTGTACTTACGAAGCTGTTGACAATGAAGCGGCAATATAACCTAAATTTAGGTAATATGTTCTTAATTATATAGTGAGTCAATTTGATAATCTTATGCTCCACTTATCAGAAGTAGGAAAAATTTCAGGAGTTCAGAGCTAGAGTAGATTCACAACAGAGTGAAAAAGAGGAGATTGTGTTTTTTTAATTGGTTGGAAAAGAGCATTTATTAGATTAGTTCAGACATAGAGGATAGGAATAAGATTAGAATGGCCGAGTTTGAATTAATACTGAACCGATGCACAAAAACTTGAGTAAAACATTAAAAGAAGAGAATATACTGTCCACTACAGAAAAAATGAAAATCATACAGAGCAACCTGGTAATACCCATACTTTATGCACTCCCAAAAATACACAAAAATAATAGCAGCTTGAGACCAATAATTAATAGCATAAACTCACCCACATACCAACTAGTAAAAAAAAACTGATCAAGATTTTCAATTTGTTTAAAAAATTCCAGAGCTTAAACATTAAAAATTCATTTGAGCTAGTTGAAAAACTTACAAAATAAAAACTGGGGATATAATGGTGTCATTCGACGTGAAAGCCTTATTTCCGAGCATTCCAATAGAAAACTTAATGCAAAGTTTAAAAAAATGGTTAACATCTATACACTTAAAATCAGAAGAAGTAGATGATTTGCTGAAACTAAAAAATATTACCAACAAGTTTCTGGCCTAGCTATGGGAAACCCTTTGTCTCCGTTTCTGGCAGATCTTTTCATGAGTTCCTTCGAAGTACATATCACCAAAGTGTTCCCGTTGATCTTCAAGACATGGCATAGATATGTGGACCACATATTTGCAATAATACCAAAAAAACATTCTATAGATGCATTGAAACTCCTCAACTTACAACACAAATCTATACAGTTTACCATAGAAGAAGAGAGAAATGGATGTCTCCCATTCCTTGATTTAAAAATAATAAGAAAAGCAAACAGTCTTAGCTTTGGAATTCACAGGAAACAAACACACACAGAAAATTACATAAAAAATGATAGCTATGATAGCTATAGCCCCATCCCACATAAATATGCAGTGTTTCACAGTTTAGCACACAGACTAATCAACGTCCCATTGACTGAAATCGAATACAAAATGGAATACCAACACATAATGAAGTGTTGGTTTCAACATAGACTCAGTAACAAAAATCATCAATAAAGCTAACAGACAAAAATCGATTAAGGAAGTTTCCACACTTAAGAACACCGAAGACAGTTATAAATTCAAAAGTTTCACATACCACCCAACTTACCACAACAAATTTAAGAAGATATTCAAAGAACATGGAATTATGTTAGCTTCAAAGAACAAACATAATATAAAAAATTTAGTACATTGCACAATGAAAGATACCATCCCTACAGAGCAAAAATCAGGAATATATGAGATTAAATTTGCAGATTGTGAGCAGAGCTACATTGGAAAAATGAAAAGAAATTTAGAAATTCGAAGAAAAGAACATTTTAGGAACATTAGATTGAAACAGATAGACAAATCAGCAATAGCAGCTCATTTTTGGAACAAAAATCATGAAATAAAACCAGAAATTAAATTACTGAAACAACTTCACAACCCAATAGAACTATCCACATGGGAGAGAATTTTCATTTTAAAAAATAAGAACAACTTAAGGAATTTTGATTTTATGCCGCTGGATGAACTCGGCAAGTTTCTACTAGAACCACAAAATACCACCACAGGAGCGAACAGGCATCCATCCCCCATTTCGAACAATAGCATTCAGTCAACAACAGCCGATGATGGGAGGAACCTCTCCCGAAACTAGTCCAAAGTTTTAAAAAAGTAAGTGGAGTTAGTGTTAACAACTGAACACATTAATGTAGTATATTGATTGTGTTTGCCTTGTATAATTGGTCAGTAGTGGTATTTTGATTGTATGCATAGGAGAGATTATTTTGTTTATTTTAAAGGGTTATGATTGTGGGAAAGAGTTAGGGTGATTTATAAACCATAATGATGTATTTCGATGTAACACAAAGAATCAATACAAATGAAAAGAATATAGGTTGAAACACAGAAGGGGGTGTCCTACAGTCATCTGGATATCCCAGAAGGAAACTTTGATGAACAGAGTACTGCGGCTCAGCTAATATTGTTAAAACATTGTATCAGATTGGTTTAAAATATTAACATTGTATAAAACCTGGGTTAGAACCAGGCTATTTTGTAATAATATTTGTTAATTTAGTGCTTTTGAATTAAGAAATTGTCAGAACAGAAGAAATTACACACCATACAGTATTAGAATACATGCCATTACACACGAACTGAATTGTTGTTCATAAGCATATTAAATGATGTGGAACATATAAATTGCAAGAATTTGCCTACAGCATAGATTCATTGCACTTCTAAAATATAATTATAAAATCAAAACTATTTAGATTTATTTTTTCAGATGGTGTCAGCCCCCAACTTAAGCAGCAATTCAACTAATTTTGATAATAGAGCTGGTTTGGTGACACTTTCTTGGTTTTAAATGAAATGTTTCAGGAACTTTGTTCCCATTATCAGCAGAAGATCACCTGGGAGAAGAATACACTGTAGGCAGTTGGAAAAACATAGGTGTCTGGAAGATTATGATACAATTTTTATTTTTGATGATGAAAATTTTTCCCTGTGTTGTTAGTTCCCAAGGGTTGCAAAGTGGTTTCAATAATTTTGTTTTAGTATTTTTTTTTTTAACCAAAAAATGGGCTGCCACTTCCTGTGAGAAGTTACAAGATTTTTGCAGAAAGATTTCAATGTTTAATACTGAGGACATTTTGAGAAGCCTAAATTATTTTGTGTTTTTAATTTTTATTGAACGAACTAGGATGGCATGTAAATTTTTTGAATTGCATTTTATTTATAATCATTAAACTAGATCTTTGGATATCTTTAATTCTTTTACATTTTTTAATCATTTTATCCATAATGTTTTGTAGAAATCATTTTGCAGTGCTATGTTGATGTATTCGTATTCTTCTCTGTATTCTTTTTTCTCAAGTCAAAAATTCACCAATCTGTATGTGATACTGGTCAGGATAGCATGTACCGCCATGGGTGGCCAAGGTCGTTAAGGTGCAGACTTGTAAGTGGGAGGTCTGCGGTTCGAATTCCGCCAGGACCGTCCTCCTTGACTGAGGTTTTTTGCAGGTGTTCCTCAAATACTTACGCCTGGAACATTTTCATTGTTAAAAAAAAATCCTTTCCCAATATATCATTTCATTTCATGTATCATCAGTGTTCACCGCCTGTGGTGCCTCAGTAGTGAAAACAGGCGTTATACACCATTCAAAAAAAAAAAAAAAAAAAAAAAAAAAAGGATAGCATGCTGGTTGGTTTTGAGATTAAAGCTATTATTCTCAATGTAATTGTTACTGTGGGTAGGATTCCTATATATTCCAAAGGAAAATTTGTTATCTTTTTATAATCTTCAAATTTAAAAGGAGATGAATCCATTTTTTTCAATTTCCAATGTAAATTATATGGATTTTTCCTGTAGATTTAATGATTTTAAGACAGCATTAATCAGATGTTTAGCTATAATCGCAAATGTCATCAATGTATCTGTGCTAAGTTTTCAGAATTATTGGAAAAGTATCAGTTATGCGAGTTTCATAATAATTTATTAACAGAGTTGCCAAGAAAGCTGAAAGGGTCTGATTAACCATAATTATTCTAGAACTTTATTGGTAAAATTTTCCATTAAAATTAAAATAACTTTGTTGATGCAGTTTTGTTAAATAATTAGAATTATCTATTACTTCAGTATGTGTACGGAAGAAGACAAGTCAGTTCTTTAACAATTTTAGATATTCTTTATGTAGGAATGTTGGGGAATAATGCAGAGACATCAAAGGATACAAGGTCTTTAGAAGAAATATGTATATTCTTGAATTTTTTAATAAAATAAATAAAGTTTAATTCCTAAACTTCGAAATTTTGTCATGGAGCAGTCTTTCTGCGAAAGCACTTTGCAAATTTAGGTTCAGGAAACAATATGAATAAAATCATGTGATAATGTCGTACTAAACACTCGTATTGCTTCACTTACTTGTGTGATATTTGGAACCGGTTTCAAACACTACATTCGTCTTCATCCTTGGCCAAGGGTACGACTGGTTGGAGAATCTAATGGCTCTGTCAAGATTAAGTGCCACCCTGGTGGTGTTTTTATGTATTTAAAATTTATGTTTTCTACCTTTGGAATATCAGCAGGTATAGAAAAACCATAATTTAAAAAATTTACACATCATCCAAAAGCAATAAAAAATTTTCAAAATAGTTTTGAAGGTTTGAATATAAAATTAGTACCCATCAACAGATTTAATTTAGGAAACATCTTGAAAGATAAAACAGCTGTAACCACCCCACAAGAGAAAAAAGCAGGCCATTTACAGAATAACACGTGCAGATTGTGAAAATATCTATATTGGAAAAACAAAGAGTAATATAGGCACATTTTTAGAAGAGCATTTCAGGAAATAAACAGACAGATAGATCAGCTGTGGCATATCATTTCTGGACAAAAAAATCCATGAGATTGTGAAGAAAGTGGATTTATTATAACAGACTCAGGAATATATAGAACTGGATATTTGGGGAAAAATTTATTCATAAATACAGAGATCGATTAATGAACTTTGATATTCCAAAGGCAGAAAACACCAATTTTAAATACATAAAAACACCACCAGGTCAGCTCTTCAACTTGAAAGAGCCGTTGGATTCTCTAATCACTCGTACCCTTGGCCGAGGATGAAGACGGAGGTCTTCGAAACTGGTTCCAAATATCACACGAGTAAGTGAAGCAATACGACTGTTTAGTACAACATTATTCATATGATTTTATTCATATGACTTGGCTTCACTGTGTTAGTTCCATATATTTTTTAAAATAAGTTTCTTTTTAAAAAATATTTTAATTCATGAAACAATGTTTATAAGTGTCTCATGCTATTGCCTTTTTTATGAATTTTTGTTAGGCCATACATTTTTGGATTCCTGGGATTGTGAGCTTAATTTTGTGGATTTGTTTATTTGTCAAGTTTTTATTGTTTTTAAAGTAGCATTGAACTCCTTGAAGCTATCTTTTAACAAGGCTTCTTTAATTTCAATGAAATGCTTATTTTTTCCCAAGAAAATTGATTCTATTAATGTAATCCTCCTCATATAATAATACTATTTTATTTATCAACAAAAATAAAATGTGCATCTTATACTTCAAAACTGTGTATTTGATATGTCCAATAAGTTTCTATGATTGCCTACTGCATACTTCTCTAAGTTGATTGATGAGATTATGGTTTGTGACACACAACTAAGATGTTCATTGGGGCCTAAGCAGATAAAAATATTTTCAATGAAACACAGAAAAAATCAAAGACAACTAAAATGCATAAAACGAACTGTTAAAAAAAAAAAGTTGGTCATTAACAGTAAACAACTCTTAGCATTAGCTTTAAAAATGCTAAAAAAATAAAACCATCATACATGAAACTAAAAATCACATCTTGTTCCATAGACCACAAAGACATATAAAACAGTACAAGCACTCAAGATTAATGAACCTGTAATGTAAAATATCTGCAAGAGCAGTAAGTAAGCACAATGAAATCTGATGACGTGCCAGCTGGCTACATTTGTTAAAATGTGGCACACTGTTAAAGGTTGGTCACAATGCAAGCAAGATATAGCAGATATATACTTAAAATTGTGATGGTGACTAAAATTACAATATCAAATATGCCAAAACTACTTCCTTCTGGTTATCAATCTGAGAGGAGGTAAATTTGGTAAAAGGAACACATTTGCACTTTCAAAGTTTGTTCTCTCAGAGTGAACTACATTCTTCTTGCCAGTGTGAGAGAATGGCTCCACATAAAAAAGCACTTAAATTCTTTGAAAATTTCCGTGCAATATCAGTGGCCTTATTTCCCTGTATGCTCACATGATCAGGAACCCATAGCAACGTGATGATGCTTGCATCACCCACAGCATTCATTGAACATGAAAATGATTTATGCTTTAGTATTCTACAATAGCAATAACAATAAGGGGTTACATTTTACAAAAAATACTGTGGAGAAACAGCAGTGCCTGCTACGTCTTGAACTATCAATGCTCCATATATGTAAAACACCTTTTACCTGAATGTTTTGTTAACTTTCCTGTGAAATCAAAATGGGCTGGCATATGGTTATTTACCCATACAATTAATTTAAGTAACATTACAGTTGTAATGAAAAATTAATTTTCTGCGTAGTAAAACAAAATATTATACCTGTAATATTCTTCTATTATTGATGTTGCAAGATTCTGGTTGTATTTCTCTACATCTTCGAAACAAACTTCTAGCGTGCTTCTTTCAGGATTCACAAGCTCCTTGGCTGGATTTAAGTATTTAATTTTTCGATCTTCCTTATACCTGAAAATATGTACAAATAATTTATACATTAATATTTTATAAGCATTTATGAGCATATAGTGGCACACGTAGAAGAAAAGTATAAATCTCATACTCTTCCAAAAAATCATGAAACAACTTCTGGCATCTCACTCCGACTTCATCCCTAATACGTGTTTGTCCAACTTGTGCCTCTGTCACATCCATTGATACACCAACAAAATACAACTATTTTTCTTATTCACTGTTGCTTTCTGCTGTGCACAACACAAACAGCTAGTGGCAATGCGCGGGAAATTTTCGATTGCTACATTCGAGCTATCTCGATTCCTCTGATGATCAGTATTGCCACAGTAATATTTAATTACAAATATATGCTAAAACAGATATGTTAATTTTGTTGATCGTTATGTATGAATATGTCTAGGATAAATTGCGTAGAAAAATTTTACGCCATTTTAATACATTTGATATATTTTGGAGAGTTGTATGTTAATTTGTGTATAACCTATTTCCTACTTTAAGAAATTTCATATAAAAGATGAGAAATTTTGTAGAAGGATTCGAGAATTTGTGTGCGTTCTACTGGCTGCATGTTTCCCACTCAATTGTGTTTAAGTCATCGTGTGTTGTCAGTTGTGTGCACGTACAATTTGGGAAAATAGGTAAAATCTCACTTTGTGTGCATCATGGTAAGTATACATCTTCATAATAATTTAATGTAAGGAATAATGATTTAGTGTTTTTTTTATTTAAATTCATTGTCGGTGTAGTATGTGAAGTTCTATCCTCTCGCAAACAAAATAATCAGCTGTATCATTTAGAACAGTCAATATCTAAAGATTGGCATCGTCAGCATCAGGTGGATTAAGCATATAAAAGTAATAATTATATACAGAACAACAAAACAGCATTTCGCCACCAATTATGATTTGAGAAAAGCCGAAAATATGCAAAGGATTTGTTTTCATGGTTATTTCATGAGGGATTCCACTCTGCATACATTATATGTAATCGCATCTTTCATATTGTTGTACAATCTACATCTACATATTTCAAGGGGCTGTCAACCACAATCAATAATCTATGTAATAGAGTAATACTTTAAATTGCAATAAACACGTTTTATAAATCAGACCAAAGTGAACAGAATGAACCCCCTTATTCCATATTCTGTACATAAAGTTTAATCTACTATAAAAACCTTAAAAACAAGAACAGCAGGGCCAGATTGCTTTTATGATGGACATTTCAGAATACTGTGCCAGTAATGAATGAAATAGCAAATATGAGAATTATTAGAAAACCCTGAGATACAAGCTTTCTTATAAGTACACCAATCAATGAAAATTTATATAAAGCTTAGGACAAAGTGAGTATAAACATTATTACAGCAAGTTTAATTCCATTAGAATGAGTGCAGATGTTATTATTTGTGGTTGTAAGTACCAGTAGTAAACTTCAAGGTTTGCGTTATGTATGTAAATTTTCACATTATTATGTTTCCATGTTCTTCTTGTTTTTATTCCTAAGGGCAATTCAGTCGTTCATTGTCATATTTTTCAGATTTGCCAATACCTATATCATTTTATCTTAGTTCCATTTAGGTCTTATTGAATCTGTGCTTCAGCTTCAGATTTCCCTTAACAGTTTTATATCTGCTTGAGCAATTCTAGTTTGTTTACAGAATTGCACCAGTTGTTTATTGACATTTGATACAATTTTCACTGCTCTACATTGATTGTGTATTCTCTGTATTTTATATATGTATAATTTTCTAGTGGGTGGAATAAATACAATGCAAAACTGTTTTCACTTTCAAATTTAGCATCGTACATTAAGCATATAATGTAATAGAAAGGAAATGGAATGAAAGCTGAAGTGCCCCTTTAAGGGCTAAGGCCTCCTTTACAGGGGTAGCTCATACTAAATAGACTTACCTGGTGAGCCAATCCACTTGAGTTACACTGTATGTATGATGATTGTCCAGCATTGATGACATTGTAATTATATTGAACCATGATCTTTCATAGGCATGAGCACTGACACTACACACCAACCATTTATTCTTGATTCAATGTCTTCTGCAGGTCTCTCCAGGTATATCTATCATGTGCTGTGCTGGTCCAATGTGCTCTAGCAGCTTTCTTGAAGGAGTCTGCCCATCTTATTCTCAGTCTGTCACTTTCCCTTTTTCAGATGCATGGATCCTACATGGTGGAAACATGTGTCCATCTAGAGTTAGGCTGAGTTGGCAGTTTTCCCCTGAATTTCCTTGTATGTTGGGCTACATCTGATAGTCCTGACATCTTCCTTAGTATTGTAGTGGATACCTTGTCCCTGAGCAATGTTCCCAGTATTTTTCATTCCATGTTTCTTGGCATATTCTGATGTTGTTCTGTGTACTTCAGCCAGGCTCCAGGTATGCTGTGCCACTCTTCTTTTTATTTCTTTTCTTTCTCCATATAATTATCAAATAGTACAATCTGACCCAAGTAAATGTATTCCTTCACATACTGTAGCAGTGTTGTGTTAATACAGGTGTTTGATATCTATTTGTCATGATTGCATTCTATCATGTTTGTTGATACACAATAGCTTTAATGTGGTTGCTCAGGTCTTGAAGCATTTCCTGAAGGTCTTTTCCATTCTCACAAATAGAACTGTATCATCTGCAAATCTTAGGTCAGTGAGCCTGTACCCATTCAAAGTAATGCCATCCTTGTGTCCTCAATTTAATTCCCGGAATATGTCTTCTAGTAAATAGGTGAAAAGTTGGGGGATAGTGGGTCTCCTTGTCTCACACCTCTTCCTAATTTGAAAGTGTCCCCCTCATGTTCTAGCTACTTTAGCTGACAATTTGTTATAGAGTATGGTCAATAGCCATATGTATTCTGTTTCACTCCTTGTTTTGCTAGTGCCTGGATTACTCTTGGATGTTCCACTGAGTAAAAAACTTTGGTGTATTCTACAAAGGCACAGCAGTAATTGAATTCCTCCATCTTCTGTATCACCTGTGTAATCAATTGCTGTATTCTGAATGAAAGCTTGCTTATACAGGTGGTTGATTCTCATTTAATGTATCTTTATCTTTTTGGTAAGTAACTTGGAAAACAGTGTGTACACTTTGGATATTGAGCTAATAGGTCTATAATTATTGAGATCATCTTTTGAGCCTTTATTGTGCATGATTATTTTACTTGTTTTCCAATGTACTGGCAGGATTTCAGATTGGAGAATTCTGTATAATATATATATAAAACACACATTTTTACTACTGAGGCACCATAGGCAGTGGACACTGACGTTCCATGCAATGAAAAGATATATATAGGAAAAGGATTTTTTTTAAAAAAACAAGGAATACCTCCCTTGCATTTTGCATTTGTGAGGACTGAGGAAAACCTGGAAGAAACCTCGGTCAGGGAGGATGATCCTAGTAGAAATCAAACCGCAACCTCCCGCTCATGAGCCGCACCTTAACAACCTCGGCCACCCATGGCAGTCTCTGTTAAAGATGGTGAGCGGCTTTAGTATCTGATCGATCGAGTCTCAATAGTTCATTGTGTATGATAACATAATATAAATATTTAAACTGTATTGTAAGAAAAATAAGATGATAAACACATGCAGAGTATATTAACATATAATGCTCAAATATATCTGTATATATCCATAATGTGTGGTAAAAGAATTGAGATTAATGTGAACATAAAATGAAAGTTCCAGAGTGAGATATAGTTAAAATATTATGCAGGAACTAGCTAAAACTCCAAAATACAGCACAGTGCTCACATACACCACAGTTTAACTTAATTACTGTGCCTTTCAATAACATTCATATAGTCCTGAAATGTAATTAATACCAAGATAAAAATCCCATTATTAACAATGAAATAATTGCCATGTAATACAATACTACCTGGTGCTGAAATAATACTAATAGCAAGACAGATTGAGTCAGCTTTTAAATTGTCAAATTTTGAAGGAAGCATACTTCGAATGAGACAAGGTAAAGAGATTTTATTTTTATCCTTTCCTCTAAATAGCTATAATCCATACATGATCCCAAGCCAAAAGAGATTCCCTTTACTATGAAGGACTAATCATTTAATATATGTTGTTAGAATGATGGTACATTGTACTGGAGTTCAAGTGCAGATAAAACTGGGGGAAGAAGTAGGAGTTTTATTCAAAGGTAGCAATACATGAGCATAATTGGGAATAAAAAAGAATAAATAAATATATAGTACACAAGAAAATGACATTAAAACACAGAATTAAAACAGATAGATCAGAATTATGAGATAAAAATGTAATGAAGGAAGACAAAATCAAAATATACAGATTGATAGTTTGGAACGCTTGAAGCTGAAATTTGGTAGATAAATCAAAATTAAAAATAACATATCAACAAAAATGGATATTCTGAAATGTTTCTTGAGACAGTCAAGAATAGTGTAATAAGACAAAAAAAGAATTTTCAAAACTCTCTTTGAGTTTATGTAAAATACAGATATTTAAAATGGTTTGGGCATATAAGAATGATAGAAAACAAGTTAGCAAGGACAATTTTGAATGGATTTCCCATGCAAAGAGGAAGAAAAACATAACTAAAGAACATGGATAAGACGCATCAAAGTGGTATGAGGAAGAGAAGCTTAGATGATTTGGATAGGGAGGACAGAACAGAGTGGAGAAGATAAACTAAAACATAATTAACTTTATGCACAGGAAGATGTTTGAACATTTAAAACCTGTTTTAAATATATTGTATACCTTCTGTTTTTAATTTCATGTGTTAATAGAGAGCTAGACAGTGGAAAACATTAAGTGGCATTTTTCAAATTGTAAGACGTATTTTACAATTTTTTAAAAATGTTAATATTTCATTCTTTAATATAATTTATAATATAAATTATTACCATTATGTGCTGTGCTGTTGATGACTTTTCAGTAAGTCTGCAATAATTTAAGTTCTGGATATCTCTAGTTGTTCTTGTTTTAACATCATGATATTGTGCATTTATTCTAAAGGAGTGGATGTTAAAAATAAAATGTACAATATTTTTAAAATATACCTATTACTGGTAGTATAATTTCTCTCAAGCTTTGTTTCCTATCTGTTAAATTTGCAAATAACATTTTATAATTGATGACGAGAAATTTTAGGCGACTTTTCCCCTATATAATTATGCCATAGGAGATAATTGAATGAGACAATGTATATTATCATTAATCCTGCACATATGTTATTTTATTTAGAACTCTGAAGGTGTGAAACAGACTCCTGAGTTTGTGTGTTAAGTGCAGCACTTTCCAAGTGAGATTTGAATCAGCCACTAAATCTGTGCATTTAGTGGTCACCTCTTTTTGTAATTATTACTGTGTTCAACATTATTTAAGATCATGCAGCATTTAATGGCCAAGGCAAAAAAAGTTTTGGTAATATTTAAATTTAATTTCTAGTGGTCAAGCCAGTTTTCTAGTTTTTCTGTGTTTTTATTAACTGACTGTATTTTTCTATTGCTAAAATTATTATTTCAGCAACTATTTGCTGATAGAAATGCAAAGTAGCAGATTACTAGAATGCTGAAAATGACATTTCATGTAATAAACATTGTGCACACTTCATAAAATGTTTCTCATACATAATAATAGGTAGATGTAGAATGCACATCAACTTTCCTTATTATGTGCTTTGCGTAGGTTTCGTGTCTAAAATCAATATACTTATCTAAAAGTTTGATTTCTGGACTAACCCACTAAATATAGACTGTTTGCTAGTTACATCATATGAGTAAATTAAAGGATTTGAATTCTGCAATAGTGTAATTACAGAATTTTCAGGAAGAATGAAGCACAGGATACATTTTTGGATGCTTTTCCCATGTAAGATATTATTTCTTGTCATTCTGTTTAATCTGCACTAGTTCTGTTATAAAACAATGTTGTAAACAACATTTTTCTTTTCAGTCTGTTTTATCATATAATGGTGGAGCTATAGTAGCAATGAAAGGAAAGAACTGTGTTGCCATAGCAGCAGATAGAAGATTTGGTATCCAGGCGCAAACTTTGGCTTTAGATTTTGAGGTAAGATCATTTAAAATTGTTAGCAGATAAGATACAAGAGAAATGTATATTTATTGTTCCTAAGTATTAAATTCTGCATATTTTCATTGAGTATGAAATTAACAGTTATGCATGTATTAATAGTGTTCCTATTGTAATTTTCATCCAGTTAGACTATGTCCAATGCCAGCCTATTGTCTATGAGCTTTTGGGCATTTCCCCTGACATAGTGGTATTGTAACAAACTTCTGAGGCCAAAATGCCCATAGGGCAATGTTATGTTGTCTCAGTGGAGAGGATGGTGAAGGTGATATGAATGTGGTTCACCATGGAGGTTCTTAAGCCAATGGGTATCTAAAACTTGTGTGTATGAATGAAATGAATGATGTTGCAAATAAGCTCTTAGTCCTTGGCAATTTAAAGTTATCTGGCATTCACTTTCTCAGGTAAGGAAATAATGTGAAAAAATATTTTCTTAACTCAGACAGCTAGCCTGACTGGGAATTAAACCCAAAACTTCTAGAATAGAAATCACAGAGGGGGTCTAGTTACATAATCTCTGTTCATGTTGATATACCATTAAGTAAATTTCACCATTGCACAAAATATGGGAAATATAAATATTGTAAGAAAAAAATTTGAATATCATATAATAGATGGAGCTCTGGTGCAGAATTAATATATGGGATGTGGTTATGCTGAATGACCTCCCTCCCACACACAAGCTCATTATGCAATGGCACTGCCATGGGTGGCTGTTATGATGCAGACTCATAAGCGGTAAGTCCGGGGTTCGATTCCTGCCAGGACCATCCTACCTGATAGGTTTTTTCCAGGCTTTCCTCAGTCCTCATAAATGGCAAATGCCAGGTAGGTATCTAAAACTTGGGTCTGGAGCATTTCCTTCAATGATAAAGCAGGAGAGAGAGGAATAAAATAAACAAAGATCAGATTAAACATCTGGCCATCATGATGCAAGAAATAACCATGAGTTAAATTAGGATTGGAAGTAATGGATGTTTTTATTTGCTAAGAAAGCGGTGTTGTTTCATTACCTTTCAAGAAAGTCTTAAGAGGTCAGGTAACAAGTCTATGTCAAACATATTTCTGAAAAGTAAGTTGATAATTACAAAGATGAAGCAGTGATAACTTCATTAGTTATATTTGCTAATGAAGGGAACACTATTTGTAAGTTGCAGAAATTGTGAAACATAAAACTTTTTAATTTATACTGTGGTAAAATTTACAGGTGAAAATGTAATGTGCTTAACATTAGGTTGGCAAATCATTTTTTTCTTCACAAATGAGTGAACAAAATTTTCATCTCATTTAGTAGTTTCTATTGCAAAGAAAATGAAACATTCATTTACCTAACTAATGAAATATAAAATTATTAAAGCTTAAGCCCATTCAAAGCGCTATGCTTATAACTAACATTAATGCTCACTTGCTTGCTTAAGGCTAACTTAACCACACATTTTTTATGGCAAAGAAGTTCAGAATTTTATAGAATTGAATTTCCATTCTTAGCAATAAATACTGACAGTAATATTATATTATCCTTATTGAAGGAAAATAGAAAACACATCACACTAAAAGATAGCATTCATATACTGTTATTGCTTTTCAAAAATGCAATTGGACAATTCATTTCAGCTGGGTGAAGGGCTATAATGGTACAGCTGGGAATGAACTAACAGGCTATCTAAAGAAACTTTTGAAAGAGATGAAATTATATACAACTAAATTCTCAAATCTATCAAATCAGAAATAAAAGAAGCAGGTCTAGAGGAATGGCAGGCCAGATGGAACGTCACCTCAAAAGGAACAGTGACTAAATTCTTCTTTCCCTCAATCAAAGACAGGCTAAAAATAAAACTACTAGTAACAGCTATAGTGTCTGGTCATGGAAAAACTAATTTGTAATTACATAGATTCCATATTATAAATAAACCAACATGGTTGGCCAAGGTTGTGAAGGCACTGACTCGTGAGTGGGAGGTCTGGGGTTCGAATCCCGCCAAGGCCTTCCTCCCTGACCTGAGGGTTGTTTTAGGTTTTCCTCATGCCTAATAATTGGAAAATGCCTGGGAGGGACCCTAAACTTGGCCTGGAACATTTCCTTCTTAAAAAATCCTTTCCAAATTTATCATTTCATCTCATGTATCATCAGTATCCACCACCTGTGGTGCCTCAGTAGTAAAAATGGGTGTGAAACACTACTCAAAAAAAAAAAAAAAAAAAAAAAAAAAAAAGAGAAAATTATAAATGATGGAAGTCTGTGCATGCAACAGAGGACAACAGCCAGTCATCTCATTTACGAATATACAAACACAGTTTATCAAAGAGCCATTCTCATAAAAGAAATAATATTACATGGAGGTACTTGGTCCTGTTAATAATCAAGAATTAATATCCCATTAAGTATGAAGTTTCTGCATATATATTAACTGGAACATCTAGACTAGACAGAACATAATATTGAAAAATATCCCAGTCGACTACATTAAGATATATAAACTTTATCAATCAATTACAAAATGAGAATTAAAAATACAAAAAACAATACTAATCTTACTTATTAGATATTTTCTTTCTAGAGTTGCTTGTTTGCATTCTGATCTCAACACACACAACTCCAAGTTATTAGTGCATTGGTGACCATCATATTGCTATATTATCATATTCTTGTTTATGCTTATCTGACCTTTTGTACTTCTAAGGTTACGTTTCCATCTTTCTCTTAATTAATCTTATCCATTTCTCTCTAACTTTGCCCAAATAGCTCCCTATCATTTTTATATTCTCCTCTCCTTTTACATTTAAAGTCCTTTTAATTAATATTTCCCCATCTAAATTCTTCCATTTTTGTTGCCAAACCTGTTTTCTCCGTAATTTTTTTTGCCAACAATATAATAATCAATGAAAATCCATATTGGTTTCTCCACTTGAATTTTTTCTTTATTATACCCTTTTAAATTCATAACTCCAGTTCTAGCCCATGCAAACCGTTCCCTACCTGCCTTATCACATTGTTCTATATATTTTTTCCTACCCCACTATTTTTATTTCCCTACAAAGCGTCAATGAACTCTTTTCTCCTATACTACCAAATGTTTCTTGCCATTCAATATCTTCAATCTTAGGTTTATTTCTTTCCAGAATCCTATGTTTTGGTATTCCATAATTTTCTGCACCTTGAGATACCATGATCTTTCCACTTAATATATCTCTTGGATACTGAACCATTCTTTAATAATGTCACTTTCCTCCAATGTGGTAATTCTGAATAAGTATTTCATAATTCTTGCAATAATTTTTATCTTGTGGAATATCTACCTAATTCTAGTTGCACTACACCATTTGGAGATGCTGTTGGTAAACCTAAGATTAGTTTACAAAAACTTCTGTTCATTTTATCAGCATTTTTCATGTATCCTCTACACCCCACATTTCTGCCCCATATAACATTTTTGCTTCTACTGTGGTTGTGTAAATTCTTTTGAGCCAATTTACTCATATATCTGGAAATTTTCTTAAACATGCTCTCATAACACACATAGGTGCTATTCCTTTTGCTATTTCCATTTTTATTATTATTATTATTATTATTATTATTATTATTATTATTATTATTATTATTATTTAATTTTATTTTCTGTTCATTCCAACTTCCATTAGAAGTTAATCTTGTCCCTAGATAATTAAATTTCCTACTACCTCTATTTTTCTCCCATTTAACTGCCATTCCTCATCCTTTCTCAATTTATACCCATTTTATCTTGTCTCTAAATAATTAAATTTCCTTACTATCTCTGTTTCTCTCCCATTTAACTGCCATTCCTCATCCTTTCTCAATTTATACGCACTTTATAAAAACCATGATCTTTGATTTCTCTTCATTTATTTTCAATCCCCAGGCAACCCTGGTATTTCTTTATTGTTTATTACTGGAGATGTATCTTATCTCTTTGAGTCTCGTCCAGAATGTCATCAATATAGAGATTGAACAGTATTGGACTTACAGCTTGTCTTACTCGTGTTTTACTCTGCATATAATCTGTTACTTTATTACCTGAAAATTTGATACAAAACGGGTTCTTACTATATATCTTTTGTAATAGTTTCATAAACATGTTGCTTACTCCTTTCCTTTTTAATTTTAACCAAAATACTCTATTGATGGTGTCAAATGCCTTCTCAAAGTCTATAAATACCATTGATGGTATCAAATGCCTGCTCAAAGTCTATAAATACCATGTAATTCCTTCCCCGTTTATTGCCTAAATATTTATTCACAATTGTGTTTAATACAAAAACACTATCTGAATGTTCTTCTCCGTGCTGTGAAACCTGTTTGAAACTCTGATAATTTCTTCTTCTTCTCTACCTGTTTTTGTAAAGAACATAATATAAAATGTATTGATAAGGAATACATGAGTAACAGTAAATGAGAGCTGTACAATTATTGAAATAGTTTATTAATTGCAATTTGTATTCTTAAGGAAATAAAACATGTAGCATTTATTGTGATTAACAATGTTATAGCAATGAACTAAAATGTACTATGTAATGTAGTGAATGCATGCAATGTTGCTATGGTTATGCTGCATGCATATGAATCCTTGATTAAAAAAAAATAAAAACAAAAATACCTGAGAACTGTAAGAAAACAAAATCTACCACTTTTCAGACATTTCCTTTACAAATTACACTTTTCTCATAATACCCTTATCCAGAGCATTTCCAATGTATTTGAAAATCAAAGCATTATCCTTTTATAAAGGCTCAACTGGTAATAAGAACTAAGGTGGTGAGAAAATAAGAGTATTAATATAACAAAATTACTTAACTGACTATATCACCCACCTGCTTATAACATCACTATCAAGAATGACATGATTATAATGGAAAAACGTAATGTATTATAGGTGTGTCATTTCCTATACATAGAAATAAAACTAATGCTTAATTGTTCACTCTCTAAGGCTTACTTATTTATAAACTTTTATAAAGTTTTGATTCTTAGACCTGACTTCTGAGATACATTTTTATAGAAAAAATTGTGGTGTACAAAGTTTTGCAATTGATTACAATATAACAGGAGTCTCTGGCTCATTTGGCATATGTTACACTTGGCATTCCAACAGCAATGTATTTCATTTTTTGTAGTTCGATGCTCAGCATATTACTGAAGTTCTTTAATTATTGTGTTGATTTTTCCTGAAACTTAATTCTTGAGTCAAATTTTTGTTAGCTTATATTTGCTTGGGTTTAAGTGAACAGAATTGGTATCAATACTAAATCCATTAGGTTCATATTTTTTCTGTAGGCCAAGTATCTATATTGTCATGGTATATTAAAAATTGCAATGAAATGTAATCAAAAGGGGAAAAAGAATCAAACTTATTTCTTCATAAAACTGTTTATGATTTCAGAAAATCTTTGAAATGGGTCCTCACTTATTTCTTGGGCTTCCTGGCTTGGCAACAGACACACAGACTGTTCACCAGAGGTTAAAATTCCGTCTTAACCTGTATGAGTTGAAAGAAAATAGACACATTCATCCAAAGACTTTTTCAGCTATGGTGTCTAACTTGCTGTATGAAAGAAGGTAATTATATGTTTCTGTACATAATTCATTGTTTAAGGAGGATTTTAAATGGTTATCTTTCCCCAAACTTTACATAGTCATTGCTGTGAAAATGCCAGAGCTATTATTTTTTTCTTCTGTATGCTGTAACTAATTTTATAATTTAAGTAGTATTATACATTTTAAAGCTAAACAAAAAGCCTATCTTTCGTGATTTTTAATTATTAAATAATATATTTGTGCTTAAGCAAATTACAAAATCAATCCAGTTTGATTTTAGCTTAGGCTCTATCCCAGACCATATCAAATTGCAATTCAGCATCACAGAAAATAAATTTTAAATCATGATTATATTAACTCCCATTACCATTGAAGTTACCTGAAGGCACTGTTCTCCTCGCTCTCCTATCACTGAACATTTCTAACAAATAAAATCACTATTCTATGCACAGACCACTTCAATTTCTCATCTCTATAAAACTATAATGAACCTCTTATCAGTACCCGAGTCTTAAACATTTTTTCAAAACTACTGCTTCAAATTCTCTTAAAATATGTTCATTTGATAGCTGGTGCACCCAAAACAATACTGAAAATGCTCTCTGTTACCATTTCTCTTACATTAACCTTGTCCATTTCCATCTCTCATTCTGTCTCTGTCTCTCTCTCATTAAAGGAAAATTATCGTATTAAATATTCTTAGCACTAGATGCATTTTCTTCTATCTCTAGTATTCCCAAATTTTTGTTCCTTTTGAATCCAATAGAATATAATTTTTATGTTCTTTCCAAATACCTGTACTGTTCAGTTTAGTTTTCAGATATATAGTCAACAGTTTTGTTAACTTACTAGATATCTACTTCAACTCATGTATACACATTCTTACACTAACTCCATTCACTTACTCTTAAGTAAGACGCGTTTCGGGAGAGTCTCTCCCATCTTCAGTTGCTGACTGAACCTCTGTTATTTGAAAATATGGCTGGACAAACTGCTGTTCCTGTGGTGGCCTCTGTTGGTTGAAGTAGGAAGTCGCTGAGCTTCGTAAGTACAAGACTTACTAGATATCTATTGACTAGTTTCCATCTCTTCTCAGTTTATTAACCTTTTTGAACACAATAACCTGAATTTTATCCCCATTTACATTTAAGTTCCCATTTTTAAATTGATTTATGGAAATTATTTTATATTGAATATCTTTAATGCCTTTGGACTATATATGAAATGAACATGCATTGTAACTATATTACCATGTTGCACCTTATATATGCAGGCAAAATATTTGGTCAAGTAATAAAAACACTGACATATCAAAAACTCTTGAGATTAAATAAATTTCTGAATAAAGGTAGCTCTTTTAAATTTTGTTGGAAGTTTGTTATATAATTCGAAATGTAATATTCACTTGTCTTGGAGAGAGATACAGACTGTATTTTTCTCTTTTGTTTTAACTAGTTTTTTTGAAATTAGAGGCTATGTTGCCTGTATATTTTTTAAAGATTATTAGTTCTTAAATACAGATATAGGAAAGTAATAAATGTGCCTCAGTACTTGAAAGCACGTTTGTAAAATTCTCTTGTTATTCTTATGTTTCATAAATAAATTATTTTTATAACTTAGAAGCAATTGTGATTTATTACTACTGTTTGGAATATTATTCACATTGCAAAATATTGGAAATAAGCACAGAAGAAACCTTTAACCATTTAGTACTCATTGCCTTCTACATATTCTGAGTACATAATACAAATCTCGGCACTTAATAGCTACATTTTTATGTGCACCTGATCCAAGTCCCATCTAGCCACAAAGAGTAATATATGATATGCAATCATATACTTTAAGATGGCTGAAAATGAAATATAAGTTTTGTTTCACAAATCTGATTTTAGATGCAATTGTTCCTGCAGTAGATTATTCCATTTAAAGCAGGAGGATATTCATTTAATGAGTAATAATCATAAAAAAGAATTAAAATGTAAATTGGAACTTGCACAGTGAAGCTAATCATATAATTGATATCATTGTATGATTCAGTTGAACTACACACTATTAATGCCACAAGTAAGTGAAGCATTAAGAGTGTGTAGTTCAACTGAATCATACAATGATATCAATAGAAAAGAATGTTTGTAGTCCCATTTTTAAAAGCAGCTTAAAGCACATTGATTTCTTAATGATGCAGAAATGCTTACTTCTTTCATTTTATTTTTTTCCATTATAGCATAGTTCACTAGATCCAAGTTGCATTCTTCCTTGAATTGTGTTACACAAGTTGGCTGGAATAAAAGGGAAATTTACTACAATTAAGCTCTGAAGTTCAAAGTCAAGAAACCTGATTTGTGTTAAGCCAATTTTAACAAATTAAAAAATAACAAATATGTATTTTAATACAATTTGTCAATTTATTAGAGATATTCCAGCAGGGCTGGCTCATGGAAGAACTATGAGCGAGATGTACATGATTCCAAAGTGATGAATTAGTATACTCTTGCAACTGTGGGAATCTGGTTGATGACTGGCATTAAATAGAATATTATTAGAAGATACCATATGTTCATTGAAAGATTGGTTAATACTCTTTCTGTACTATAGATAGAAAGTGTAATAAAGGTAATACAGGTTACAAGAGAACAAGGATAATCAATCATAATAATGAAAGAATATTCCAAGTATTTGTTGTCATTCCACATTTTAAAAGAATTAAAAGAGGATATAAAAACAAAGATCTGCAACCAGAAAACCATAAGGAAATGAACAGCAAAATAAAAGAAATACTGGCTAAGATAGAATTTCATAAACCATATACCAGACTCATGTACATATGCAAAGATGTTTAGGCAGAGGGTTAGTCAGAGTTGAACTGGCCTGCTTGGAAGACAGAATAGACATAAAGAGGAACAAACACAAACTAGGGGGGTTAGAATGCTACATCAATTGATAAAGACTTCTCGAGAAAGGCTGATGTAGAACTAACTTAAGGAAGTTAGCAAGGGAGGAGAGACCAAAAGGCAACATGAAGGTGGGATATAAGAAAATAAGGCTAAAGGACCAGTGGATAAACTCAAATATGCTGCCTTAGGTGCCAAAACCATAATGACCCCAACAGCAACAACAAATCACTCACTCAGAACCAAGAATAAGAACTCCAAACAAAGAAGAAACTGAAAAACAAGAATTTATAATAACAACATTAAAAGTACACACACTCAGAACAGAGTAAAGATAAGAACAACTAGAAAATGCACTGCCATTTATCAAATTTGACATCTTAGGTCTAAGTGAAGTGAGAAGGTTAGGGGAAGCCATAATCATAAAAGGCTTAAAACACATTGTACAAGAAGTGGTGGAAATTTCAGAAGGAATTGCAGTAGTAAAACTAGCCATGAAACACTACACAACAACAATCATACAAATGTATGCTCCAACAGGGGGCCAGCAATGAAGAGGAATTGGAAGAGTAATGCAACAATTTAGAGGCAGCATTGAATAAATACGGGTCACAAAAGAACTTCATTGTGGGCAATATGAATAGTAAAGTGGGTAAGAGAAACCATGAAGATCAAGAACCTGTTGGAACACATGACTTAGGGATGAGAAACAAGGGAGGAAAAACATTGATCCAGTTCGCACAAGAGCATAGATTGAAAATAGCAAATACATTCTTCAGAAAACCACCTAACCTGAAATGGACTTGACAATCACCGGACAACAAGATATGATACCCTAGCAAATTCCATAAAACAAGGAAGCAGCAAGGCCCTCAAATTGACCTCCAACATGAAAAACAGGGAGAAACTGAGCATATATACTATACAGCTGATGGAATGCAGGGCACAATTACAATTAATGAGAGACACATCAGAACAAAACAGATTGGAATATGCAGAACTAGGTAAAAGGACCAAAAGAGAAATATAGATATTCGCAACTATCAGACAAAACAAGTGAAACTAATTATAGAATTATCAAAATCAGTCAAGAAAGCAAAGGGCAATTTAAACAAAGGAAAGAAATGGATACTTGGAACAAAGAGTCCAGAGGAGAAAAGCATAACATCCAGAAAAGACATAATCAATTCAGTTGCAGACTACTGCAAACACCTATCTGTATTCAAGGTTCATCCCAACTCAGTCAAGGAACCAGATACTGAATATCCCAAACAAACAATCTCTACCTATCCTGCACAGCAAAGTTCAAACTGCCATTAACGAGCTCAAGAACAGGAAGATCCCCAGGTAAAGATAGAATACAAAATGAATTGTTAAAGCTTGCAGAAGAACAGCTAACACCCAAAATCACCAAAATCTTCAATGCAATATTAGAAACGAAAGACATACCTAAACAATAGAAAACCAACACAATTGTTCTTCTACACAAAAAAGGTACCAGAGATGATACAGCAACTACAACCTATAAGCTTAATGTCAAATATATACAAATTGTTTACAAAAATCTTAACTAGAAGAATAGGAAAGATTCTGGATGAAGATAACCACCAGAACAGGCAATTTTCCACACAAGATTCAGTACAATAGACCATCTCCAAACTATGAGCCAGCTGATGCAGAAAGCAGAGGAATTCCATCTAACACTATATCTCGCCTTTATTGACTATAGCAAGGCTTTTGTTTCAGTTGAACAAAGAAGCATATTACACACTTTGGCAGATCAAGGATAAGAGGCAAAGTATATTTGTATCCTATACAAAATCTGTAATCAAAGTTTTGCGAAAGTGCCAGCTGATGCAGAAAGCAGAGGAATTCTATCTAACACTATATCTCACCTTTATTGACTATAGCAAGGCTTTTGATTCAGTCGAATATAGAAGCATATTACACATTTTTGCAGCTCAAGGGTAAGAGGCAAAGTGCATTCGTATCCTATATAAAAATCTGTAGTCAAAGTTTTGCAAAAGTAAAAACAAAACAATAAGGACAACCATTCCAACTACATAGAGGAGTTCGCCAAGGCAATCCAATCTCTCCCAAACCCTTCAACTGTGTAATGGAGAGTATATTTAGAAAAATGAACTGGCATAATAATTTTGGAATCAACATAAGCAACAGTTGACTAACAAATCTAGGATTTGCTGATAATATGGTCTTATTTGCCAAAACACCGAAAGCATTACAAGCTATGCAGAACAAGTATTTGAGCATAGCATAAATGCAGGGCTGTCACCAAATAAGCTGAAGAAAGTTAATTTCAAACAGACCTGAAATCCTGATAAAAAGGGATGGAACAGTCCTTACATGTGTGAGCAAATATGCATACCTAGGACAATAGATTTCTTCTGTGATAAATGGAAAAAGAAGTACAAAGAAGAATCCCATTAATCTGGAGAGCAATTTGGGCCTTTAAGTTTATATTGTTAAACCAAACACTAACTAAGAAAATCAGGTTCCAAATGCTAGAATCCTGTGTATACCCTGTATTTCTATATGGGTGGCATAGTCAATAACAGACAAATAAAAGAACAAAATTCAAATATGGCAAAGAAAAATGCAATGCAAGATCCTGGGAATAACTATGGACAAAATACCTATAGTATTAATAAATCAATTATCTCAGACAACAGATTGCACAAATAGCTACCAGGAGCAAATGGCAATGGGGCGGTCACGTCACAATGCAAGACAATAGATGAACCTACTAGATCTCCATGTGTGACCCCCGGATAGGAAAAAGAACCTAAGGTAGATCCAGAAAAAGATGGACAGACCTCTTCAAGGATTATGCAGGTCTAGATTGGTCAAAAGTAGCAAGAGGAAGAGAAAAATGGAAATCTCTCCAGAAGCAACTAGTGCAGTGAGAAATGGAGTAATCAAAGAACAAATTAGTTGGGTGTCTTAAACAGCATATGAACAGCTAGTGTGGAATAGCTCCCCAAATTAGGAAAAAGTGAGCTTTCCCTACTTGTTAGGATGCCTTTCCCCTTAAGGGACACAATAGGCTAGCTTTATCTTTATTTATATGGTATAATTCATAAATTTAGTGTAAAATTCCATCTAGACAATTATTTAAAATTGCCAGGTGGACTGCTTAATAAAATGGCTCTAAGAAGAGCATTGAAATCCATCTGCTGTTACTGATTTAAACTTTGAACTGCCAATCTGTAATCAAATGCATAATCATCTGTGCAACCTTAGAAACTAACATTACACATTTTGTGATCAATAACTAGAATTGGAAAAATTCCTTCACTAGTTAGATATCAGCATAAGCTCAGGTAAATCAGAGTACATGACACTAGAGGGAAGCGGTTAAAGCTTGTGGTGCAATGCAGAAATCTGCTACTAAACAAAGGTAGAACACTAATAGAGCTCAGAGTATGTCAGTGTTAAGCTAACTTTATGTTCTGAGTATAAAGGTTCCATCATTGTTGCTAACACAACTGAAAGAGTTTGCATTTACACTGTTTATTCTATACAAGGTGTTACTGATTGTGGTATTTGAGAAATGCTTGATATAAAACAAGTGAAATAAAGCCAACATTTGTACATTTTGAAAAGAAATTATAAGGTGGAAGACCTAAAAATGTCAATATTTTAAGCTGAAATTTTGCATTGCTTGCTTTTAAATGTAACTGAATAAAAATGTAGAGAAGGAAATTTTACATTTCACTTTTTTGGATCCTGTTCAATTCTGAGGTAAATTAAACTAAGATTTTATTCTTCAAACTTTAGCATAATATGGCTTTTGTTTTCTCTTTTTATGTGTATACTATGTATGAGTGTAGGTTCATAAGTTTGCTGCCTCGCGATAAGGATTATAACCTTCACAAGACCCTTATATGGTATCATACCTTACCTGTTAAATAAATAATTACAACTGTTAACTTCCACTACACGGTGTTCAGTTCGCCAGATATAGTTGCATAAAGAAGGCTATGCGTAGAAGCCTGTGACATGTTCCAAATGGAGTATCAAGCTGTTATCAATTTCTTCACAAAAGAAGCACTTACTCCTAATGAAATTAGACAGCGATTGGACGGTGTATATGGGGAAGCATCCCCCCTCATATTCTCTGTAAAAGAATGGGCCAAACTTTTTAGAATGGTTCGAGAAAGCATTGAAGACGAAGAGCATGCAGGTCAGTCTTTGGAGGTGCTCACTTCTGAAAACATCGCTCCTGTGGAAGGAGAAATTATGCCGGACAGGCGACTCACAGTTACAGAAATAGCAGCAAGGTTGGGCCTTTCTAAAACAACAGTCCTTGGAATTATTCATTAACATTTAAACATGAATAAGATTAGTGCAAGACTTCTTTCCTCAGTCCAAAAGCACCAACGAGTAATCTGTTGTCAGGCATTTTTGGAGTTCTGCTGTGGCAACGAGAGAGAAGTTCTGCAAACCATTGTTACAGCAGATGAAACTATGGTTCCCTACTATGATTCCTTGTCCAAAAGAGAATCAATGGAGTGATGTAAACCTGGCAAAGCACGCCTCTAAAGGCCAAGGTCACTCAATCAACCAAGAAATCATGACCACAATCTTTTGGTACTGTCAAGGAATGCTCTTCATTGATTTCAAGGAGAGGAATGCCACAGTAAATGGGCAGTACTATGCTGGCCTACTGCACAGACTACAAGCTTCCATCATAGAGAAAAGGTGAGAAAGCTTAGTGATGGTGTGTCTCTTCTTCACAACAACACACTTGTGTACACAGCTCTTGTAGCGAAGGAAGCTATAAAGAAATGTGGCTTCAAGGAGATTGACCATCCACCCTATAGTCCAGATCTAGCTCCCAGTGACTATTTCCTCTTATCAAAGCTCAAGAAGGACCTTTGAAGAAGGAAATTTAGGTGTGATGAAGATGTGATGGATGCTGTTTATGCCCATTTTGCAGACAAGATGTCAGTCGGTGTAGTGGTAACCATACTTGCCTTCTAAATCCAAGATTGCAGGCTCAAACCCAGCCAGGACGATGGATTTTTTTCGGAAGTAAAAATCCTAAGTATGGCTTCCATAGGAAGGGAAGTTAAGCCGTGGGTCCCATGTAATACATTTATGGCACAAAAAAGAATGTCAAGCCTGAACGAAGAGGCCTCTGAGCAAAATTTATCATCCATTTCACGCCCTGAATTGAATGGGATGCTGATGACCTGAGATGGTAAAGAGCATCCATAAATAAAACAAATCAACAGCAGACAAGAATTTTGACTATTTTTTGGGAGGAGGGTTGAAATGTTAATTCAAATATGTGTGAAGTGTATTGTAATAAAGGGTAACTATATTGAAAAGTGGAATACAACTTTTGTCTTTATCATACCTAGAAAATGGTTAGGCCGGAAACTTAAGGACCTACCCTCGTAGTTATCTGTAAAATCAATTTTCCACTTCTCTCACTGCATTTTTTTCTGCCCTTTCTAGCTAGTTTTTCTTTTTATATAGAATGTAACATCTTGTGAAATATTAGTAAGTGACACTTTAGTATTTCTTATATAAATCAGAACACCAAGCATTCAGTTTTGAATTTCTGGGTAATTATATTCTGTTATATCACAAAGTTCAAATGTTTGCTTTAATTTGTACTGGCATGTTTTATTATTCATAATGTATTCAAGAGGCTCCAAGATGAAGGCAACAGGATAAGGTAGTGTAGATATATCTTTAGATATTATTATTAAATTTTACAATTCATGTTCAAAAAACAACTAACATCACAACTATTCAATTATATATAACTGTTTCATTCAAGGAATAAAGTTCAATTTTACATGTAATAAACAAAAATAATGACACCATAATTGTATAAGTGTGAAGCCTAGCCCTCATAAATACAAACAAAATTAATATAATTTTTTTATTTCTGGCAGTTTCTAATTTGCATGCAAATAGAATATTTTCACATGTAAATAAAATAAATTTTATACAATTTCACAAACAAGTAAAAATATTAAAATCAAAGTAAACGATTTATCTTCTCATATTCTCAGTACATGTGAACTTACTACTATTAAAAACTGTTAAATTTCCCAATTGCGTACCCTGACTTTATAGAGTTGAATTCCTTCCCTACCTCATTATAATTAACCGCGGGTTAATTTTATAAAAATCATATTCCTAAATATGTAAGTTTTTAATGACATTTTTTCATCTGTTACACCAAAAACTTTGGCTTGCTCTGTAAGCATTATCTTGCACTTTAGTTTTTGACATAGTGTATAGGCTTTCTTTACAAAACTAAATTTTGTAATTTCATGATTTTTCTTTGCAATTGTACTTGTTTAAAATATGTTTCCTCTAAAAATTTAAAGCCAATGAAAGGAATAGGATTTTAGTGTGAAAGATTGTTCACATTCTCTGGGAATTATTTGTAGCGAGCTGCAACAATGCCTAAGAAAATTGAACTGTTTTGGAAGGGCTACATTACAACTCTTTGTAATGCAAATTATAGTTATTCTCTAAAACTTCAAAACCATTATCTATGTCCAGATTTAACAATTAACACTAAAAGTCAGCATTTTTATATGTAATCAAATATTTATACCATGCAGAAAAAAAAATTAAACAAGGATCACTAGATAAGTTTTAAGACTTGAGGATTTAGGTACCCATTGGCTAAAAAGTGTGCTGTAGAAATTTCCCATTTTTATGTATCTCTCTCTCTCTCTCTTTTGTGGTAAAACTATGGCGATTGAAAGAGAACATTTTCAGTCTATGATTTTGTAGATATTTAATAGTGCCCCAAATGTGACAGTCTCTTGAGCATCAGTGCCAGACTTCTGGTGACATTGCTCTTTCATGTTCAACAGTATTCCTTTGATTTGGCAAATTTAAAAGAAAATGCTTCAATAAGGAGCAATAAGCCAATAATGGTAATTACAAAATAATAATAATAATAATATAAATCACTTGTAGCAAATTATCGGAGAAGATCAAAAATTCAACTGCAAGGATTTACAGTTGATTCTAAGGATCAATTTCTACTATTCTTCATGAACACTTTTGGGTGAAAATAATTTATTGGGTATCAAGAAATGCTTAAAAAATGCAACAATCAGAACACTTTGCATTTATCTGACATCATCACCAGAGATGAAATTTTAATCTACCAATTTGATACTGAAACAGGTAGTCTTCTGTTTGTCTTCCTGATGACCTGTCACCTCTGAAAGTCAAAAGGCAATAAGTGCTGTAAAGAAAATGTTCACTATTTTTTTCCCCCTCACAATAAGTGCTCATCTGATAACCATTGTTCTAGAAAAGAGTTACTGCAAAGTGGTATACTGACACTTTTCTTTGTGTGAAACAAAATCCATGAATGGTTTCAAAGAAGAGGCTAAGGAGCAACTGTTGCACCATAACGCTTCTGCTCAGTCCCTTACACAACACTGCATTTTTAGAACAGCACAGAAGTAAAACTATTGATGCATTTGCCTTCAGTTCCCAAGCTGGCACAGGTGACTCTTTCCTGTTCTGTACTGTGAAGAGCCTGTGTCAAGACCACTGATTTTGCAGCTCTGAAGAAAGTCACATCCTATGAAGAGCAGTTGGCTGTAGTGCCAAGAACAAATGATGGGATACTTCCAGAAATCAATGATGTATTGTATACAATGCCAATGAAAGCATTTTAAAATAGTTTGGCAATCAAAACTCCTCCATGATTGTTTACTGTTGAGTTTTTCAAAATTGATCCAGTGACCCTCATAATATGGCAATAATAATTGCAATGTATGATCCAAAAGGTGAAATAAAGCTAAATTCTACATACTAATATATCGTTAATAGGTTATAATATATTATTGAAAATTGATATATGTGTCATGTTTTCTTTCAAGCATATTCACATTTTGTAACAGTTTACATGTACAAAACTATTTTGCTGTGCAGGTTTGGTCCATATTTTGTAGAACCAGTAATAGCTGGATTGGATCCTAAGACTTATGAGCCGTATATATGCAACATGGACTTGATTGGTTGTCCAAATGAGCCTGAGGATTTTGTTGTTGGAGGAACTTGTACTGAACAACTGTATGGTATGTGTGAAGTGCTGTGGGAACCAGATTTGGAGCCAGATCAACTCTTTGAGACTATTTCACAAGCTCTAATAAATGCATTTGACAGAGATGCAATCTCTGGTTGGGGTGCTGTTGTATATATAATGTAAGTATTGTAATTATTGTAAGTGAATTTTACAAAAAATACTGGGAAATTTTGAGCAATAGAAACCACTCTCTTTTCTCATTCGTTCAGACAGCTAAACTTTTTGCATAAATCTCAGTTCAATATCTGAATCCACCTTGAGTTTAAAACATTGCATCATTACAGTTTTTGAAAATAGAAAATCTCCTAAAACTGGAAAAAGGTAATTTGCAGATACATGATGAGTTGAAATTTTTAAAGCATTTTGGTCAAGACCAGCATGCTAATCATGGGCCATAAAACAAATAAAAATTAAACATTACCGTCTAATTTGTATTAAAAGTTACATTAGCTTCAAACTCGCATTAAAAGATAGAACATAACACTCTACTTGCTTCACTTATTAAAATAATTTACACAATTTTGAAAAGGGTTCACTTAAATTCCACTAATTTTTGCCATCTCTGTTGGACAAACTCTGTTTCAAAGGATGTTGCCTTGATCTTCATCATCATCATCATGCCATTCACTGTCAGTTTTTCAGAAAGGTCTGCATATCTGATGAATTTGTAGGTGATTTTTTTTTTTTAAATTAGTGTTTAACGCCCATTTTTACTACTGAGGCCCCACAGACGATGGACACTGATACATGAAATGAAATGGTAAATTGGGAAAGGATTTTATTTTTTAAAGAAAGGAAGCGTTCCAGGCCTAAGTTTAGGGTATCTCCCAGCATTTGCAATTTATGAGGACTGAGGAAAACCTGAAAGAAACCACAATCAGGGACAACGGTCCTAGTGAGATTCGAACCCCAGACCTCCTATTCACGAATCTGCTCCTTTATGACCTCGGCCATCTGTGGCAGTCATTTGTAGGTGAGGTTTTTGTTATTCAGAGATTGGAATTAACAGTATATATATATATATAGGTCAACTGTATGGGAGAACTAAATTTTTATATATATATATATATATATATAATTAAATTCTCCCATACAATTAACTCTTGAGTTTCTAGATAATTTTAGAAGTTTTGGGTAAATTTTTAAAATTCATAATTTCCAGGCCAAAAATGGTATGGTTTTGGTGATTTTTCAGTGTATTTATATTTGAGACTTCTTATGTGTACCTTGAAACAAAAAGTAATGCTTCTTTTGGTTTTACTTACATATTGTTTGTTGCAGTCTTTATAGTTGATGTCATAAATGCTCAATAATGGTAATTTTTCTTTGGAGATATAAAAAAAAAAAAGCCATATTAAGATACTAGAAGATCCTTGTTATCTAGGTTTTTTTCTATTAAATCAAAAATGTTTTTGTTGCTTAGACTTTTTTGTATTGGCAGGTTAGGTTAGGTCATTATTCCAAAAGGAATTAACTTCTCTAATGGAGAAGTAATAGAATACATCAGCCCCATAAAAAAAATCTATATTGTCCAAGTCTACTTTTCATTGAGAGCAAATATGATTTACAAAAGAACGGTTTGACTGTGGTAATCCCTGTCCCCATTTTTAGTAGGTATGTATAAGAGCTTTTTAGAAACACAAATAGTTTAACCTTTTCCAGCATACAAATGCTGCTATTATTATGTAGATGACATTATTGCAACAGTTAATGAAAAACGGAAAGAAGATACTGTCAAATTACTCAGCCACAGACAACACAACAAATCCAGAATGGGAACAGAAACCAATACTCTCCCCCTTCTGGAATATCAAAAATCATCAAAATCCACAACCACTGGTATTTGGTATATTCAGAAAAAATTCCCACGCAAATAATTATATTAAGAGCAATATCCATAATTGAAAACCACACAAAGTTACCTTGAACACCACCTAGAGTTAACTTCAAATTTTTCTAGCAATTGACAGGAACTGCTGATTTAAACAGTGATCCATGAAACAGCTATTTATTTTAGTGAATGAAGGAATTTTATGTATTCCAATTCCAAATGTACATGCAAATGTTAACATATAAATAAAACCTAATTCATGAATTTTTAAGAAGCACTTAAACATATTAAAAGCAAAATAAACAATTTATTCTTTCATATTTTCTATTACTGCATGTTGAACAAGTCCAGAAGGCTCTTATTTCCACTTTTGATAAAGTGAGGTTAAGTTTCTAAGTTATTTAAGTCAAATAAGTTGAAGCACAAATTTATTTTAGTGAGTGGAGCAAGAGTCAGAATATTTAAAAATGTTTTGACTTAAATTAATAATATTTCTCTGTGTCATGTTCCACTCCTTTTTGTATATAGATAGGTACCTAACAATTTCCATTGGACTTAAAAGCTTTGTTGGTCTAAACTTGAAAGAGCCATTGCTAGGTTGAGGCCAATGAGATCCATTTGTATGTTTGTATTTGTGGAGGGGGCATTCTTGGTGAACTTCAGTTCATTAGCTTCCTTACACCACAGTAATTTGCAATCTTTCTGTTAGGTTATGGGTATAATTGATGAATTTTTTTTTCTGAGGTATGCTGCAATTAATTTGTGACTCTATATTAACCATAATTAAGCCAGATTTCAATATTAATTCAATTTGGAATTGGGCACAGTGAAACACGCACTAATAATCTCTTCTGGGTCGGAATATTAGAACACTCTTTATGGTTTCACTTAAATGAGATTTACTCAAGACATTTTTGTGGATCTTTTATCCATATCATCAGCTGTTCACAACTAATGGATCATTTGTAGAAGTTGGATAGGTAGGAATCCAGGTGGACTCTGGTGGTCTTGTGATGAACTTAAAAAAAGTGTTGTCTGCTTCTGGGATATCAAAATTCATAAGGTTATGTTCATGTTCTTTTTATATAAATCCTTTCCCATAAATTTAGTTCTTTTGGTTATTGAAAAGTTTTTATATCATTGAAGAAAGAAGAATACAAGAATGAATATCTACATAATGGAAGCAGCTAAATCTAATGGGTTCAACAAACAAATGATTAACCAGAAAATCAAAAGATTCCAAAAACAAAAAAGAATTAAACAAATAACATTGAGTGATTCAATAAAGGGAAAGACTTTTAAAAAGTTCATTTACCATCCGCCAGCTAATAAGATTTTTCCAAAAAAAATTCAAGCAGTACAGTATTATCTTAGTGCCTCAAAATATATACAGTATAAAAAATTTATTGAAATTAAACAAACCAGTTGCAAACCCAAAGAGAAAAAATCTGGTATTGACCAAATTAATTATAAGGATTGTGAAAAGATATACGTACGAAAGACAAAGAGAAATATAGGTATCTGGTTGAAGGAACATTGGAGAAACATCCATTACAAACAAATAGATACATCAGCTGTGGCAGCACATTTTTGGAATGAAACCCATGAAATAAAAAAAGGCATCAAGTTATTAAAAACTGTTCAACAACCAAAAGAACTAAATACATGGGAAAGGATTTATATAAAAAAAAAACATGAACATAACCTTATGAAGTTTGATATCCCAGAAGCAGACAACACTTTATTTAAGTTCATCACAAGACCACCAGAGGTCACCCAGATTCCTACCTACCCAACTTCTACGAATGATCCATTAGTTGTGAACAGCTGATGATGTGGATAAAAGATCCACAAAACATATATCCTGAGTAAAGCCAGATTTATTCTTTCAAAGTATTCTTTCTTTTATTTATCATTAAAGTGTTCGGTTAAAAAAAATTGTATCTTAATATCAATAGCAGTTTATATGTTGATTCACAGATTTGGTTCATCGTTTAATGTCTAGGGAATGGGATCCATTGGAGTAAGGTTTTTAGACTGTTAAACAAACAATTCTTTAATTCCCTTATTTCTTCATACAGTGTCTGATGAAAGTGCTTATTAGCGTGAAATCTGCCAAAATGGATATTGTTTGATGTTAGTAATGTTTAGTTGACAGTTACAGGGTATAAGATGCCTTTAATTTCAGCACCAAAGTTGATCTGTTTAAGACTTGCTGGGACAATAAAAAAATAATGATAAATATGGAGCAGAGAAATTTACTGTGTTGCATGGTAGAGAGATAAATTAATATACAACTCATTCTTTTTAATTTATGCTTAAAAATTCCCTTCTTCTGGGAAATAAACTTACGGTAGCTTGATCAGTTCTAAATGACTGAATTACTTTAGCTAATAAACATCAGCTATTTCAGAACACTTTGCATAACTTTATAGATCTTTCTACCTTTTCAAAATTAATTCAATTTGGAATCAAACACAGTGAAATACTCGTTAATAATCTCTTCTAAATATTTTGACTCAGAAGAGATTACTTTCTATTTTGTTAAATTTGCTGCTCTCTTTACTACTTATTTGTATAGGTATGCTATGTAGTGTCTTATATGTCCATGAATGAATAAAATTTCAGTACAGCAAAGTAAACTGAAGAAGTAATATAATGGAATTATTGCCCCTACAACTAACAGTTTTGGAAGGAGGAGAAATTTGCCAATTGCTTAAGTGATAATGTTCAAACTTTCATGTTATTTGAAGTATTTGCAAGTCAAACTGAAGACAAAATAACACATTTTTTACAAGCAGAAACACATTGAATTATTTGAATCATATATAAATACCTAGGTCACAGAAATCAGATATTAAATTTTCCCAAAGGGTTATAGCAAGCATGTTCATATATAAATGTTCCTAGAAAATAAACTACATTTTTAGTTCATGTTTTTATATAAAACAAGGTTACTATGGACTTATTTGCAGGTTGATCTTCTAAAATGGCTACCTTCACCTCATTGTCATCAAATTTTCTTCCTCGTAAGTTTTACTTTGATTTTGAGAAAACATAATAATAATCGTGCGGCTGTAGGATGAATAGTCAGTTCAATTTTCTAAATCCACAGTTCTTCAAAGCATCCTTTGTGATCTGGGCAGCATGTATTGGTATCATGCATAAAGCAAACATAATAGCTCACAGACCGCATCTCTTTTCTATATTTCTATTCACAGTTTATGTAGAAGGCTATAGTAGTAGTCTGCATTAATATTGGTGCTTGCCTCCTTAAGTTCACTAACAGAATTCTCCTGCATTTCCAGAAAAGTATGGCTATGATATTTCTCCTGGACTAGACATCCTGGCCTTTCTTGACCTCACCAGATTTCAGCTCCATGGACTTTTTTGAAGATAAATGATGATAGGGGACCATTGTTTCAACTCCTGTTAAATTGATTCTAGAACTTCCTTCCTGGTTGTTTGACACAAGGTTACAACTTTCATAGCACTCCATTTAAATGGTGGGCGAGGTCATTTAGAAGCTATCTCATGGGCAGTAGATGTGGCATTCATTTCTGCTAGGGCTGTCCTTCCTGACAGGTTTTATCCAGTTTTTTCTACTGCCCATAAATGGCATGTGCCCAGGAGATACTTAGGCTTGGAACACTTCCTTAAAATATTCCATTCCCAATTTATAATTTCATCTCATATATAACCAGTGTCCACCGCCTGTGATGCCTCAGATGGGTATTAAACACTATTAAAAAAATACTCCACTCATTATTTTTAAACTGCAAAGAGAAATCATAGCACCCATCTTGCACTAATCTTTTTCGCATGGAGGTCTTCATAGAGAATCTTAAAGGTTACTGCTTTTGAAAAGCCAGTTTAGAGCTATTTCTTTCAGTTTGTCTCTTATCACTCAACACCACCTCTTTGACAAGAGCAGTGGATTCTAGAGGCAGCATCTCTACTGGTCACAGTCTCTGCATGACTCACCTTCATTGTTTTCTCACCCTGATCAAAATTGTTAGCTAATTTCTTTTACCATTGCTTATGAAGGGAAAGCTTCACCATAGATTCCATGTAAGTGATTTTTAATTTCTGCAGAAATTAAAATATTTGTAAAATATTTTATTATTGTGCCGTACTTAATTTTCAATATTATAAAAATTCACACGTTTCTCGTTGCTCATATTGTTACAGCCCCTAAAGAAAACTTGTTTATTTCCTCATTTTTCCTACAGCTAACTAATCAAATGGCTGGACACTAGGGGTGTACTCCAATCCTTATCTCTACAACTCTTTTACATCATGGATTTTAATGACAGGAAATTTAGGATAAATGGAATACTATAATGAACTGATATTTTCATAGCTACAGCTGCAGCCTTTTAATGATATTACCTCATGATTTTAAAATAATAATGTGTTACCATTTGAGGACACTGGTCTCCGGGACCTGGAGAGCCAATCCATACATCCATCTTATCCTGCTACTCTCAGTGAGCTGTTTGTGTTTCTATGCCAAGCTGCAGAATGCTGTGGTGCGCAAGCATGGGGCTTATTTCCTTTTTACATGCAACCAGATAGCAACAGTTATTTACATGACTTCAACATAGATTTTCATTAGAGCACATTATTGTCCCATTACTAAACCCCCATATACTACAATATGACTCTCTCCAAGATGGGAGCCTTGTGTGATTTGCGGTTGAATGAGATAGTTAGGCCTCGCAGTTGGGCACTATTTTGCAATAGGATGGGGTCATTGTTAATTAGGCCTCAAAATTAGGTATTATGTTGCAATAGGATTTTAATTGTTAACCCCCTCTTCTCCTGCCGCCTAGCATTACTGCAATCCTGGGCTAGCTTCAATGAGTGCTGGAATTCTATGGCCTTCTCAGGTCCAAGGGAGAGGACTAGGAACTTGATGAACACAAGTAGTACTCCTTACAATAAGACCATTTATTTACAGTAAATTGAGTTAGATGTTCGAGGGCCACCTTTAAGATTTTGAGAAAACGTATGAGTTTGCTTGCAACTCGCCTAATAAATTCAAGTCTATATAAAATGTCCAATCAGTATCTTCCACTACACTACTCTCCTTCTCGCGGCACACTAGCTATCTGTTAATAGTTTTACGTCGCCTCTCACGAAAACGGTCTGCAGAAGTGCTCTGGTCGAATGCCTCTCTTCTCTCTATTGCACCCCCTTTTTCCCTGTGTGTCCTCGTCTAATGTCAGCTACAAATTTTACGACACCCACAAGGTTCCATGGCGTCAATAGATCATAATTGACCAGTCTGTTCTGTCTTTTAACACAAAAACTAGCCTTCCTGTCCTTTTACTCAATAAAGAACGACCGGACCCAGTCAGTTTTTCAAACTCTTAAGGCAGACCCTTCGCATACAAAGATTCTTAATAATACAAAGGAAAGGGGCATCTGCTTTTTCTCGTCCCCTTTACAATACACTCTATCTGCCTTATGTCTAAAAGTCTGGTAAACAAGTTACTCTCTTACTTTCGTAATACATAAAAGACTTAATTATGAATACACATAGACTGTACGAACTGATTAAACTAAGATTTACAATATATATATAATTAATTGTACTATACCGAGAATATAAACATGGGGTTTAAAACCCTTTTATATTGTCTGGCATCTATTCTAAAAGGTTTGTCGCCAGACTTTCTGTTCTGTTACCCAAAAAAATACACACTAACCGTAATACTAATTTTCATATTTGGAATTGATCATGTTAACATTTAATATTATTTTAATTAGGAATGGCGTCTCATTAATACTGTTTCAGATTGTTGAGTAATAACAAACTAAGATGAGGATTTCAATATTCAATTTAGAATCTAACACAGTGAAACATGTATTAATGAGTTGAAATATTTAAAACATCTTTTATAGTTTCACTTAGGGAGATTAACTATAGACATGTTTCGTGGAACACTTGTCCGCATCCTCAGTTGTTAAGCAACTGTTGGATCATTTGTAGAAATTGGGATAGATATCTGGTTTGACTCTAGTGGTTTCATGATGAAATTGAATAAAGAGGTATCTAATTAAGATCATTGTATGATTGAGTCAAACTAACACTCTTATTGCTCTATTTACTTGTTTACAATTTGTAGTACTAGTTTCATGAACCACAGCATAATGAATTATCCAGCAGTCGATAGTTAGCTGAGGATGTGAACAAAGGCTTGTGAAACTAAGTACTACATATTATAAACAAATATGTGGAGCAATAAGAGTGTGTAGTTTAACTCAATCATACAATGATCTTATTTATATGAATTTGCATCACTGGAAAAGTTTCATTTAACATTTTTAGTTAAAGAGCTGGTAGCTTTCAGGATGTGGAAATTCATGAAGTTTTGCTCATGTTTTTTATGTAAATCCTTTCCCATATATTTAATTCTTTCAGTTGTTAAACAGTTTTTAATAACTTAATGCCTTTTTCCTATTTCATGGTTTTCATTCCAAAAATGTGCTGCCACAGCGGAACTTTTTATGTGTGTGTTATGGGCATTTCTTCAATGTTTCTTCAACCCAATGCCTATATTTCTCTTTGTTTTTCCTATGTAGATTTTTTCACAATCCTTACAATTAATCTGGTAAATACCAGCTTTTTTCTCTTTGGTCCTGGATTCTGTTTTGTTTAATTTCAATAAATGTTTAACACTGTATTGGTTTTGAGGTGCTAAGATGACTTAAACATTTTTTGAAATTTCTTATTGTCTGACAGGGGTAAGTGAACTTTTTCAATGTTTTTCCCCCTACTAAATCACTCATAATTATGATTAGTCTAATTCTTTTTTGTTTCTGGAATTTTTAAATTTTTTTGTTAATCATCTGTTTGCTATTTAGTGACTTCAATTATATGTAGATATTCATTCTTATTCTTCTTTGTTCAGTGGTATATTTATTGTCTACATGTCATGCTGTTGAATGCTGCTTCTTTATGTGATCTTGGATTGAGCCCATGGGCTTTGGTATAATTGTATGTGTGACCTTTCTGTATATGCCAAGTTCAAGTTTATTATTACATTTTATTATCTTCAGATCTAAAAACGGTAACATATTATATGTTTCCATTTCAAAGTGAAAATTATAGGCTCTTGCAGGTTTGAAAGTTTTGTAGTATCTTCCATGTGTTTTTTGTTTATAATGGCAAAGACATTACCAACATATCTGTGCTAAACCTATAAATGTGGGGAAAAGCCTTAATGATGTGCATCTCAAAATAGTTTAAGAATAAGTCGACTAGGAATGGTGATAATGGACTAGTTGTACTTTCTGTTTAAAGATTTTGTCCCCAAATATAAAAAATGCTTGATTTAAGCACAACTTAGTGAATTTGATGTATTTTACTGTAAATACATAAATTTATACCAGAATGGCACCAATAAAAACAAGGGTGTAGACATGGATAGGTCATGGAAGATAACTATTCTAACTGTTGCATCTTGTCTCCACCATATTCTATATACTGTCTCATCCTCCAATACCACTCATTAAAACATTTATTTTCTTCAGTAGGGGTTTAGTTACAAACCTTACACAGGGTTTAAAATTTTAAGAACTATCGAAATTACACAAATTTGACATTTCTAATTGGAACTAAACACAGTGAAGCTTTTAAAATGTATATAATCAACTACTTGTCGTCTAAACACTCTTATGCTTCACACTATTTTTGAAAATGACGGGACCGGTTTCGGAGCGACATCCACTCCATTCTCGACCAACTCGACGACATCCATTGAGTCGTTAAGTCCATTGAGTCGTCGAGTTGGTCGAGAATGGAGTGGATGTCGCTCCGAAACCGGTCCCGTCATTTTCAAAAATAGTGTGAAGCATAAGAGTGTTTAGACGACAAGTAGTTGATTATATACTTACACAGGGTTTTTTTTATATCGGCTCCTAGGCATATCCTAATCAACATCGTGTGCACTTTCAACTCTGCTCCAGCCACCCTTTGTCATCTCTTCAAGCATTAATTTTTTAATCTGTTCCCTGCCTTATATCATGGCAGTAATTTAATCATGCCAGTCAGAATGTTTTCTTAATAATGCTTGTTTAGGCAAGGGAGGACAATACCAGCATCTTTTATAAGGTATGATGATAATATGCACATATTAACAAGGAGAATTGAATCAAAGGCATTCCAGCTGTAGCATGTTTAGTCGTTGAGACATAAAACACTGAGTACACAAGGCTTAGAGGTAGCAAGTTCATTAATTTACTTTCATAATGTATTATTACTTCTTCAGAGATGAAGAACTGCTACCTCTGAAAAAAGTTTTTTATGATGAAAAAGAAAGAAGTCACCTGGTATAAGATTTTATTATAATCCAGATGAATCTCAGCTTCACTTCATTGTTCTCCAGGAAATCAATGACATTGGCTATGTAAGCTGACACACTTCCATTGTGCAAGAGGAAGCCTCTCTTCTTTTCTTAAAACATTGTTTTTTAACTTTCTCAAAAACTTTTAGAAAGCATGCTGTTTTGTTTGAACACTACTAAGTAATGATTTTCTTTTTCCAGCACTAAAATGGTTATCACATGACCAGTATTTTTGAGAGGACTGTGGCAACCATATTCTTGCAATGACAGAAAGACATCATCATCCAGGAAAAAGCAGACAGCACACTGCATCTTTATTGCCAGGTCATACTGATATTTCCAAGTGTTGTCACTTGTAAAAATGTTGAAAACTCACCAAGAACTACTATTATCAAATTTTCCTAGAATTTCTTGAGGTGCATGTTTGCTTTTCCCAAAAGTCATGATGACCTGTCTTTCTAACATGTAATTGATGGTGCTAAATAAAGGAAAATGCTGACAAATCAATAGCAGATCCTTGCAATGCAGCCAAAATTGTCTTCCACCCTCCTTTTTCTTTGGCACTGCTGTTGCCAGGTGCCTGTTCCACTATTCATCTTTTTGTTAAGGTTGGCCTTTCTTAAATTCAGTTAACCAATGGAAAAATGTGTGGTATGGACAAGCATTTCCAAAAACCTGCTGTTAATAATAAATTGTTCAAACCAATTTGTAATCATAGAAGATTATAGTGTGAAAATGTCCATCTTCAGCTCTATTGTGGCAAATGAAATACTCTTACAAGGGGAAATTTGCATTCACCCTACTAGATAAAGAAATATCAGATGGCAGTTACCTGCAGTCAGTCTTTATACAAATGAAGGCACATTTTTGCACATTTAATTTCGCTTTTTATGCCTCAGAAGTTTTGTAATGATCCTCGTATGACATATAAGATGAATTTTTATCACATTTCCATTGAAAACTGAATATTTGACCATTTGTTGGCAATCTCATTTAGTGGCAGATAACTGAAATAGCGTGATTTGTCAGTATTGGCAGTTACATACCCAGGAATTAAATGCTTAATAATGCAGGATAGCAATTAGAAAACAGAAAAAGAATGTAAAAGTGTGCATTAGCGATAAATCTATCTCAGCTGGTCTGACTCATACTTAACTATTAAGGCAGCCTCAGGTGTCTTTGTAGCTAAGTTATAGCATGTAATAATAATAATGCACATTAGTATTATATTTATAAAATATTTTCTTATAAAAGTAGAAATAAAATATTTTTTTCTTTATTTTTCAGAGAAAAGGATAAGATTACAAGGAAGACATTGAAAACAAGAATGGACTAAGCATTGCACATATTTATGTATTTTTAATTTCTTCATTTTATGAATTTATTGCTGTGTTCCAATAAATGAAATGCTTTTCTACAGTCATTTGCGTTATTTATTAATTACCTTTTCCTTAAGCTAAAATACATAAGAGCAAAGAGAGGTAATGTGTTCATCAATGCTTGTATTTTTTTTTTCTGATTCAGATTTTTAAAACTTATTAAATAACTTAAATGTAAATTGGAACTTGCACAGTGAAGCCAATCATATTAATTGATATCATTGTATGATTCAGTTGAACTACACACTCTTAAAGCTTCACTTACTTCACTTACTTTTCATAAATGTATGGAACCGGTTTCGAGAACAGTTCAACTCAGTTGAACTTTAGCATGGCTGAAGATGGGAACAAAATGTTCTAGAAACCGGTTCCATACATTTATGAAAAGTAAGTGAAGCTTTAAGAGTGTGTAGTTCAACTGAATCATACAATGATATCAATTAACTTATTAAATAAGTTTATATGTTAAACATTCATAATTTATGCCAGCTTTTATTCAGAACTCAGAATGGCAAATGTGGTGACGAAGAACAAACAATCTTTACGCTGTATGTTAGGATAAATAGCAAAGTTGTATATTTCAACTTTTGACTAAAAAGGGCAGACAGGAATATACATGCTATTATGATACATGTTATAATTGAAGTTTTACTTGCTCTCAGCCCTGATTTTTGCATATAACTTTCAAACAAATGAATGTAACTCAGGGAAAATTAACATGGACATAACTTAATGTACAAGAAGCATGGGCAAGTGGCAATGCTAATCTCTAGCCAGCATGTTGCAAATGTTCAGTGTTCTTGGTAGTAATGTATGTGACTGAGCTGCTGTTTACAGTGCATTCATGCCTTTATTTTACAAGCAATACAATATGCAGCATATAGTAAGGACACCCATGCTGGAAAACTTAATCAATAAAGGAGAGGCCAAGTCAATTTATTGTTCAGTAATCACTGAAAATCCTCTATCTGCTAAAAATACTGAAAATCATAGGAATATTGTTGTATGTCCATGAAGGATGACTCGCAAAATGGCAAGAAACAACAGTGCAAGAGATGGAAAACATACTGCAGGTCTCTGGACTGAGGTCCTTGGATAAATTGTCACAGCAGACATGGGTTTTTAAAAAGTATATGTCAATAAGCAGTAGAAAAGAAACCTGCATGCTTTTCATGTTACTGCATTGCAAGAATTAAAGCCTCTTGACAAAGCAAGAGACATCTGGTTACTGCCATTGGTGCCAGTAATCTTGTCAGTGAAAATCTAGGAATACTGGAATTCACATGGCTCTCTGATGAACTGCAGTTCCAACTATAGTTCAAGGTTACACTTGAGGGCATTAAGCTGGTAATATTGTTGCATTACTCAAAGTTGTAATGTTGCTGGATAGTTCATGGCTTTTCTTTCCCACTTAGTTCACAGCCATTAACATAAGCATAATATGTATCATTTTAATTCTTAGATGGAGTGGTAAAATAATGTTCTGATTAATTTCATTATTAGTATAACTTGTTAGTTTTTATGTTCAAATTATTATTGTTACTATTATTTATTTGCAGTAGTTAGTACATAATGCACTTCCTGATAGAACCTTTGTCCCTAAATTCATTCCAATGCTCATCATTAATGTAATATTAACAGAGACATCATTCACTTGTCATATTTCCTATAATCTCATGTACTTTCTGTATCTTTTTTATTTGATATATTTATTGAAATGCTAATACAATAAATGAATACAAGAGGTCTTCACGTATTTGACCCTGGACATTCTAAGTGTGATCCCCCCATATTACAATTTGTGTGTTGCAATAAGTTTCTTTACTAAGTTTTAAATTGAACATAATTATTCATACTCCAATTCATAAAACAATGCACAATAAAATAAAATAATGACAATGTAATTAGTGTACCCTCAGTCTAACTTCTTTGATCCTTACTATCTTTGGTTCTTCAGTAGTCTCCTACTGCAATTCCAGAAGACAAGAGGTTCAGCCAACCAACACTTAAGATAGTTCTTTCACATGAGAGGGTTTTTCTTTCCATTTTATTCCTTACCCTTTTTATTGAACATACGTGCTCCTTAACACTCAGTACAACTTACTGGAAAAGCCTGTCCACCTCAGAGTAAGTAAATTGCTTATTATTTGTCACACATAAAAACTTCAATGTTCACATAAATGGCCAACCTTCCTCACTATCCCCATAACCTAACAAGTTAATGACACTCCTGTTTGAAAGGAATTGTTTCTTTGCAATGGAGCTGTTTTCCTAAAATGTTCCATTGCTCAGTTCCCTAATAGTAAATTCTGTCTAATTTCCTGAAAGGAATTATTCATGGTGCATTAGAATTAACATCATCATTCTGAAGAATATGTAGATTAAATAAGGATGCAGGATATAATATAAAATGCCTGACCTCTAGAGGAAATATGGAACAACATTGCATTCTTTTCAGTTCTTGCTTGCTTCTATACTGTAAAACTTACTGGCTTATATGTAAGCATGAAATTTTTCACAATTTGTGAACCATTGACACAAATTAACTCTGTATTGGCTATTATTAGCAGGATGGTAGCATCTGCCACATCTTCAATGTCAGTGGCATGCTACAGGAGGAAAATGTACCTCAAGAAGCCATGGACTCTCGTGGATCTACAAGAAAACACTCAACTGGAAATACAGTGATTGCTAATGTGTTTGTGAATATTTTTTCTCATATGGAGAGGGGTGTGTGTAGGTATGCCTTGATGCTAATGGCAACCACTTTTACACTTGCTATAATATCACGTTTCTCTTAAATTTCTGATAAAGAATACAACTTACTGGCTTATATGTAAGCATGAAATTTTTCACAATTTGTGAACCATTGACACAAATTAACTCTGTGTTGGCTATTATTAGCAGGATGGTAGCATCTGCCACATCTTCAATGTCAGTGGCATGCTACAGGAGGAAAATGTACCTCAAGAAGCCATGGACTCTCGTGGATCTACAAGAAAACACTCAACTGGAAATACAATGATTGCTAATGTGTTTGTGAATATTTTTTCTCCTATGGAGAGGGGTGTGTGTAGGTATGCCTTGATGCTAATGGCAACCACTTTTACACTTGCTATAATATCACGTTTCTCTTATATTTCTGATAAAGAATACTCAACCATGTCCATAGTTTCAGAAGTGTAAGAAGAAATCAGGGCCAAGAGAGAATGAAATCCCGTGTATATATTGTGTACATTGCTCAAAATACAAGCATAAATCATGTTTCTCTGCTCAAGATCAGTTTGCAATTTTTGTGTAAGTTATTTTGTATTTGTTAATACATTATTTATTTATTTGTGCTACACATACATGAAATATTATCCAACCCAGGCGCTTCCACAAGCCATGCCACTTTTATAAAAAGATATTCTGTGGGCAACAAAAACAGCTATACAAAAGAGCATGACCAAATAGTAAACAAAAACGAAAATATGTAAACGTGTTACCATTCTTTGCCTGTTGATCAAGACTTTAAAATTTCTAATAAAAGTGGCCAAAATAAATCATTTTTAATAAAAATTGCTAACAAAATTCCATTCAAAAGTTATTTTTTAAACAAAATTAATAAGTGGGAAAATTATTTTTCTGGCACATTTGGTTAACGTACAAAATGAAATGTCAATATTTGTTATTGATATTATTTCAGTAATTATTTCAATCAAATACACTAAGAAGTATACTAGTCTTTAGAAGAAAAAATATCCTCATAAGTATTTTTGTTGAACATTCTTAATTTTCGCGTGTATTTTATTTTTATTTTTTGAATCAAGAAATAAGTGACTTTGCCAACAGGGATCAGAATACTAAATCCTCTTAACGATTTAACATTTTACTGTATAAGAAAAAAATCTTTCATAAATCCCAGTGAGACAGCTTGACTGAAGCATCTACATCCTTTTCTGCAATTGACTTCAGGAAAATACACTAATCAAATCATAAAGTGGATTTTGTGTATCAAAGAAGGAAGGCTGGTAGGGGAATTAGACTAATTAGATTAGTTTTTGCTGCCTTACATAGACCAATACTACTGCTGAATTTCCTTAGTTTAACTCATAGTGCTCCAATGCTTCACTATTTTAAAATAAAGTATCTCATAACAACAGAATTTGGTACTCATCTTCATCAGAACTGAAACTGCTACCCATTTTCTGTGAAACATAATCCAAAAATTATAATTAACACTTATCAGTTCCTCTGTACTATGAGTCTAATTTTGTCCCAATGCAATTTTTCCAATGCACAAGGATTAGTTGCATACACAATTTTTTAGTGTTTCCAGAGATGGGTATATGGTGAACAAGCAGCCATAAACCAGTTCTATTAATTCTGCAATCATTTCCATTATAAAGTAGTAATGAACTGTGACATATTGCTGAAAATACACTTCGTTCATCAGTTCTGATAATCACAATGTACCTTGAACTGATGGTGCACCAGATGTCTATGATTTAGTCATGTAGTGGGACCTCATTCTTAAATTGTGGCTTCTCTGGTACCCAAAACAATCCAAATAAAACTAAGCTTCTATGAAAAAGGAAGTAAATCTGGGATCAGTTTCCCAATTATTAACATTTTTTTAACTTCTAATTACAAAAGTAAAGTCTGCAGGGTTTAATTTGTAAACTATTATAATAATAATAATAATGTATAACTTTAATGTTAGCAATTTTGTCACATGTCTTGCAATTCTGGAAATTTCTGCTGTACTCTACATCTAAGGGATTTTCAAGGACTATTTCATCTAGTTTTTTGTCAATAAACACATAATTGTTTTGTTTCTTTTTCCATTCATTCACAGAAACTGTTTTGCTAAACTTATCTACTGTATCAAATGTGTAATTTTGTTCGAACAAGCTTTCAGGAAATTTGCATCTATATTTTTGCCTTGTTCTGTCAGATGGTTTTTGATATTCTATATACATCTGTAAGATGTATAAATGATGACATAGTGAGTTGGTCCTGGTGGTGTAGTGGTTACCATACTTGCCTCCTACACCCAAAACGTCGGTTCGAGCCTGGCCAGGATCGATGGATATTTTCGGGCATAAAAATCTTAACTATGGCTTCCTTCGGAAGGGAAGTAAAGCCATGGGTCCCGTGTCATACATTTACGGCATGAAAAAGAACCTCAAGCCTGAAAGAGAGGCCTCTGAGCAAAATTTGTCGGCCGTTTCACGCCCTGAGTTGAATGGGACGCTGATGACCTGAGATGTTAAAGAGCATCCATAAATAAATCAATCAAAAAAAAATGGCATAATGAATATTAATTATAATGCAATAAAACATACTGCTATATTGCTTTGCATTAATCTAAGACTGATTTTCCAGTTGCAGAGAACTTGCTACTATGCAGTAACTTGGCTAAGGGGAATGACCACAGTAGCATGGGGGTCATATCACTGAGCAGCCAATCTGCAAACTGACACTTTTAAAAGTCTAACTGGATTAAATGTGTAAAAACAATGCAGAAAGAAAAATGTCTAACATAACAATTACATGAGAAAAAGAGTAGGAAGGAGATTAATACATCATAATACCCTGCCATTCATTGCTCCAACTTCACCTCACCATCTAGCATAATATAGTTCGCCAATTTCTTGGTGCATGCATTCCAATGGATTACATTGCTGCTATTTATAATGACTAATAGAAGAAATTCAATAAGTTGGGCATTAGCCACTACCACCAGATCATAATACATAATTAAAAATGAAATAAAAGGTGATGTAGTGAGGTAAATATTACCATTTGCTGATTACATATTAAAAAAAAATTTCTGACCTGACTGAAAAATTATTTAAGCTCTTCTTGCAATAAATACAACTTTTCTTTTCTTTCTTTCTTTCTTTTTCTTTCTTTCTTTTTTTATTTCCTTCTTTCTTTCTTTCTTTTTTTTTTTTACCTCTTAGTAAGGGATTTGCTATCATATTTCACTTTTCAGTATTTATCTATCACAGCTCTAGCATACTTATCGATCATTTTGTTTGTGATTGCACAGTATTTTTTCTGCAATATTATTTTCAGATTTCCTTAAGTAAGTGGTTTAAGCCATGCTAATAATAGTCTACAGTAGCTTTAAGTTCCTCTCTTGCCAAATAATCTGCAATTTCATTACCCATACTTCATATGTAATGGAACTCATTTATCTATATTTTTAATTAGTTTTGTTAAACTGCTAATCTTAGCTTTTATTTTTATTATGATTAAATATTTTATGTATTTTATTAAAGATATAGCTTAAATGGTTGCTTTAGAATCTACCAACAGAACAGTATTTTTATAATATGGTAATCTGTAAAAGGTGTGTTAATGAAAATAATTAATTGCTCTATCTCAGCACTAAAGTTTGTTTTATACTCTCCAATTGAGTTGTAGTGGCTATAAAATTTGTAATAAACTCCAACTCCAGCACCAGTTCCACTATTGTTTATTAGGAATCATTTATACATGCATCGAGTACTGTTTAGATACATTTGATTCATTGACTGTAGATAGACTGGGAGTACATCTAATTTTGTTTTTATTCCATTTATCAGTGCTAAGTTCATGTTTATACCATAATATTCAAAGAATTCTGTCTGATTTGTAGATTTGTGAGTAGGTTTTATGGCTTATATTGTATCTTAGTTTTTCCCTTTTTGTCGTACTGTTTTGCATTTCTCTTTGGATCATTTTGGACATATACAGATTTAATGATAATATTTGGTTTTCTACTGCTGCTCTTGCTAGACTTAAAGCATTATTTGGAACTTTATTCATTTGAGCATTTTTTTCGAAATGGAATACAGAGCAAATTCTGAAAAAAATTATATAGGATTGATCTTATTCTTATGCCATTCAATGAATTTGTATTTTGCAAAATTTGGTATTTGTTGGCATTAAGGCAACCTTAACAAATAAACATAAGCCAAAAAGAAAGAGAAATGCTTCTAACTGATCAATATGCACACGTAACTGTATCAAGCTCCTGTGGACAATCTTCCCCAAAAAATGTGCTGTGTTTTGTTTCTGTGCCTTTACTGATTCCTATGCTAGCATAAACAAAACATGGGTTGAATGCAATTTTTGTGAAAAATGGCTAATGGAAAATGTATTGTTTATTTGCCTAGCAAAAGTTTTTACATTTATGATTTTTGTACAGAAATTGTTAAGAGATATATATGATCTTATATATTATTGAAATTATCATCAAATTTCTTTCTTTTTCCCTTGAAAATTATTCATTGTTCTCCCAAAAAGAGAGCAAGATGTAAATAGAATATGTATTTTTAAATACATATTTTTAATCATTTATACACCTATGTAATGTCTCACATAATGGAGTTTAAGCACTAATTCTTAGGATAATAAAAAGGACATTATTGTGTTGATTAACAGGTTGTGCTAAACCTCTTCATCCCACTCTCCTTTCCTCTAGTAAGTTTGCAACCTCATTATGGTTTGAATATTTTTGTTCACAGTACACACACAGGGCAAGCAATTCTGATTCTAATTCCATGAAATTGTATATGCTGCTTGTATAAGTCCTCTTTTCCCCTTCAATTGCTCTGATGTAAACCACAGACCCTGAAACATCTATTGTACTTCTGGTGTTACTAGAAAGTGCAACAGGTTGGACCAGACATACTATGAACTTCTCCCTTCAGAGAGTTGTCTTGGTGGGTTGATCTGTATATAGTAGTGTGTTTCTGATACTGGTGGGAGATTGATTACACTTCAGGAAATGGTAAGCTACCTCAAATGCTTGAGTACCCACTTTCAAAGCTGAAGAAGCTGTGCTAGGTTAACCACAATACCAGTAATGCCATGATAATCTTGTTGGATGATTGGCATGTGTAAGTAACATTTTTACTTCCACCTTCTTTTTGTAAACTATCTGAAGGGAGAGAAAAGGTGCACCATCTTGTCCTTCAGTGGCAATCATCCTTGAAAATTCTAAATTACCTCCAAGCTATTAGTTATAATAATATGCAGGGAGTTATGGGAGTAAAGTGTTCTGCTACTGCTATGTACCCCAAAAATCCATGGAGAAAAAGGTGAAGGGCTCTCCGTATGCTCCTATTTGTCATGATCATGCAGATAGTATTCTGCTTATAGGGTTTAAATGAGTGGTAAGTGCCTACTGATATAGATGCATTTATAGTTGCCATTAGTGAGTTAACTGTTGGAGTCTATATATTAGTGGATTTAGCATCTCTAAAGGTATTTGTGCAGTTCTGCTTTGTCCATAAAACTGTATATATGTGTGTGTATGCGATAATTTTATTTAGACCCACATGTCAAACTTTATCAAAGGCCTGTTGTATATCTAGAAAGACAATTAGTGAGCTTACATGGGTGTTAATGTCAGAGTGGAGCTTATGCCATTATTGTGTATTGTACAACCTGCCCTTAAATTCCAAATTTCACAACCCAGATTTCTTTCGATAATTGAATTATAAAATATAAAAACAGAATTCTCTTTAATGCAGTAAATGTTAAGAAGAGATTTGAATGCAAGAATGGGAGAGTAGGTTAAGGATTACACATTTTCAGAGTTAGTTTGTTGTGGAAACTAAGGGGTAGGGGAGCCAGAATTTAGAGGTTTTTATGAATTGTGTGAAGGAGCTGGATAGGCCATTTTCACAGGAAGAGGTTAATAGTCAAGTTCATAAATTTAAGAGAAGTAAGGCAGTAGGAAACCTACAGAGTTTTTTAAAACTTGGTGTGAAAATCCAGATAGACTAACATGTTCAATAAGACTTTTGAATGTAAATAAGGGAAGAAGAAGGTGCCAGCAATTTGGCATATGGCATTTACACACTTCGTATAGAAAGGTAAAGGGAATGAAAATAACCCAAACAATTATAGAGGAATTGCATTGTTATCCAATTTTGGAAAAAAATTTACAGGAATATTGGCGGAGAGAATTCAAAATGGTCAGAAGAATACCAAAGGATATCACTCTACCAAACTGAGTTCAGGAAAGGAAGGAGAATTATGGATAATATATTTATAATTAAAATGATGATAGATAAATATTTAGCAAAGAAAAGAGGTAGATTGTATGCTATATTTATTGATTTAGAAAAAACATGGTAGGGTGGAAAGAGAAGTTGTATGGTACAAATTAAGTGAGAAGAGTCTAAGTGGGAATATGATCAGCATATTACAGGAATTATATTATTAAAACAGACTTTGTATCATGTAGGCTTTGGGAAGTTACTAATACTGTGGGACAGGACAGAGGGCTTTAGGCAAGGTTGTAAATTAAGCCTATTATTATTTAATTTGTTTATTGAGGATATTTTGGATAGCTTGAAGCATGTATTCCCATGCCTACAATTAATAATGCTTTATGCAGATGATTTGGTGGTATGTTCAATATCAGTAAATGGCTTAAATTTAGCTATAGGTGAGATTGATAGATATTATAAAGAGTGGAAACTGAAGATGACTATAAAACTAAAATCATGGTTTTTAAGAAGGGAAATAAACTGCATAAGGATGAGAAATGGTTCATGGTAGATAAAGAAATTCAGGTAGTTACTGAATTCTCATATCTGGGCATAAAGTTGAGTAGTAATGGAGGTTGGGAAAAACAGGAACTGCACTGGCAAAGGGGAAAATGGCCATGACAGCAATAAGAAAATGTTTATATGGGATGTATAAATATCAAATGGTTTGAAAGGCTTTATTTTGCCTTGGTTGAATCAAGATGCATTTATGAAGGCGAAATTTGGAGTATAGAGGAATGATGGTGTAATATGGATTAAATATTAAGAATTTTCTGTAAATTAATTTCGGGAGTTCCAAATAATACTGCAAATGCAGGAGCATTGATATAGCTAGGAAAGGTAAGTGTCAGAGGGTTAATGATGGAGAAAATACTGAAATATTTATTTAGGGTTCAAAATCTATTGAACACATGACATTGTGAAAATATCCTGAAATATCAAGAACAAAATTTGGGTATAATGACTGATTGAACAAAATTGGAGAACAGTTAAATAAAGAAAACATAGTGAACTTCCAGCTTGCTCCTATGAATGAACTTAGCAAGTTCCTACTTCAGCCAACAGATGCAGCCACAGGAACACCCATGTGTCTAGCCATTGTTTCGAGTAAGCAACTGAAGATGGGGGAGATTCTTCTAAAATGCATCTTATTTTTTTGTAAGTAAGTGGAGGGGTAATAAATGAATTCCTAAGTTTAGGATAGAGAACAGTTATTTAGAAATGGGTTAGGAGATTTTTAGATTAAAATTGGATATTTTAGAACAGATTGTTGGAGGGAAGTGAGATCAAGAATGGAAGATATGGCTAGACATGTATTATTTGCTGCCTGTGGTGCCCCAGTAATTTAAAATGGGCATTAAACACCATTAAAAAAATAAAAAGTATTATCTGCCCACATTAGGGAGAAAAGCTCACTAGCACATCTAGAATTCAGGTAAAGATGTTAGTACAAATGTATTATTGTTTCAACAATTGTAATTGTGAGGGATCACACCTTAAGATAGATGGAGGCCCCATTGTAATTTGTTTTATTAATTTTTCTTAGCACTTTATAAATTTCAAATTTCATTATAGTAGATGTTTTAGAAATAAAAGAATTAGTAATTAAAATGCAAATTGGAATTTTAGCTGATGATGAGAACCAAGTATTCTCAAAACTGGTTCTATATATTATGACAAGTAAGTGAAGCATTAAAAGTGTGTAGTTGAACTGAATCATACAATAATATCAATTTAAAAGAATTAAGTTTGTAGAGACTGTAGCTAGCTGATAAAATAATGGTATTAGTACAATTAATTGAAATATTTTAACTTATCCCCTGAGTTGGGTTGGAACCTAATCCCCTGGAATTCCAGTAGGCTACTGCTGATGAACCGGGAATCAGGGTCTGATGCAATCAAGGTGGAAATTTTGTATTATATTTAATTATTTAGAATTTAAATAAAGGGTTATTATAAAATTATTATTGTATTAAAATTTCGGTAATTGAGATGAGGCACACCTAAAATGGCCTGGGCCAGATAGTTGGTAGAAAGATAGCTTCAGTAGATATTCTGTTTATAATTCTGGGGTTATAGTTTTGGTCATTCTCAGAAGCTGGAGCACGGTTGAATGATGGGTTCTGAAGCCAGATTGCACATTATTTATACAGTTGTTTTTAATAGTATGTATATTTATGCATTTTAGAATTATTTTACTCAAGGTATTTAATAGGTTAATTGGAATTCTTAGGCATGAAGTGGTGTTTTTGTGGAATTGGGAGAAAGTAAAAATTTTCACTTTCTGCCATATTTTATGGAAGGTTGTCAGACCAAAGAGCTTTTCATATGGTAAGGTCTGTTATAAATAGGCATCAAGATTCTGAACACTTAAAATCAAATTGTAAAATTGTAACCAAGTAAGATTCAACATGGACTATTGATTACATAACAGAATTCTCTAACCATACTTTAATACCAATCTTTAATTTAATTAAAGACTTTGATATCGCCAAATTCTTTGAGTTTCAAGACCTTAGCTCCTAATACTCAAGTTTAATCAATTTCATTAAAAATAATAAGGTTCCTAATCCTAGTTTAAAACTTTAATTTAACGATACTTTAATTTACCTCACACTAACTACAAATTTACCATCAACATTAAATAAAATTTTATTATACAATATGAAAATAACTTAATTTCCATTATTCTATTATATCAATATTAATTATATAAAACTAATTATATTCATTTAAATGTATTGTATAACAGCTGTTGCTGGCACATTATTACCCAATCTCATTAACATTTACCAAATCTAAATCTACTTAATATCAATAATACTATTCATTGCAAATTAAATAACTATAAAGACATTTTAAATAACAAAAATTTACATATAAATCAAAGTTAAAACAAATAGATTAAGCAAGAATAGATTAGACTTTAAAGAATAAAAATATAACAACCATCAACTAAACCTATTTATTAAAAACAACTAAAAAGAAGCAAAAATAAATAAAATACTTAAAACACAAAATCAAAAATCTGTTTAATTGTAAATAATTGGTTAAAATGAGTAAACACAGGGTTAAATCTGCACCCCGAAAATTTTTGCCCAATTTTTCAATTCTAAAAAGAACCAAAAAAGCCTTTGGACAAGAATTTTAGCAATATTACTTATCTTTATACTAGATTCTATTTTTTTAAACTTACAGTAGAATCTAGTATAAAGATAAGTAATATTCTGTTATACCTTATAATATAAAAAGAACTTAATTGTATAAATTTATTTATTTAAATTATGAACCTATAAATATTATAATACAATAGATTTTATTAAGTTAAATAATAATAAGGCTATACCATTATTAGGTATTTATTATTAATAATCTTTCTAATTCTTTCGTATTATGTTTCAAACATTCTATATGTATAACTTTACTAATAATACACTTAATGTAAATATTTTGTATTCTTTAAATCTTAATGTAAATAAATAAATATAATTATTTAGAGTATGTAAGAATTGTAAGTAGAACTTTCTTTGGTGTCTTTTCATTTGAAGCAGCTGGATTCATAACTGGAGTCCATGAAACTTTTTCAAAGATTTTATGACAGTGCACTTGGCCTTGTTCGAGTTAAAAGGACAGGCCTTCTCTTGCAAGGAAAACAATTTAGTGAAGGACATTAAATCGTCCAAAGGAGAGGATGCTGACCTCCACTGGCAGAGGGTCCATTAAACATTTAAACGGATCCATAATTACACATGCTCAAATATAGTGAATGAAGTGTGAGGTAGATAAAATTGAAAATGAAGCCCAATGAAAAGACTTTATTCGAACTTTTAAGGGAAGGTGTGAATATATGCATCATTTTCCAGCGCCTCCTAGCTAACAAATTTCATTTTGAATTTAATATATAAGGAGGTGGTCACTCTGCTGGGGCTGTCAGTTGCCACTTTTCAGAAAGTACTCAGTATTCAATTTTTCAGAAATCAAGCAGTACTCAATTTTGCATTTGGAGAAATCAGCCATCAGTTAGGTTGCATCTTTCTAGTTCAGAAGGCCATGTAGGCAGTTAGTGCTCTGCTCTTCCAGGCATCATCAGTTAAGAAGTTTAAGAAATTCATGACATGAAAACAGTCAGTACACTCATCTTAAGTTACACAGTTTATTTCACTGCGATCCAGTTCAGCAAGCCACAGTTCATCTAAATGTGTTATATATGGCAATTAAATTTATACTCAGAATATCCCAGCCCACCAAATGAGAGAACACCAAAGAACAAAGTATATTTGGGCATAATAAACAATGTAAAGATATTATGTTGCATCTAGTGTTCATTTGAGCCTTCAAATTTTCTTCGGTCCTGTTGAGCCCCATTCAATAAAAATCGAAATTACCCTGAGAATCTGTCATCACTAGAGCATAGACGACAACACTGACACAGCCCGTAACCAACCAAGAAACAACTCCATAAAGTTAGCTCATTCAACATGGGGCAATATCAAACCACTCCATAAATTTGATGTCCAATACACCACCCACACCAGTTAGCTGCATATATAAACCGCTCTAAGTGCTGGAATGTTAGGACAAGAGTGAAATGCATAGAATTTTATGTTGAATTTGGTGTTGAAAGAGTTATGATTTCAGATTGAATGAAAAACCTATTGCAATCAAACAGTTCTGTGCAGCAGCATCAGCAGATAAAATTGAAACCAGTGTTACATCTAAAGTATTAGAATATGATAAAACTTGAAGCACTTTATTTATTGTTTTCACAGAAAAGGCAAAATTGTACTTGATTAAGTTGGCATTTATTTAGGAAAAGGCAATTCACTTAAATGATATGCTCAATGGAGATGTCTCACTTACTGCCAATACTGGATGGTTCTGTTGATGGGAGGAAGACGTGGAATACATCATTTGATAATAATATGAGAATAGTTATCAGCTAATCATGTCACAGCAATAGATTACATTAGTAAATTTATGGGTTTGGTAGCATCAGGAAATTATTCAACATAAGATATGTACATTGCTGAAAAAACCAGTTTAAATTCAAGGCACTTTTCAATGTATACCTTGTATGTATGAAGAAAAATCATACACCTAGATTTAATATTATTAGCCTGTAGTAATACTGCAGAAATGAATAAATTATCTCTAATGATTATTGGCCAATCTGCAAAAATATGGCATTCAAAAACCATAACATGAGTTCACTTCCAGTTTACTACAGAAACCAAAGAAGAGCATGAATGGATGTAAAACTTTTTCAAGAATGGTTTCAAAAGCAGTTTGTTCCCTTAGTTTTAGTGAAGAAAGTGGTTTGCCATCTGGCAATGCTCTTGGTTGAAAATGCTTCAAAAAATCTAGCAGATAGGCAATAACATGTGAAATAAGTACCTAATGTTACATCAAAATTGCAGTCAGTGGACCAGGGTATTTTGCAAAATATTAAAATTTCTTAGGTACCTTATTGAAAATGATAACAGTAGAGTTTCTCTACTTCAAAAATTAAGTTAGTAGATATTAAGGATGTGGTTTACTGGGCTGCAGAGGCAGGGGAATGAAGTCAGCAAGCTGCTCTTGAGATAATTTTGGAAGCAAAAATGGCAGAGCTTGAAAGTTCAGAGTATGCAGATGAATCTTACAACAACCTGCTTAGGCCTTTTCAACAACTTTCTGGCTGCAAGGAAGCAAATTAAAATGACATAATCAAGCTGGTTGCAGCTGCTGGAAGAAGCCATCAAGTGTTTACAGATGAAGAAATTGTGCCTGTAGTGCAATATGGATGATGAGGAAAAGATGCCCAATGACCAGCTTGTCACATTCAGACACCATGGCCACCTTTAAAGTTCCTTATGCTACATAGAGCAGAGCACTGCTGTTGTGCCAACTAATTTGATGTTCCTGAGACACTGACTTAATATTGCATCATCTAAAAGGCTCCAATCACTGCTAAAAAATAAAATAACTGTCTTTGTAAAGAAAAGCAGTAAGTAACTGATAATTTGTGATGTATTGCAATACTTATATTGATTTATTATATGAAGAATGGTCCAATGCCTGGTTTATTCGAGTTCTTCCATTTGCTGTTAGATGGCAGTAGCATAGTCCATTTTCAATGTGTGCACTGAGAAATGACAGACTACATAATGCTAGATGAGGGTGAAGATGGAGAAATGGCAGAATGAATGGCAGAGGAAACTGGTGATCCCAGATTAATTAATTTTTTTTTAGGTTTATTTATGGGTGCTCTTTAACATATCAGGTCATCAGCATCCCATTCAACCCAGGGCGTGAAATGGCTGACAAATTTTGCTCAGAGGCCTCTTTTTTCAGGCTTGAGGTTCTTTATCATGCTGTAAATGTACAACGCAGGACCCACGACTTTACTTCCCTTCAGAAGGAAGTCATACTTAGAATTTTTACTCCCGAAAAAATCCATTGGTCCTGGCCGGGATTGAACCCACAATCTTGGGTTTAGGAGGCAAGTATGTTAACCACTACACCACCAGGACTGATGACATCCCAGAGGAAACCTATCCAAATGTTGCTTCTTGCCCATAAATCCCACTTATGGCCATCAGGTTTGAACCTGGTTCACCAAGGTGGAAGGAAAGCAGTCTAACCAAACAGCCATTGTGCCGCCTATATTATATGTAGAATAAAATACTTTAATAACAACCTTGCCAATCCAAAAATCTGAATAATCCAATCAGAAATTTGAAAATATTGCAAAAAAAAATGACATTCAGAATTAATTTAAGAATAAATGTAGCTTAAAGTATATTATAAATGTTATATTTTTCTGCAATATTTTCAAATTTCAATTTGATTAACCAAATGTTGAATTCCAAGGTTGTAAATGACAGGACTCCTCTGTATTCTGAACCTGCTTTTTAATTTAGTAAAAGCATATTCCAACATCTTTTATGACCATTTGTTTATTAAAAATAATTAAAAATTCACATTTGTTTTCTATTTCACAGACTTCAGCTGCTGTTTTGTCCAAAAGGGGACTTGAAATGCTGAGTGAAAGAGATTTCTTGGATCAGTCTTTCCTTACTTGTTTGAATGATCCATATGATGAGAAAACAAACAAAAAGGTAATAATTATTATTATTTTTTGTCCAGGAACTTATTGTTCCACAGTGTATCAGTGATAATTTTTAAATCAGGACATGTAGTCCTTGAACATATTGCACCTATAGTACATGGTATGAGTCTGGATTACATTATCTTATAATCTTTGCTTGAAATTTCTGGCTAGTACCAGATTGCTCTACGACTTTCTGTTTTTCAGCAGTGGATAGTATTTTGATCTGATTCTATGTTTTAGTTAAGTTTTTATTGCATCTACTGAGTAGACTCTTTTCAATTAGTTTGTAGTCTTCCCCATTTAACATAATTTCTATTCTCTTTATGTACTCCTTTTGGTATAAAATGGCTATTTTATTGCCTTTATCTGCTTTTGTATATGTATATATATCTATCACTGGTTTCTCTTTTAACTGTTTTAATGTCATTCTGTAATTTTTTTTCATTTCCTTTGGTTTTTTGCGTTATCCAACATTTTTTTGCAATTAATTTTTACAAACGATTTTTCCTTTTGTTTAGCTGGTGGGTGGATATGTTGATGTCAGCTATGTAATTTTCTATTTTTTCTGAGAAATCTACACAAGTTTTGAGGCCATTGTTCAGGAATTTAATTTCATTGTGAGATAATTAGTGCTTGAAAGAATAATTACATTATCTATTGTTTGTGTTCGTGGGGCTGGTACCATTTTGATTTGGTATTTATGTTAATTACAGAGTTTTTTTGTTTTTTTTTCTGATTATTGTTTTTCATTTGGGTCATTAAATTTTGATGTAATTGGTGCTGTAGGTTTTGGGATTCCACTTATGAGAAAACCTGCACCTCTTCCTAACATTGGTATGATTTATAGCATTTCTTCATAAACTGCAACAAATCTGTAATAAGTGTTGATAGACTTAACATTTTCAGCATAAAACAAATGAATAATTCATTGAGCTTTTCAATTGGTATGCTTATCAATATACACCATCATTTTCAAAGATTGTATTTTTCAAGAAATGAGTATTTATGTGCCAACAATCTTTTGCAATGAAACAGCTGCACAGTTGCTCTGAATAAGCAAACTTTCTAATTAAAAATGTTAATTGGAACATTCACAGTGAAGCCAATCATATAATTGAAATCATTTTATGATATAGTCGAACTACACACTCTTATGCTTCACTTACTTGTCACTATTGTAGACCGGTTTCGAGAACAGTTGTTCTCATCATCTCAGAGTCGGAGATTTGAACTGATGATGAGAACAACTGTTCTCGAAACCGGTCTACAATAGTGACAAGTAAGTGAAGCATAAGAGTGTGTAGTTCGACTATATCATAAAATGATTTCAAACTTTCTAATGTTTTTTTTTTCCTTTCTTTAGAAATTATTCTTCTATTAGAAACATTAATGCAAATTTAATGTTTTTGATTACAGGGTTACGTCAACTTAGGTACTGCTATGTCAGCTTTATGTGAAGACATGGTTCAGGAAAGACTGAACGATCCTCATCTTTTCAAATTTTCAAGTACAGAGCAGCATTATTTTGCAATGTGGGGGCTTCCACAATTAAGGAAAGCTATGGCAGATTTTCTATCAAGTCACCTTACTCCAGATAAGCCTGTAAAACCAGAAAATGTAAGGGTTTTGCTCTAAAATTTTTATTTGCTAAAAACAGCTTCACTATAAAGTGGATTTTTATTGCGACACTCTGGTTATAAAAGTGCTAGATATGAAAGAACTACCACTAGAAAAGAACTAGAAGTATTTCCAAAATACCTACTTTTAGCTTAAAAAGGTCTATTAATTTCAGTAATAAATAATGTGTAAAATTCCATTGTAGTAAAATTTTATGTTTGCTAGGAATGATCCTATTAAAGATAAAAGTCTATAAACTATACTGGCTAACTATCTTTTCCATTATGTAGTTCCTTACTCCATTTTGTTTTACATAGTCTTTATATGTATTACTTCTTTTTAGGGAAAACATTTTAAAGCATTAATTTAATCACCATCTGGATGATGGTGATTTCTCATAAGTGAAATTACAAACTTTGTCTATAGGTGCTAGTACAGAGATAGAAGCTACTGTCAGACTTGCAATTCTGACAATATTTTACAAATAGTTTTTCCTTTCCCTTAATACTATGATTTCTAAAGATCAGCTATCAAATATATTCACCACATCAATGCCAGTTTTAAGTGGCAGAGAAGAGCCAGATTGTACCATAAATAGTCACCTTATTTTTTGGAATGCAATAAATTTTTCATTAAATTGCACTTGACTGTACTTCTGGTCAGTAGCTGCTCTCAAAACAGCTTAATCACCTAATAAGTGGGTGTCTTGTCAACTGCGAGCTTCAAATTGCTCCAGAAATTGAGACATTTTATAACAAAACAGTATTGCACAATTAAAAAATTTAAGGCATGCCAGGGGATATGCAATATTTAGCCTTTCATTTAGGTAATTATTGTTACAAATGTATTCAAAGACAAATAAAATAAATCTGCCTAGTTTTTAATTTTTGAATGTAACTGTTAATGATTTAAATGAGGTAGTTTGTTGGAGAAATCAAATAAATAAACCAATCTAACAAAAAAATTTAAAAAATTAAAAAAATAAAGCCATAAATATGTATCTAGTGGAAAATACATTTTATAATGTGGAGGAATGTAAAGCATAGAGTATAGTTGGACACAATAAATGAAATAGGAGTTGTTCCTTAGTATATTAAGCATAGGCTTGATGGGACTTTCATGCTTTTTTTAATATAAGACAATTAGTATGAAAATGTACGTATATAGATATTCACTGAACTATGGTTTTAGAAGTATGTATTATTTATATGTATAATTTCTATTATTGTATAATTTATATGCACATTCTAATAATAACTATGACATAGTTAGGCACAGTAAATGAAATAGGATAAGCATAGACTTGCTGGGTCTTTCATGGCTTTTTAATGTAAGCTAATTAGTCTGAAAATTTACTTGTGTAGACATTCATTAAATATATATACAATATAATTTATAAGTATGTCTTATTTATATATAATTTATATATATTTATATCATTTTTACACATATTTTTAATAATAATCATGACATATCCTATGTATTGTGTACAAAAGGATGAAATAAATGTATTGTAATGTGTGCAATATAATAATGCAATATTCTCTTTTTTGGGAAATATGTTAAATGACAATAAAGAAAATTTTCTAGGTCTATTTGTAAATCTTACTAAAGCCATCACTGTGGTGGAGTATGACATCTTGTTAAAAAAAAATTTAAGCTTATGGTATAAGAGGTATTGCAAATGAGTGACTTATTCTGTGTCTTAAATTTAGAATTCAATTTGTAGAACTAGATTTAATACAATCTGCTTCCTTGTTGACTAAGTTCAGTATACCACATGGCTCAATATTGGAGGCAGTTTTATTAATAACTTATATTAATGATCTCACAGCATTAACTTCATTGCAAATATGGTTCTGTTTGCTGCTGATGCCAATCTTATACTTAGGACCCCAAGGTTGCTTTGCAATCTGTATCAGTGATACAATGAAAAATTTAAATAATTGGTTAAAATCTAATAAGTTAATATTAAATATCGGCAACACTAACTACATCAATTTCAATAAACATGCTCTTCTTAATGATTAATACAGCTTAGAAATTGAAAATACATCTATAAAGAACTTTAATATTACAAAAATTCTACCGGTTATAATTGACTCAGACGTATCTTGGAATGAACACATTTTTACCTTATTTAATAAATTAAGTCAAATGTCTAATGAAATGCATATATTAAGCAGGAGTTTTCTAAACATATTTTCAGAATAGTGTATTTTGCTAATGTATATTCTATATTGGCTTATGGTATACCATTTTGGGTAGCAGCAAGTTTATCATCTATGGTTTTTAAATGACAAAAGGAAATATTAAGAATAATGCAGCAATTACCATTCAATGCTCACAGTAAGTCAGTCTTTAAGAAATTAAATGTTCTATCATTACATCCACATGTATGTTAGAAACTGCATCTTTTGTTCATAATAATTAATAATTTTTTTAGGAATAATGAAGATTATCATGTGCATTACACTAGTTCAACTGGGCTAATACATATATACATAATATCATAGAATTACAAAAAGCATCAGTTATGTGTCAGATAAAGGTGCAAACAAATTAACAAATATAACAAATTACCAAACTGATTTAAAAGCACTTCAAGCACAACATTTTAAAAATGTGTTAAAGCCCTAGTGTTAAAATATAATTTTTATACTGTGGAAACCTTTTTGGAAATTAAACTGATGGAACCAAATCTGCAAACTGTACATTGTATTGTATAGTGTAGTGTAAGCATTCTATGAAAATGAAAGTTAAAGTTTGGGAATTTTTGGAGGAGTTATATCACAATTCAGATGAACTTCAGTGCTTTCTGGAATGTGAGGATGTACTGGACATTAACAGTATGATTCTCCATAAGAATAAGTGAAAAAAAGAGAGTGTGCCTAATTTCAAAACCAGGAGAAGCCTGCTCTTGGAAAGCAAAATAATATCTGCCAGAGAGCTGATGAAAAATTCTGCTGTTGAAAATATACCATTATAAAAAATAAAATTGAGATTTTACGTTTGTTAATTTAGTTATTATATAAATAAGCCCCTGCCATTTACAAAGGTCATACAAAATACAAGTTTATATTTGAAAATTATGACAGTTAATGCTACTGGCCATTAATGCTAGAGTATTATGCTTTGATTCTACCATCATGGAGGATTGTCTATCACATGGGTATCTGTGTTCATGTATTGAGGTAAAAACCAGTTATATCAGATGTACACTTTCAGTAGGCTGTATAGATTGTCAAAATATATAATAAATTAACAAACATTCGCCATTTCCAAATAAAAAAGCAAGAATGGAAGGCACTGCATAAAATTTCTGAGAAAGACAGGTTAAATGTGCACAATTTAGTTATTAGTTTAGGAATCACAAGAAAGAATATTAAAAAATCTTGAAGAAAAACAACCTATAGCTCAAATTTATGAAAACTTGCAGTATCTAAAAAAAAGTGTCCTGTTGTTCTTGTATTATAATGAGGTATATCTTTAAAATTATGTGTTATTATTTATACTTTTTTTCACCTTTATACAAATATAATTCATTTGCATATAATCTTATAATACAGGATGATATAAAATGGGTGATTATTAAAATAACACATTTTATCTACCTATATTGGCCATTTTGGACAGGATTTTATTTAAATGATGGAATCTTGTTTTATAAGTTAAGTGCTCTACGGCAATGGTTGTCAAATTAGAGGTTTGCATTTTTTTTTTTCTAAGTGGTAGGCAGAGTTCCAGAGTTGTCACAATATAATGCATTATAATTTCTTCTGAGTCGAAATTTTTAGAACACTCTTTATGGTTTCACTTACATGAGATTTACTCAGGACATGTTTCATGGAACAATTGTCCATGTTCTCATCTGTTAAATAAATGTTGGATCATTCTAGCAGTCCAATAGGATCATTGGATGATTAATAAGTCAGTCAACAGTTGATGATGGGAGTGATTGCCCCTAAAACATGTCCAAATGTTGTGTAAGGGGAGTTAGGTGAATATATGTAATAAATTCTGATTAGGTATATTACAACTCCATTATCTATAGCTTTGTAAGTACAATTTAAATAATAACTTGGTAAATAGATTTCATGAAATAGAATGTATGAAGAAAATGATGTTCATTGCTCACTGAAGATACTCTGTCTGGCATTATGATACTGCCTGGAGAAGTCTCCCAAAATCTTTTGACTATCTTTCTCAGCAAATGGAAATTTCTTTCCATACATTTTCATATGAGCACCTACAAAGTTACTTAAGTTAAAACCCTATAAAATTATTGATGCAAGAACTTAAACTGTAATTTTATAGCCATTAATAGATTCTGTAAGTAAATTTTTACCCAGATACATGATAGAAAAATTTATGCTCAACTCATTCTGTTTTCCAGCAAAGCTTGGTTCCACTTTCTTGGATATGTTAATATATAAAATTGCCACTACTGGAGTTTTTCAAAATGTACTTTGTTCCACAATGAACCCTTTCACCAAAAAATAGAAGTATGGTGGGCAGTTTGCAGTTAATGATGAGAAAATAATAGCTTTAATTATTTTTAAGAAACTTTTCATAGTCACAAGCATTGCAAATCATTTTGCGAACCTTTGTTGCCAAATTAATTGTGAGGAAATGTACTTTTACATTTTTACAGTAGAATCCTACAATGATACTTATACCCAATGTTTCTCTGCAGGCAGAGTGTTTGATGGTCTAGACTTATTAGTAAAATTTTAACAACATATGATCTGTTAATGTCCTGACCTAATCCCCAATGACTGTTATTGCTGGAGAAATTAAAAGATAAAGTGTACTGGAAAAATCTGCATATCTTTACAGAAGTTGAAGAATAATGTTGGTCTAGAAATTAATTCAATTTATAACAGTGAACTAAGAAGGGAATTTCCTTAGCAGATATCAGGAATATGTGGAAAGTGAAGTCAACAATTCCAACATCTTGCAAGACATGGGTTAGTACATAACTTTAATAGTACAAATAAATAGTATTTTATTAGAAAACCATTCTAGGATGGTGAGTTTAACTATAAACTCTTTTTGCTGGCCAGCCAAGACCAGGCATTTAACAGTGCATGAATTTCCTACCACACTAATGTTTCATGGATAATCCACTTACCTGATATTTTTCAGATAGGAAATAAAAATGTAAAATAATTATTTGTTCTCTTTTATGTGAGATATACTACTCAGTTAGTGTATGAATATTGACATTTATTGCATACATTATTTAATTAATAAAACTGGAATTAAAAAAATTATAAATTATGAGATCATTCATGTAAGTAAATATGATTTAAAGTAAGGAATATGGATTTTAAGATAATAGTCACTCTAGCATACATACATCTTCTCCCCCTTATTTGTAAAGGTCCTTCCTCAGTTTCTTTCAATATTTTTATGGATATTTATTATGTTTCTTATCATGTTTATATGCTTTCACCATGCAATTTCTTGTCATTTTTAATATAACATTAAGGTGAATATTATGTGCAGTACAAGAGGTTGGATAACTGGAACTGTTAAAAGTTTGTCACTTGAACTTAGAGAAAGGCACAGATTCAGAGAACCAAGGTATTCAAACCTTTGGAGTGAATTAGGGCTATAAACATCATTTCAAGATTAATTAAACCAACCTTTACAGAATGAACTAGTTGCAAGAGGAAGGAGAATATAATTTAGCATTTCCGATTTCTCATTTTTTAAATAAATTTTAGATATAAAAATATGGAATCTGTGATTAGTAATTTAATTTATTCCTAAAAGAATCTACAATACTATTATGTTCTCATTTAAAGTAACACAGAATGCACAATGTAATAAGAAGTCTTTTTTACTTCTGCTGTATAATTTTCCTCTTGTGATTCATTTTAATTACATGTTTTAATTGTTTGTATATCTAAAGATATTAATAGTGAATGGTGGAGTGGCAGCCATGGAAGTTTTGGCATGCTGCCTGATGGACCCTGGAGATGTTTTACTTACTCCAACCCCATGCTACACTCGAATATTTGTAAACTTTGCTGAACGGTTCAAGATTAAAGTTAAAGCTGTTGTCATGAGAGAAAATAATATGGTAAGTGCTCAAATAACAGAATTATTCACATTAAGATAGCTCCACTTACTGGGAACTCATATGTGTTGTTAGGCAGTTTTAATTTAAGCCTTTACCAACAGCAGGTGCATGCCTTTTTAAATATGAAACAGGATTGTTAATTTTAAGCCTGTTGTACATCATAACTTTTTTGGACATTCTTATTACTAAAACTATGGAATATATTGTATCAATACTCCTTCTGAAACTTATACCTCATATAATGGTCAGCAGCTAGAATGTGGAAGTGAAGCATTTAACATGACAGCACAATACTATAAAAATAAGGCTGTATTTAAGTTACAATCTTAGTATACAGAGTGAGATGTAAGAATCGCTATGCAAATTTTCATTATGTTGCAGGACTCCTGAATTAGGGATTTCAAGTTTTGGTAACCATTGATTGTATGTGTGTGTAAGCATGGCTTTTGCATAAAGATATTTATTTCTTCAATGTTGAATAAAAAGACCTAGCATAAGCTTGGAAATAGTAAAATATTGTGTATTTAACTTTATTTTGAAGCCTTGTACTGCTATGTTGCGAAATAAAATAGTCTGGAGATAATAAAATATCCTGTATTTAACTTTCTTTTGAAGCCTTTTATTGCTGTGTTGTAAAATAAAATAGTAGTCAATTTTTAGTCATTTCTTATGTTTTAGAACTTTTTATGGTACAGTTTTCCTATATGAACATAAACATTATTATATTAGAGACCTGAAGGTTTGGGTAACAGCAACAGGGCTAAATTTTTAATTAGCTGAACTGCTTTGTTATTGTATTTAACTTTTTCTTGCTTTGCAATTAACATAGTTTATTCTATAGTTTGTTTCTTTTAGATATATAATTAGTATATTTAAAACTATTGTGGTGAAAATGTAGCCTAATTGTCCCTAAAGTACAAGTATCCATAATACAATAAGAAAAATTGATTTTGAATTAAAAGGCAATTGATCTGCCATAGATGAGCCAAAGGACCTTAATGGTAATGAAAAAACAAAAAAATTGTGAAGCAGCTTAGCTTTATAACAGTTTATTTTTAAATAAAATTTAACCCCATTTTTACAACTGTGACATCACTGATAGTGGACAATGATGATAAGTCTATGGAAAAAGTCAGCAATTGACATGTATGTGATAAATTATTGTTACAAAATCATTCAAATTTAATTAATTTTGTTCTACTTATTTGGACATGTTTCAAAGGCAATTGCCTCTATCTTCAGCTTGGTCATATTGGGAAGCGGCCAGTGGGACCAAGCTGAAGATGGAGGCAATCGCCTTTGAAACATGTCCAAGTAAGTGGAACAAAATTAGTGAAATTTGAGTGATTTCTTAATAATAATAATAATAATAATAATAATAATAATAATAATAATAATAATAATAATAATTTGTCATAGTAAACTTAACATGTTTGACACTTAGCAAAAAATGGACTTCTCAGCAACAAATATCAAACTATCTACCCAATGCTTAAAAGATGCCAGCACACATACTCTCCAAGAGAACTATGCAAATCAGTTGTTTCATAGTAACTAATAACACTTTATCAGTAATTACTTTTTTACTCTACCTAGATATTTATTTATACACATCATGTTTTACATTTTATATGTGTACTGTCAATGTTGTGAATGTAATATTGTTGCTATAATTTCATAAAGTTATTATTAGATTGGTAGAGCAGAACTTAACTGTCTTTACTGTCAATGTTATGATTGTAATATTGTCGCTATAACTTCATGAAATTATTATTAGATTATTAGAGCAGAAGAGCCTTAGCTCTACCAAAATAAATAAATAAATTACTTAAATGTAAATTGGAACTTGCACAGTGAAGCCAATCATATTAATGGATATCAAATTAATGATTAATTAATGATTAATTAATGATATCCATTAAATAAATAAATATTTACATATAGGAAGTTCAAAGTAAAATTGTTTCCATTGCATAAAATTATTACATATTTCTTTTGACATAACTAAATCTAAGTTGAATGCTATTTGAAGATACAGTTTTTTTATGTTATTACTAAGTAACCATAATATCAATTTTTCTAAATACAAGTATGAGATCAGTAATAACAAAATTAGGATGTATTTGTTTTCAGCATGACGAAGACAAAAAATGCACATTTTCTCTGACTCCTAGCCTTCTTGAAGAAACTATAAAGAAACATAAGTCATTTGGTCAGAATGTCCAAGCTTTCTTCTTGGTGAATCCCAACAATCCACTAGGAGAAGTTTATCCTCCTTTGTTAATAAATCAATTAATGGCAGTTTGTCATAGGTAGGTATCCACACAAATTTAATTGTTCCCTGTCTAAAATTTGAATATTCTGTGGGGTTTAAAATTTAAGGAAGCATAACAAAATGTTAAAATACGTATCATGCCAATTCTAATAGAAAAATAAAATATATACATCAAAATATTTTTTCCAATACTTTATAAGCTAGCATTTTTTGCAGAACATTTTTAAGAACCCCTATCTCTCATCTTCAGCTGGTGGCTGGATATTATTGTAGGTGAAAGATATGGAGGAATAGATTCAGGTTATCTAATGGTGGAATTTCAAAGTTCATAATGTGATTTTTGTTCTTGAGTATGAAGAGTTTCTCTCATCTAGTTATTTCTAGTGAATTCTTGACATGTTTTAGTAATTTAACTTTTGTTATGAAATGTAACTTTTGATCAAAAAAGGGCAGGTATTGCTGATCTGTCTACTTTTTCTTTCAGAAATTTTAAAACTTTTAAACATTATAATTACATTAATTCAGAATCACCAAATTTCTAATTATATGTTTGTTTAAATGACAAAATGGCTTTAACTGCAGATAATTGTTATGCTTCAGGTAGGAAAATCCATTATGATTTAAGGGTAATTGTGAAGGTTATTTGGATAATAAAGGGAGAGAGAATAAGAGATGTAATATCAGGATATGATTTTGTTTAGAGGTTTCTGAAATGCTATAGAATCATACTGTCTATTAAACTATGTTGGATTATAAATATACAAGGCAGCTGTTTTATTAAATGTATTGTAGCAATTTAAAATAAATACTTATTGTAAACCATGATGTGGCAAAAATAACTAATGAACTAGGAAGAAGGAGGTGATTTTCAAAGTGTCCAGATAGTAATATGAACAGTACAAAATCCCCTATATTAATTATGATCGCATGCTATATAGTTTACAAAGTAACAAGTAACACTGACCATATCCTCCTTGTATAATAGATTTTTCTGCATCCATTAACATTTTACTATTCCTTTACCCTGTTCCTTTGTTTTGTCCATAGTGAGACACCAGTCCCCATCTAAATATTAAGAAATTTTCTCTTTGCTCTTTCTCTCCTGATTGAATCCAATTTTTCAGCAATTGAATTAATCTTTTCTTGCCATTTTACAATCTTTATCAAACCGTTTGCTTTTGTTATCATCATTAGCCACTGCTTTCATATCATTCCCCATTCATTTCACACTATATTCTAATTTCTCTATTGACTGCCCTGCTTTATTTGCATTTATTAGACTCTCTATTTCCTTTTTTTGTAAAATTTCACCTCTTTTTGAATTTAATTTTTTAAAAAATGAGTCATATTTCTGTTCCTTCCACTTGTAAACTACAATATGCCTACAACTTCCTCTACATACTTCCTTCTTATCTTCCCTTACTTCCCCCAATTTTAATCTCAGTGGAAATGGCAAAATGTTAATACCATATTCATAATTTCAAAATCTCCAATCAAATTATCAATAGTGAGTGAATAAAATATATAATCTATCATACTTTGTCCATTCTTATTTAAAAATCTAAATCCTCCATCTAAGTCAGACCCTCTCACTCCGTTACATGGTATAAGATTATTTTCTTTACATAAATCTAAGAGTTTTTTTCCCTTCTTTATTTAAAAATTTCTCCTCTATACCTTCTCTCTAGTATAAAACCCATATCACATTCATCAACCCATATCTGATCTTTCCCTATCCTTGCATTAAAGTTACCTAACAGTATTATTTCCACTTGCTCATATTTATTTCAAAGCTCCTCATTACCATAGCTTACTTTTCTAAATACATTTGTATCATAGTACCCTGAAGTGTTAGGCTGATTGTAAACAATACAAACAGCTGCTTTTTGGGTAAATATTTTAAAAGGATAACCATAACACTGAATTACTCCTAACTCTTTTTCTTCTGTTACTATAAAAACTTTTTCTTTCTTTAAAAGGCAACCTAATTCACCAGATACCCTTCCTTTATTTTTTAATTTTTATGTCCTTTACACTAAAAATGAACCCTGGTATTTCAATATTAACTTTCTTTGCTACCCATGTTTCAACTACCATTATTACATCTCATAATTTAAATACTCTTAGGATTTCACCACTGCACATCTTATCCACTAAACCTTCAACATTCCAACTCACTATTGATAATTCAAATCCTTATGCTGAATCTTTACTTTTGAACCTATATTTATCCAATTTCATTTGACTTCTTGTGCATATTTACCCTTCTCCCTTAGTGTTTTTTCTGTCTTCTACCTCCAAATTTCATGCTTTTGTAGAAACCACACTTAAACCTCAAGTCTCCTTTCATCTGTATCCAGAGTCTCTCTCACCATGGTACCACCATGGGTGGCCGAGGTCGTTAAGGTGCGGACTTGTGAGCAGGAAATCTGGGGTTCAAATCCTGCCAGGACTGTCCTCCCTGACTGAGATTTTTTCTAGGTTTTCCTCAGTCCTCATAAATAGCAAATGCCAGGGAGGTACCTTAAACTTAGGCCTGGAATGTTTCATTCCTGAAAAATTCCTTTTCCAATTTATCATTTCATCTCATGTATCAACAATGTTCACTGCCTATGGTGCCTCAGTAGCAAAAATGGGCATTAAACATCATTGAAATAACAAAAAAATCTCTCCATGGTCAAATGACTATCAGCAGCTTTGCTGGTTGAACTCATTTCATTGTTGACTTCACTGGCAGTGAATAAACTTCTTCTCTCCTTTTCATGTTAAACTGATTGTCTTGATTATCAAAACAAAAACTGTTTTTGTTGCATTCTCAAGACTGTTGTATAATGTTAGTAGGTATTAAGCTTACCTACTTTGATAGTTTGTTTGCTCCAATCCCTTTGTTTTATCTCTTTACATCCCATTTTGTTATTATTGTGTAAGATGAGCCCTTCTGCCATTGCTCTAACTACACCTCACCCCCATCTACATCTTCACCTTCATCTAGCATACTCTAGACTGCTTATTACCTGGTGCATACATTAAAAATGTATGTCTACAGCCAACTTATGGCAATTAGAAGAACTCTAAAGTTGGGTTCAAATCAGGAACTTTTCATAGAGCTTGTGTTCCGAACATGTTCAGGTCGGTATGGAACAAGTACCTTCATTTTTCATTCCAAATAATGAGTTCTACACATGTATAAGATAAAGTTCCATGTAATACTAGACAAGCGAAAACAATTCTTGTTCTGCAACCTGATCATTCGCACATTTACTCAATTGATACATTGTATTTTTTTTGTAATAAACAACAAACATGGAGTGGTCAGTCACAAAACATATGTTTAATAGAAGAAATGGAAATGAGAAAAGGTATATGAGATTTTCAAAATAAAAATTTCAGAAACAGGAATGCATGCTAAGATTCATTGCATGAAATTGCTTTTGTCCTAAAGTTGAGGTTGGAGCAGTAGAAAAAAGATATATAGCTTAAAATCTCAGTACAACATGGAATTGATGAAAATAAATAACTTCAGAATCAGGCTGGAAGGAAATATATGAATCTAAATGGATATATTTTGTATACCTCAACTTCCTGTGTGACATAAATAAGCGTAGAAATGGCAATTGGAACTTGTATAGTAAAGGTAATCTTATAATTGAAATCATAGTATGATTGAATTGCGAACTAAACACTCTTATTGCTTTATTGCACCTCTTACTTGTCTATAAATGTAGAACTGATTTCACGAACCCTCGTTTGCATCTCAGCTAGATATTCAACAGTCCCACAGCATAACAAAGTATCCAGCAGTTGACTTTCTAGCTGGTGATGTGAATGAGGGTTTGTGAAACTGGTTCTACATTTATACACAGTAAGTGGAGCAATAAGAGTGTTTAGTTTAAATCAATTATACTATGATTTCAATAATAAATAAGCCTGTTTTCACACAATCAACAGACATATAAGTAAATTAAGTATAAGATTGCATTATCTTGTTTTTATATTATTTATTGTGCAGAAATAAAGATTGAGAACTATTTAATTTACAGTGAATATAGTAGGCCTATGTTTGTTCATGCTACTTGATCTTGCTATTTGAACTTGCCCCTTTCACTTAAATATATAAATATGATGCCAATTTTACTTTGATGTTTTTTACATTTTGTGAAGATTTGTGACCAGTTTTTCTTAAAACTAAAATATATCATTACATTTTTTTCCCCTCCATGATAAGTGATGAACATTCACAGCTCTGAAGATGTGTTCATCAAAAGATTCAGGGGGTAAATATATTCTCTTAGGAGGAGTATTACTACATAGGTAGTTATGCAAGTATAACATGCTAATGTGATAGCAGCAGCTTTCTGTGGTGCTAAATTCATAGGCTTTTGTAGCACACAAAAGCAGATGTTAGAATTCCAAATCATTTTCTACTATTCTTCTTGCTCTGCTTAACCAATAATTATATATGTGGCTAAGGTTCAGTAATGTTTAATGTTTTATTTTTAAGATTATGGTAGAGAGATGATTGATTTAAAACCCCCTCCCCCCAATCAGAAACTCATCCTTGAATTCCAACATTTACATTTATAAACTGATATTAGGCATTAACTATGGCAAGCAATACATTGTTAAACATGTTTTTATAATTATAGAACAAATTTCTGCTATCAAATGGCTGAATAATCTGTACAAGTTTACTACCCATAGCCTTAATACAATGTGGAAAATTCCACAGCAAATCAAATACCTTTGCTCTTTCTTTCCATTCTAGTTCTTTACTGGGTATTTGAAAAAATAAAAATATTACAATAAAATAATTGTATAATAAAATAAGATGGCATTGATAACAATTCTAAAGCTTTTTAATTTTGTTTTACTATGGATTCATTATATGGGAATCATAAATGAAAGTCATACTACAATAGAACTGAGTGAAATAGCTAAGAAAAATTACACTTTGGAGGAAAAAGATATTTTTGAATCAGTATCTAGCACTTCAAGCAGGCCGACTTAACTCCTCAACAACCAAAGAAAAAACCTAAAACATCACAGTTGGATGAAGTGTTTTCCATGTTAGGAAAAATTAATTCAGTTTTGCAGAACAAACTAGAAAAAGATTCACATATTGTATTTGGCAAGTGTTGAGGAAGAAAGTCCAAGATGCAGTTTATGAGATTGTCCTGTAATGTTTCAAACAAACAATATGTTTATTTTGAACTTATGTCTATTACCTTAATTTGATCCTGAAGTTGAAGTGAAATAACTCTACAGACCTTGGGAATTGTTTTACTAATATTGTTTTTGGAAATTTTGTGAAGATATATCAGACTACCGAATGAGTAGCCTGTTGCTAGAAAACATAATGTTACAGCTAGTTGTTTTGCTGGTAAAATAGCAAGCAGCTCTGAAGTTTATACCATGTAACACAATAAGCAGAGCTACTATTTGCAGTAAGTTTTCAAAGTTGATTGGTGACATCTTACATAATTTCTAAATCCCTGACAGTCTTCAATGATTAATTCCTTTAATAGTGAATGGTATGCACCGTATGAATTTCTTTTTAGCAAAAAAATTCTTCTTGTCCACCACCTGCATTTTGATTTTTTCCTCTCATTTTCTTCCAGCAGCAGCTGCACAGAGCAAGAAAGTTTCCTCCATGTTGAAATTGACTTGCAATATTGTCCTAAATAAATGTTCCAAATATAAACACTCTTCATTTGTTTTGTATGGAACAAATCTGTATGGTACAAAATGTCATATACAGTTCTACACAAAAAGTTCCTGATGTGAACTCACCTTAATAAGGCAAGTGTTAGATACCATCTTTTTCTGGTGTGCTGGTTCTATCAGTTTCACATTTTATCGATTTCTTGCTTGGTGCATTCATATTTAAATAAATAGAAACCACACTAGCAAAAATATTTCATATTGACTCTCCACAATATATTAAACCAGATGTAATAAATTGCCATCATTATTGCATTATTTGAAAGTTACTTTTAGCCAGTGTTGCAATGTTGCCAAGTGAAAAGAGTACTTTTGTATTAACCAGAATTTTCCAATTATATATCTAGCTGCTTGCTGGAAAAATTGCAGTCTTTCCTGACAATAAAGAGCAAGTACATATGAAAAATTGAAAATATCAAAATATGAACATAGCTTTCCTGATATAAGTGATTAAACTGCTTTTCTGTGTTATATGTTATTAAAAAGTCATTTATTTAGGCCCAATTCAAAAAATTATCATCTTCTTTAAAGTTACAAATAGTATCAATCTTCTATACTCTTCTTGCAATGTCAATAATATATATATACATGGGTCAAATAAGTGTACTTACGAAGCTGTTGACAATGGAGTGGTATATATACCACTCCATTATATATATATACATGGGTGTTTATATTTATACCATCAGTATAAAAATGTTAGGGGAAAGCAAATAAATTACTAATTAAATTATAGTTTATATATGGAATTCATGAGCTAACTTGAGAGATGTGCACATTAATAAAAATATTTAACATATAGTGAAATTTAAAAATGTTGCAGTACCACTTTACACAAAACATGCCGAATATAAGAAAACTGTGTTTCAAGAGGAATAGTTAAAATACTGAAAGCAAGTGAAGAAAGAATGAAGGAGAGGAAATAGGACAAACAGGATTCTTAAATTTATGGTTAAAATACTGAAAGCAAGTGAAGAGGAATGAAGGAAAGGAAATAGGACAGACAGTATTCTTTATTAAATTTATTTTTGATTTATTATGTAGTTGCTTTGTAAATTTAACTAATACTAATATTGTATTATATTGTATAAATCTATCTGTATTTCAAATCATCAGAGAAATGTTGCTGAAAGCTGTCTTTATATTACAGGTATGCAATTCATTTCATAGCTGATGAAGCATATGCTTTATCCATTTATGAGCCACAAACACCATTCCAAAGTGTACTCAATCTGCAACCTTCTACTTCTGACCCACAGAGAACTCATGTTATCTGGGCTTTTAGTAAGGTATGATAATATCGAACTGCTAAACAAAATATTAGGCAATTAAGGCACCATTTTGCCTGCGTGTAATGACATGACCACCCTTTGGACTGAATGTAGTTATGACCAAACTTCCAGAATCAGCACTTCAGATTTAGTTGCATTTAGACTTGTTCCCCATCTCCAAATGAATTTGTTCTTATTATCTTCCATTTTTCTTCTGTTTTGATGTCATTCATATTACAATTATAATTAATTTATTTAGTTATTTAAGTTCACAATATTATTACTCTTCATTCTAATGTAGCATTTATCACTGTTTAACATTAAATTGCAATGTAATCGCATCTGCAGTCCTGGATATGTGGTAAAAAAGTTCTGATAATAGCACCTAAAATAAATGCATTTGTGCCATACACAACAGTTTTAACAATGAATGATTTCCTCTATCCTCATAAATGACAAATGCTGTAATTTAAACTTAAGACTTTGAAAGACTCCTTCCTTAAAAAAAAAATACTCATTTTCCATTTTATCATTTCATTTCATTATCATCATTGTCCACCACCTTTGGTGCCTCAGTAGTAAAAACTGGTGTTAAAAAAAACAATGAATGAGGAATGTTTACTCTCTTAATAATGTTCATTCAAAATGTTATTTTACTTAGTGGTTGGCAATAGATTTAAATAGAAGTAGTGGTATTTTTTCTTTATATGTACTTGATATAAAATTACACAGTAACAATTTTTTTTATAAAAATAATAAGAGGTCTGTAGGTTTATTGAAAAACAAATTATGGAACCCTGGAATTTTGCAAACTGCAGTTTAAAAATACTGGTTTGTATAAACAAATTGTTTAAAAATGTTTCGTTCTGTTTAGGACATGAGCTTATCAGGTTTACGACTAGGTGTGTTGATCACATGGAATCCAAAGCTCTTGGAAGTGGTGCAGAACACAGCAATGTACACTTCAGTTTCTGCTATTGTACAGACAGCAGCTGCTCGACTTCTGGAAGACAAAGGTATACACTTAATTTACCTCCTGCAGTGGCAACTTGGGCAAAATATCAGGTAAGAGCTGCACTAATTTTAAATAACCAATAAAAGGGCTAAGAAGAGAGGAAAGAAATATAAAGAAGATATTATAAATATAATATTCACTTATTGCCAAAAATGTAATCTATTCATACCCCGCACTGAGATCCAAGAATTATTAAGATGTTTTTCATTTCCTGCATGTTTTTTTTTTTAATTAACATGTTGAAATGTGCAAGATGTCACATGCCCTTTACTCCAAACATTACTTTACAAAAATGTATGCATGGAAAACAAAAGAGACATTCCATATTTCACATTAACAAACCTAACTATTTTCTTATATATGCACTTCTATTTTCTCCACTTATAGCTTTTGTGTTAAGTTTATCTGGAGTAGGTCTATCCAACTGTTTTATTTCCACCTTTTCCTGCTGAGTTCTAACAGAAAAAGGTCTGTTCAACAGATTTTTTTCTGTGTTCAAGAGCCTGCATGATGACACTAGAGCTTTGTTTCTTGCATGTAGAGAGCTCCAGGCATAACTGAAATACTAATTACAACTCTTATACTAGAATTATTTAATTACAACAGTGTATGCTGCTCAGGTACTTAATTATAAGACTGCTTCAATTGTTTGTCATGCATGTTTCATTAAATGGACCAGAGCTTGAAATGTGTTATTCAGAAAAATAAATTGTGACAGCTCATTAGCTCATAAGAAACAGCTTGCATATCTCACTGTCTACCTGCTCTTCTGTTCACTCATTTTGAGATTAGATTTAATTAAAAGAGTGATAATTAAATTATTCAAACAAAATAAATAATGAAAACCTTAATAAAACTTCTGGTTACTCTCTAGATTGCTGTACTTCATAATAATTTACTTCATTAAGTACACTTACTAAAAATAAATACTAATTATATCCAATGTGTAGCATTACAAGACAAAACAATGGTATGGAATATGGCTGTCATATGTCACTTTTAATAACAGCAAGTTGGATTATGTTAGATGAATCAAATACAATTTTATGGAATGACCACTTATATTTTTAATACAATCATGAATCACACTAAGACTTTGAGAGATTAAAGGTAACTGAGCTGTTGTTGTGTTACAATGCTTAAATTTTGAAAGAAACATGGGAGCTTAAATGAAGCACATACAAGAGTTATCTAGAAAGTACCATCCATTTGCCCATATATAGCATGTAAGATAAATAAAGGTGTAGCGGACAAGATCATCTCATCTTAATTACTTCTTAGCTTTATTTGCAGCAAATCTAACATTTATCAATTTTACCAATGTTCTGTATGTTTAACATAATTTTAAAATTTCTTAATCCTGTAGTTTATGAACTGCATTCTGTAATCTGCTTTTTGAATGCTGGAAACATTTATTCAAAGAACATACTTTGTAGCATTATGGCAGTTTATAGTGATAAGGTGATAGATTAATAATCAGTAAGAAATTGAGTAAAAATTTCTCTGTGAGAGTGCTTATTCTGTGTGATTCAGCAGACCAAACAGCTGGTTCAGCTCCATCACCATAGCTCAGATGATAGCATGTTTGCTTTGGTGGGCCCTAGTCAATGCATGTTGCCAGCATATAGCTTTTTCCTTACTCTGAAAAGGTAAAAGGTCTCTGGATTAATTCCATTGCATTCTTCATCTCAAAAGACTTTGGTATAAGACTTAAAGACCTATAGCCTGGATTTGCTTCAAGTAACTATGACTTATTCAAGAAAATTAAGGAATTTTTAAAAGAATAGCATTTTGCATCTGATGAAGAGATGTTAAAGTGATTAAGGAGCTTGATAGCATAGGCTTTAATGAAGGTGTTCAAAAACTGTTACACAGCTTAAATAACAGTGATGATTATGTTGAAAAATGAAAATATGTATAATACAAATTAAAAAAAATAAGAAAAGGTCTTATTGTTTATAAACAGGTATTACTTTCTGGATGAACTCATATTTTTTTATCATCAGGACAGTAGATTATATATGAGAGGTGGAATACATTAGCTCTAAGTATACCAGTGATTCAATAGGTATACTTTCCCAGAAAAATGGCAGCTGTTAACATAACCCAAATGGGATCTGAAAAAACATTCTGTACATAACTATTATGACCTGCACGCTTTCTAGCTATGGAATGGAGACATTTGAGACACATAAGAGAACTAATTTCCTTGCAGTAATTGGCTAGCAATGGTTATACCAAGAATAAACATAATGAATTACAAATAATAGCAATTTTAATAAAAATTATATAAACTGTTATACATAGAAAACATTTACAATAAATATGAGTAGAAACTAATGGTAAATAATTTCAATATGATTCTTAGTTTGGTTGGATGAAGTATATTTTCCTACACATTGTCAGCTCCTTCAACAAGCCTCCAGAAAAGTACAAGAGACTTTAGCACCTCTGGGAGTTACTATTCGTCCAGCCCAAGCAGGCTTTTTCCTTTGGGTAAAGTTTCTGCAAAATGCCTCAGTTGTTGATGAAATAGGTAAGTATAATTGTAATTATTTATTTACCATCAAATAATGCTTTGTTATTGGTTTCATCAGAGCAATTTTAAAACAAATAAAAAAGTAACACAATTGTTCATCTTCATTTTTTTTCTCCCTTTTTTAGAGTTTTTCAAAAAACTGATGCACCATAAGGTTTACATCACTCCTGGCTCACAGCTTAAGTGTGTGGATCCAGGTTGGTTTCGAATTGTATTCAGTACCACTCCTGAGAATTTGAATGAAGGTAAGTTGTGCATTAACATCCCTTACTTCCTTCCTCTCTCCATCTCTCCCTCTCTTTCTTCCTTTCTTTCAAGCTACTGCTGCTTTTACTCTCCTTTCTTCAGTTGTGATAATAAGGCTATGTTGATGAAGAATGGATGACTGAGATACTTGGCAGGATGTTAGCAACAGAATTATTTCATTGGAATTTCTGGGAAACATCCAGAACAAGATTCCAGCATGTTATGCCTTGGTCATGAAACATTCAATGTATTAGAATACATGCTATGATTAAAGTTTTGCCTAAGCAATATTGTTGCAACCACTCATGATTTCCTAAAACTTACTAAAATCCTAATTACCACATGGTTGCAACTTGGGGTTTTCTCCCATTAAATGCACTTTAATCTGATACATCTCCACATGAAAGGAGACTTGTAGGAGAGATAGTAAATCAAAACCCATATTTATGAATCAAGATAGCTGAGGTTCCCACTCATATTTATTAGATTGAGAGAATTTCGTGATACTATGAACTTACGGTTTGTGCTGGGTGATGCAGTGAAATGTTCTTCTTGCCCCAGTTGTAACTCTTTAAGACCCACACTAAAAGTGAGCATTCTAACATATTTGTTTCAAAATACCCAAACAGCTCATGTGCTATACAGCTCACACCCTTCTTATCTGTCCATTTGACAGAACCTCTCACTATGGGATGCTCCCAGGATGGTGAGGATTTTGAATGGGGATAAATTAAGAAAAATTTGGATATTGCACCATTTCCTGCTTTTACTCTTCTCTACTACATTCTCTTTGCATATTTCTACTTCAATTCATTTTCACTTCAATTCTGTTTCAAGTATCTATTTCTATGCATTTAGAAGCACAGTAATTATGTTATGCAAATGCAATGTACTTCCCATGTAATTTGATATGATCTGAACCTACTATGTGAGATTTGAATTATCCATTGCAGCCTTTCAAGGATCTGCACTATGAAGTCTCTTAAGAATTATCTGTTAAAATGTGTATTTTGTGTTTGTGGTTAAGTTTTGAAAAATTAAATGAAGATGTAACAATTTTTCATAATTTCAATGGTTCCTGATACTGAAAAATCATCTAAAACTCAAAAAAAAAAAAAAAAAAAAAAAAAAAAAATCAAATATAAATGATGAAGAGAATAAAATAGAGACATCATTACAAGTATTATTTATACTACTAGAAGAAAATACTATTTTCTAAAAGCTAATAATAACATGATAGTCATGGAAAGTGTTTGCAATTTAAAAAAAAAACTGGTGAGTTTTAATGACCACTTAAACTACTGAGGCATCACAGGCAGTGGACAACTATTATACATAGATGAAATGTTTTAGTGGCTAAGGATTTTTTAAGGAAGGGAGCATTCCAGGCCTAGTTTAGGGTACCTTCCTGGCATTTGCCTTTTATGGGGACTGAGGAAAACCTGGAAAAAACTTCAATCAGGGAGGATAGTGGAAATCATACCCCAGATCTTTCCTTCACCAGTCCACACTTTAACAACCTCGACCACTGTAGAGTGAAGATATATATGTTTACGGAATTTGGGAATATATATATACCTGAGTAATAAGTGGTTTACAAACTACCAGTGAAATATTTTGTTCTTATAGTGCCTTAGCTATCAGTTCATATATAAATTAAATAAATAAAACTCTAATAATAAAATGAAATCTCATCTTCCAGGTTAAAAAAAATAATAATTAATAAATTGAGAGCTATCTTAAATTAACCTAGCATTTCCTTAAATTTTTTAACAAAACTTGTAAATGCAGCTCTCTGGCTGACTGATATTTGCTGATTTTCCAGAATAAAAAGAGTCTGTCATACAGGAGCTGTGTAAACTAAGCAAATTCCTCATTGAGTTGAATAACTTTTAATAAAAATATATATAAAATTCAAATTAGGCGCTATTAATTAATAAAATGAATAAGTTATGGTACTGTGTAATATAAGGGGAACAAAATTAGAATTCTTGCAATCTATAAGTATTACAAAAGAGAAACCATATTTTCAGAATTATTATTAACACAATTAAGATTAAACCACAATAATTAATGGTATACTATTAATTAAATGAAACATATGATGCTGATAGACAAAGCTATACTGTCTGGGTGTTTTCAAACATTTTTAAATATAAACTTATTTATGAACTTACCCCTTGATATTTACATTCACTAAAATAGAGAAAAAATAAGAGAAACTTTTGAGTTACATTCTATATTTAAGAAGATGATGTTCATATGTTTCAATAAAAGAAAAATATGTTACTTTTTAAAAACAATTTTGATGTACTAAGCAAATATACAAAATCAATAACAAATAATTGAAATAACCTAAACTTAGGTATTAATTTTTTATGCTTTTACGTAAGTAAGTGCAGTTTAGTATAAAAAATTAATACCTAAGTTTAGGTTACATTACTACTCCATTGTCTACAGCTTCGTAAGTACAATATTTAAACAATTGAAAGTTTCATTGATTTTCATTGTCTTTGAGATTTAACTTGAATATTATTTTATTGAAAACATATAATGCAAAAGTTCTGAAGGTTATTACAAAACTCTCCTATATACAAATATAATTCTCAAACACATATTAGATTAATATTTCATATTTGCTATCTTTATGTTGATGCTGTTGTTAAATATAAAACATATGCAACATTATAAATACAGTTTATAAGCTGAATTAATTTTTCATTTTATTTTAAAACAATATGGGGAAAATTAAACATAGCAGCAGTTTTTAAATTTTGGTTTTCAAGTATACCCTTACTCTTAATGGTTCAATTTCCTTACTCTTAATGGTCAAATTTTCTTAATTTTCAGAAACTATTTTTCATATTTTCTTTAATGGTATGTACAGAATTTTGTTGTGAATAAAGTAATGATTTCATTAGAGTTATATTTAAATTTTGCATTTCAAGTAAACTTCTATTCTTAATAACCAGATTTCCCTGGTTTTCAGTCACTATTTTGCTTATTTTATTTAAATGGCATATACAGAGTTTTGTTGCAAAAATATATATATTAATGCTATTAGAGTGATTTTAATTTTTGGATAACCCTCTCTTGCTAATAGTAAATTTTCACTTATTTTCAGAAACTATTTTTCTTATTTTATTTCATTGGTATATATCAAGTTTCCTTTATAAAAATTTAAAATTATGCCCATTAGAGTGATTTTTCAATTTTGGTTTAATCTGAACTTGTTTTTCAGGTAACCCTCACTCCCAATAATCTGATAATTTTCAACAACTATATTTGTTATTTAATTTAAATGGAATATGCGAAGTTTTGTTGTGAAAAAACAATTACTCTGCTGCTACAGCAATTTTTAAATTTATAGTTTCAGGTGACCTCCTTCTATTGGCTCGATTTCTCTGATTTTCAGAAAATATTTTTCTTATTCTATTTAAATGGCATATACGGAGTTTCGTTGCGGAAAAACATATATTAATATCATTAGAGCAGATTTTAAATTTTGGAGTTCAGGTAACTGTCACTCCTCCTAATAGTCAGATTTCACTGATTTTCAGGAACTTTTTTTTCTTATTCTATTTAAATGGAATATTCTAGTTACGTTGCGAATAAATATTAATGCCGCTAGAGCGATTTTTAACTTTTGGGTAACCCCTGCTAATAGTCCAATTTCGCTGATTTTCAGAAACTATTTTTCTTATTTTATTTCAATGGCATATATTGAGTTTCCTTTTAAGAAATTAAAATTGCAGCCGTTAGAGCGATTTTTAAATTTCGGTTTAATCCCCACCAATTTTTAGGTAACCCCTACTCACACTAATCTGATGCTTTTCAAAAACTATTTATATTATTTGACTTTAATTGTATATGCCGAGTTTTTTTTTTTATTTGAAAAACAATAATTGGTGCTGCTGGAGCGATTTTTAAATTTTGGGTTTCAGGTAGCCTTCCTCCTAATAACCTCATTTTCCTAATTTTCAGAAAATATTATTCTCGTTCTATTCAAATGGCACATACGGAGTTTTGTTGCGAAAAAAGCATATTAATGCCACTTGAGCTATTTTTAAATTTTGGGCTTCGGGTAAATCCTCCCCCTTCTAATATTCCCATGTCATTGATTTTCGGAAACTATTTATATTATTTTATTTCAATGGTATATGCCGACTTTCCTTTAAAAGCATTTAAAATTGCAGCTGCTAGAGTGATTTTTAAATTTTGCTTTAATCCCCAATCGTTTTGCAGGTATACCCCCTCCTAATGACCCGATTACCCTGATTTTCGGAAAATACTTTTATGAATTTATTTTAAAGAAATTTACTGCGCGATATTCTAGCTTCTTTATGCCTTCAGTGTAAAATAATTTTTCCATTCTGCAAAATATTTGATTTATGATCTGCTTATCTGAAGTAATTCTATTCCCAGCAAGCCATTCCTTCAGATTTGGGAAGAGGAAAAAGTCACTGGGAGCCAAATCTGGTAAATATAGTGCAGGTGATAGCAGTTTAAAGCGCAAGTCATGCAACCTCGCGATATCAAATGAAGAAGCGTAGGCCGGTGCATTGCCTTGGCGGGAAATACCTTTTCTGTTTAGCAAATGCGGACCTTTAGTCTTCCTTCAACTGTTTCTTCCAGGGAAGCACGTTTACAAATATAACAAGAAATGCGACAAGTTGGCGAAAAATATACCGCCCGTTTACGAAGGCATTGTGGTGAACCCGTTTGCAAAAAACCACATCATTTTGCTCCCCGACTTCCATTGATTTAGAGGTGAACAGAGTAAAGTCAAAAAACTAAGTTTAACAGACCACAGTATCAATTTCACAGGCTTAGGACTGTCTAACACTTGATTAAAAATGTTGCTGCTTAAAAACTAGATGTTCATTTGGCACATTGTCAATAAGTTAAATTGTTGAAGTCTACAGTTTTGTTGCTTGAAATTTAATTCCGACTGTCTTTATGTACTTCAATAATGTGGTTCTCATTGTAAGAAACATTTTCATTCGTTGTCTTTTTCTGAACATTATATTTTCACTTGTTGACAGAATAATTTTATGTGCTCTCAAGAGTTTGGATTTCTTTCTAAACATCTATTGTCTTTCAACTGTTTGAATGTAGAAAGTAAAATCAGGGTTCGAATTAACGGGTGGGAGGGGGGATTTACCCCTCTCATTGAATAAAAATTCCTTCCTTGTCAGAAAATTCCCCCTCCCCCATTTCATAAACTTCAATGTGTAAACGCAAATTTTAAAATTCCAAATGCAGTTGCTAAAATGCTGAAAGCGCGCACCTACGTTTGTTCATAATAATATTCTGCGAATCAATCACCTGCACAGTGCGTTGCAGCAGTGTAAATAATCTATCAAGCGCTAGACATGCAATAGAAACGGTGTTTTATTTTCTGTAAGGCTTGTATTATTGATTTATATTCATTTCTTTTAAGCTGACAATAATATAATTTAAATATATGCTCTGATAAGGACAGCAGTAATGTGCTTAAATGTGCTGAAGGTGCTCTGAACATCTAGATAAAGAAACTTAGTTCATTTTTAGGGGCTCTTCCAGCAATTGATTTGTTTATTTTCTAAAACATACTAATCCAAGATAATGTAGGTAATCCAGTTATTTATTGTACTGTTAATATTAAAATTATCTCAAGTGCCCTTGTACCTAGTCTCTCTGTTCCCCATTTTCACTTATTCGTATGATACAGGATAATAGCATTCTTTAATTCAATAATAGCATACTCATTGCATATTTTTTGTATAAGCTTTAAACATGAGAAAAGCATTTACTGAGGCATCACATGATAAATGAAATGAAATGATATATTAGGAAAAGATTATTTTTTTAAAGGAACAGATCATTCCAGGCCTAAGTTTTATGGTACTTCTTTGGCATTTGTCATTTATGAGAGCTGCAGAAAACCTGGAAAAAACCTCAGTCAGGTAGAATGGTCCTGGTGGGAATCAAATCCCAGACCTCCCACTCACAAGTCCATGCCTTAACATTCTTGGCCACGTATGGTGGTGAAAATGCTGTGTACCAAGTACCACTAATCCACATGGCATACAGTGGCATTTATGTGCTGGGGATTCTTCAATCAAGAAATTAAAATGGCAAATTTCAGAGACAGGAACTTCGAGGCTACTGCTTTTATATAAAATACTTCTGCTCATGGAACAGAAATTTTCTTGAAAAGTTCAGGTTTCTGACCATTCACCCTATAGCCTTGATGTTGTACTGTGCTGTTCCTCTGTAGTGAACTCTGCATTGGTGGAAAATCTTACAAACAAGTATAGAGTCTTTCCTAGGTATAAATTTAGCTCTGCTGACAATTTGTTAGTCAGAGTACCTATTGTAGTGTGTTGATAAAATAGTAGCAATGTCTGCAATGATGTGTGAAGAGAGATGGGGAGTACTTAGAAGTAATGTGAGGTTAAATGCTTTAATAGATTCAGCTTATAACTTGGATTTTAGGAAAGCACTTACAAACATTTTTGAATTGCCTTGTATGTTGTCTCTGTTCTCTTCTGTTCTCTCCTCTTCTGATCAGCTTCTGTACTATTGCTTTCATTGTTCTATCCTTATAGATCTCATTCACTTATTTTCTGTATTTTTATAGAAAACTAGTAAACATTATTTCCAGTAAATGCTAAAAAATATAGCTTTTACAGACTTAAGATGAACAGCTTAATAATTTGACTTTATGTATTTTGTAATGTATGATTTATGATTTCTATGTTGTAATTAGAGATACATAAAGCAGATGTTTGTTATGGCAGCTTTACTTTATTTAGTTAATGTTTTGTTCTAATGGTATGGTAATATTTAATGGATATGGTAATATGGTAATGGATATATTAATAATACAAGAAAATACAAGAAAATGCTATATTGATGGGCAACAAGAGATTCTTATCTTGCAAAGTTAATTTTTTAAACTTCTGGTACACAGATCTACAAAGTATTTTAGATATGCTTACTAAATTGTTGTTAATTTTTTTTTAACTTATGTAGTAAATATAATTACAATCTCCCTTGTCATATGATAACATTTAACATTTTAAAACTACAGATCTAATTTTAGAAATATATTTTTGAGGTTAATATTTTTATAAACTATAAATGTAAATACAATCAAGAAATATTGCTTCAACACGTAGAGCACCTTCCCTTATACTTGCAGAAAATACTTTATATATAGTGCATTTAAGAAAATTAAAGTTTTAGAAAGTGAGAAATAAAGTTTATAATCAGAGAAAATGTATCTAGTGATGTTTTCTAGCTGCATTATTCTGTGTTTTCCAAATCTTCTTTCACTTGTTTTGCTGCTCTGCTCTGCTTCCTGGCATTTTGAAGCATTGTAGTTATAAGTTTTCTCAGAACATCTGATGTAATCCATTCTAGGCTCTTGAAATGTAGAAGTACTGTGGCCTGCACTCATTTCTAAATAATATTACCCAAAAATGTAAAAGCATTTATTAAACTTTTTGTAATGACAGAGTGAATATATTCTACTGTATTCTATAAAAAAATATATATATATATATATATAAACTTATTTTCCATATTTCCTTATGAAAAACATAATAATTTAATTTTAACTCTATTTCTGATTTATTTAAGTCAACAGATGCTTTTTTGGCATTTTTTGCCATGCATGCACTTCTGAGAAGGCCAGGGTATGCAAAATGCTAAATGTAGACTTCACACCAGTCATTGTTTCTATAGCAGCATTATACTGACACTCACTATTGTAAATTAACTTATAAAGCATCTCCTCTTATACTATTAGTAGTAATTTAGAGTTTCTGTTTGGTGGAATTATAAATGTTCAGAGACTAAAAGTGCAGAATTAGATAATTATCATTTTAAGATATTTAAATGCTATTCACTTTTTGTTCAGTTTTTTTAAAGTCATTTATCACCCTTTTTACTAGTTCCCTTTGCTTCAGTGAACCGAAATCCTGATCTTTCTAAGTAACTTATAGCAAAATAGATATCCAAAGCTTTACGTTATCTGCAGAAATTTACTGCAAAATCAGAAATCACAGTTATCTGCAAAGGCCTGTATAGAAAAAGGGAAGTAGGTAGCCTTTAAATGAAATGTAATTTTACTTTTATAATGGAGAAAAAAAAATCTCTTCTAAAAGATTAAACACTAATAATTGCCCATTCTCATGGAAAAAATTTAAAAACACAAAATTGTGTGTAAGAATTTGCTTTCTGATACTATGAAGATGAGACCACATGTCGTGCCCAGAAAGACATCTTACCAAGTGGTCTGCCAGCAGCATATTAATGTCATCATCTCTTTCTGTGAACTCATGTCACTCCAAGGCAAATAACAGAATTTGGTGCCTACCTGGAAGTTTCTCACATTTTGTAACATGAAATCTACATTTTTATTGAAACTGTCATTTGTACTTATCAGTTCCTTTGCATTAATAGACCTAACTTCTATATGAATGTTCTCTATAAGTCCCTCCAGTGTGTAAAAATTAACTTGAAGTGCTAATTGGAACTTTTGTAGTGAAGTAAAGCTGCAATATCTTAATTATGTGTCAGAATTGTTCCACACATTTTATTTTTCAGTGGTTCCCAGAGATATATACATATATTTTTTTTTATTGATTTATTTATGGACGCTCTTTAACATCTCAGGTCATCAGCGTCCCATTCAACTCAGGGCGTGAAACGGCCGATAAATTTTGCTCAGAGGCCTCTTCTTTCAAGCTTGAGGTTCTTTTTCGTGCCGTAAATGTACGACACGGGACCCACGGCTTTACTTCCCTTCCGAAGGAAGCCATACTTAGGATTTTTACGCCCGAAAAAATCCATCGGTCCTGGCCGGGTTCGAACCCTCGTTCTTGGATGTAGGAGGCAAGTATGGTAACCACTACACCACCAGGACCGACTTTCCAGAGATAAAAATCACAAATTATTACCTGGAAAATGAGTAGAATATACACTACTGTTAATAATTCTGCAAGCAAATACATGGAATTCCATTGTGAATAAATTAGGAGCATGAGCTGTGGCTCTGTCCTGCTTAAACTATGCTGTTAAACATTCCTCACCTGTTAATTCATCAAACAATAGTTTGAATATATCTTGTATCCATCTTGTACTTAATACTTTCTTCAAAGAAAAATGGCCCAATAATTCTTTTGGTACTGATTGTACGTGACACCCATAGTTTTTCATCTTGTAGGGGAACCTTATCCATGATTCATGGCTTTCCTTGTGTATCTTTTATTATTGAATAATGCTGTGTGAACATTCAAATAAAACCTAAGCTTCATCAGAAAAGAAAATCGACCTCAGATTAGTTCCCTATATCAACATTTTTAGTAATTAAAAAGTTTACTTTTGTTATGGCACATAGGGCATATTTGATAAACTATCATTACCATATATGTTTTTAATTTTAGCAATTTTTGTTGCTGCCATGCAGATTCTGTATAACTTTCTGTTTGCTGTGCTATACAGCTCCTAATTCAGCATGATTTTTTTTCCTCTAAGGACATAGCATGATCATCTCTTTTTCCAGTTGCTTACAGAATCTATTTTGTTAAATTTATTCACTAAATCTAAAATTGTTTTTCCTGTTGGAACTGAATTATCAGAAAATTTATGTCTAAATTTTCGCTTTATTCTGCTCTATGATATCTTACATTTTATTTTAAATTAGTACGTTGAAATAGAGAAGTTACTGCATTAGCAATGGGATAATGCCATTGGCCAGTTGACTTAAAAAGCAGTAGTTTTAAAATAGTCTCTCTGTAGATGTGAAGTACACTATGTTGAATATCTAATTCTTGTAATTTTTTCTTTTCAGGACTTATTCGTATAGCAGAGCTCTTGAGGCTTGCTAAGCAGCATACACAAGTTAAACTCAAATAAAAATTATAGTAAATATTCTAACTTGCAATATTCCATATTTTTAACGTTTTTATATTATACTGCTAACATACATCAAATAAGAATAATTGTTTATTGATACACCAAAGTCAAACAACAGTGTACTGAAAACTATTTTCTGAATAAAGTTTATCTTATCAGCTTTTGCAGAAAGGAAAAATACTTGCAAAATAAAATCTTACAAAAGGTTTTATTAATGCAAAATATTTTATGCTATTTTATTCCTTCCTTGCTTCCTTGCTTCCTTGCTTCCTTGCTTCCTTCCTTGCTTCCTTCCTTCCTTCCTTCCTTCCTTGCTTCCTTGCTTCCTTCCTTCCTTCCTTCCTTCCTTCCTTCCATCCTTCTCTCTACCATATTTTACTCCACCCGAGTAAAACAGATTTAAGTAGCAATATCAAATTATTATGTACTAATATGCATAAAAGAACATGGAAAAACAAACAAATGGAAATAAATTAGTTTTAACATAGCATATCTGAAATCAATCTAAGTCAATAAGCAGTTATTTACTGAACAGTGTTTCAGTAATTTTCTTTCTTGAATTCCTAATATTTCACCAAAATATATTGATTACATTCTTCTTTTGGAAATAAACTGGAAATTTATTATATCCTTAAATTTTGCTTACTCAGCTGCTCTAACCATTGAAACACTATGCCCATGACCATCAGTACAATGTATACATACATGTTTGGAATTCACTCTCTGAATGTTGTGTGCTATATTATCACATAGTGAGAATAAGATACAAAGTAGAATATAGGATATATATCTAAGACTGAGTTGTTAAAAAGAAATGCTATAAATATTGTAGGAGGAAGTTTCACTATAAATATCCTAAATTACAAATTCCATCCAGAGTAGCAATTTTCAATTAATGAAAAAGATGCCAAAGTTTTCTATTCATAAAAAAAAGTAAAATGTGTCTTGACAGAAGAAATGTTAGATGTTATAGAAAATTTTCACCAGAGAGTTCTTTTATATGTAAATAATTCTTATATATATATTTTTTTTGTAAAATTAACAGTTTATTTATGTTACCAATAGCTGTGCTGTCCCAGAATTCTATACCATACTATATATGAAAATAAGTTGCCATTTTTATTAGAACAGTATCCAGATATTTTAAGAGTCCTTTAACAGATATAATCCAGTGCTTATTTTCTTGCATATGTGATCTATATGTCAGGTTATATCTCAGATTCCTATCAAGCTATAGTCCCAAGAAATTAACACAATGAATTGATTCTATCATTTTTCCATTTAACATTATTTCAGGATATACCAAAGAAGGATACAGACATATCTGAGAAAGGAGAGTGTACATTTTAAGCATCTTTTATATTTATAAGTGCAATTTTTGGGATAAATATTAATAAATATTGAATAAAATAAAAATAATAAAACCAATAAAACCAAAAATAATATGCAGCAAGTCATATTGCCACTCATTAAGATTTTTTTATCTGGAACTTGCACCTTATTATAACATAAACCTGCTGTTGACAAGTCCTATTTGGTTAACCTTGCAAAAGAATTTCCTGTACTGTATAAACAGATACTTTAATTTCTTAAGCTGATGTTTTATTTCATCAAAAATAATTTGGGATATCAGAATTTATGTAGCTAAAATGTGGAATTTGTCTAAAATTATAATACGCAGTTAATGGTGAAATTGCACACTGTTGTGACTGTTGTTATACTAGGTAATACCAACATAAACTCAAACCTCAACACTAATGAGTACAAGCAACTTTGCGACTTATCAAGAAGCTGTAATTTATATTATATAATTAACTTCCCAATCAGAATAACTTCCAGATTTTCTACAGGAATAGACTATATAAAAGCAAACATAAAAGTTGAACCAGTTTTGTACATTTGTATATGAATATCACATATCTGATAATTGTGAGAAATTATAGATATAATCAATTGTAATTTTGAGGTGGAAAGGGAGGTACATATAAAAATAAGGCAGACTAGTAACACAAGTCTAAGAAAGTTAAGACATATATTAAAATTGGAAAAATGGGAATCTGTATACTTAACAGAAGACCCAAACAAGATATGGGATATAAATAGTGTATTTATGAGGCTGTTGACAATGGAGTGGTAATATATCATAAACTTAGGTATTCATTTTTTTTTACAATAAACTCCATTTACTTACATAAAAGTAAGACGCGTTTCGGGAGAATCTCTCCCATCTTCAGTTGCTCACCGAACCTCTGTTACTCGAAATGATGGCTGGACACCCAGATGATTCTGTGGTGGCCTCTGTTGGTTGAAGTAGGAAATTGCTGAGTTCATCTATAGGAGGAAACTCGAAATTCATTAGGTTTTTCTATTTTTTTATATAAATTTTTTTTTCCCAAGTGGATAACTCCAATGGGTTGTGAAGTGTTTCAGCAGTTTAATTTCTGGTTTTATTTCATGGTTTTTGGTCCAAAAGTGAGCTGCTACTGCTGATTTATCCACCTGCTTAAACCGAATATTCCTAAAATATTCTTTCCTCCAAATTTTCAAACTTCTCTTTGTTTTGCCTATGTGGCTCTGCTCACAATCTGCACATTTTATTTTTTAAATTACTGATTTCTGTTCTGTTGATATGGAGTCTTTTACTGTGCAATCTAATACATTCATCAACAGACCACCAGAGCAAGCAGTTACTTACATTTCCCACCTGATTAGATCCATTAGTCGTTGAATGGTTGACAATGTGAGCTAGTGCCTCACAAAACATGTCCCAGTTTACTTTTAAATAAGTTATTAAAAAGTGGAATATCAAGAGAGTTTTAATGTGTTGACATGATTTTAAGTAGTTTTACTTTTAGTCTAAACCAGATTGAATAAACTCATAATGATAATTTCTTGGGACTATAGCTTGATAGGAATCTGACATATATAGATCACATATGCAAGAAAATAAGCACAGGATTATATCTGTTTATGAACTCTCAAAATATCTGGATACTGCTCAACTAAAAATGGCATATTATGGTATAATTTATCCTCATACATAGTATAGAACTCTGGGGTAGCACAGCTATTGGGGACCTAAATAGACTATTACTTTTACAAAAACAATGTATAAGAATTATTTACAGACTTTATAAAAGAACTTCATGTTGAAAAATCTTTAGAGAAAATAACTTGTTAACTGTGATCTACCTATATGCATAATATAGCAAGACTATATTAATCTTATTAATTGTAAATAGCAATAAGCATGCTGGCAGTAATAACTAATACATACCTGTGACAAGCTGGGAAAAGCTAATCTACATTGAATCACTTTAAATAAAAAGCATCAGAATGTGATCCATTTATCAAAGGTGTAATTTTGTACAACACACTATCAGAGACTCTAAAATTGAAAAAAGGGGAGAAATTTAAGAGAGATCTAAGGGTATTCTTGACTGAGAAGAGTTATAAATAAAGATAGATAGATAAAATGTGTAATTTGTATTTAATTCCTGTAAATGTATACTAAAATGATCTAAGAATAAGCTATTGTATATCTACGGATTCTGTTAAACTTTCTGTTCTTATACTATACTTTATAATTGTATTATGAATTATTTCAACTAATGTTTTACACATATATACTTTGTTAACTTTAGATTTTGACAATGTCTAAAACTTGTGTACACGAGTCTATTGACAGCAATAATAATAATAATAATAATAATAATAATAATAATAATAATAATCATCATCATCATCATCACCATCATTTGCCAGTTTTGCTTCAGATTTCGCCCTTTCACCCTCTATCCTTGCATTGTTATAGATATTTTGTAGTTCAGCTAATAGTATGTAAAGGTCTTTCTTCTTATCCATATTGATCTTCTCTTTCGCAATAAGTACACGTCCAGCATGGCTACACCATCAGTTTCGTGAATTTTCTATAAACTTGAACCAATGGCAAACTTAAAAAGGGCGTTATACTCCATTTACAAAAAAATAGTTGTGCACAAAGGTTGGTTGAAAAGTTTGATTAAAAATAAGTTAAAATAGCTTATTTAACAAAATGCATATCTTGTTCAATTTAATTTAATCATATGAGAGCCAAAAGTTTTGCAATCAGCCTATCCATTGTTGGACAATAATGTGTATAAAAATCAAGAAAATGAATTATTATTTGGTGATGTAATTATTATTATTATTATTATTATTATTATTATTATTATTATTATTATTATTATTATTAATATTATTATCATCATCATCATCATCATGATCATCATCATTGTAAAGGTTACATTTTTATTTTGGTAATATAATTATAATTATGACTATCTTTGTTATATAGTGATCAGCATGTATGGCTGCTGATATGGAGAAATAAGGTTCCAATACTCTAAAATTTTGGTATGAATTTGGAATGGGATCCATCGAGCCTTGAGAGGCACTTGAGGATGGAGAGATAGTGAATCCCAGTTTCAAAAATCAAGTTTAGGCCAGTGAGGTGTTGACCATAAAATCCATCTGTGGCATCCTTGGGGTAATAGCCTACTCAGCCATTCTTACCTTTGTTGTATATTATACAGGGATTATTAATTGCACTTAAGTATATTAAATGTAGTCTTTTGTATTGTAAACCTATACTAAGATTTAAAAATTGTGTTAATTTGTTTTATATTAATAAATTTTTTAAGGGTTGTGTTTTTCTTGCATTAGATAGGCAGAAATAAGCAAATAACTATTTTATTTTATTATTACCTTATTTTCAAAGAGTCCATAAGCTTAACTTGGCAGCATTGTGATAGTATTCAGTTACCATTACAGATCTCTCTTTCATGATCCTCCATATCTCAGGGAAAATGGGCGCTTTAAAATTTGAACATTACTATAAATTCTCTTTTTATTGCATTTTTAGTAGCTTGTACATAGGAAACTATTCCACTTATTTTAATTTATTCATTTTTTTTATTTTATTTCAAAGACTATACACTACAGTATAGGAACTGGTCATTGCAAATACACATAATTTAAAAAAATGGTGTTGTATATATTACAAAAGAAAAGAAGTGTTTTACAAAACTCATACCCACATAAAAAGTAAGTAATACTCCTTCCTACATGGAATACAGAGCTGTGTTAGTTAGGAGCATTGTAACTTCTTTTTTTAAACATCTCTCCTTATAAGTTTTGTTTTTTTCATTTGACAGTTTAGTATCAAATACAATTTTAGTAAATGGATTATTTTTACTTATACTTTTCCTAACCTTATTTCTATAACATTGCTGTTAATCTTGTCTCCCAGTAATAATCTAGTGCTCTGATTTTTCCTCACTAATAATATTTCCTCTTGTTAACATATAGTGAGTAGATTGTCATGATTTTTATGCTCTTTTTACATATTTATTTTTTAATTTATATATATATTATTTTATTGAATGGTGTTTAATGCCAGTTTTTACTGCTGAGGGACCACAAGCAGTGGACACTGATTATACACGAGATGAAGTGGTATATTGGGAATGGATTTTTTTTTTAACGAAGGAAATGTTCCTGGCCTAAGTTTGTCATTTATGAGGACTGAGGAAAACCTAGAAAAAAATTTCAGTCAGGGAGGGCGGTACTGGTTGGATTTGAACCCCAGACCTCCCACTCATGAGCCTGCACCTTAACGACCTTGGCCACCCATGGTAGTATATATATATGTATATACATACCACCACGGGTGACCGAGATATATATATATATATAAATAGGTATAACAAAAAAGATATGTCAAAACTTTGGGGAAATATCCCTTGCATATATAGGGGTGCAAATACACTATATGAACATGGGTCCAGAAATGCTTTATTTCTTTATTAGAGCCTATTGTCTACAGCTCCCCTTACACAGTGTGATAGATAAGCTAGAATGCCAGCATAGCTGTCCTGTGGCATTAATGCCACAACAGAACAATTGCTTAATACATACAGTAGATAAACATTCATTTTAACCTCTGGTTAAATGGGGTGGGGGTGTTGTAGCTATTCTTAATTCCTAAGTTCATCATTGTTGTGGCCCACATAGTCTGCTTATTATATAACCCACTTCATTGCTTGATGTGCACTAAGCATATAATGTCACCTCTATGTGTTTCGGGATCTTGTTCAAGATACAGTAAAAAGAAGTATTCAAATGGAGAGTTGGCAGATGCCCGTATGATCTATGGATTAACCAAAGGTTTAGAGAGTCTTCGTACTCATATTCTGCAAGGCTACCAGACAGTACAAGATACTCCAGAAATACATCAGCACATCAGGGAGGCCGCTTGGATGTATCCAAGCTAATGGAGGACATTTTGAATATTTCATATGATTTTCTATTTCTCACATTCTGCTATGATAGATAGAAAAATAGCTCTAACAAAGAACTAAAGCAATTCTGGATTCATGTTCAAATTATATTTTTTTTTTACCCTTTAAGTTTAAATCTTTGATTTATATTTTGCTTTGCAGTGCATTCCCAAAGCACAATACTATAGTATAATTGGGAATGTATGAGACCTTAATATATATTCTTAATTAGCTAGTGAGTTGATTTAATACCCTTATGCTCCATTTGCTATTGAATTATACATCTTAATATTAAATTGCAGAAAATACTCGAGAGAGTCTGGAATTACTTTGTCTCCAGTGAACAAATTCAGCCTAAATCAATTGCTGGACTCCTATAATAATGATAGAATACCTGATGAGAAGAAGGCAGGAATTAAAACATCAACTGTTTGGGATGCAACAAAGTATATATTGGCAAAGTAAAAAGAAGCATTGAAATTAGGCTAAGGGACATGGGAGAAACATCAGGTACATTCAGATAGATAAATCAGTGGTTGCATATCACTTTTTGGAGAGATAAACATGATATAGAAATGGAAGTCAAATTATTGAAATTCATAAACATTTGTAGCTGGGAGATGGGGAAAAAAAGTTTAATAAAAAATATGAATATAAGGTTATGAACTTTGAGATCCCAACAGAAGTCAAATTAATCCAAAAGTTCATAAAATACACACAAGAGATACATCAAATCCATCTAACCAATAACGAATCTGGCAGTTGACTCGCAGATGATGAGGGCAAAAGCCTGTGAAACATCTTCTGTATAATTCAATGGTAAGTGAAGCATAAGAGTATTAAATTGACTTGCTAGCTAATTAAGAATATATTGGTCGCTTTACTGTATTAATTTCGAAACAAAATTGATTTTAAATATAATGCCTTAATATATGTTTGTCCCTATTTAGATAATTTGACAGCCTGTTTACTTTTTGACCATTCAGTGAATACCTTTATAGATTGTTAGTATATTATTGTATTACCTAGCTTAATATTGAATTATAAATTAGTTAACACTATAAACTTCTCAGCCTTTTCTCTCTAAACATCTACAATGACTATTTTTCTGTCAGAATCATTTGTATGTGTCTTAAAATTTTTTCTGAATTTAAGTCAGGAGAATTTCATAAGGCCAAAAATAGCAGCTCTAGGTTTCATAATTAACTGCAATTACTCAGTAATCAATTCATTAGCAAAAAAGTGAATTAAATGAAAGGTGAAGTACATTCTTTATATAGTCAATTAAAATGATAAGAAATTGAGCTCCTGTTTACACACTGTTCAGAATTATGCAATTACTCATTCCATGTACTTTCCCTCAAGATCTGTACATCATTATCATTGTTGGTATTGTATGCATTGCATCAAATTCAACAGTCTGGTGTACCCAGTTCCAGAGAGTTTCATGAATATATCTTTGTCTATAAATGTGAGACATTGCAAAGGCTGCTTCACACCACCTAAAAATGTATTATCACATAGTGCAAGGTTGGGAGAATGGTGGATGTGATAACACAGTGAAACCTGAATGTTCCAATTCTATGTGGTTTTCTAGCTGTGTGTGGTTGCACATTTATTGCAACACAAAGCATTGAGAGAGACCACTTGCTCTTTCACCTCTGATGAATTGTGCTTCATATAGTTCATAATTTCTCATAATAAGCTTCACTATTGATAATTGTAAAAAACCTAGTGTGATGGAGTTTCTTGTTAATGCTAATTTAATTTGGAACCTGATATTACTTTATCTATTTCATCTGAGGTTTTTAGTGAAGTTTAAGTGATTTTATACCAGTATACATCATAGTTATACATATATTGAAAATATTTCAACAAAGTTGTTGAAACTACAAAATTGGTATGAGCAAATATTAACCTGAGGCACTATGTTGTTCTATATGTTTCATTATATAAATGTATTATCTCCTGAATTGAAAATTTTAAACCATTCCCTTTCAGTTAGGTTCCAAAAATTTTATTTATTGGCTTTTTCAGGAAGTTTTTTTTAGCAGATATTGAATTTTCTTTAGATGCATTTTATTATAAATTATCATGAAAATCATTTAATATTTCATTAAGTAAGGTTATAGTTTTCCTTTTTGAATGATCTAACCAGTTGAATAAATTTTGACCGCCACAGGTGGCCAAGGTTGTTAAGGTGTGGACACGTGTGCGGGAGGTCTGGAGTTCAAATCCGGCCAGGACCATCCTCCCTGATTGAGTATTTTCCAGGTTTTCCTCATTCCTCATAACTGCCAAATGCTGGGGAGGTACCCTAAACTTAGGCCTGGAACATTTTCTTCCTTAAAAAATCCTTTCCTAATATATCATTTCATTTCATTTATCAACATGTTTACTGCCTGTGGTACCTCAGTAGTAAAAACAGGCGTTAAACACCATTCAAAAAAAAAAAAATCAATTTTCAGAGTGATCTGGTTTTGAAATCAATTGTTGATAAAGTGGAGTTAGAAATTTATTTTCCTGTATCATATACAGCCCTAATTCAATATTTTTTTTAATACTGGTCAGTTCATTTTGAAGTTGTATGTTGTAATGGTTAATTATTTCAAGTTTTTGAGTATGTTCTTCTTGCTTTGCAGTCATTGTATCCAAAATATGGTACATTTCTCCAAATTTCTTATCATTTTTTTCCTGAAAGTGGTTCAGATGTTGTTTAAGTTGATCACTGTATGGAACTGTTGCTCTTTTGCTGATTAAATTCATAGCCACTTGTAGAGTGTTTTGATTCATTTTACAATCTATCGAACACTTCTCATTTGGAAACATTATTACAGCACTTTTATTAGGCAAAACACTAATATATTTTTTTGATGACTCTGTATAAGGAAATAGTGTTATATCAGCAAGTGATTTTTGAAGAAAAATAGATATTTTTGAGAGTATTTTGTATTTGCACAATCTTTCCATGAAACTGTTCCAGTGTATGAGATTGCTTTCCATACTATAAAGCAAGAGAATGCGTGAGGCTATATTCAATTGTTTAGCAGATTCTTGAATTTTAAAAATTTTACTGACTGCTAACCCAATCATGATGTTAAGTATTACCATCATGCTAACAAATACAAACAGCAATATTATAACAGCAGAGTAGTCAGTTTTAGGAACAGTGGAAAGATAAAAACCACCAGTCATTAAAACAATAGTATCAACTATTGCATTTGTTGGTGTGGAGAACATTGTCCATTTTCCACTGTATAATATATAAAAACCAAAAGAAAATGCCAGAATGAAGAAGAAATATGATAAAAATGCAAAAGCATAGCTAGAACAAACTGACTTCAACATTTGCACATTAATTGAGAGCTTCCCAAAATGACCAGTAAGCAGTGGTAACTCTACCCAAGACAGAAATATTGCAAGTGCTGCAAAGAGTGTTTGAGAGCCCTTTTCATTCCATGTTTTAAAAAGAACTAAACCAGTTACAATAATCAAAAAGAAATCAACCGCTTTCTCTAATGTTAATATGTATCTAGTAGGTGACATTACAAATTTAAACAGTTCTCTTGCAGTGTGACAAAATAATATTAAAATAAGAAGAACATAAATTAATGTACCATATGTTTCTCTGAATTTAGATAGGTAAGTTTCCTGCTGGTTATAAATTGTATTATTTAAAGAGTGATTTGGTGCAAAAATAGCATAATCACTTATATCTAGAGGAGGTTGTCCATATTCTACCAAAACGTAAATATTCAGCAAAAATAGGAATATAATATAGATAATGAGATTTGTGAAGAATGCTGTTTTTAGCTTTTGCCACTTAAGATGTAGAAAACTTGTGATGATAGGGTGGGTCAAAAGTTGCTGATGACCTTTGGAACAACTAATATGGTATAGAAGATCCATTTCCGGAGACACTGCTTCTGTCTTGTTGTATGGTGTTTTGTTGCCATTGTTCACAAGAGGCAGAGCATATTCATCAGATGCTAATGCAATTTGGATAGAAGGATCTTGTTGTATCTTTGCTAAGAGAAACTCATAATCAAATACAATCTCATAATCTTCATCATGTGGAAAATGATTGCTTGTTTTGAGTGAGCTATCCAGTAATGCTTCTATGGCTTTAACTGGCAATGGTGGTCTGTCGTACACATTTCGCAATCCAACATCAGCTCCTCGGCGAAGAAGTGCTACAACGGAAGACAGGTCGCCGTTTCGAGCAGCGTAATGTAGGGCAGTGTTTCCTCGAGCATCAGCTGCATTTATCTGAAAGTTTGGAAGATCTAGAAAGTATCTCAAGGTGTTACGGTGGCCGCGTGAACTTGCCAATACAGCCGGTGGTCTCGTTTCCCCACTATTTGTGATGGCGTTTGGGTCTGCTCCATGCTCCAGGAGTATTTGAACCACATCAGTCATGCCATGACAACAAGCATACTGGAGAAAAGTCATCGAGCCATCATCAGCATCTTGAAGTCTTTGCTCACTTATTGCCAGCTTATTCTCACGAAATACACGCAAAAAGTCTGCAACATGACGCCCATGCAGCAATTGAAATAATCTTTCTTTAAGATCATCTTTATCCTCTACCACGCTTTCCTGAGGAAGCAACTTCCTTAATTGGACAAAGTTTTCAGCAATAATATTTCGCGTGGACTCTAACTCTTCTTGATCATCTTCTAGATCTAACTGTTTTCCATAATGTTCCAACAATAGTTCTACCATATCTTGGTTGCCAATCTGGGCAGCTAGTCGGATTGGAGTTCTTCCGTCCTTTTGGCGCACGTTTGCATCGATTCCCCGATGCTGCAGGAGAATGGCAATGCTTTTTCGAAGACATAGCCTATCATGTTCGTTGTCGAGATGTTGTTCTGCTGCTATATGTAACGCTGTTCGCCCTCGACTATCTTGTACGTTGACTTTGGTCCTTTTATCGGCAATAAGCATCTTAATGGCCTTATAGTTACCGACCTCGATGGCGCAGTGCAAAGGAAACTTCCCTGTCAAAACATTAGCAGCATTTGGATCTGCACCAGCAAGTAGCAACGTAGCCACGAACTCCTCCGTGCCAAGTTCTCGACACACAATCTCCAGTATGTTCGGTTTGCCTAGCCAGTGATTAGGGTCAATGCAAACTGTTCCATCGGCATCTACCTGCTGAAGAAGTTCACGGAAACGAGCAAGATCGCGGCAACGCAAAGCCTTGATAAGATTAGTATAGCAATTGTCATCAAACGTGGAGTAAACACTGTTAGGTGCTGGAGGTAAGTACGCAAGTAGATCCGGAAATCGCTCGGCTATCAGCTCACGGGTAGAGAAGTCGAAACCCAAAGCGCCATTAACATCATGTTGTAGGAATGTCCACACTGCTACTCTTTTCCCGTTCTGAGCAGCTACGTGTACTGCTGTGCTTCCTTTCTTGTTGCGGTGATTGACATTAATATCAGGATGTGCCATGAGCTTTGCGATACACCTACCATACCTGCAAACAGAACATTTATCGCTTAATACAATTAAGAATTAATGCCATATTTGTTGCTGCAGCTTTACTTACGGCCAAACAAGATTTTAGTTCCTTACTTTTTTCTAATATATGGTGTTTCACTAGCTCTTGACTCCTGATTTTCTCTAATAACTTTCATATTAACACACATATTTCAATGAAATTTAACACAAATAACCATGGTTTGTAAGAAACGCGATTATCTCTTAGCAAGCGTTGAAAGTGGTTACCATTAGCATAAGACGTTCTTGCACACGCCTATCTAGGAAGTTATTCATTCACATATGTTGTCATAGTCTCAATTCCCCATCCAAAGATTTTTGCAATTTCACGAGAGTCCGTGACTTGCAGCAATAAAGGTTCCATTTCAGCATGACTTTTAGGAAGAACTATCGCGTGATAAGTTTAGGGACCTTGGTGGTCAAACTCTTTAGAAATGTTCATAGAAGGAAAACATTTCAACATGCTGACATTGAAGGCATGGCACAATCCTACAAAATTTCTCGCCGTCCAACTGATTCCAAACTCAAGGAAGATTTCCATGTAGACTGCGATATTTGTGGCGTCAATAACGACGTGGCGCTGCGATGGAAAACACCAAATCCCATTTTTTCCATTTTGATTGATGTCTAATGCACCGTGTAAGGATTTTCACTAGCCCAAATATAGGTGCCTCATCAGAGAACTATGTAGTCAAGTATTTGCAGCTATGGAATGACAAACTGCTGGAACCAACAAGCCTCTTCTATTTGTCGGTAGATTGTCGGTACAGCAATAACACGATATGCATGTAGTTTTGCTTTATTTTGCAACTCTGGGAAAATCTCTTTCTCCTGCGACAGGACGGGGTCAACAACTTATGGATACCTGTAAAATCTGAAGATCTACCGCAATATAGATGACACTAAATGTGGATCATTCGTTATTTACATATATTTATTAATGTATGATAGAAAATTTGGTCAACATTTAAACAAATATGAACAAAATTATGATTGTCTTAATGTGATACTTGGCAATTCATTTTATCTCTTAGATTCTTGATGTCTAATTCAAACTGGGCGTAAGGGTTAGATGTTCATGTTAGCCTATTTCTATATTTATTTTTATGAACTTCTTGCTTGGAACTAATGATTCACAGAGATAAATAGCGCAAAATAACGCCTTCGTTTTCAGAGCTGCAATACTAGATATTTTTCGCTGGACATTATAGACCAAATCCGTCTTCATTTTCTTGTCTAACACAAGTTGTTTTGCAGAATAATTATTTCGAGTTCCTTCTTCATTAAGATTTTTTTTTCAATGGTGAGACACAATTCTTCAGATTTGAGATATATAAGGATAAAAATGAACTGAGTCAGTGATTCGATCTCTTTGAAGTAAGAGAATCGGAGTTCGAACTCATCTTTAAGTTGTGTCAGCATTTCTACATGTTTAGAATAATAGAATTTAACATGTATAGAATTTGTATAGAATTTAACATGTTGTTTCGAACAAGGGAAATGTTTAGCTAATGCTTCAAATTATTTTCCTCATAGTTGAAATTGCCCCAAACGACTTTATCTCTGAAATAATTTTCAAAAGGTTCTTGTCCTAACCCTGAAGTTGCAGGTTTTGCTCGTTGAGTTTTTCAGTGACGTCAATCAAGAATCTCTTAGCCATGACATTCTTCTAAAAGAGAGAAGTTGCCATTGCATTCTTTATATATGTAAAAGGATATTACAGCTGGCAGGAATGACGGAGAATTTTTCCCTTGCTAATCCAGCCCATTTCCCTACGAATAAGCAGTTCTTCATACTTCAGATTAATTTCTTCAATCAGCTGTCTGAATTAATTTCTTTGTAATGCATGAGCTCGTATCTGGTTTACAACTTTCATTATATTGTTAACATTCAACAATTTACCACAAGGGATTTCTGTAAATTATGCAATACTAGAAGATTAGATGTGGAAACATTTCATTTTTCTGGGCAAGTACAATGAAACCGTTTAGCCGCCCTGTCCAAGCAGGAACTGTATCAGTTATTATCACACTCAATATTTGCGTGAAATCTTTTTGCAGGTAAGGTAGTCTTTCATAGATAAGAATATATCCTCGCCTCATGAACGGTGTTTTAAAGTATTCGCTATAAGGAGTTATTTCTTTACTGTGAAGATTTCAAAAATATTTGGACGAACAAGGCTAACCGGGCTGTCATTTTTATCTGTAGATCCATCCAATTGCATTGGGCAGTAAGCACAACATTCCAAATCTCTCTTCAAAAGACAAATGACATTTCTGATATTTTTTTCAACACGTCTAAGAGGTACAGAAAATTTACAGCAGATATTATCTTAGATTTATTTTTAAAAGTTTTTATTAATGAGTCTGTACCCTTTAATATATATAATACACCCCATCTTCGAATTATTTTCTCTCTCTTTCTTTTTGCAATAACCAATGATATCAAAAGAAGCAGAAACAAGAGTGGTAGTTTTATTTCTGTCAGTGATTTTCGTTGGCCAGTCTGTCGCTTTATAAGCTGCTTAACCCCTTTCTTTCTATGATACTATTAGCAGGAAACGCAGCAGTTATTTTCAAATGGGTTGTATTAAATTATCCTTCATTCATTGTTTCCACTCTGAATCATTATTATTATTATTATTATTATTATTATTATTATTATTATTATTATTATTATTATTATTATTATTATTATTATTCCCTTTAAGTATGAATTATCTATTTCTCTCACTAACTGGTTTTTCGAAATAAATCAGACACACACATCCTAATGATGATACTAACGAAGTTGCACAGAAAAGGCCACAGCAAGCCAGAATGATACACCTGCATACACTGGTTCAGTTCAGACTTCCGACTTCCCATTTCACACTGTGTACGGTATGAGGATGGACTATGCCATTTAAAATTGGAAGAAAGCAGTGAACGCTCAACTGTCAATTTATACTGCTTCCTGCGGTGATAACCACAACTCAAAGGTCGCTTGGAGTACCTAAAGGCATGATTCAACAATGTTTCTAAAATTTATCCGCGAGCTATCTGAAATGGCTTGGCAATCGACCGATTCATCGCGATCAGCGTGTTGCCGATTCCTACGCTAAGACTTCTGTGGGGAGGCACGTAATCTGTTTTGCATTACTTGTAGTAGCAACTTTCGCTATGGGCACTCCTAAAAATATTGCAGTGATTTCCAGTCTTTATCAGACACTGATTGGAGGATTTTGTCGACGGTTTCTTAACCTCAAACTGCGCGATCAATTGTTTTTGACACTCTTTTATCAACACAATTTTCCAGCATATGCGGACTATAAAAACGCGCTGTTCACTATGTACTGACTCATGCAGTGTATTGCTCTTAATTCAAAGGCACGGTGACTTGTTCTTGGAACAACAACACGATCTGATGCATAACACTACTGCCGGCGACAGCGAACATGTAATTGTCTTTGATGGACAAATGCGACAAAAAGGCTAGAGAATACCACCGCACTAATTCCTTCCATAACAATGATTCTTTTGCATCAAGGCATGTCCGAGTCAAGAGATACTTAATACGCCCATCAGTTTGAACATTTTAAGGAAAAATCAGGAGGCAAGAGTGACATAATTAGTGGAATAACACGTATAACTAAAAATTCTTTTATTAGACACTTAGAAGATAAAAACAATGTGTGCATGGAGACTCAAAATACTTAAATTCATATCCGAAGCTTTTCTGTGCTCAAAAGCAAAGGACATATAGTTTGAGATCATTCTAATGGATGCTCTTTTCATTGATCATAATCAATGGACAATTGTATTAAACTTTTGAACAGATATTCATGTGTACCTAAAAAAAGTTATCATTACTTAACAATGTGCGTAATTCTGAGCACATTACAAAGGAGTCTCACCATTAGTACATGCCATTAGGGTTCATCATGTCCACTATATAACCTACTAAAGGTGTTTTTTTTTAAATAGTATTTAACATCCGTTTTTACTACTGAGGCAACACAGGTGGTACACTAAAGGTGTAGATTTTATCATAGTGATACTATTAAACGTTCAATTAAGGATACTTTTCGAATTTATTTATTGCAGAGAGGGAAACTTGTTCAAAATACTCATAATTAATGCGACATATTTATGACATTCATTTTCCATTATCTTATTTCCATTCAAAATTAATATAAGTATTTTAACTATATTCTAATCAGAATTGCGTGCATTTTTTGACCATGTTAATAGAATATTTTGCCTTTTTTAGATTTCGGTCATATATTCGCCAAGTTTAATGATTAGGTAATATTTTGTTTCTATTTTGATTGAAGTATTTACTAGTTTTTTTTTATTTTCCAAGAATGGCAGAGGTTTTAGCTATTTTTTGGAATAACCATTATAACATCGAGGCTGTTAACCGAGAATCGACGGACTACATTACGCTAGATGATGAAGTTGAAGGTGGAGCAACGCGGAATGAATGACAGGGAAATCGGAGTACCCTGAGCAAAATAATGTATTTGGAGTAAATATTATTTGGTCATTTGCGGATAATAAATGAATACAATCTGTTTTGCCTAACGGTAGTCATGCCATAATGGCATAATCAAGATATAAATTTAACAAAACCAGAGACAGAAATCATCCCTGTTAAGAGTCCATTTTCATCATTATTTTATCATAATTTCTTTCCTTTCTTATTGATTCAATTAGGTTTGTCTCCATATACACGCACGTGCTAGGGGTTACGGGTAACCTTTAATTTGTAGTGATCTTTGAATAAGCGGCATTTACTGATCTCACCCGGTTAGTTAAAGATTTATTCCTCTGTAATTCTCACACGTCTTTCGGTTTCATTTTTAAATATTGACATCACTATAGCTAAATTTCGTTCTTTCGGAACTGCTATTATCCAAAATAAATCAAACAGAGAAAATGCTTTAAAAAGATGACAAGAGTGGATGTTTTAATAATTCTACATAAATACCTTATATTCCAGGTGTTTTCTTGCTCATAATATTGCCTCTAGGATTTCCATCAGATCAAGAGGGTCCACATATTCATTTTTTGCTGCTGATTGGAGAGTTAAAGCATTCGGAGAATTATTTGTCCATTATTTTTTAATATACCGATAGGAGTGACCGAGTTCGCTAAAATATAGACTGGTAAGTGCGGTGTCTGCGATTTGATTTCCACCATTTTTTCAGGTTTTCCTCAGTCATGACAATTGCCAGAAAGGTATTCTAAACTTAGACTTGGAACGCTTCCTTCCCAAAAACTCCTTTCATGCCTCATTAGTGTCTACTGCCTGTGATGCCTCAATAATGAAACCGGGTTATTCAAAAGAGTCATTTTTAACTTATCTTTTTGCTTGTGTTCAGGTTTTAATATATTGTAGAAAATATTTTGAAAATGGATTTTCAAACTACCAAATGCACCCAGCGCTTGTCTGTATTCGGATATTCTTTAGGCTTTCACGCTCGGCGTTATTATTAAAATAAATTATTGCTGGCTAGCCGTAGTCGTTGGTTTAAATTAAATTTAAAACCAAAGCTTTTGCTGGCTCTTGGGCCAGCATCGTCAGTGAACTGCAAATGTCTGGAAAGGGACAGAGCCGTTAGAAGCGGGACGGGTTAGTAGTGGTAGGAGAGTTGTGGTGCTAATGGATTACATGTCTAGCTTATATGAAAATTTGTCTTAGTTTATATTATCTAAATAATATAAACTCACTGTCACCCCAAACACTTTCAGTCTACTGATGATGCTGGCCGCAGAGCCAGCGAAAACGTTTGGTTTAACGTTAATTTAAACCAATGACCAAGGCAATATAATCCGGTAATGGTCATTTTAATAAACGTATATTCTTCTTAATGAAACTAAACTCAAAATGTATTTAACTTGCAGACACTGCTTTCATCTTTTCATTAATTGTTGTAAGTTTTTAATGAGTGAGTCTACTTTACGTCAAAAAGAAAGTATCTAATTAGACGGCAATACAACATCATTGCAGAGAGGGAAAAAAAAAGCAACAACAACAACAACAACAACAACAACAACAACAATAATAATAATAATAATAATACTAATAATAATAATAATAATAATAATAATAAACTTTTTCAATAAACGGGAAAAATATTAACTGTAATATAAATAGTTTAATTTTATCTCACTAGTAACGTAATTCACTATTAGTTTATAGTGACAGTTAAGTGTATTAGGCATGCGATTTTTAAAGAACAAAGGCATTAAAGGAATGTTATAGATAGGTATATTCAAGGAAACGTTTGAGAGAAGTAGATGAGATAGGTACACAGGAGGCCGGAGTGAATAGGTTCAAAATATGGTGAAGCTCTTGCGTGTTGTTAAACTTATTGCAACCAGATGCATATACCTACACCTTTGAAATATGAATTTATGAGAATGAAATATTAGAATAACACTTTACAGGTGCGGAACTTTTGCTTTTTTAAAAGAAAGTTTTAATAGTGCTTAGATCCTTCACTTCTCACATGAGAATATGTTTACGATAGCATCCTAACATTATATCTAAACTAATTCGGTCAAACATTTCTTGGCTACATGCAACAAAGCGTTTTAGATTCTGGCATCAAATCAACACAATTAATGACCAATACATGGTTCTTAATTACAAAATTGAGTATCTAAGTAATAATAATAATAACAATAATAATAATAATAATAATAATAATAATAATAATAATAATAATAATAATAATAATACTTTTCTGTTATGCTCCGAACGAAACATGTATTTACCTACCCAAATTCGCTACTGCTCGTTCCGTTACGATTAATACAGGACATGAATGGTATGAAGTAATGGGGAAATTAAGTACAACTAACATTAAAGCATAAACGCCTTACACCTTCAAAGGCTAATTTAAACACTCATTTGTCCTTGAAAAGAGGATATTCATAGAATGCAATTATGCCCAGTAATTAATGCACCTGGGAACTGTAATAAAACACACATTTTAAACTGATTTTCTTCACGAATTGCGCTTCACTTTCCTCCTAACAGCCATAAATTCATCAACATGTTTGAGAACCAAAATTGAGAACCATATCATATCATCCAGAACAATTCTCCTAACACACAAAGCCCATAGTTTCATGAAAACTCAACCGAGAGTAAGAACTAATAATGAAACTGTTATATAGTTCATCTCCAAACCTTATCTCAAATTGTACCTATAGTTAGATACTGATAGGAGAAAAGTAAATGCAAAACATTAACTGCTCATTTCAATGAAAAGAGTGTAAAATTAAATCTTGAACAACACTGTACAACGGATAATAACCCATTTCCTTACCCCGCCTCCCACTTACAGTGTCATCAGTTGGCTACGCATAGGTGATAACGGGCGAAAAATGGAAAGAAGGGAGAAATGAGGCTGTTCAACTGCTATCGTCAAGTATGTGTCCTGCTTTATAAATTATATATGCCAAATAAATTTTCACGTACCTTTTATTCGTATGAGCAGCTAATATTTTGCAGTTATATATCTGCTATCACTAGCTAAATTTATAAACGTTGAGATAAAGTTTCGAGATGAATTCGCTGATAGTTTCCTTGTACTTTCCTTCTGTAAGGAAACTTTAAAACTGATGACACCAAAATAATATTTTCCGTTAAGAGCTTTAACAGAAAAGTACCATAATAATGCCAATAATAACTATATTTTATGTGCAGATAACAAACCCCATTGAAAATCAATTATTTTTTCCTGAAATATAGAAATAAAATCCCTTACCTTTCAGCAGCTTCGTCTTTAAAATGTCTGGCAGCGAGATGCAGAGCAGTGTTACCATAAGGATCGACGGTGTTCACCCTAGTGCGTTTGTCTGCTAGAAGAACTTGTAGCGTGGCATCCAACCCTCCTGAGGCAGCATAATGTATTGGCTCTGGTACTATGATGTTGACATTTGGCTTAACACCTTCCTATAGCACAAATAGAAGCTACACAGTTTTGTAAAACTATGTCAGAATATGCGATACACACTGGTATTTGGTATTTATACGAGAGGCATTCAATAAATAATGCACCACATCCCCCCCCTCCAAGAACAGTTTATTTTGAAAAAAAAATTATATGCACTAGTTGCATCTTCTTGCGCTAGGTGGTAGTGATGTAGTGGGGTCTCCAAGTGATATGGGTTATGGCGGAAAACGATATCATCAGAAGCGTTTAAGGAATGTTTATGGGGAGATGACATAGAATGTAAACATTGTCAATTGTTGGTCCAAAAAACTGTCATCGGAAGAAGGTCGAAGCAATTTCACTCATCATCTATGCCTTGAGCAGCCACATTTGCAATGATGGAACGCGCCGACATCCTTATTCGGATCAATCGCCGAATAACAACCAAACAAATCAACTAGATATCTCTGTCTATAGTGTCAAAATCATCATCTGTTGAGAGTTCTTGCTTGTTTATTACTTCGAGCATGAGAACAAAAGACAATCCATGGACTGGCATCACAAAACTTCTTGGAGGGAGGGTTAAAGACAATAACTTTAGCTGGAAAGTCATGCACACATTCTTCTGAGACTGTGGAGGAATTATTTTGATTGGGTATTGTTACGTGATTAACAGTTGATCCTAAATATATGTTGAAACTCTTCGGAAGTTACAGAAATGATTCTATCAGATCAATTCTCATAGATATTATTCAAGTTCTTCACGACAACGTACCGCCTTGTAGTAGTTAAAAAGGGGCGTTAAATACTATTAAAAACGAATAAAAGAAACGCAAAGTCACACACGAATACGCAGTCCAGAAGAGATCACTAAACTCTAGTATACTATAATTTCTCATTCCCTAAAGCCGGATTTTGCACTTTTTGTTTTTAAATTCTTCGTTTCTCTAAAAATGCATTCCACTGGAGGAGATTTGACGACGATGAAGAAGAGATTATATCTGTAGTACGAAGATGTCTGAGAGATGGATTTGCAGAGTGATACTACGACAACATACCCGCTCTGACATCTGGGTGACGCAATGACATAGGCTGCAAGGAAATTATATCGAAAAATAACAATATATAGTCAAAAAGTTTAGAAATAATGTAATGATTAGACCTGAAATAAATCAAACTCTGAAATAAAAAGAAAATATGGTCTTACTAATTGCCCACTCCTCGTACCACTCTGATTACCTGAAATATACTTTATTATGCATAATAAGAAATAGGAATATTGAAGTTCGAAAGTTAAGCTTTGACAATCTGGAAAATGTTCGTTAATTGTGTCATCATTGAAGTACTGAAGGTTAATTTCTTGGTGATATTTGAATGTGTTTTAGCTAAGAGTAAGAAGGTGACGATGAAGATGTTTTATTTTGGTTGTTACAATTGTTTTAACAGAACCACCAATTTGTTTTTTTCCTTATTATTCATTGTCTCTATAGCTCACTAACCCAGCTCTCTGATTCTCCCAATACTACTCTTGTGCCGTTATAACGCAATAACTTAAAACTGCTGCTATTTTGAAAGTGTACCCACCTGAAGAAGTGTTCGCACGAACTCCTCGCAGCCTTCACTACGAGAAGCGATCTCAAGGCAAGTAGACCAATGCGGGTGCCCATACTTGTAGTTTGGGTCGACATCGGGAGAACCCAGCAGCTCTTTGAAGCAACAATGGTCTCGCGCTTCTAAAGCCTCCAGCAGCCGCTTCTGAGGACTCTTGGGTTCGCTTTCTTGCAGCATTAATGAGATCTGGCGGATAAAGTTACATTTAGAGATCCTAACATTTCAGTAACTGCACATAGGTATTTTAATATTAAATTAGGAATACACTATCACATTAATCGAATCGTGGGGCAGGAAAATTCATGAAAGTTGCACCAGTTCACTTTAACATTGCTTCAAATGCATTCCTATGATATTTTAATGGCAAATGCCAATATTTTAAAAATTATGATATTGAATGAAATTCGAAACAAAACCAAGCAATAAATATTGTAAGAGCCTAACTTGCCTCCTATTTCGTTGTACGTAGAGAATGATGCTGCGTTTTCTGTAAATATTACATAACCTAATAATATGCAACGGTTCCACCGAGTCTGAGGATATGCTCTACGCAACGGCACTTCAAACTTAATTCTGTCTTCCAAACCAAATTATTACTTCTGATTCAAGTGGCTTTCCGTTTATCTTCATAAGGTTGAGCACATTTACGGGCTATTGCTTTAAGAAAAGAAGAAGAAATTCTCGGGAGTGCAACCACCATACCACGGAAGCCTTACTGCAGCAGCAATCTTTAACTTTGTTTTCTGTTTCATACTGCGCTTTCAGCGAAAGTGGAGAAGCACTTGCTGTTAACCAGTTCCTCCAACCTTCAGTGTCCCCAACCTAAGTAGTTGGAGCGTTGTCTTTGTGCCATTCGGAGGTTCTTAAAGTGCTCAGTCATAAAACGCATTTTTTCGCTTTATTATGCATTAGTGCCATTATAACGCCAAAAAAAAAAAATCAGTACAGAATTTTCATGTTTAATTCGTATATCTTGCATAAAAGTTATTATGCATTATGCCATTATAACGCCAAAAAAAAAAAAAAAATCAGTACAGAATTTTCATGTTTAATTCGTATATCTTGCATAAAAGTTAGACGGTAACTTGTTAAAAAATAAATAAATAAAAATTATATCCACGATGTTTCTGCACCCTCACATATGTACTATTCGTAATTTCGTGAATGAATTTAGTAAATGTTTCCCAAGCAGTTAATTCAATCATGACGATGAAATATATGCCCATAAAGTATTTTAAAGTTGGATGTCAAGTAGACACTGCGCCACTATTTTGAAAACAAAAACGGTATTCGAACTTGAGTGCGCCATATACGAGGATTGTTCGACTGCAAACTCAAAAGATGGTGCCGCTAGGTAGTTTTCAATGTTACCTTGGCAAAGTGGTATGGTTATAAACAGCTACGAAGCTTAGTCTATGTTTGAGAGACATTTTCCTGCTTAAATTTGTAAACAAAGTGAAAAATATGAATTTCATATATTAATAAGAAGGGGTAACGTCCGCAGAAACTAAAGCTCAGCAGGACAAACATCTAATCTGCACCTTTGCTTAGAATGATGTACAAATGGTTTGGTGAGCTTAGATGTGTCCGAACGAGCACAAGCGATGCGAACCATTCCCAACGTCCTGTCGAGGTAACGGCTCTCGAAAAAATTGAAAAAAAATCTACGATAGGCTCTGAGCGATCGGAGATTAAAGATGCAGGAGATTGCTGACTATTTTGCACAAGCATTTGTAAATGAAAAAGCTATCAGCGAGTGAGTGCCGCATTTACTAACGATACCAGAAAAGACGAAGGAGTTGTCACTTTCGCACAGAATTTGGAGTGGTTTAAACGAAATCCAGATGAATATCGTAGACCGTATGTGGCAGTCGACTACCACTACACGTCGGAAACCAAAGAACAATCGAAACTTTGTTGCACTCTCAATACGAAAAATGATGGCGATGTATTTTGGAATTTACAGGTGCAATTTTGATTTTTTATATTATTTTTTTGGAAAGTGGCAAAACCATAACTGGTGAACATTAGGCTATATTACAGTAATATAATAACAACATAATCAAGAAAAATCTTCCTCATTTGAAGACGAAAAAGATATGTTCTATCACAATGACGGACCAGCGCAAACGACTGCGACTGCGACCCTTCCCCATTCCCCCTGTTCACCGGATTTGGCTCCATCGGGGTACTTTCTGAAGAAATGGCTAACAGGAAAGAAATTCGCATCAACAAGAGGTCGCCGAAACAAATATATATATTTTGCATAGTTCAAGAAATAGCATTTTATCGATGGGATATACAAATTAAAAAATCGTAGGAATACGCATATAATTTAAAAAGAGATTATATTAAGAAGTAATTTATTTCACATAATTTGTGTGTTCTTTATTTTTGCACGGACTTATTGAAGAATGCTCGTACTTTTTACAGCATTGAATGAAAATTTATCATCTATTGGAAACCCTTAAAGAAGATTCGTTCTGAAAAGTAAAAGTTGAAGTAAATTACAATTCTATTTTATGTTTTAAAATATGTTATTTAAAGAAGATAAACAAATCCGTGTAATATGAAGCCTCCCCTAAAAATATTTTACTTTTCATTTCCTTTCTGCATCTTTGAGGTTAGCTTCTTAGTAAACATGTTTATTTTCATTTATACTTTATTTTCTATGCATGGAAAATAATATTTTCACAGATGCTTATGTAAATTAATTTGCAGGTGTTAAATAATGAACTGGTTTCTCACCTTTTATTTCCAGTTACTATCAGGATGTATACCAGGAAACTAATAAAGCGAAAAATGACAGTGGCGGCTTGCGCACAGTCGATAGTCTGCTCAGCATAATTTTATTCTTGAGGACGCATACACTTTGCTGTTCTTGAACATTTTTGAACCTACAGGATTACGGTTCACTTTTCTCCTCCGGCTGTTATGTGGTACTGTCGGAATACAGATATGCTGAAATATAGTTTGCACATATACGTAGCTCTAGATAAGATAGGTAGTATAGGAAAAGAAATCCATTCTTATGCAATACGTGAGTCACTTCTGTGGACATTTGCTCTAATCTCAAACAGTATCAGAGTAGCCGACGAAAGAGAAACTGGAAATATAATATTAACTGAACTTGCATCATCGCCAATGAACTTATTTTGCAAATAATTATCTAAACATTATGGTTCTTAACAGCTGCGGTTTCACATACTGATTAATTTCACTTTTCGTTTTTATTTTTAGGCAGAATAATCAAAAAAGGTTGGCAATTATTTTTCTTCCAAAATATCTGAAAAAACAAAGCAAAATTTCAAATGTGATTAAGCTTGAAACAATTAGAATTATGGTATAAAATAACATCTAAAGGTTAAGTATACTATTTGTTGTTATTAAACAGCATTTATTTGTCTATCTCCAGTTCTAACTTTTAGACTATTAATCATCAAAATGGGCATCACGAGTGTAATTTTGTTGTTTCGCTCTCTAAGTTTATTACATTTAGTTAATAACCACTTCATTCACTTAGCGAGCACTTCAGGCGGGTCTACGTGTTAGATTAAGTTAGTAAATCCCTGGAGCGAAGGTAAAGCAAGACATACTTGAGCCCCGGAGGTATTGTGCCAGACTACGCTTCGATCGTCCCAAATATCCTAGGTAGCGCTTGACACTCGCATTCGGAAGGTCCCAGGTTTGAATACCTCTGGGTCGGACAACCTTATATTGGGTTATTTTCGTGGTTTCCCATGGCCACTTAGGCGAATGCTGTGGTGGATCTGTTCCTTTCCACAACTTTTTCGCTTTCGCATTTCATTTCACTTCATTTCATTCCGTTGGCTCTGTTTACAAGGTCAAAAGTGCAAGGCGAAGTGAGCAAGCACTGTGCGCAGTGTAGCGGTGGCTGCACTTTGCAAAGATTTCTACCGTGGCATTTGTAGTGAAAGCCGACCTTCAGAGGGGATCGAATTCCTTGGTAGCGTGTGCTCTGTCAGCCCGGGGTGTTCTCTCTGTAAACAATGTTTGGGATCCGTTCTACGTCTGTGCCTCAATGTAAAGCTCTCTATTATACAAGTATGGACATGCTGCATTTTGGGCCTAACTGTCTATAACTTTCATAAGACTACGTGTTAAGTTTCTGTCGTTTTACTCGATTTTCACATAGTTAGTTCCTAAAACATTTGTGTTATATTGTTAAATGATACCTTCTGTGTCTGTTCATGTTCTTCTTTTTGCATTAGATGTCCTATGTCAGACAGAAAATGCATACTTTTGAGACTATGTCAGTTATAGTGACGGCACTTTCGTGTAGTACCGCATCGAGCTCAGCAGCCAATGACGGATCATTTGCTGGCAGATGAACAGTTGTCATCGGTTAAAACAGAAATCTCAACACTAAACGTAAGTCTTATTAATTACATCCTTTTAACATATGAAACTTAAAATAAGAATTTCGCATGTTATTTATCTACCCCCAATTTAAATTATTTGCTGTAATGCATTATTATATCAGTGTTGACATAAAATGTATAAGGCCTACAGTTAACCTGTCAGTTAAGAATGAATTATAAGAATTATAGGGCTTAGAGGGCTTCCTATCAAATTCAATTTAGAACAAAAACTTTATGTAGTTTAACATTTCTCTGCTCTAAATTGGTTCAATGAGAATGGTATGACAATCAGAAACTTATATTTTTAATGGTGTGTGAAAACAAGAGATAAACAAACTAAATGATATGCCTGAAAATTTAAAGTATTCATAATCCATAGATCTTCATTTTCTCCAATTATGAACGTGCATTTAGTTATCTTACAATAAGCATTTTTGAATTATTTTTTCTGCAATAGTAGCATTGCAAACGAACTAAATGACTGGCAAACTATTTTTATGTAAAAAATTCAAAACACCTTCACAAAATGCGTACATTCATCTAATTTTTGAAAGGTATGACAAATGTATTTGAGAATAAGTGTAATAATATTGTAAGTATAATACACTTAGTAATAGTTACTGCTAAATATAACGTAGCCATGTTGACAAATATTTTATTACATTATACAAGTTATTTTGAATGCAGTCTACATGTCAAATTAAATCTTGAATGCCATATAATGTAACACCTTTCTTTCCTTGAGTTGTGCAATAAAATGGCCAACACCCAGGTACATTAACTAAATTAAAATAAAACTTTAAAAATGTTCTCCCTGTAAGCATATATACTGGCGAACCAATCACGGAGCTCGGTTATCAGCAAATTCGGCCACAAAGCGTGTCCACACTTGTATAATAGAGGGCTTTACCTCAAAATCTCTAAAACCTCGCCACCCGGTATCTCCCACACCTCATATCTTACTCTCAGAGGTGCTCCCGTTGCAGGCGTAGGCGCAAACGACCAGCTCTTGAGCACGGCTGAAGTACCAAAAAGTCCATCTTTGTTCCTACCAATACAATTCAGTCCCAGGTTAAGATTTACCCATTTGAATAACAGGCTGAGAGAACCTGGGCCAATCTGAACACGACAAGCGAAAGAAAAATCTCTGCCACTGCGGAAAACCGTGATCTTGTGTCTACGATTTGGATTGATTGAATAATTTATGGACGCTAACAGCTAAGGTCATCAGCGTCCCATTCAACTCAGGGCGTGAAACGGCCGACAAATTTTGTCCAGAGGCCTCTCTTTCAGGCTTGAGGTTCTTTTTCGTGCCGTAAATGTACGACACGGGACCCACGGCTTTACTTCCTTTCCGAAGGATTGTGTCTACGAGGCAAGTATGGTTAGCACTAGACCACCAGGACCGACTGCAGTAACTGGTTAGAGTGTTTCAGGTGTTAAGGTGTTGGGTACAAATTGAATATGCTGCATTTTTCGGGCGTAAAAATCCTAAGCATGTCTTCCTTTAGAAGGGAAGTAAAGCTGTGGGTCCCGTGTTGTAGATTTACGGTACGAAAAAGAACCCCAAGCCTGAAAGACGAGGCCTCTGAGCAAAATTTATCGTCCATTGCACGCCCTTAATTGAATGGAACGCTGATGACTTGAGGTGTTAAAGAGCGTTTTTAAATAAATCATATCAACAATTCTGCATGTAATACTCCTAAATGCAGTAGTGCAACGAAATTGAATGTGGCTTCTTTATCTCCGCAAAAAGCTAATTATGATCATAGTTCGTAGAGAAATAAAGAGCCAAGCATACAAGGACTGTTCAATAAGGAATGATCACACTTTTTTACAAGCATAATTTCTCGCGCTAAAATTTAACTTTACAATGATCTGTTAGCTAAGTGCGCAATGTAAATGTGAAACGTTTCATTGTTGTCACATCCGGATCCTTCTGTGAGAGGTGTGCAAGATGAGACATGCTCAGTTCCTCGTACAGTAAAATGGAGATGACAGGCGGCGAACGATATGCTGCTCTGAAATTCTGATTTGGTCTCAACAAATCTTCATTTGAGGCCTGTGCAATATTAAAGGAGGCCTAAGCAGATTTTTCTCTTCCCTGTATCACAGCTCGAAGATATTTTAAAATATTTAAAGGTGAGGGGGTTAGAGCAAACTATAACAAAGAAAGGTGGACCCGCCACTCCAGTTTGTGCTCTAACGTGTAGAAGAAATGTTGGTGGGGGGATGGGAATTGGGCTGTAAATAATTTATGCCCGCTGATCGCAGGTTTCGCCACGGCTGCTGCAGACCACCCCGCTCTTCTTCGATGAGACTCTCTCGAGGGCGTTTTGCTGGATTTTGGCGGTTGTGAGCCGGCCGGGCCCGAGACGGGATTCCGAAGGTGACGACAAATAACGCTTCGTTATTTACTTGTTGATATCGTTTATTTTCCTAACTTGAATATTCGGCAAATTCACGTCTCACGTTGAACTATGGGCAAGGTAATCTTGGCAAACACATAAGTTTATTGCGTTAACCAAATGCGAAGAGATTGTTAATTCAATAGAATTCTTAATGCAGCTCGATAATGTTGTATCGGCAATTAGGTGGTGACTGACACCCAAACTTCATTGTCGCCGGAACTGGTACTTGGTACTTAGGCCGCTCTTCCGCTGGTCTCCGGGCGACGACAGCCACACGTATATGGGCCCGGAAAATTCTGGGACTGCGCTACTTTTGGGCAAAATCTATCCCTTTTATACACGATACAAAATGACGCTATCTACGGGAACGGCGCCAATTTCGTGTTAACGTGTCTCATAGGTGAGTGCTTACCTCACTGAATTTCATTTCTACTCGCCGGAAAATAATGATCAAGCCAAGTGCTTCGCTATTCGTCAATAAGATGAATTTAAACAGATTTCATACGTTACTGTCAACGACTCTTTTACTCGGACACCTGCAATTTTGCCACCAAAACAGGCCGGTTTCTACCCTGAGGCGAGGGAAATTTTCAAATGTACCAGAAGGGATTACTTTGCATTGTCTGACTTTTTGCCGAGTCTATCTGTGTCCGGAGAAAGATGTGAAATTTTCCTTACCTTGCTATATTACTACATGTCATCTCTTAAATATTACCAAAAATTACACTTTATGAACGCATTTAAACACTATACAATATTAATTGTACATATACGAGTTATGTCAATAAATTTCCTCCAGTGTAAGAAAATGCACAACATACTTGCACATAATTACTGAGTTACTCATTCCTAAATTACAAATTTAAATATTTCAATTACTCTGTAATTGACGGGAAGCGAGGGACAGCTTCAAACGAAAGAAAACATTTACATTGCTGCTATCATTGTGATACAGGTTCATCGATAACATTAAGAACACTTATAGAAATTCTGAAAATTTCACTGGGTGCCAGCCACACATTGGTAACTGAAAAGTTGCATATGAGACGTGTTTGCGTTCGGTTGGTTCCAAGACTGCTGATTCCTGAAACAAAAGGACGTTCGCGTACGGATTTGCATGCAGTGGAAGATACTATCACAAGGAAGATGGTATTCACTGCTGATGAAACTTAGCCACTAATTGCGATCCCTAGAGCAAGCAGCAAAGCTCTGTGTGGTCATCTGACACACACACGCGCGCGCGCACATTCAACGTGATTACTTTTGCTGGGAAAGTTATGGTCGTCTCGTTTTTCGATATTCAAGGAATGTTTTACTATCGTGTCATACCTGCACACAGCTGTAACTGGGCAATGCTACAGAGATGTCCTGAAAACTCTGCAGGGCCAATCATATGCAAAAGGTCACATTTCCCTGCAAAAAACAGAGTGATTCGCCACGATAATGAACGGCCGCACATCGCTAATGTTGTGACTGAATATCTGATAAAAATCAATGAAATGTGTCCCTCATCCTCTTTACAGTCCTGATTTAAACCGAGTGTGACTTTTTCCTTTTTCCCAAATTGAAGAAACACTTTTTGGGAGACAATATCCAAAATGGTTTCCAGCATACCTATATTTAAAGACGGGTAGAGACACTAGGACAAGTGCATTGCAACCGACACAATTTGAGAAATATAAAAATTATGAGAATGAATAAAAACGTGTCAAAAATGTGATCATTCTTTATTGAACAGCCGCTATACATTGAACTTATTTTGAAATGCGATACATCTTCCACCTATGGTGTTTGCAAAAGGAAGGAGTATCCCACAAGAAAAATCTAAGGTATGAGCAGTGTTTGAATGGTAATAATAACAGTAACAATTCAGGCTGAATATCTTATAATCCCAGCAGCTGGTGTGCGATTCTGACCCCAGGACCAGGATGTGCTAGAATAAAAGTAACTTTACGTTCCGTTGCAGTTAATTAGCATTAAAAGTGTTATTTGTTTAATAATCCTGTTATTCTGCTACCGCTAGCAAACTCCTATTTTTTTGATCATTGGAACTGTTATGGGATGGGCAACTTATTGCTTCTCAAAAATGCCGTACGTTGTGGTGACAAATTATGGGAGGTATCGTCACTGCGTGGGCCGATGTAAGTTGGACCAACAGTAGATGGTTTCGCAATGTAGATTCACGTAACGGTGTGTTGTCTCGGCTGCTGAAGTATATTGACTTGTTGATGAAGTTTCTTTACTACTCCCGTCCCATTTAGAAGTAGCAAAGATCTCAGGGGATTTGGCTGTTTTATGTTACTAAGTCACTGGGTTAGGTGCCAATGTTGCAGATAAACAGGTGTCTAGGAGTGAATTCTGATGATGATTTCTTAAACAACTCTCTTCAAAGTACCTAAGTGCTGTGCCGTTTGTCGGGTGAATGCTGCAAGTCATGCAAAACCTAGCAGGATAATCAGCAGAATGTTTCACCTAATATAGCAGAATGTCCGCGTGAGTATCGCCTATGAATGTATATGTAACTGATGCGGCTGGCTGTGACTGCTGATGCGACCGGCCTCGACTGTTGTATGTCCATGAATGTGAGAATAACCAAGACTGCAACTGAGACTGCCAGTGACTGTATGTCGAGTGACCAAGCGTACCTGAATGCCCTCTCGGCCTCCAAGTCTGACCTTCATATACAGAATTCGAATCTGTATCGTTGGGACGGTCCCGCGGGATTTACAAAATCGTCGCTTCTAAATTTGTAACTTCAAATCCAGCCCTCTTACTGGCTAAATTTGCGTTTGTCTCGGCTGACCTAATTCGTCCTTTACTTAATCTTTAAAAACCTCTCTTGCAATTCGATGATTTAAAGTTCTTGGGCAGTTGGGGTTATTTATCTCTTGCGGGACTTTAACATCCACACGCTTGCGTAGCTTCTGGAAAACAGTAGCTACTTACTACACAAGTATTTTAAAGGGTCAAACAAAAGGACTACAACCTGATTTTACAAACGGGTCTGGCTTTCATTGGTCTTATTATTGTCCGAAGGGCTCTCATTCTGACGACAGGCAGGCGCTGTTCCTATCTTACAATTTCCTATACACAACATATGAACAAAAATAGAAATTGATGAATATACATCGCTCATGATTGCCACATGTTTTAAAGGAACACTTGTGTCAACAATAACAATGAAAACAAGAAAGATAATAGTTATAATGATAGCAATAGTAATAGTAATTGTGATATTAATAGTAATGGGTGAAGTCGTTAATATTACATTGTTAATCATGAAGAGTTTCTAATGCAGTAGATTAGGTTTTCCGTAATTTCAGGCCTAGCTCAAGCTTAAAGAGAAACACTTTCAGTTGCAAAGCGAAAACACCTTAAGAATTGAACTGACCAGCTGAATGGGACGCTGAACTTTGCCGGCTGACATCCATTTAACTTTTAAAGGGCCAATGGCCGGGTGCGGTTCAACGTACAAATCTCGCAAATGGAACGTTAGCAAAGTAATATTGAGCCATTCAATGAAAAGTACTTCTATGGAAAGGGCGCAGGTTCCGTGTTATATTTAGTCAACGAATTCTATTTCAAATTCTGTATACAAGCGAGCGATCGCTCCGCTCAAGCAAGCAGTTTCAAGCAGTTTCTCACCGAAGTTCAAGCAGTAAGCAGTTATTCAAGTTCAGAGACAAGCAGTTTATAATTCAGCACTCAGTTTGAAGCAGTTTTCAAGCAGTTTTCACTCAAGTCGACTCAGTTCTGGCACGTCTCTCGATGCATCTTCTTAACTACGAGACTCAACTTCGGGCAGTTATCGCTAAGCTCTTCGAAACACAATAGCTAACGAAATTTGAAGCGTATAACCAGACCGCATACTTATCGTAAAGTACATAGTTTATCCAGATCTCAGTATGCGTTTGAAAGTGTTACTCGCGAAAACCGAATTCATATAGTCCAGCCTACTCGATGAAGGAACACCAAAGAACCATACATAACTTAAAGTCAATAAACTATGCAAACATATTACATAGTGTGTTCATTTACATCTTCGTATTTTCCTGTCAGTCCCGTTGAGCCCCACACAACAAAACAAAGCGAAAGATCGCTGAGAAACTGTTGTCACCGAAGCGATAACGAGGAGCAGTTCTTAACCGAGTGAGAAGCGATTCTGTCAATCAGAGCACTCAATGTGGGGGCACCGACATCAGAGGCTGCTTCTCATCTCCACTACAAAGATCGCTTCCTACCAAATTGGCACCACCTAGGGGTCACTCACACAGAGTTTCGTACAATTATTTTCCCTGCTAAACTGCAAGTTTTATTTATGCTCGTACTTCCAAAATAGGATATTGTTAAAGGAAACTTTCCAGTTTAGAAGCGCATGTAACATCTTCTGGTCCTAATTTTTCTCAGAATCCAGACTATATTTAATATTTTTGCATATTTAAGATCTGATGATGTTAAAAGGGGTACCTTGTATGAGTGATTCATTTACTTTCATAAAACACCACTATGTAGATAAAACGTTATTTGCATACTAATATTAAAAAGGAGAAAACGAAAGATTAAAAAAAAAAAAATCGGCAATCACACATTGTGGTCTCTCTTGAGATAGACTGCGACATTTTCGCGCTTTTTTCAGCTCTTCCAAAATATATACATTGCAAATCTCTCTCTTTTAATGTTAGTAGCAAAATGTGAGAATGAAAAAAAAAAGTTGAAAATTTTATCCCTGAATTTATAGCAAAACTTTCGTTCATTTAATATCAGATGTATGTATTTTTTTCAAATTACGCTGTATTTCCACCACGCATCAAAAGGATGGAAATTATATCCACTGGGTGTACGGTTTGATGAAACAATGGTGCATCGGGATGCGCTTTTCTAGGCTACTCAAAAAACTTTATAGCTGAAATATATTAATATTACAATAATATTGAATTCGTACCTCACTCACATGACTTTTGAAGATAAAGTGATAGCAGCAGGTCTACGATGGTAATATAATCTGAGCTTCCAATATAAAGACTTAGTTTAATATTCTGTACCACTTAAAAATTTTTGAGGCTTGTGCTCATTGACACGAACTTGTTTTCCGGGAATTGACATTCATCAGAGAAATAAATTTATGAGTGACAAAATATTTGATTGAGCTGATAGCCATTAGGCTACGCCCTGAAAGCTCACAAACATATTATTTTAACATTCAGAACTCCTGCCGGAAAGCCTATGTAAATATTTTATACTGGTGATCATTAATCTTATAGTAAATAGTATAGGATGGTGCAGGAATTTTGACTAATTCGTTATGTTGTCTCACTCTACAGCGATAACTTGGGTTCAGGCCAAGGGTACTGTCTTAATTGAAAACTGTAGTGTATACTGTGTTTCTTCTTGTTGAGCCGCAGGCCACTTTCCGTCACAACCAATGGTGTTGCTATGCAAAACTTATAAATGATCAATGTTGCATGTATTGCTTTATTGAAGCAGTTTATACACATAATATCAGTTGGCATATATTTTTGTAATGCATTGCTGTTGACGTATTTTGAGGTTATCATAATGTGCATGCAGGTGGGCAGGAGAAACGTGGAAAATGGAAGTCTTAATCGAAACTCATTTTTTTTGTGAAAATTAAATTTCTAATGCAGATGTTTTAAAAGAAGAGGTAATATTTTTGTACATAATACATAATGTTACATAGTATACATAGAAGAATCAATGAGTAGGCAAATTAGTAGAATTTTTTCACTAAGACTCCTTGTTCGTAGTCTGCAGGAAGAATAGAACTCATACATTTTTTGTCGATGGCGACCAGCTCCTTACTTACACTGACGTTAGGATCTAGAAATAGCAGCATTAAGAAAAATTAGCGACATACTTATGAAATACAGGATGCCCAGCCTTAAACAAGAGAACTGATAATATATATATTAAAGAGAAACAAATGTACTTAAGTTTGGTAGTGTTTAACTTGCAATGCTACTGGAAGATGATTCTCCTTCTCAATTCGCATGCATGTACGCTGTTTTCTTAATTACATTTTTTTCAAGACAATGGTTTGGCAGAGGACCTGAGACTATCGGCCTCCAAGGTCACCGGATCTGGCACCCTAGACTTTATCTTAAGGATATTCATAAGAGATCAAGTGTATTCACACTAGTGACGTACCTTGATGACTTGAAGGACCAACTCGCCTTGGGATTCAAAATGTCTCTTTGCTTAGGAATACCTGGATAGATGTGAGCACAGACACACATTTGCTGTACTAGAATTGATGATGGTCATATTGAAAATTAAAATTGTAACTCTTAAGATACCAGAAAATGTCAACTGTTTTAACTAAATAAGTTTCTCTTTAGAGTTACAGCCTTTACATTTTATTGTGTTTTAAAATCTTTATTCTTGGTTAGAACTCTACGGTATCGTACTTTGTTACATACGTTTCAAAAAATGAGTACCAAAACCTAGTTATATTTATTTCTCTTTGACGTATGCGTTCCAACTTTATATTTTTCTTTTATAGGCTTTTTAAGCTGCACACCCTGTATAGAGAATGGTAGTCAGTTAAATGTAATTTTTTGGGCTTTGGTAGATCTTGTACATGTTTCATGTGCCACGTTTTTATATACTAATACAAACATCATATTGTCTAAGGAACATAGCATTTTTATTAAGTTTCCTAATAACTATGACAGGAATCTCATTATACAAGTTGGGTAAATATTCTACAAAATCAAAATTTAATACTTTTTAACGAAAATAACCAAGTTTTATACTTTAAGGGTACTGACACACAATCACAAATATATGTAAAACTGCCATTTTTCTTAAGTTCTCCTCATCAGTAACTTGCACCACTATCTCTTGAATTAAATACTGCTAAGCATGTCTTTGACATTGAAGAAATGTAGAAAGCATTTAATGTTGATCTATATTCTGCCAGTCATGATGGAGACGTCTGAACTTTCGAAGTTTTTAATATTCTCTAAATCTCTCTAGTGAAGGGTATCTCACAGATGTTCGATATGATTTAGGTCTGGGGACTGAGCACACCTTGCTAAGCCACCGAGCTCGAAGGGCCGCTTTTTGCATCATGTGTTTTGATATTATATACATGTAAAGACATTCAAGAACAGACGTTTTAGCAACAGGAAAGACTACAGGCTGCAAAACACATTCATTGTCACTGTTTACCGCGGATCAAACGGTATCTTGTATTTCTATTTGACATTATTACACCCCCAGACCTTTGAATTTGTGAAGTTCCTGTTTATGTCTCAATCTCTGTGCGTTGTCTCCATATGCGTATTCTCTTGGAATCAGGATGTAAACTAAAGAGTCAACTAGAACATAACTCCGCTGAACGATCGGAACGAAGTACTTTTTTTGTACAGTCTTAACAGTTTATGTTGCAACAGTTAAATTGTCACCTACCTGCAGGGTTCTTCTTAACATGACAGCATTGACCCACTTTCTCTCGGAGGCCTTAGATTTAGATATCTGTCTTGTGAAGCAATGATGATCCTTAGTTTTCCTGCATGTTGTTCTTCTGGACTGACCAGTTCTTGATATTTTCTCCACATCCTGGATATGACGCCTCATCCGGTAATCAGAGCCCTAGTAGCATCAGCTTGTCATTTAATTATTCCAGTCGCCATAAACATATCACCTCGACGTTTTTGAGCATGCATTTCATATATCAAATAAATAATAAAAGAATTTGATCAGTGATCGTAACTAGTGGATAGATAAATGAACAAAGCATTTATATCTATTCACTCTTTATCATTTGGTTAAATACATCCATAATTTTATTTAAAATGTGTATTGCTTCTTAGACAGTTATGAGGCATGTACTTCTTTTAAATAACCATTTAATTAGACTGCCTCCGTAGTTGATGTTAGCGTTTGCGTTTGCTAATCCATAGGTCCTAGGTTTCGAATTCCGGTCAGTCAAGCTGTCAACTTTATTTTCGGAGCTTTTCTTATCCTGAGAAGGTGAATATCACATACTTTTAAGACACCAAGGACTCCGAGCTTATTTGTGCCATCATTAATTCATTCCATTTCATTCATCCCTACAGACATAGAAGAACTTAAGCAGTTCGAAATACAGAAATTACAAACCTGCAGTATTTGATCCTTTTCCGTTTTTCTATTTGTTATTTTAGTTGCATTGTTAATGGTGTTACATTATTTTTCCATTTACGTTATAAAATGTATACACACTTTCACAGTAGATATCTATTTAATATTTTTCAAAGTTGGACCGAAAAATAACAGTAATGTGTAGAATGATGTTCTGTAAACAGATGTGACTCACATACATTATGATAGCGTTGCTACGTTACAGGTAAATCAACAATGAACAAATGAAGCCAAGATTATCGTATGATGTTCTGTAAACGTGACTCACATCACATTATGCTATCACTGCTACAACAAAATGGAGCCAAGATTATCGTTTGAACAGCGGAAAGCAATTTTGAAGTGTATTGGAAAACCGAGGATGTTGTTGAAGTTCAAAGACAATGGAGACGTGTGTACAACACAGAACCGCAAACGCGAGTAACAATTGCACGTATTCGAGACAAAATTGAGACTATTGGTACCTATGCAATGTTCATAAGGGGCCGATCTGGAGACCCGCGTCCTCAGCTATGGTTTTGGAACGTGTTGAGCTCTCACCTCAGAAATCTACAAAGCAATGTGCACGTAAAACTGGGATTAGCAGAACCAGCGTAAATCGTATTATTAACACAGTGAAGTTCAAAGTGTTCATCCCAAGACATACATTAAACGAAATTGACTCTGATTGGAGAATGCAGCAATGTGAGTAGTTTCGGAACATGGTGCAAGAGGATGAGACCTTTGTAGGGAAAGTTGTTTGGTCCAATGAGGCACAATTTATATTGAACGGAACTGTTAATCGACATAACTGTGTCTACTGATGTACAAAACATCAACATGTTATTTTGGAAATGGCTGTTAATTTACCTGGAATTAATGTGTGGTGTGGGTTGTCATCTAGGGATGTAATTGAGCCATTCTTTTTTGAAGGAACAGTAACTGACCCAGTGTACCTGAACATGACGTCTTACCCACCATTCATACACTCAATGGAAATGAGGAATTGTACTTCCTACAGGATGGTGCACCACCACATTACCACCGAGATGTACGTGCGTACCTTGATGACAATCTTCCAGGGCAATGGATAGGACGAAAAGGTCCGATTGAGTTTCCACCGCGTTCTCCGGATCTAACTCTGTTGGACTTATACCTATGGAGAACTCTTAAGGATGTTGTATACCGTAGAAGACCAGCTACACTGACAGCATTTCGGGAAGAAATTGAAACAGCATGTGCTGCAATCGCTGAGGACACTTTCGCAAACATTGCTAAATCTGTAGTTCAACGTACTCAGAAGTGTATCGACGCCGATGGTGGGAGTTTTGAGCAACTGTTGTAACTGTAAAAGTCTAAGATGATTAGTGCTCATCATTTTCTGTTTGTGTGAATTCAGTTTTGTTATGTTGACACAGTTTATTCTCTGCATGAAGTGTGTATACATTTTGGCACCCTCTGTATATATATATAGTTTAATTAATTTTATTGCAAAATAGATTAAATGTATTCATTCAACGTTATTTTTTGTTCACTGTCAACAAATAAAAGGTTTTGGCGAACAAGATAGAGCTCAGGGGCTTTTTAGAGCTTTTTAATGTTAAGCACTGCAGCTCTAGACTGAGTAACTGAATTATGAATACTACCAGAGCTGTTCATTAACGAATTATCTTAATTTTTTGACAACATGCCTTTGCTCTTCCGCATAATTTAACGCTCTGTCTCAAATTTGGATGCAATGCATCTGTCCAGCGTTTCTGGCGGTCTTCAAAGATATACTGGAAATGCTTTTTTGACCGGCTCTTTTTAGAATCGTCTCCGCATAACTTCTAATAATGAAAATTCCTCCCACCAAGACACTTCTTGAATTTGGGGAAAAGAAAAAAGTCACACGGGGTAAAGTTGGATTATAGGTAGAATGAAAGACTCACTGGAAATTGATTTTTGTGAGATATTCACGTTGTGCGACTGTGCATTATCTTGGTGCAGCATCTAACATGTTGCAGGAAATTTGGCTTTACTGAGGACAGTTCTGTACTATTATTGCCCAGTTACACTTGTGTATGCAGGTACGGCATGTTGGCAAACCATTCCTTCAATATGGAAAAATGGAATTACCACAACTTTTCCAGCAAATGCAACCACATTTGTTTGTTTTAGTGTCGGAGATAATGGAGATTGACACACAGAGCTTGCAGAATCCAAATGAGGTAGCCATGTTTCGTCAGCAGTGATTACCTTTGAAAAACTCCGCCTCTCGCTGTAACGTCTTCAGCTACATGCAATCATGTACGCAAACGTCATTTATTTGGGAATCAGCAATCTTGGAACTCACCTTACATAAACACGTCTTATGTGTAACTTTTCATTTACCAACGCGTGGGTAACTTTTTTGGTTTTTAATGGTGTTTAACACCCGTTTTTATTATTGAGTCAACACAGACGATGGGGTAACTCTGATTTGGAATTTTATCGTTTACGTTAAAATATAAGAGAGGTTCTTACAGTATCTCTAAATGGAACCGTAACATAAGGAAATCCATCCACAAATTGTCAACACACTGCTCTAAAAACACCTGTTTTCGTCTAAATGTCATGAAAATATTCTGAAAATATTCTATGTTCTGATGTTAGCTTCTGGAATTAATTCATTTACGATATTAAAGTCACTCGCACATAAAGAACAGCTGTTTACTCACTGCAAGCAAAACACTAACCGATTTTCTCAGCAAAACATTAACCGATTTTCTCAGCAGAGGTAACTTTCACCTGAAATATGACCTTATCGATCAGATTACGATTAATAGCAACAGAGCGTTGATAGGGAGACGGTCGTTGAGACCCGCAACGTGAACGGCAGTTGACTGGCTGGAATGCATGAAGTATTCGGTTAAAATAATTACTTCCATTGGAATTATTTTAACATCTGCATGCAACAGTTATATCTACACCTTTCAAATAAAAAATGCTTGTCATCCCAGTGTTTACATTTAACTAGAAGGTTCCTGAAATTTCATCCGTTATATTGGCAACTATGTAAATATATATTATTTACTCATCTTGCTAGTTCATAAACCGTCCTTACGTTTCATCGATCAAATCACTATGGCATATTACTATAGCTTTCGAACTGGAAGTTTTCGGCAGCACCTAATGAGATGCGAGTAACAAGAAACACATTCAAAGTTTTTTCATTAGCACTGAGGTAACAAAAATAATGTAATGTGCTTTGGAACGACAGGAAACAATTGTAAGCTTTAGGTAAGCAGATTCAAAGAAAATATAGATTTTTTATAATGTTTAAATTAAAGACCTTGATTAAAACAATGAATCTGTGACACATTCAAAATGTACTCTTGTATGCATGTTACGTATACTTACCACAAAATGGTTGTTCACTTCTTGTGATCGTGTAGAAGCTCCCTCTGGCGGGAAAATATTTGGAACAGGGACCAAACGGGGCGCAGGTTTGGATGGTACAACTATGAAGAAAGAACGATTAAATTTCAAGCAGCATTAGAGAGAGTAAAACTAACTGAAGCTAAAGGACGATTGCTAACAAAACGACAGAACTACAGTATATGCGCTAAAATAGTTCTAGACAAATTCTGGTGCTATTCTTTAAGTTTGAGACTATAATGTGCAGCTGAGAGAGGATTTGACACTTTATATGGATTATTTTTCTACCCTTCTGTAATTTATTACAGCATGGACCATACAAGAGTTTATGTACATTTCATGGAAAGAATGAGGAACTACCATGGTTCGCTTCTGTTTTCACACTCCCCCTCTTAGAATAATCAGAAATACCGGACTTCCAGAATATCTCCTCACCCTCGCACGGGTTTAGCTCTCGGCCAAGGTCGGTTCCTTCCCGATTCACTGCCGCCTTCCTGCCTGCCGGCCTGTTGATTACCGGTCTATATTCTTTGCGAAAATGGCAAGACAGCTGACTTTAGAGTTAAGTATTTTTGTGTGTAAATTTTATTATAAATACGAACCAGTTCGTCGCTTTCGTGAGGAATTTATTCGGAAGCTCCATGGGCAGTTGCCTCCTTCCAGAACTACAATTTACGATTTTTAAAATAAAATTGATACTACTATTTCAGTGCAAAAAACAAAACAAAAAAAAAACGCGCGAATACCTGCAGTTTTAACTGAAGACAAATTAGAGGAAATTGGCGCAAATCTTAAGCGTTCGCTAACAAAATCACTGCCGAAATTAGCAAAAGTTGGATTTCAGTGTCCTTTGCATATACAGCAACAAAATTGTTAAAAGTCAAACCTTACAAAAGTACTCGTGTACACTGTCCACGACAAGGTGATCCCGTAGCAATTGTGCGTTATTGTGAGTGGTTTCTTTCATCAGTGACTGGAGGGTAAATCAAACCCCCCCCTCTCTTTTTAGATGAGGCGTGGTTCCACCTAAATTGGCAAGTGAACGCTCACAACACTCGCCATTGGTGTTCTGAAAATCCAAATTGTATACAAGAAACCCCTCTTTATGATAGGGAGGTCGGTCCTGGTGGTGTGGTGGTTACCATACTTTCCTCCTAAACCCAAGATCGCGGGTTCGAACCCGGCCAGGACCGATGGATTTTTTCGGGGCGTAAAAATCCTAAGTATGACTTCCTTCGGAAGGGAAGTAAAGCCGTGGGTCCCGTGTCGTACATTTACGGCACGAAAAAGAACCTCAAGCCTGAAAGAGAGGCCTCTGACCAAAATTTGTCGGCCGTTTCACGCCCTGAGTTGAATGGGACGCTGATGACCTGAGCTGTTAAAGAGCTTCCATAAATAAATTATAAAGATAAAGATGATAGGGAGAGCTTGGAGTTTGGAGTGTGATTAGCACAAGGCGTATAATCGGTCTGAGTATTTACGAGCAAACAGTAAATGGAGAGAGATACCGAAATCACATTTTTGCCCCATTTTTAATCAGCCGATGGAAGAAGAGAAATTATATTGGTAGTTTCTACAAAATTCTGCCACTGCTCATATAATACAGAGGAGTCCATGGGTAAAATTAAGAAGTGTTTGAAGATAGATTAGTGCCCCCTCGCTTCTCAAATCTAACAGTCTGTGCTTTTTATTTGTGCTGTAGCCGCCTGAAGGACAAAGTGTACAAAACAAATCCTCAAAATTTGAAAGAACTGAAGGAAACACACGAAATGAAATTAGAAATTAGTATTCGAATTAAATCGTATCAATTGGAATGTGTTAACCCGAAAAATGCCTGAGAGAGGATGACATTTCCAGCGTTTGCTATGTAGTAAGCTTTTATACACAGTCTTAAGAAGTGAAGTCAGAGATGATGCCGACTATGGTACGTTCAGCTGCCGAGAGGCAAAACCCATATGAGCGGTAAGGAGATATTCCTGAAGCCCTGTCATTGGCGCTTTTATCCAATAGCATGCCAGTAATTTGCTTATGTTAGCTGGAAGAGCATTATTTACAAAGCGGTCATATTTATCGTTAGGACCTACCTCTTTTAAAGAATAAATTTTAAGACAAGTGTAAATGCGATTTGTAGACGTTTCTCGTAGTCTACGTTACTGTCAAAGTCGCATGTCCATGATTTGTGTAAAGAAATGACAAGAAATAGATTCTGTCGTAGTTCCTGTAAAGATAAACGTTAAGGGTGGCATAGGTATGTGGTATAACGAAGGAACTTACCTCGGGAATATCTGGTATACTGGAAAGAAAATGGAAATCAGTATGGACTTAAGGTAGTGCCCTGCGGTGTTATTTTTCGATTACAAGTTCCCGAAATTACAACCATTTGTTTTGCACATGAGCACCTCAAATAGATTCCAACTACGTTGCTGATTATATCCTGCGAGTATGGCACTGTGCTAGGTGAAATAGTGTGCATATATTGGAAGATTAAAAGAAAAGAAAATAATTAAGGTGAATGAATAAAATCAGCGGATCATACTGTACTTGGGAAAATGAAGGCTAAACCAAAAGAAGCATTGAGCTAATGAATCTAAAATAAGGTTTTACTGGCATTGTTGTGATGTCGAATTGGTTTTGTACAAGCAGATCGAATTCGGATACCCACGATAGGAGAATTTAATTTCTCATTCCTTTGCTCTTATCAAAAAAAAAAAAAAAAAAAAAAAAAAAAACCTTCGAATACCGCGCTAACAGCTAAGGAAAAAATCTCTCATTTAAAAGTAATTTCGTTCCATTTTTCTATTAGATTTTTGTCTAGCAGCTTCTGAAAACTAACTGAAAAAAAGAATAAAAAGAAAAGCAAAAGCTAATAGAAAGTATAATAGATAGAGATGCTTTATATCAATGTTTTGAGAGTGGGAGTAAATATAAATAGCTTCTATTGAATAAAAAGTCCGGTTCGTAAGCTACCGAAACTAGTATTGGTTATGTTCAAATAAAATCAAAGCTGTTCGAAATGCAGCACAAATAAATGTGTTTTATTCATTACAACGCATTAAGTAGAAGAATTTCGCATTGTAACTTGTTTATCTGTTTGTAATTAGGTATATGACTGTATGGCAAGTTTGTAGGCAATTAACTAGTTGGCAACTAACGGGACGGGAGCGTTCAAATAAACGTGCCGCAGTGGTTATATCAATTTACATGATCTTTTGACAGAAATAAGCAGACAATACTGTCCTTTTCTAGCAACAATTACACAGAAACTGTGTAATCACTGAAAATACTTACTTATTGCCACTGGAAGGATCCTTCTGACCCCAGTATGTGCAGTTTCGATGACGAAATGCATCGCTATAATAGAAGATCGATCTGTTATGAGAGCAAACCAGGTATCTTCTGATATCTGAAAGAAAAAAAAAACGCAAACTATTTCATCTTTGCACTCTCTTATATCTTAGATAGAAGGTCAGAAAAAGAGAGGTGACTTGAACTCAAAATAATGTCAGAAATTTTAATATTTTAAAGAAACATTATTAGACAGTTTCAAATGGGAGGTAATTTTACCTTTAGTTAAGCTGAACTTGATTTTAAAATCTTCGAGTGCTTTCTCGCTAGCCTCTGTGAAACAACCTGGCTGGTGATAACCCTTGTTGAAGTAGAAGTCCTTATCGCCTGAATCACGTTAAGAACATCACATTAGAAAGAAAAACTCTTGTGTCGTGTTCCATAAATTGTATATTTATTACTTTCATAATTACCTATATTAAAGCTGAAACGTTGTTCTTTATTTATTATTCCCTGAATTACTTTACGTAATAACTTTGCAACAGTTATAATTTATGTCTTATATCAAGCTTTGATATACACAGGGTGCCAAAGAAATGTATTCACACTTCAAGCAAGAAAAAACTGTGTTAACATAATAAAACTGAATCCACACGTACAGAAAATGATGAGCACTAATCATCTTAGACTTTTACAGTTATAACAGTTGCTCAAAATGCCCACCATCGGTGTCGATACACTTCTGAGTACGTTGAGCAACGTTCCCGAAGTGCTGTCAGTGTAGCTGGTTTGCCCAGATTTGCCTTGAGTCTCAAAATTATCTCGAATTTGTGCAATTGTTACTCGCGTTGGTGGTCCTGTTCTGTACAAGTTTCCATTGTCTTTGAACTGCAACAACATTTTCAATTTTCCAATACCACTTCAAAAAATTTTTTTCCGTTACTCAAATGATAATCTTGGCTCCAGTTTGTTGTAACAACGCTAGCATAACGTAATGTGAGTCACATCTGCTTACAGAACATCATACGATAATCTTGGCTTTATTTGTTCATTTTTGATTTACCTGTCACGTAGCAACGCTACGTATATGAGTCGCGTCTGTTTACAGAACATCATACTACACATTACTGTTGTTTTTCGGCCCAAATTTAAAGTATATTAAATAGATATCTATTGTGAAGGTGTGAGTACATTTTTTTGGCACCATCGGTATATGACTTCCGGGAGTAAATAAGATATTTTTCTAAAATGTATTTACCTACTGCAGTGTTTTCTCCAAATCCAATGATCGGAAACTGAAACATATTATCTGTATGGACTACATCCACGTAAGTGGCATCTTGGGAAGTCAGTTGTACTTCTTTAGAATATTCTTGGAATAATGGCCCTGCAGGATCAAGTCCTAAAAAAAATTAATTTATCTTTTTATATTTTTCTGCTATATAACATTGGTTTTAATTTCTGTGTTATTTAAAATTGCAAAAAGTATAAGGTAATGTGTATTTCATTCGCTCTACCTCTTGATTTCTCTTTTCAAAATTAAAACCAATGTTCTTACAATAGTTCAGTGAATTTAACAGGATTCTATCTTGAAAATGATTTATATTATTGGGATCGGAGGGAAATCTTCCGGTAATTTAGTTTTGCTCAAGGACTGGCCGTTTGTGCCTATCCCCAGCGGAGTCATCTCCAGAGCGAAGGTGAGCTGAGGGAGACACCAAGCGACCAAGATCCATGTTCGGTGTGACAAAACGTAGAATTCTCTACCAATGTTTCCAAACAGAATACTCTGACGCAGAGCTCCCTTTTAAGGAGTTCTAGTCCCTCAGAAAGACTGTTTCCATACCAGATGCATTTTCAAAGCTCAAGCCACTGTCACACCGCTCCAGCCCAACCTAACTCAACTGCTGTAACTTGCAATCCTGCAACATAGTCAACGGAATGAAAAGTTTCATCCCAGGTTAGTCTAAGCGACCAGGAGAAACCCGATAAAACCCAAAGTTAGGATGACCAACCGAAAGAAATTTGAACCTGGAACCTCCCGGATGCGATTCCCAGCCATTATTATCTTTGCCACTCCGCTCGGCATGAACGTTATCTTGGTATGAGAATCATACGGAAAGACACGAATTGCATCAACATCGTCCATTTTTCGCGCATGTCCGTAAAGATGGATTGCGTGTTCATTGAACTCTAAAGCAGTGTGACGCAACTGACTGTGCTATTATTATGAAATCGTCAACAGTCAATGTGTCTTTCTGTTAGGAGTAATACAGTACAGTATGAACCAGTACCATAAAACTTCACCTCTTCTTCCGTATGGCGCGACAGCTCCATAGCCTGCCTAAGCGACCTCAGCGTCCTCTATCTCCTTCTTGCGACATCTTTGATAGAGAACAGTATTGCAGGGAGGCCAAATGGCTTCACGCCTCAGGCCAAACCCCAAGAGCTGAGCACCAATAGCGAATGACTGCACCCGTGCTGCAGCCCGGCCCACCAGCCGCAAGCCAGTCTGCACAGGATAGACTAGCTCAGGCTGCAGCTGTCAACAACAATGACCACCTGGCCCGGCAGTTGTTTTAAGTCAATACGCAGAGACAAGATCTCTCGCCGCACTTAATCCGAGACTTGGCCACGCATGTGCTAGTGAACATTTTGTCAAATCAGCTACCTTATCGTAATAGGCAGGCTTTTTTTTTTTTCGCTTTTTTACTAAACTAAATTCAACCAATAATGGCGAATAGGAATGAAATTAGGATTACAGCTTGGAATGAGGTGGTATACACCGCCGAAAAACTGAACTTGCCGATTTACTGAATAAACATAAAATACACATTGCTTTGATTTCTGAGACGCACCTAGGTAACACAGATCGCTTTAACTTGACTGATTACATCATCCGAAGCAACGACAGAGACAAACTTGGCGGTGGCACAACTATAGCTGTCAAGCGGGACACTGTCCATCACCTCTCCCCCCTACCGCCGCTACTTCGCACTGAGGCAACAGCAGTCACCATAAAGGTCAACAACCTGAGCACCGGACTTGCATCGGTGTATAACCCACCCGGTGATATCGATATACTTCTCCAAGTAAACCACCCCATGCTGATTGCTGGGGACCTAAACGCTAAGCACACACTCTGGAACTAGCGGACAACAAACTGTGGCGGATCATAACTACTCCTCCACGAAAACATCTCTGACTACATAATACATGCCACTGAAGAGCCCACATGTATACCCTAACAGCACAACCAGCAACCGGATGTACTAGGCATTGCTACAACTCGAAATTTTACTAACCAGTTAACAATGGAGGTAATTATTGACCTCTCCTCTGATCACCTTCCAGTATTAATCAGGATAGAGGGCACTGTCGCTGAGACTGCAGTCTTACCTAGGCACATCTTTCACCTAGTAAACTGGAGCTAATTTGCAGAAACCTTAAACTCACAGATAAAAAGCAGCAACATCATTTCACTACATGAGTTGGATGAGCAACTTGAGCAGGCCATCAAATCTGCCATAACCACTCTGTGCGGATACAGGTTAAATGCAAGCACGAACTGCCGCTACCACAAGATATTCGCGCCCTCATGACACTACGGAATCAAGCTCGACGCACATGGCAATCCACACGTCACCAAGCTTCCTGGACCAATATCGAAAACACAATAGGCAGATCATTCAGACCACTGGCTAGCTCATTGCGCAACAATGGAACAACACACTCCAAAGCCTATACTCGCAGCACCAATCTGTCTGGCGGATGGCAAAGAATCTCACACGCGAAGCATCACGCCAACCCCCCCCCCCTTATGCTACAATCAGCGTATTGCCACTGCGGACAATGAGAACGCTGAAGCCCTAGCCGATGCTCTAGAGGCTACTTTAAAGCCGAACATCAGCCCATGATCCGTTCAGTTCATAGCAGAAACTGAAGAGCTGACTAGTAGCATTGGTAATACGCCTACACACAACCGAATACGTAAGACTTGCCCCGCGGAAATAGCATGGCTCATCCGATATCTACCGCATAAAAAAGCACCGGGACCTGATAGTATTGCTAACATAGAACTGAAGCAATTAACTACTAAGGCACTTAACATCACAATCGGAAATCTGCAACTACGCACTGCAAAACGGACACTTTCCCTCTTGCTGGAAAATTGCAGCAGTCTTACATTTCCTCAAGAAAAAGAAGTACAGAACCAATCCGAACAAATATCGTCCCATAAGCCTTTTAAACAAACTAGGCAAAATTTTGTAAAGATCATACATAAAGAATTGATAAAATCTAATAAAATACAACATAATTATAATGGAGCAGTTCGACTTTAGAGCCCACCACTCCACCACACCGCAGCTACTGAACATATTACTTAGGGCTTCAATATAAAAATATTCACTGGTGCAGTACTGCTCTACATTGAGAGAGCCTTTGACCGTGTCTGGCATGTAGGCCTACTCCGAAAACTCACAACTTACAACTTTAGCAATACCATGGTGAAACTCATAGCAAATTACCTATGTGGAAGGCAATTTTATTCCATAGCAAACAATGCCAAATCCACCATGGCAAATACAGACAAGTGTCCCCCAAGGAAGTGTAATGGTTAACACTGTTCAATATTTACATAAACGATATCCCAAAAAAAAAACTCAAGACACAGCACTGTTCATGAACGCTGACGACACTGCCCTCATGGCACAATCAGGCAAGGTTCGATTTATAGAAAAAAAGGCTACAAAATACTATGACATCAAAAGAATCTAGGCTCACAAACTGGCGAATGGCACAAATACACACAAATGCCAGTCTATAATATTCACTAAGAGGGCGCTCCTTAGACAGACCCTTAAGCAACTCCCGCCACTAACACTACTCGGTAACCCCATCCGGCTTTCTCAAAGCGTCACCTACTAAGGAGTCACAATATACCAGGGCCTCACCTAGAGGCCCTACATACAGCAAATCCACCAGAAAGCGAAGGAGCAACTCATTTAACTGTACCTATTAATCATCTACACTAATTCTTTACAACTCCACACTGAACTTACAATTTACAAAACGCTGATCAGATCTATCATGATCTTTGCCTCTCCAATATGCAGATATGCTGCATTTATTAAAAAACTGGCCCATGATCTCTACCTTGGCACAGATCAAAACTGTAACCCACTTATATCTAACCTAGGAAAATACCAGACAACCGCTCTTACCATAAACGTTTGAGCGCACTCTGTGCAGAAGCACAAGCATTACTAGCGAGAGTTGTGCCAGCTCATTTATACTGACTCTCCGTAGCGCTAGTTAATGAGTTATTTACCTTCCAGCAATACTATAATATTTGAAGAAACCATCCACACAACCTACGCACCAGTATTCCAGCATCCGCACCATGACAGCAATACTACAAAGTTGAGATAACCACCCAGCATATCCTAAAAGCCATAATTGCAGTTTCTATACCCCGTTCGATAGCTTCCTTTCATATGCATTCATAAAACTCACTTTTCTATTATCACCGATCTCGACTCAATGCACAACATAAATTTCAACACCCACGTCGCTCATATCTCACCAACGTATGCTAATACCAAAACAGCTCATTTCGCCCACCATCATACCTCGCATAGCACCACACATTCACCTTTCACCGCTACACACTACCAAAGTAACCACCTGCACATCTAACAAACTAACACACATTAACTTCATCTGTCTACTTTAGTAGCTAACTAACCCCCTGGCTGCAGTCAGGTCGTGTCATGACTGTAGCCAGGCCATCACAAAGACACGCTTGCATTCATTGCATGCCAGCATGAACTAGCCCTACTAATCGGGGTGCTAAAGTGAAATCCGGCCAACCACAATTACTTATACCCTACCCATTGCGTGTATCCAATTAACAAGCACCCCCTCATGCATGTTTAGTCACTAAAGGATGAGAGGCGATGTAGCGTTTGTGGATGACCGCCTCTTTAAAAAAAAGGGGGGACATGTGATCGGCATGTCAGCACCGTGCGGGTTGCCTGTCACATGCTTACACAATGCAACAGTGTGTATAATATCAGCGCAATTGGATAACTGAGTCGATAAAGAAGTGTCAAAACAATTTATTGAACAGTATAAGATTGAAAACTAGTGGTAAAATTCTCTATTCAGTATTATTTGGTGCAGAAACTGGAAATCGCAGGAATATTTTGGATATCCTCGAAACTGCCAAAAGCAACTGCTGGAGGTGAAACAACAGATTCAGTGCCTCTCACAGAAATCCTGCATGAAATGTTACAGAAGATGGGGGTTTTCACAAGCGCATGTTATCAATGAATTGGGGGAAAAGAACACAGTGATACTTCTGTGTAAGAATAAAAACTTTCCGGCGAACAGAAAAGATTCAATTATCATCATTGACTCCAGCCGTTTTGTTATTGTACATCGGAGAGTACTGGATTACAAGTTGTTCTCCGACAAGAAATAGTTTCTCTTAACTAGGCATGTCGATTATCAAAACACGGCTCCTTCTCTTTCATACAATGATTCAACTTGGAAAGCTTCCATAAGTTGTTTTTTTAATTAGTTGGATGACGAGAAATTCCATAATTTGAGCAGAATGATAGACCTTCCACACCTTCAATGAGAGCACTGGGAGTTTGTTTCCTTCGTTGAAAGTGTGTCGTTTCTAAACTACTTTTGCATCAAGGTCACTATACTTCTTCTTATAGAACATGTTGGAAGGAAAAATTTTCTGGACAAAGTTTAGACACTTATAGAACTGTATGAAAATATTTGGCGGGAAACGGAGGCTGTGATTCCCGAAATGTTAATGGATACTTTTCGTAAGATGGAGAGACATGGAGCAGGAATACCTTGATCTTTCTATTAGTTTCTCACAAACTAATGTAAGTTCCTGTCTAAGGACAATGTGCTACTCCATTAGTTTGAAGTTAAAAAGAAAGGGGAGGGGGAAATATCAAGGGGCAAGAGCGAATAAAACATCCTGACTTATTTGTTCCGGATTAGCTTACGAGTAACACACTAATCTATGAATCTTATCATAATCTTAACAGCAATATACATTTTTAAACAGACTTGCTCAAGGTAGTCCCATTTGGATGCGAAGCAGTACCGGTATTTCTGCCAGCCTTCAAAGACATGCTGGAAACCATTTTTGACAGGTCCTTCAGAATTACTTCCACAGCCTTCATCATTGTTTCTGATGATTGAAAATGCCTCTCATGAAGGTGATTTCTCAATTTGGGGGGTGGGGGAATCAAACCAGGATAAATCTGGTCTACAGGGAGGGTTGATTTGAGTGAGATATTCAGCAACAACATTTGCGACGTGCGGTCGTTCATTATCGTGGCACAGCACTCAGTATTTTTTGCACGGAAATGTGACCTTTTGCGTGCGATAAGGCCTTGCAGAGCTTTCAGGATATTTCTGTAGCATTGTCCAATTATAGTTGCTTGTGGACAGGTACAACATGCTTGCAAAGCATTCCTTGAATATTGAAGAAGGACATTATCATAACTTCCCCAGCAGAAGCAACCACTTTGGTTTATCCTGGTACTGACGAAGGAGATTTCCACAGAGGCGCTGTTTGCTCTCAGGATCTAAACGATGTAGCTGAGTTTCATCAGCTATGATTACCTTTATAGAAACTTCGCAACTTTCTGTAACATGCTGCTGCAATCTGTACGCGAATGTCCTTTAGTGTTGAAAATCGCTGTGCACAAACACGTTTTATGTGTAACTTTTTAGTTATCTATGTGTGTGGGTCGCGTCCAGTGAATTTTTCAGATCTTTTGAAAGTATTCTTAATGTTATACGACAATCATGTCTCACAATTGTTAATGTCTTCTTCCTTTAGAGCACAAACTGGAGCAGAGGGAACTCATTCCTTTGAAATTGATTGCCTGACCTCTTGAAACATTTTAAACCATCTTCGAGCTGTGCTATAAGGATGAACAAACACTCCAAAGCCTCTTGTAGCATGGCATAGACCTCAACTGAAAATTTGTTGAGACAAAAGCAGAATTACATAATAGTATATTATTCGTCGCGTGTCATCTCCATGTAGTTGTAAGTGGAACTGAACACGTCTCAACTCGCAATTCTTTCATAGGCCGAAATCGGAAGTGACAGCAATGAAACTACTACCATGTCTACATTACGATTAAGATAACAAAACATTGTAAAGTTAAATTTTGGCGCGAGAAATTAGACTTGTAAAATAGTTATGATCATTCTTTATTGAACAACCTTCGTATTTGAAGTGTACATCATGAAAAATAGAACAATGAGTAAAGTTCTACAACCTCTGTTGTCCGTTTTGTTTGTCTCTATTGTAACATTCTCGCTTAAATAAACAGTGAAACTTAGTGCGATAACTGGAAAATAACAGGTAATATTAACAAATCCGAGAGAAAAAATTATAGAATATAGCACATATCATTTGTTAGCTAAAGAATAGAGTTTGTTATTGTTCTTTTGGAAGATGTAGTAAGTCGGAAATGATCGATAAATAGGTATGCCATTTACAGGTGTGTTTATCCCAAAAACTAACTCTAAGGTGAAACAATTACAGGCCTAGGCATTTCATATCTAACAAATAATAGACATGCGGAAACTTGAAAAAAATTTCTTTTATATAAGATTTTGCTGTTCCCAATTTTGTTGCTCAGGAGATACTAACTATGATTAAGTCGGTTCTGGTGGTGTAGTGGTAACCATACTTGCTTTCTAAACCCAAGATCGCGGGCTCAAACCCGGACAGGATCGATGGATTTTTTCGGGCGTAAAACTCCTAAGTACGGCTTCCTTCGGAAGGGAAGTAAAGCCATAGGTGCCGTGTCGTACATTTACGGCACGAAAAAGAACCTCAAGCCTGAAAGAAGAGGCCTCTGAGTAAAATTTGTCGGCGATTTGACGCCCTGAATTGAATGGACGCTGATGACCTAAGATGTTAAAAAGCGTCCGTAAATAAACCAAATCAAACAAAAAACTTTGATGACGAAATCAAACCTATGAATATAATATGTGCAGTAGTTCTGGTCATGCAAGTTCTCTATAAGCGAGTCTAGTAATGTTATCATTGTTTTAACTTGCAGAGGTCTATTTAAAGTCCCCTAAGGGGGGGTGCAGTGAATATATATAAATATTATTATTATTATTATTATTATTATTATTATTATTTCTGTTTACATTGTTAAGTGTACTTCGTAATATATTAGATAGATGTCAACGGTTTTAAAGAATGTTTAAATGTCATTTAAAAGTCATGTATCTAATTGTGATATGCCCTTGTTTGTATTGTAGTTCCTTACTTCAAAACATTTCAGTTGTATTTTGAAATTCTGAGCTTAGGTAATTTTTTCCTCTGGGAGGGATATTTGTGCATTGCCCACTCTGATGAACGTTCACAGATTGTCAACTGTTTCCAGCTTCCTGTTGCTGTTTCCTATTACCTTGGTTAAAACCAGCTGGAAAAGCTTGAAAAATACCAAGAAATAACCTTTACTAAAGAAACAAAGGATATCCTGGAAGATGTACATGTACACGTACCAATAAGCAATATTAATGATAGTATTAGCATGGAAAATGTAAAAATTCAAAACAATTATAGGTTTAGGTTAGGAGAGTCATAGATGAATCAATTGATGATGTAACTAGAAGTTTCTTCCGGGCTTAGGAGCCGTGGTCTCTTGGAGCTAAGGAGTTCAAACGTTTCATCCTCAACTGCGGAGGACATCTTCAGTGGCGCAGTCTGGCAGGACCTTCGCCCAGAAGACTCAGACCGCGCCACTGAAGATATCCTCCGCAGTTGAGGATGAAACGTTGGACTCCTTAGCTCCAACAGACCACGGCTCCTAAGCCCGGAAGAAACTTCTAGATACAAGTCTGACTCCGGCCGTGAAAGCTTCCGATTACTCACAACTGATGATAGTTTTGAAATAAGTGACCAAGAGGATAGAGTTAATAAGTGGTAACTATATAATACATTTGAATTTACTGTCAAATGCTTTGAACTGTTTTGTAAAATGCAGCTTCTGTGACGCAAGTAACAATTGTGTGTGATTCTTTATTTCAATTTTTCGTAAACTTGTTTTTAAGCACCTGTAACAGTTAAGTACCTGTAACTCAGAAATTATTTTTGGTAGGAGCATGAAATTTTAACAGATTACTGTACAAGGTACATTTAATCTACTGATTATTTTGCACTCCTATCTCTAAATTTATGGCAGTTATTTAATTAAAACATTTGAAAAATGTATAAAAATATGTAATTCAGAAAATATAAAAATACATTTTCATATATACTAGTCAGTAAACACAAAATATATTCACTAAGATGTGTACCAAATTTCACAAACTAAGCACTGATGGATAATTTTATGCGACGTGTACCTAAATATGACAAAATTAACATTGCAAAGAAAAGCTGCGTTTGCACATTTAATCGGGATAGGCTGAAAAGAAAGCTTTTTAATATATAGGTACTTCCTATAGATAAGAAAATGAACTATTCAGACCTTTAGCCTCTTAAGCTTTAGTGATGGGAATTTTATGTTTTTACCACCAACAGTCCGTGATTTTCAGGAATAGAGGAGGGGGCAGGCATGGCGACTTACAACAAAGTTGTTGCTGCGCAAAAACAGACACAGAGATTTTTTACAATAGAAAATATTTTTAAAGAGAATTGATATGTTGTTCAATACACGTTTCACATGAAATATCAGATTGGTGAAAAATATCTTGATTTTGTCGCATTGTTTAGCAACAAAACAAGGTTCTTTTAGAGACATAATAGATACAATTATAATTATGATAATAAATCCCAAAATATCCTTGAATGTGAAATATGAGTGGAAGGGAACTTTATCAACATTTCTATTTCATCCTAGCGCGTTGTTGAAGAAATTTCAATGAGGGACGTTCTCTGTTGTCGTACTTTTGCTTCTCGTTCATACACAATAATAAATATTTAAAACTTAAATTTACCAGTGATCCAGCCAATATCTGGCAAGGCCTTCCCAACATAGCCTGAAACATGTGCCCCCAAACTGTGTCCAATAAGCTTCACGTTTTCTGGTTGCAGGTCATATTCTTTCATCATGAAAAGAATGAGGCTGTAACAAAGCAAATTATCATGATCAGGTCAACATAGTAAAGTCGGCAGAGTTTAGAACGCTTTTAAGATATTATTTAATTTGATGGTACTCAAGAACTATATCAATAGAAAAGCACAATGACAGAAGTGGCTGTGATGGTTAATGTGAATTCACTATTTTTATTTGGAAAATCTGAAACAATGTAAAATTACAGCTAATACTAACCGTTTAACTTATTAGGATTATCTTTAAAAGAAAAATTAAGAGTAGTTTTTTCACTTTTTTCTTTTCTTCTTTAATATCACAGTATGTATATATATATATATATATATATATATATATATATATATATATATATGATGTTTTCCCCTTTATCTCTTGATTAACTTATTTTTATATCCACTTAGGTTTTGCACGGAAGTGATGGAACACAGAAAGTAGTAATAAATGTTTTATAGTATAAATTTAAAATAATAAAAACCAAATAGCACTTACTAGATCTAAAATTAATGCATTTAAAATCTAACAGGCCTCTGAAATTCCTGTAACCTTTATGAAACTGTTAAACGTCTATAGTACTACTTTCGAGGTTTGCCCCTTAAAGAATATATAGTGATTGTGTGCCTCCAAGGTGCTTTACAATCCGTGAATCGTTGTCTTTGTTGTTTCTTTCAGGATAGCTCCCAGGTCCACGCCCTGAACCTCGGGCTATGTAATTTTTTCTGGCAGAGAGGAGCTGCAATTAAACAGTTAGTGAACAGTGATAGGTTTATAAGAGAGCATTTTAAGGGTTAATTTCCAAGTTTTTATATAATTAATTAGGTATTTTTGTAATAGGCACACATTTATAATAGGAGGTTATTCCCCAGGCGAAAGTGTCAACCCATCGATCACTGGAGAGATCAACCAGGAGGTCTCAAAAGAGATCCCTACCTGGGCGGTCTCCGCCTAGGAGCTCTCCCTCGGTCGAATTCCCTCCTGGGTCACATTTACGAGAGGCGCCTCTAACAGGTTAAGAAAATCCCCTTGAGGGATTTGAACTCCTAATTAATTTAGAGGACACCAACGGTCAGACAAAAACGACAGAGATTACTCCAGATTAGTGTAAATATATAATCGATTTGGAAGCAGCCCTCCGTTCTAACGATAGAATTACCAAAGATAAGATAAATAAAATAAAAGAGAAGTTCATATTGATGCTTCTAGGATAAGTTTCTATTATGTAAAGAAAGGATGATAGGCCTAGAAAAGAAAACAAAGAATTACAGGGTAAGGCCAAGCAATGGGCATTTGCGACGGTCGCTGCAAAACCGGTTATCGCAATGGGGAAGACCGGCAGAGAAAATAAAATTGCACATATCAACAGACAAGCTGCTCAAGCAAAACTGGGAAGAACATAGATGAAAATAGAAAAACAATAACTCAATGCTAAATCCCGCCAAAGATAGGATCAGGGTAAAACTAATTAGACCTGCTGGAAAGCTGGTTCTAAATGAAATACACTCCAAAGACAATGTAAAGAAATTGATTGGTCACCCGAAGTTAGCACAATAGATCAATGTGAAATGTGCGACCCCTCATGATGAATATGATATGCCAAAGTGGATAACCAAGGAAAAGCTCTCAGAGCTAGTGTACTCCCAAAACTTAAGAAGAGGTGATAAATGAAAATGAATTTAAGACGGAATTTACTCACAGGTTTTCAACAGGTCCTAGGAATGAGAGTGCTGCCCACAATGTAGTTGAAGTAGATTCAAAATAGGAACACCCTATTAGGAAAGGGCAGAATATACAGCGATTTTTCGTCTAGCCGCGAAAGACTTTATAGTCTCACGCTGCCATAAGTGCCAGGACTTAGGGTACATGGCAAAAGCATTCTACGGAGGATAAGCAGTGTAACTGTGGTGAGCAGGACCACTTGCATAAGGACTGTATAAAGTCCAAGAGGAAGCGGTTTGCATTGCCTGCTCTTAAAGAGGTAAGAAAACGTAAGAAAGCTAAGGCCAATGACTGTGAAATTTGCGCGTTCTTGCTGAATAGACTAGCACAGAAGGCCGATTATGGACAGTAAACCCCCATAGTGAAGTTCCGGAAGACACTCTAGATCTTGAAGATGACCACAGTTTATCAGAGAAAGAAGTTGGAGGTCGAATGAGGGTGGCCGCCTAAACACTTGTCTCTGCTGTGTGGGCAGGCCTCCCCCCAGAAACAGACACGATACTAAGAGGACTCAGGCATATCGCGCCAAAATAGTGAAGATAAACCTTAGTACACCCAAAACAAACTCCTCCACATAATAATCCTCGACAATATTGCAGAAAGTGGTTCAATTTCAGACAAAGAAGTCACCGAACTATAACAAGGGAGTTTACGATGGCTGAATCACCTAGAGACTTAACATAAGACTGTACGATACAGACCATAGACTTCTCCATCGAGGTTACTACAACAGAACGATATGATACGAAACAGGACGAACTCCTAGCCAGAAATCCCAACTGAGACCCCACCAACTTATATAGGGACATTGAGCTAAACCGTAAATTGTTTTATTAGAGAACCCAAACACTCTGACGATAGAGGCAAGTAGTTATAAAGTTATACCCTAGGGAGAACACTATACATTCCGTAGCCCTGAAGTTATAAATAGGCTACAACTTAAATCCTTAGTTTACCCTCAAATCCCGGACTATTACGATTAACTTTTCAAAGAAGAGAAGAACGATTCGTTCTAAATTATAACACAATGACTTATCGAGAATCCACGTAACGTGTAACGCAAGACTGCCCTGGTCATAATATTATGCCCATCTAAGATCGCCCTAAGCAACTCGCTTAGGGTCGGCCAATTGAACGCAGCGAGAAATAGGCTGGTTAAATAAGAAATCCGGAGACTGTCTAAGGAACTAAGGTTCGACGTCTTGTGTTTGCAGAAGCCCTATCATTTTAATGGAAAATGTCCCTATGTGCCCGCCTCCTTAAGCGTAATAATAGGTAGCATTGTCCCAATGGCAGCTACAGTAGTATTAAATTGAAATCTCACTGTAACAAACCTTTCCCAACAAAGAGATTCCCACTGTGTTAGTGTAGAAATTCTGTACGCCGGCAGGACGTGCATCTAGTCTGTTTTTTTCAACTAAGATTAGATATCCTACCAGGATTAAATAAAATTAGAGAAATGGAGAGGAGATATAGCAACAAGACTAATATGTCTGTTTAAATGCTAATGCCAAATCTCATCTTTGGCATAGCAGAACAATCAACGATCGGGGGAACCTCATGGAAGGTTTCTTAATGGAATTAAGACTAGAAGTTGTAAACAGACCGGGTAACCCACCCACGTTTATTGGGCAGTAGGGATTGAATGTAACATTGACGTTACAGTATACAATTCCCAAGCAACAAATCTCGTCCATGAATGGAAAGTATCTCAGGAACAAACTGAGAGTGATCATAATTAAATCATTTTCAAACTAGATTGGGATGATTATGGGGATTTAAAAAGTCTCCCAATTATAACCATCGAAAAGCAAATTGCGAAAGCTAAGGAGAATCTTTATACCACGAAGAACCCAAGCAGGAATGGTAAGGTAAATTTAGCAGTAAAATAACTTACCAACACAATTTCGGCTATGTAGTCAGATTCCTAAAATTCAGAGGGGGGGGGGGTAATTCAAATTCTAGGGGACTCTGGAATGATCGATTAACAGCACATTCGCAGAAACACTATAAAGGCTAGAACATTTTACAAAAATTCTCGGTCGCAATACATAGAATCGTTAGAGATAAATCCAACTTATCGAGTATGTCTACCCTTGTTAGAGAAGTCGGATCAATATACAGCTTCCCGGTCGGAAACGATAGAATATCTATTGGACATTCTATTATCAAACGAGGGCAGAAACAGCGAATAAGATTACGACCGAAATATCCGAAGAGGACTGGAATATCCTGTTCTGAACAGGCAGGAAGTTCTACCATTCTCAGAGGATGAAGTAGCGGAAGCCATCTCCGAACTAAGAGTCAGAAGGGCTCCCGGACCTGGAGGTATCTGCGGAGATAAAACAGGCCTTAGGGGGAGACTAACTCCGACTCTGGTTTCACTATTCAGCAGGAGTTTAAGACAAGGAAGGATTCCATATATTTGGAAACATGCAGATTTGGTTATTTTGAGCAAAGCTCAGATAGAGACCACCGGTTTCCTAAGTCATATAAACAGATTTGTCTCCTCAATACTATTGTGAAAGTTGAAGGAAAACATTTTATAAGTAGATTATAAATTTATAGAAATTCAAGAGTGATGTATCCCCACCAATTTGGCTTTAGAACATTGAAATCAACAAAAGACACAATCAATAATTCCTTGGGGAAAGTTTCGGACACATATTCAAAATACGTGATAGGAATATTCGTTGATATAGAGGGAACCTTTGACAGCTTATGGTGGCCTTCCTATTCAAACGATTCTAAAAACTGAAAACAAACCATTAATCGACTATTTCAACCAGATATGCGTTAACTACAAAATAGGATTCAAAGGTTATCCAGAATGTTGTCAAAGGGCTTTCCCCTGGGTTCCATTTTAACCAACCTTCTGGGATATTGGCATAGAACCATGTTTAAAAAAACTTGTCCAATTTAGCCGAGACGTTTGCTGTGGTAGCCTACGCAGACAGTATTCTAATATTTGTTGACAGTAGCTCTAGACTGGAATTAGAATATAAAAGTAATGCATTAATGAAACAGTTCCCGATAGAGTGTGCAAACTTGAGATTAAAAATATCTACAGCAAAAAAAAAACAGATACTTATTGTTAAAAGGAACTTTGCGACATTGATCTTAAATTTAAGAAGTTAGTTTCACAGACCGATAAAATTGCTTTAATCTGAACATCACTCTAATTGTTTTTATTGGGCATATGAAATTATAAGTCCTGGCGTGAACTGTTTGAGACGGCATTTGGAATTGGGGTCTCTTGGTATATTCTTTTTGAAAAAAAAACTGTCACCAGCGTGCTATATCTTGAAATACTACTGTTTTTTTTTTTTTTTTTTTGTTTATTTATGGATGCTCTTTAACATCTCAAGTCACCAGAATCCCATTCAACTCAGGGCGTGAAACGGCCGATGAATTTTGCTCATAGGCCTCTTTTTCCAAACTTGAAGTTCTTTTACGTGCCGTAAGTCTACGACACTGGACACTGGACACTGGTTCCTTAGGAAGCCATTGATTAATAAGGAAGCTCCTGATAAAATCCATTGCCTTTGGCCGGAATTGAACCCGCGATCTTGGGTCTCAACCGCCACGGGTGGTCGAGGTCGACTCGTGAGCGGGAGTTCTGAGGTTCGAATCCAACCAGGACCGTCCCCCATGACTAAGGTTTTTTCCAGGTTTTCCTCAGTCCTCATAGATGGCAAATACCGGGGAGGTACCCCAAACTTAGGCCTGGAATGTTTCCTTCCTTAAAAAATAAATCCTTTCCCAATATATCATTTCATCTCATGCATTCGCCTGTGATGCCTCAGCAGTAAAAACGGACGTTAAACACCATTCAAAACTATTGCGTCCACGAGGCAAGCACGGTTACCACTAGATCACCAGGACTGATTTGAGATTCTATGAGAAATGATTATTCCAGAACTTGAAAGTAAACCTCGTTGTGCCAAGATATAGTGCCATGGCATAGAATGGGGCCTCATTACGTTTCAGAGCTGAGAAACCTGCTAAACAAGCAGTTCTATGATGGATTGATCTCGTTTGTCACCCAGGTCATGCGATTTCGTGTGATTTTTTCCCCTTTGAGGGTATCGTGAAATATTGAGCTTTTTGTTCAGAGCTCATATCATCTGAAATCCTTGAAGTTTTTGATCAAACAATCGAGCTGTCAGTTATGTCCTGTCATCCGTGAGTAGACCCCCAATTCATAAAGATAACCTGATCTCCACTTCAAATAAACTTTGAACAATGATAAGGAAACTGTTCTTATTTGTTAAATTTTAGGGGAAAGCGACTTTTACCTATTTCCGTATATAGTTCACGCAACGGAGAGGATATTGATAAGATATTGGCACTATGATTGCATCCCCCTAAAACATCTGTGGAACGATTATACGATTTTCAGTATTCCATTCTTGAAGTTACGGGTGCGTGTTTAATTCACGAACTTTAGTGAAGTGTATTCTCCTACGTGTTTATGGATTTTTTTTTTAACATTTCTGAGCAGATTTCTTCTTACAGTTCTAAGTGGAAAAAAAAAAAAAAAAAAAAAAAAAAACGTGTTTTGTGCGCAAAACGAAAAATATTCTTTTTATTATCAGGGTCGACATTTTGGGCATCTACTTCCAAAACATTTCAACCAGCCAGACATACGCAATGAAAACAGAGACTTGGACTATGTCTACATTTAAGTATACAAACATTAAGTGGCGACTTTTCTAACAAAGTGTCTAGCTCGTTCTTTCATGCACAACAATTTTCAAAATGAAAACTAAATTCTTCATTCATAAGAAAGAGCACTAGCAACATATCAGAAAGAAATAACGTAACACGCTATGTATTACCTATTACCGCCACTGCACTGATAGGCCATGCCGTTTTAATGTTTTTCCTTTAAAAGGAAACTTTAATTCATATAGCCTCTAGAATTTAGTCGTAGAAGATATTTGCACCGTACGCCACGGGAGAAAAAGCAAAACATTTTCTTCTGTTAATTACAATATGCATTAAGACGTTAACAATTTAACAAAAGCAATCTTCTTATAAGTAAAACATGGTATAAAACATAACCCAAGGCAATGCATATCACGATTACAACAAGCAAACAGCATTACAGTATTTCTCTTAATATGTTTTCAATTTGTCACATTAATACAAAGGCAAAATAAAACTGGTCAACAATTTTACCCAGAACTAGACAAAATGAAATTAAACAACACATTTAGCCGAAACCCCTTTATACAGAATAATAATATCTGCTCAACTTAGAAAGTACACCTAAGGAATCTTCCGATTTTACTCACACAATAAGGCAGTACCTTTACCTACATCCTCAAAATACAGTACCTCACTTGAGAAAATTACACTAAAAATTGTTTATCTACTTTCTTAAAAAAAATAAATAAAGAAAATAAAAGAAAGAAACAAAGAAAGACAGAAAGAAAGAAGAACACATACACAAAAGTATGTCAAAGAAAATTCCGTGGTATTTACCCATAATAAAATAATTATTTATTTATTCTCCTCAAAATGATATCTGGATTGAGAATGGTTTAACAATATAATTTCACACTTAACCCAATTTGATAAACAAGTCTTTAATTACCAAGTCAGCAAAATTTTTGGTCAGTGGTGCAATTAGCGAAGGAGTTGATCCTTACTGAGCAAATACGTTTGAGATAAGATCACGTAAAAGGTTCGTTCCGACGCGACAAATTATGACTAACACAAAGCATGAGAGAGTGACTCACTTAATCCTCAGAGCCAAAAGTTGTTTACCCAAAGAAATTTAACAATCAACTCTCCGATATCAGGGGAATTAACCGGAAAGACAATCACATCGGAAAAATGAAGCCACCAGTTCTGACCAATGAGCAATTAACACCACTACAGGTTCTGTAAATTGGCGGTAGAGGGGTTAGTAAACGTAACATGTCGCGGTACAAACTACTGTTGCCAGAGTTTAATGAATGCAATGTAAATTAGGATTTGAAGCATACAAAAATTTTATAGTTTATAGACGAACCAGAAGAAAGTGGAACTAGTGAAGAATTATAATGTTTATTGTGTCAGAACGTTACTAGGACGTTAAGAGAATTTATAATTAAAGTGGGTTTTTTGAAGGGATACCAGAGATTTCGTTTTGGTTAAAGTGATTAATGTCTTTGGTGCTCTTTAATTCAGGCTATCTTCAAGCACGTAGCAAAAAGTTCTGCTTAAGTACGGACTGCTGGTAAGCTTATAAACATGAACATTTGAAAGCAATGGGTTTAGCACACTTTATACAAAGAGCATTTATAATTTTGTCGATCCAAATCGGGAGGTATATTTGTTGATTTGGTTTATTTAAGGGCACTCTGTGACACCTCAGATCATCAGTGTCCCATTCAATTCAGTGCGTGAAACGGTTGATAAATTTTGCTCAGAGGCCTCTTCTTTCAGGCTTGAGGTGCTTTTCTACGATACGGGACCCACGGCTTTACTTTCCTTCCGAAGGAAGCCATACTTAGATTTTTACGACCGAAAAAGTTCATCGATTGGGCCGGGGTTGAACCCGTGAGGCAAGTATGGTTATCACTACACCACCAGGACCGACAAATCGGATGTGTACACGTATTACGTGAATTGTATGTGAAGTAGTACAAGGAGCTACAGCAAGGCAACATTTTGATAGTTATTTAAATACATTTTTTGTTTATCTGTTTAACAGCAGGAACCGTTAATTTGCTGTTGATACAAATTATATCTTAGTGGCCATGGGGGTTACATTGATATCAGCACTAGAAAATTTCCGTTCTGCTCGTTAAAAGAAAAGCATGGTTAATGCAAAATACTAAAGATTTAAATTTTTGTTCAAGTTTACTGTTTTAAAATTATAAAACATTGTTTCCAATCATTTACCGCGCACTTGAGGTAAAAGAAAAGAACTCTGGAGGCACTCTGGAGGAAAAAGTATATATACATATGTGGGAGAATGATAGCGTTTTCTCATGATTTTCTACAAAATATATACACCAATATCATGAGCCTAATAAGACGTGGAGCTTAGTTTTTGTTCAAAAAGGCATGACGCAAACACGGTTTAATAATCCTGCTTTAAATTTAAACCTTTCATAAATAATTGATCCGCAGAAGAGTCGTAATGAAAATTAGTTTCAAATGACAAATATGAGGCATGGTGTCTTTGAAAAAATTTATGAACAAAAAACTTAATTAGTTCTGTGTTACATAACAAAGGAAAACAACAAATCCATTGCAATGATCGCACCAGCAACATTTATTTATACATGTTGGCATCCTCTGCCCATAATGACCAGGTTGAAGATCGTTATGACTAATAGAAGTTCCGGACGATACTATATTCTGTGGAAACATAGTTTTATTACTATTGAGAATTAAATCTTAATAATCAATTTACATGTTATTTTAAACACAACGATTATCTAAATTATTCTCATAAAGAGGGCTTGAAAGTTTTTAAAAGCGGACATTTCAATTCTAAGAACCTCAGTACTTGATGAAAATGTTAATCGAAAAGAACTAATAAGGAAGATTCAGGGCATGGAGAAATAAAAGAATAACATAATAAGAATAGTTCCTAGTATGCAAAAGTTTATGGGTAAAATAGGCGACAAGTCGAGACAAAGACGCTGTTTACATCGTGCAGAGCAGGATCGACTAGTTAATCTAGAGTCCATACTTAAGAAAAACGCGTGCAAAGAGGAAACAGAGTATGCCATGTATATAATTGTGTGCTGTCTAAGGAACTTCTGTTTATGCTTGAACTTAAAGACAATTTGCGAACCTTAGAAGCATTTAATCATTTATTTACGAAAAGGTACAATTGATGTTTTCATGAGACAGTATAAGACATAACAGAAGAGAGCTACCCTTCCAAACAATCCATAATTAACGAAAAATAATTACCTACAGCTGTTGAACAATTCACAATATTTAAACTTTCGCATTAAATTTTAGTTAACAGTTCAGTAAAACCAGAAGTGCACCATTAAAACGACTGTTTTCTGTCTTAATAACTTAACTTTTTGACGACATTATAAAACTTGTTTACTTTATTGAAATTCTTTTAAACTTTTAACATTTGAGTTGTGTTACTTGTATTACTGTAATGTAAAGTAATAAATGTACCTCTCTAGCTGAGCAGCGACGACCCTAATGTTGGATACAGCTTGCAGATAATTGGCATTGGAAGATGCACTCCAATCCACAAGGACGACGTTTGTGGCATTCTGAAAAATAGAGCGATCCATTAGTTGCGACTGCAGAGAGAGGAAATGTGCGTTTTAACAGAGACCACCTGTAATAGGAAATCTGTTATTTGCATCTTTAAGATCGAAGCACTTCATTTGAGCACAGGACTCCATTATCAAATCATATGGTTTTCATTTGGACTTCCATCAGTAAACAAACCAGCTGTGTCTCAGCTCAGGTTGTCACTGGAATAAGAGATTTGACAATTAATATCTTAAATTTGCTCACTGGGCCTCCAGTATCCGAGGAAAGGGTTTCTGGACCCAGAACAAGGGCATTAATCGTGAGAAGAGAGTGGAAATCTTCGAAATATCATTAAACTCCAAACTTAACCTATAAGTTAGAATACAGTACCTCAAACTCCGAACTGAAGCTGTATTTGAATTTATATTTTGCATTCTGGGCAGCATGACATGGAATTTGAGGTAGAATGGTATAGATCTCATTTTTATAATAGCATCTGCATTGAACATCATTTTTACAACAATCCAAAAATTATCACAATATGTGTACTAAACAAACAAGACAATGGAACGTCGATAGTATCTGAAATGTCGACCAAATTGCGTAGTCTAACATTAAAAATCAGGAAGTAAAAGCAATAAAAAGGAGAAGAGCCAAGAAAATGGCACGAGGAAAAAAATTAAATATTTCTCTGATGATATGTGTGGAAATTAATGGAAACAATTTTTAATGTTTTTGAAAACTTCCTACAACTGAACATGTACCCGTGGAAAGGAAGGAAAGGGAGGACTCTCTTGGACAAAAATAATTCTGTGAATATAACTGGAAGCAAATAAATACACAAATAAACATATATTGCATTAAGGAATACTAGATATACATGGTAACTTATCTTCAAGATTTTAGCTTAGGCATTACATGTCAATAATTCATTTCTTAGATAACTAAATGCTATTAATATCCAATCAGGTGTTTACTCTTTATAACTGTAAAACTAATGGATCTAACCCAGTAATATTTCACTTGGAAATTTATTACTGAATAGGAAGTAGTGTTGAAAACGACACACGAGTGATAGCATTCTTCTCTAGCTCATGTGTTATCCGTGAATGTCTTCGGCAGCAGTGTAACGCATTTGGCTATGCTTTTGGGACAGAATTGTCTAAATTCTGGTTACGAGCAATTTAGCACGTACAGTACGTCGATCCTGGTGGTGTAGTGGTTACCATACTTGCCTTCTAAACCCAAGAAAGCGAGTTCAAACCGGGCTAGGGTCGATGGATTTTTTGGGGGCGTAAAAATCCTAAGTATGGCTTCCTTAAGAAGGGAAGTAAAGCCGTGGGTCCCGTGTCGTACATTTACGGACGAAAAAGAACCTCAAGCCTGAAAGAAGAGTCCTCTGAGCAAAATTTGTCGGCCGTTTGACGCCCTGAATTGAATGGGACGCTGATAGCCTGAGATGCTAAAGAGTGTCCGTAAATAAAACAAATCAAACCATCGTACAGTACACGAAACGGTACGCAGAGGAACAGACTGTGTTTATGTCCGCACGTGCTCAATAAAGAAGTGCCAAGGGCAGTTGGAAATCAAGACAACAATGAGGGATGTTCACCAAAGAGACTTCAAAACTGTCAGAAGTAATGGTGTAGATGACGAAAAGTAGACTGCAGATCTTCCCACACAATACTTGCGTAGAAGCTGGGGTTTACACATGCATGCCTCAACTAGCTGCGAAAAAGCAAAATGACATTCATTCAGTAATCCTTTAGTGCAAGAACTGAAACCTTCTGACAAAGAGAAGACATCCAGTTACTGTCATTGGTTCCACTTGCTTGTCAATGCACATTTAAGAATGATGACTCTCCGATGAATAGTGGTTTACCAAAATAGACCCGTCACTTCCCGGAATGTCAGTATTTGGGTCATTGAGCATCTTCACACGGTGCATGGGACAGGTCTTCATAATGAAAAAATGAGCTATGGTGTTCTTTGTTGAGCGCATAATTGATCCCATTTCCTTCCAATAGTGAATACCGCAAATCAACATGAAAATCTTCTACGAGTTGGATGATGTCACCTACCATACATCCAATAAGCTGACATAGTTTCCTACTTTGAAGATCGTGACCGCCAAAGTAGCCCGATTTTTTCCTATGGAGCTTGCATAAAGGAAAGTGTATCTCAATAATCGTGGTATGGAATCAATCGCAAGAAAACAATCGACAGCAAATGACGAATAACTTAAGTAACATTGAGGGGTGAGTGTGAGTGCACAGTGATGTTAATAGCAATCATTTTCAGCACTTTCTAGTAGAGGATTCTCTTTAAGTTAACTAAACTTATGGGAGTAAGGTTAACGTACTCAAACACCGCTACGGAAGACAGGGAGAGTTGCACAGCGAAATCAGCTGTGTAGGTAGATTCGTGTACTGGATAAGGAAGCAGCTTGATTTAGCTGAAATGAATGACATGTTCAGTTTAATTTCTTTTAACTGTGTAGAGGTGGCTGAATGACTCATGTTACACAACTGACTACTATGGCCGTACAAACAAAATATTACGTTACACTGATGGCATCGAACTGCACCATAGTAAAGTCGAGACAACTTGTTTTGAGTACAGTGCAATGATCAGGCAATGGCATCCGAGCGTTTAATTATGCTTCTCATAGAGTGTGGTATCTAGTGCGTAATGTCACTGATTAGTTGAAAGTTACTAGGGAAAATGCCGCAGCTGGGAACGTGTGAAATTTATTTAATTTTCTAAGTTTATAGGGTAATTTATTATTAAGCTAATATTTTCAGAGAATAACAGTTTTTTTTAAAAAAAGTGTTATATTCGGTATGTGACACAGTTTAAATAATCGCTAATTCCATTTTTAAAGGTTTATGGTTAGCAAGAGATTCTGTTTTCTGTAATCATAAAAGGGGTTGTTATATATTACAGAAAAAAAAAATAGGTTTCATGGTTAATAAAGTCTAAACAGATCTCAAAGCTTTTAATTTAACATGTCGTTCGTTTTCTCCAGATATGTATTCAGTTTTGTCTGTTAAGCATCAAAGTTAGACTCACACTGCTCAATGTAGCATCCTTCAGTTCGAATATTCTGCTGTCATTGGTTTGCGCTGTCCAGCCATGAGTGAAGAACACCGTTTGCAGATTCGGATCAAAATGCGATCCTTTTAAATTGAAATCGGGCCAGTTAGTTATGTTGAAGGGGACTTTCGGGTTTTCTCTGAAAAATAAATAAGAAAATTAATTCATTAATTAAAAGATTGAATTTAATCTGCATTTCTGATATTATTTAAATGGACAAAATGATACATAAGGGAAAGATAGCTTGATGAATAATGATATTTTGACCGGTTTGTATCCCTCATATCATTTTAATTTCTTTTAAAAATAATTGTATAATAAACTTTCAAAATTGAAATCACTGATTAAATTAGGTATCAAAATTTGGCTAATTTATTTTATATCTTTTTTTTTTTGGTATTTATTACTGATTATGGTTATAAAAGAGATTTTTCTATGTCAATATTTTGAATCTAATAAAGAATCCTTTAATAAAACAATAAAATTTACATGTTTTAAATAGAACTAGAGATATATGGAGAAACTGAATATACAATATATTCTACAATGACTTGAATAATCACAAAAATACTGAATAACAGTGAATGTTGAATACAATAATGGCATCATTCAGAAATGTACATCAGAACGTCTTTTCCTTTAATGTGTTTTTAAACCCTTCTGTAAGCACTATGCCCCATACATAGCACCCTGAGTCTTCTTTTCGTAAGGTGATGAAAGTGTTCAACACGTTCCTCGCTTGCATTTCCTACATTTGGTCCAAAGAAATCAATATGAGAAAAATAGTGCATTATGACTGACATTCTACATTCAAGTTTATGGCAACCCTGTATCAAATTCTCAATCAGTTCCTTGAAAAATTCTCACTTTTTGCCCCAAAAATCATTGCACAACTATTCTAAAAGCTTCACAACCATTATGTTCATCAATAATAATTACACCTACAAGCTCTTTCATTGTTAACTTGTTTCGGATCTAAGCCCAGGTAAAAGTTTTATTTCAGATAACCTGGAAAAATTTGTCTGGTGAGATGTAACGCCTCAGAGCTACTATCCAAAGCTTTCATAAATTTCTTAACAAATGCAAGTTTGATGAGAATACGGATAACAGAGTCTTTACTCTGGACGCAAGGTTTTCATCGTTACATTCCAATTCTTTACTTGTTGGCCATTATTTACTTGCGCAATGCTGATCAACTATCCTGCTGTCCCATAGGTAAAGGAAGCAAGAATACATGTTGTGGCAACCTTGATGGCTCAGAAGAAATCTCAACATCTTAACATCACCAATATTGTCCCATTTGTAGTTGAGTTTCTTCAAGAATAGCTTGGCATTTTCATAAATCTCTTTGAGAGATTTATGAAACGAGCCACTGGAATGGAAGGAAATTTGTTTATACGTAAGCTATCTTAAAAAGATGCCACTGGTATGGTTCAAAGAAACATATGTATTCAAAGATATTAACATTGCCCCTTATATGCAGATTCTCAATAATTTGATAGAAACACGCAAAATCCTTATGCTTTACTCTGTAGTTTATTATTTTGTAAGTCAAAATTTGTCTGCTAGCATTTTACAACTATTTTTATACTAATATTTTTCATTCAAGACATCTATCAACTATATTTATTACAGAACTCCAACTAAATTCACAAACAAGACATATTTGTAAAACACACACACACACACACATACACACACATATCGGTGGCTTGTTTAAGATATTGATGTAATGAAGCCTTCTAGTATTTTACTGATGAAATTGTCATCTACTGGTAATTTTTAACTATTACGATGACCAGGACAGGTGGCAAGTATAAAATGATTCAACAATCCATAAAATTAGAAAAATTTTGACATGTGCAATTAATGAAATAAAAATAATTCCATTAATATGTGACTCTTTGCAGAATATATAATATTAATTCAACATATAGAAAATAAATTACAAACATTTATTACATTCGATAGTATAACTTCCAACATTTCCACAAAAAAAAAAAATCAAAGATTATGGGTCTTTAAAGGGAAAAAATATAACAAAGTCAAAGACTGTATAATTAATGAAACATTAGCAAAGGTCGGAAATTATTTAGGTTGTAGTGTTACATTCATAACTGACAAAGAAGAAACAAAGAACAAATTAAAACATTTCAGAACATTAGTGAAATAATTGCAAACACATTAAAAACAAATCTGAAGTTTGATAAGACGATGCCTTTGTCCATTTTGTTGTATGGTTCTGAAACTGCCTGGGATGATATACTTGAAAAAGCAGAGGAGATGAAATACCTTAGAACAGTGAAGGGATATGCAAAATTGGATAAAATAAAAAATGAGGGCATTTGAAAAGACTTGGACATATTTTCATCTCATGTTAAGATAGACAGAGAAAAATATTGGACAAATCATCTACTATAGATGGATAACACCCGCTCATAGGCTATACAGACGTAGAAGACCTTAAGAAGAGGTCAGAATATATCTCTCCAGTCTATGTAGGTAAGCCTTGTTTACTCGCATCTCAGCTTTCAAGCGCATTGGAGCACATGTTTTAGAACTATGTGTCTTCGCAATAGCACTAACCGTTTTAGAATGCGGGGCAAGACAAATTGAAATATATGTGCATTCATTTCGCCGGTTCATTCTTCCAGCGTTCCTAATTTCTTTTATCTTCGTTTCATGTTATAATCATCATTCAAACGGCTCAAGTGCAGGCACGGACATGAGTGGCTATCCTCTCGCCATACATTGCCCAGTATGCACTAGAACTCAATTGCGAAAGGCAGATAGAGTGCCCCGGATCTGGTTTCAATCCAGGTCGATGAATATTTTCGGGCATAAAAATACTAAGGACGGCAAAGAAAACAGTGGATCCCGTGTCGTACGTAGATTAACGGTAAAAAAAAAAAAAAACTCAAGCCTGGAAGAAGAGTCATCCGAGCAAAATTTATCGGACGTTTCACGCCCTGAATTGAATGGGACGCTGAAGACCTCAGATGTTAAAGAACTTCCATAAATAAACTAAATAAACAAAATAAAGATATACGGACCAAGGGGGGAAGCTGGCAGTCCTATTAGGATAGCAGAGCACTTTTATTCTTTTATCTCATTTGACATTGAAGTTGGCATGACAGATCTCAAGAGTCTGTTCCCGACCCATCAAAGGTACAAACTGGCATAGAATGGAAAATACCTGGTGTAGAGGAGAAAGAATACTCTGACCACGTCAGGGCATTGGACCTCGGGAATAGGTCGTGTCAAACTTCTCCATGGCTGCTCGTTGGAAAAGCAGCCCAATCCTGGGCAGCAGGTTTCTGGATTGTCTGGTATTGTTATGCAACCTGGAATAAAAATTATTGAGACTTTTTAGAATCCTCTGCACATAACAACTATAACGGATATCGAGAAAATAGCGAGATGTGAAATAGGTATGAAAAGTAGAGAAGTATTTTCGTAGAATATTCTGGAGGGTTCATTTTTAGCAATAAGCATTAAAATTGGCAAACAAACTTACATAATAAGCTTGGATATTGATATCCTCTTGGTGGGAAACTGGGTAGGGACACATACAGTCAGCTAAAATTGCATGTCTGACATTAACCTAAATAAATACAAACAATCTTACTCAAAGGGGACTCGAACCCACATTCTCCTATTCCATGATAGCCAGAGGGCAATGCTTTAACGATCGTGATCATTTAAACCGAAAACTAATTTCCCATTTAAAAGTTTGTTTAACCTATGAGTGTCCTCATTTGTTTGTTTGTTTGTTTTTTTTTTTTTTTTTTTTTTTTGAGTGGTGTTTAACGCCCGTTTTAACTCTGAGGCACCACAGGCGGTGAACACTGATGATACATGAAATGAAATGGTATATTGGGAAAGACTTTTTTTTAAGAAGGAAGGAAACGTTCCAGACCTAAGTTTAGGGTACATCCCTGGCATTTGCCAGTTATGAGGGCTGAGGAAAACCTGGAAAAAACCTCAGTCAGGGAGGATGGTTCTGGTGGGATTCGAACCCCAGACCTCCCGCTCACGAGTTCGCGCCTTAACGACCTCGGCCACCCGTGGCGGTGTCCTCCCTTGTGGTAAGTAATATACCGAGGATGCCAAAAAATGTGTACACACTTTCACAGTAGATATCTATTTAATATATTTCAAAGTTGGACCGAATGACAACAGTAATTTGCAGTATGATGTTCTGTAAACAGATGTGACTCACATACATTATGATAGCGTTGTTACGTGACAGGTAAATCAACAATGAACAAATGAAGCCAAGATTATCGTATGATGTTCTGTATACAGATATGACTCACATTACGTTATGCTAGCATTTCTACAGCAATCGTTTGAACAGCGGAAAGCAAATTTGAAGTATCCAAGGCACTGGATAGGACAAAGAGGTCCAATGGAGTTATTCACTGCGTTCTCCGGATCAAACTTCGTTGGACTTCTACCTATGAGAAACGCTTAAGGATGTTGTATACCGTAGAAAACCAGCTACGCTGACAGCACTTCGAGAAGAAATTGAAACGGCATGTGCTGCCATCGCTGAGAAAAATTTCGCAAACGTTATTCAATCAATAGTTCAACGTACTCAGAAGTGTATCGACGCCGATGGTGGGCATTTTGAGCAACTGCTGTAATCGTAAAAGTCTAAATTTAATGCTGTTTTTGTGAATTCTGTTTTATTATGTTAACACAGTTTTTTCTTTGCTTGAAGTGCGTATATATTAGTTTTGGTACCCTGTGTAATGGCATAATATTCTGCACACAGCTCAATTGTATTTTCCTTCTTAGTGGTGAAATAGAGTCAATTTCTTATAATTTTGAGCATAAATTCCTTAAGATATGCACATAGAAAGTATAAGAATTTGCAAACTAATCATGATGGTCATAATACGGGGCAATGTACTTTCTTCCAAAGTGCATTTGGAAAGGTTTCTAAAATAACGTTTTTTATCATCTTTTGGGCACGTTGGAATACGGTTATGCATCTTAAACTGCCTCTTTTCACATAAAGTAATCAGTTTTCAATATCTGAAATATGGTAATCTTATATTAAAAAATATACTGGAATAACTTTGAAATATAGAGCAAAAAGGCCAACTCTAATGTGACATTTATAACACGCGACATTAAACGTTTAATAAAGGCGAAAGAGGAAAAACTGACCCTTCAAAAGGGGGAGGGGGGTTAGTTAAAAACGAGGCGAGGAAATACAAGAAGAAGTTATATTTCTAAATCCGGACAGATAGCGCCTGCGAAAACTACACCAGAGATCTGGTAAGTGTGCCAACGTAGTAATCGACCTGGGGTGGCCCCGGACATTATCTCTTGAGACTCGCATTGATGTCCCGTGTCCAGATACCGCTGGGTGGCAATACCGGTCTTGGATATTTTCGTGGTTTCCCTAATCACTTAGGCGATTGCTGAGGTGAATATTTTAATTCCAGGAATTGCCACTCTTCCGTTTCATATCATTTCCTTCCATTGGTTCCGTTATAGGGTCGAAAGTACCAGCCAATATGGGCTTGCACTTTGGAAAGTTATTGTCCGGAGTCTGGAATGAAAGGGAACCTTTCAGGGGCTCAAGGGAAACTCCATTGGCATCGGGGTATTCTATCTGGAAACATGTGAGGAATCCCATTTGCGTCCGCACGGACACCGCAAGGTGTCTCCCCCATCTCTACCCTTCCTCCTGGAGGTGCCACCATTACGGGCATAGGTACAAAAGGCCAGTCATGCAAGACTTAAATAGCTTCCTGTTCCGTCCCAGAACATCCATCCATCCATCTATCCAAAAACGTTGTTTTCGAGGTTCCTAACTTAAGTATAATCAAATGTTCCACGCATCAGTTTTTGCAACGGATGTAGAGTGCATATATAATATATATTCCATAAATAAATACTGTTGTATAGTTCATAATAAAATATAGGCATACAAACTGAAAACAACATAAAACATAATGCTTAAATCACAAAGAACTGAATTAATTATCCTGTTTAATTAAAAATATAGGTCTATTTTGACTATTTATGTTTATCATTTAATTTTTCCTAATAATATTCGCTAATCTTCAGCGAATATTATATTAATCTTCTACTGTATATGGTAAGAGCGCTTTCCCTATTGCCGGAAAGCAGCAAAAGTTATTATCTTAATGAAAAGTGCCGACACGGATCCTAAGGAGCCGAAATCATATAGTCCTATATGTCTCCTAAATACTCTTGGAAAAATATTAGAAGTACTCGTTTGTAAAAGATTGAAAGAATTTAGGTTCATGACAGGTATGAACAAGAATCAATTTAGCTTTAGAAAGGGTAAATCGACTCAAGACGCAATAAACCGCCTATAAGAAATGGCCAATAACTCAAATTCAAAATACTTAATTGGAATTTTAATTGATATTTCCGGCGCTTTCGATAATTTATGGTGACCGGTACTATTTGAGAGGTTGCGGGAAATAGATCTTCCTAAATGCCCATACGCAATATTAATGGATTACTGCAATGACAGAAGGGTTCATGTAAAAGGAACTGAAGAAACAATTTACAGAGATATAACTGAGGGATGTCCACAACGCTCTATCCTAGGACCAATTTTTGGGACATAGTTTTGGAGACTCTTTTAGACGAACTAAACAACGACGAAAATGTGGCAAACACGATTGCGTATGCCGACGATGTTTTATTTTTAATAGAACGGAAAATAGAGCAGATATAGAAAGAAGAGCAAATAAATTAACTAATAATTAAGTAATTGGTGTAGTAAAACTAAACTCCAAGTCGCTCCAACTAAATCAGGCTACATGCTCCTGAAAGGTAATCTTAAAAGAGATACATGTATAAAATATGATAACCAAAGTATAAGACGCCAAAAAGAAGCAAAATATTTGAGAATTTATTTAAATGAAAAACTAAACTTTAGGAAACATACTGAATACGTACGAAAAAAATCGGAAAACGTTATGATGAAATTAGCAAAATTAGTTCAGCTGAATTTTAAAATTCCATTAAACAGCATACGACACGAGTATTTTTGCTTCAATAATTACTTATGGAGCAGGGGTCTACATTATTTGAATGTACATGCTATTTAGAACAAGAGAGAGAAGAAAGAGAAATTTTAAGTGGCCATCAGGTGGCACATATACTTAGAAATAAGGGCCTATATAAATACCTCGAGCAGGCCGCATTCACAATAAGTAATTTAGCACGGGAAGAAATAATACCACAAGAGCAGATAATAAGAAGTAATGAAAAAAACTGAGGAAGAAGTAAGAAGATCAGAACGCTTACGTATGCAACAACCCCCAAACACAAATAACTTAATAAGAATAGAAAATATACAAAATACCTTCAATTAAAACAACAGGAAGAGAATATTAGCGGAAAAGATAAAGACAAGGAAGAGGGGAATGATGAAGGAGATGAAGATACCTAAATTTATAATAGATAGGGATATTTTTGATTTACAACCTGATGTAGAGAATGGGGAGGAAGATGAAAGCTTTTACCTATAAGAGTTATGGCACCGGGAAGAAGATGAAAGAAGGAAGATTACAGAAGAAGGTGAAAAGGTGTTGGAGATCCTCGGTAATGAGCGGCGGGAGGAGATGGAGGATGGAGAAGTGATGTCCGGAGATGAGGAGTAGAGCGCGAGAAATGGTGCAACCAGGGGATCAGGAGGATGAAGAGAGATGGAAGAAGGGACGGTTGGGAAGAAAAGATAGAGAGTGATATGGTGGAAGCGAAGTGATAGTGTTTAATGAGTGCTAGGACAAATAAATGAAATGAGTAGAAAAGATTAATAGTTATAAATGAACTTTAAGTGAAGTAAGTTGTTAAGAGAAGATAATTAGTATAATTAAAATAAATTAAGGAGACTTGAAACAATTAAGTATAATGTTTAGTTTAAGAGAAATTCTGCCGAGTACTGGATACCAGTACATACCGCTGGTAACTAGTGGTTAGTAGTAGTATAGTTGTATAGTAATAGAATAAATTTAAAGGATAAAATAGCTGGCTACCAGCTATAATTCTTACTGGTGCACAGTAATATTTTAATTTGGTAGATTTTGTTGATTTTGGAAGATTAAATCAGGGAAGTAGTTTAGTAAATTTATATTTTGGTTTAATTTAATTATTTCCAGTATTTTTCCTTGCCGTTTTATTATATTATTTTAATCTAGTTATTAGGAAAACCTGTAAAACAATGTTGTAAGAGATTATTGAATTTTATAGTTATAATAATAAATAGAAAATTGATATACGCGCCCTGGTTGAGGAAACCAGGTACCGGGATGACGTGTACAGATTTTATTTATTTATTTTATTTTTTCTAATACCATTTCAAAATCGCTTTCCGCTGTTCAAACGATAATCTCGGCTCCATTTTGTTGTAGCAACGCTAGCATAACGTAATGTGAATTATATCTATTTACAGAACATCATACTACGCATTACTGTTGATTTTTGGTCCAACTTTGAAATATATGAAATATATATCTACTGTGAAAGTGTGTATACATTTTAGCACTCTTGGTATTACTATTCATCACCATGCTATTTCTTTGACATTCTAGAAGCTAAACTATAGTCTCAGGGATGCGAAATATACTAATATTCCTCCTGATAAGTTAAACTTGGTTCTCTGCTTTTGCAGAACACTGTAGCTAATCGGGCTTTTTTCAAGCACAGAAAGTGTATACTTTTAATTTTAAAATTCATGAGGTGTTATTCCAAGCGTAACATTTTTCATTTTCTCTCAGTCCCTGATTTTCCTATATAACTTTCACGTTAATACGCGTAATCTAGTGAAATTTTACACAAACATACCTTGGTTAGTGAAACATGATTTATACATGAACTCTAGTGGCAGAACTACTCTCTAGTTCAATGTCGCGCATGCGCGTGAAGGCCGATTGTCATTTTGCCGTCTCTGGAGTGCGTGGCGCATCTAACTGCACCATTGTTACGTAATGTCAACAGTTGTCTGTACAGTGCATATTATACATATTATACACTATATCATGGAACAACGCTTGTCTTTTGGCCACTCTTATTGAAAAAACTGTATCGATAAAAAATTGTCATGGTTCGCCTTTCGGAAATTACCGAAAAAATCGTGGTAACATTGTAGGAAGGAGTACGTTCGATATTACATAAGGTAAGCTTATGGCAACATTGAAATCTTCTAAATTTAGCTGACGTGGGCAGCAGAGAATCGCGGTGAATGTTGTGCAAATGAAACTCAACGCAGCAGAGAACACTGAATGCAATAACAGTTATTATTAAAGACCGGATTGGATTTTAAAGGGGACGTTTTTTTATCACGAAACTTAAATTAATAGTGTTGATAATTGTTTTGAAAACTCAAGATTGTTTTAATTTCCCTATAAAATGCATAACAAACGCTCATGCTGTTGCAGATGGAGAAAAGGAAAACTAAAACACGCTTTGTATATCGGACTCACCCCTGTGTAGGACTCTCCTAATGCATGTGGTAGTGGTCTGAAGGTGTGAACAGAGGAAGCAGCAGACGCAGAGCCATAGCTGCATGTCGTGTTCTTCAACACTTTCAGAGTGTAGATTATTTTCAACTTTGCTGGGTGATAGCAGCAAGCAATGCTAAATGTTTAGTGAAATGCCGAAGTCATGCATGAGCAGCAGCAAACTACAGAATGCGATAACCAGTTTCAAGGACTATTTCATCGAGTTAGATGGTAAGATTATTCTTTGTTCCTTTGGTGATACTAATATCAGGTAGATGAGAAGCACATTATTCCTTCAGTATATCAAATATGTTAAACATCACGAGCGAAAACAACATTTGAAGTTGTTAGGTGTGCACGTATGTATGGTAAAGAAATGTAGGTTAAGACCTGGCGTGGTGCATTGGATCTATAGTTTATGAGCTTTGATATGGTGATAGAAATCTCCAAACCATCTCCAAAAATGCAGAATTCAAATAATAGTCTGCATGTCCCACTGGGTCTGTGAGTATGAACCCTACTGCAGCAATGGAAGTGCTCTTCTCATTAGAATAAATGATGATGATGATGATGATGATGATGATAATAATAATAATAATAATAATAATAATAATAATAATAATAATAATAATAATAATAATAATAATAATAATAATAGAGGACAGGAGAATAATACTCTATCGATTGCATCACTCTAAACAACTCAAGAGTTTCTGAAACAGAATTAGCTATAAATGCGTATAGCAAACGCAGTATTATTGTCTCATGTACTGCTGAGGGGTGTAGCAAATTAACATTTTGGAAACTAAATTCGTTTGGTTTTATATTTCATATCTTTCTTTAACCTGATCACTTTAGGAATTCCAGTGTAGCGGTCAGTCACTTCAGAGGCTGCTTACACGGCATTTTATAGTGACGTTAACCTCTGCCTGGTAATAAGCAAAACATGCTGAGCTTGGATCTGTCACTCAGTGTAGGAAAGGGTCAAACACCTACACAGTACTTTCTCATTCATTGGTTGATATAATTCAAATCTAAGGCGGTTGAACACCATATTTGGTATAATTTGTGTCACAATACAGAGACCCCCCTAGGCAATCGTAAAACGATATAAGGGAAACCAGAACTACGGCTCGGGGCCTTTTTGCCTTTGGTCTTCGTCTTCTGCCTGTCGTCTTTGGAGAGCGACCTGCTGACTACACCCTCAGCATTACCAACAGATCCTTAAAAGGCAAGGGCCTTCAGGGCTATCACTTGTAATCACAATTCAGATTGGGGACTTAACTCCTTTACAATAAATTGAGTTGTCATGCCACGTTGGGGTTTGTCTCTACCACCACCCTCATAAATAGCTACCCACTAAGTCACAACTTGAGTCGTGACAATATGAAATCGGACTATATAGTTCCAGTGGTTCATTTTACTAATAATTTCATCATTAATCCCGAAATTTGGAATAATAATGCTTCGATAGATCCTAAAGCAACTTTTGATGTGATTTATGGAAGTTAAGCCTAGCTCAGGAACTGATTCAGGGTTATTTGGTATAAGACCAAAAAGCAATATGCGCATTTCTTTGGTAAAGCATGTCACCGTTTTTAAACGGAAACTTATCCTGTAATTCAGTGCGTGCATGAAAATATGTGTAGTAGTCACTTTGGTAAAGAGATACTTATTTTTTTCAGATAGCCAGGATACATTTAAGGCTCTTAGTAGCTATTGGTTACATCAGGGATGGTCATAAATTGCCTTATCAACTCACAAACCAGGCAGAACTCATTGGCGTTCGTTATCATTTGGGTATCAAGTCTTGTGGCATTGAGGGAAATGAACAAGCTTGACAAGAAGCAGCATTAAATTCTATTGGATCTAGCAGGTTCTCGAAATACCACTAACAGAGGATGTAATTGTGCTAGTATGGTAGCCGCTAGCGATAACTGACTGCTGGTAGTTATTAAATTGAATACAATTTACTCTTTTGGGGAAATTTGTACTGCAGACTCTGTGGAAAGGAGCCTGAAAAATTCCCCAGAATTATTTGTTCCTGGAAGCTTTAACTCGCAGAAAATATTAGAGAGAGGATGCCAAGAAATGCATACACACTTTCACAGTAGATATCTATTTAATATATTTCAAAGTTGGACCGAAAACCAACAGTAATGTGTAGTATGACAATCTAACAGACGTGGCTCACATATATTATGATAGCGTTGCTATGTGACAGCTAAATCAACAATGAACAAATGAAGCTAAGATTATCGTATGATGTTCTGTAAACAGATGTGATTCACATTACGTTATATTAGCGTTGCTAGAACAAAATGGAGCCAAGATTATCGTTTGAACAGCGGAAAGCAATTTAGAAGTGATAATGCAAAACCGAGAATGGTTTTGAAGTTCAAAGGCAATGGAGACATGTGTACAGAACAGAACCGCCAACGCGAGTAACAATTGCACGCATTCGAGACAAATTTGAGACTCATGGTACCCTATGCGATGTTCACAAGGGCAGATCTAGGAAACCTCGCACAGCAACAAGACCCGCTTCCTCGGCTATGGTTTTGGAACGTTTTGAGCACTCACCGCAGAAATCTACAAAGCAATGCGCACGTGAAACTGGGATTAGCAGAACCAGCGTACGTCGTATTATTAAAACAGCAAAATTGAAAGTTTTCTTTCTAAGAGTTTTGTATGCATTAAGTGAAGATGACTCTGATCGGAGAATGCAGTACGGTGTGTGGTTTCGGAACAAGGTGGAAGAGAATAAAGTCTTCGTAGGGGAAGTAATTTGTCCGATGAGGAGTCACAATTTAAGTTGAGCGAAACTGTTAACCGGCATAACTGTGTCTACTGGTGTGCAAACAATCCACATGTTATTTGGAAAAGGTTGTTAATTTATCAGGAATTAATGTGTGCTGTATATTGTCAGCTAAGGGTCTAATTGGACCAATTCTTTTTTTTTTTTTTTTTTTTTTAAAGGAATAGTAACTTGCCCAGTGTAACTGAACATGATACGCACATCCGTCTTACCCGCCATTCATACACTTTATGGAAATGAGGAATTTTCCGTCCAACAGGATGGTGCACCACCACATTACCACCGAGGTGTACGTGCGTACCTTGATGACAATCTTCCAAGGCTCTGGATAGGACGAAGAGGTCCGATTGAGCTTCCAGCGCGTTTTACGGATCTTCTATCTATGGGGAACTTTTTTTTTTGAGTAGTGTTTAACGCCCGTTTTTACTACTGAGGCACCACAGGCGGTGGACACTGATACATGAGATGAAATGATAAATTGGGAAAGGATATTTTTTTTTAAGGAAGGAAGCGTTCCAGGCCTAAGTTTAGGTACCTCCCCGGCATTTGCCAGTTATGAAGACTGAGGAAAACCTGGAAAAAACCCCAGTCAGGGAGGACGGTCCTGGCGGGATTCGAACCGCAGACCTCCCGCTCACGAGTCCGTGCCTTAACGACCTCGGCCACCCGTGGCGGTTTATGGGGAACTCTTAAGGATGTTGTACACAATAGAAAACCATTTATACTGGCAGCACTTCGGGAAGAAATTGAAACGGGCTGTGCTGTAATCGCTGAAGACACTTTCACAAAAGTTGTTCAACCAGCAGTTTAATGTACTCAGAAGTGTATATATTGTTTGGCATCTTCTGTATATATATGTATATATATATATATATATATATGGTAATCTAAATCTAGCATCAGATGATATTGAACTAACATCTGTAACTGGACTATGCTCCTTGGTGAAGGGTACAGAGCTAATGAATTGGTTATAAACTAATACACCTGTAGCACAGAAAACTTTGACTGCGGTGCATCGGAGAAATGACGGGCTTGCAGGTTTGCAGTAAATGTTACGTATCATAAAATAAAGACAGCCATGAGAAACCTTCGATTTATTTAAGAAGCTTTGTAAAAGACATAAGAAAAAAGCAAGAAACAGAAAGCATTTTTCACCGACCTCACAACCACCTTGTACAATGTGGCTTTCCGCTTAGCAAGGTACGCACTCTGCATTGAAAAGTTTCTTGGAAAAATCAATAACACCCTGTCTTCGATGAGAGAACTCTTAGAAAACATTACATACAATCTGTGTAGTTTCCCGTCCAGAATCGATGGACATTTCGGGCGTAATCATTTTAAGCATAACCTCCTTCGACAGATGGTAAAGCCATGGGTCCCGTGTCCTAGATTTGCGGCACGTAAAAAAAACTCAAGTCTGAAAAAAGAGGCGTTAATATAGAAAGAATTAAGGAAATTGTAGGAGCTCATCCAGTTTGTTTCACATTGGATGTAACATCTGATTCACTTTCGAGGGCTGTTCTATATATCTAGTGATATCATTCATAGAAGATTTATCCAAACCAATATTTTTCTATGTATAAATATGAAAATGTTAACTCTACAACCACCATGCAGAGTTTTAATGACTATTGTTGTAAACTTTGGTCATTAGGAATATAGTGCTACAAAATTTGGCAGTAGGCAACATATGTGGTCCGAGCATTGCACAGTTGAAGTCTATATATTGCACTTTCCATCATACAAACTATATTTCTCGTGCTTTGCGTGGAGTATGCGAGACAAGAAAAGTTGAATTTCTGGAGCAAATACCTTCATTACTGAGCTTAAGAAGATGTTCACTAAAGCTCCAATTAGAATACAGCATAACTAAATGCAGACACGAATTTCTTGTGCTGTTTTCCTAGGTGAATATTTTATGAAACTGAGGGAGTTTCTATTATCCTTGGATGATGCAGAATCTGCAATTTTAGTACAAAAGAAGGATTTTCTGAGTGACTCAAATTTGGAAACTGAACTGTATGCAGTGCATAAGCCATTTTGAAACTGGAAGAAGAAATAGAAAATATTTACAGCATGCTTGATGGTTTTGCAGAAGACAAACTAAGCAAAACTATCAGAATCCCACATCTTGAAAAACTAGTAAATGCAGTGATTTGGAGTACAAAGTCCTAACCAAGAATTCATCACTGGTTTCCGTTTATGTGAACGGTCATTTTCCTTACAAAGATTTCTTACAACCAAAGAGATACAATCTGGCCCTTTAAACATACTGAAAATAATGTAATTATGTAAGTTCTTTCTTAATTCCGCAAAGTGAAAACAGAAGTAATTATGCATTGCTTTTTATTCTGTTATATCCTTTTTCAACTTCCTTTTTTTGTCAGTATATTTCTCTTTCTTTGTTATTTTAATTAATTTTTTTCTTTTCTTACATTCTATGCAATGACGTGGAAAGATTTCTTGAGGCAAAGTCACCATCTCAAAGCACTAATATGAACATTCAACACGTTGCGCCGAAATACTTAGGTAGTAGGAAAATAGTGGGATGGAAGGTGGATGGGGTTTACTAATGACACATGTTCACTATATCCTGCTGGTCAGTCTGGTGGTAACTACACTTGCTTCGTAAACTCAAAATCACAGGTTCAATCCCGGGTAGGATCAATGGATTTTTCGTATGTAAAATGTTTCTTTTGGGAGGAAAGTAAAGTCTTGGGATCCATGTCGTAGATTTAGGGCATATGAAAGAACCTCAAGCCTGAAAGAAGAGGCCTCTGAGCAAAATTTTTTACTGTTTCACGCCCTGAATTGAATGGGACGGTGATTATCTGAAATATTGAAGAGCGTCTGTAAATAAATAAAATAATAACAACTATATCTTGCATCTTATCGAGTATCACTTTAGGGTTTAGTGAAGGATATACAGTAAAATTTGAAATGAATATACTCTGTGAAATATTTATATGAGGTGGGGATGAATGCACTTAGTAATACTACAACTTTATACAGAAATGTTCATTATACGTAGTGAAAGTCCGTAGTTAAACTTGGACTTCAGTATACTGTGGTAGACACTAATTGTGTATGATAATTGGGAGTACAATCAGGATTAATTTGAATGGAGAATGGAGCAGCACATCAAATCAGTGGCCAAACTAGACAGCTCGCGTGGCTCAGAAGAGGGGCGTGGCGTTTGATTAGGATCACCGACAAACATGAGCAGTGAATTTCTCCATCTGTGAGGTGGGACACATACTGGCTGATTGTAAAGGTATGGAAAAATGGAGGGAAAAGTATCTACCATACTCCTTCATGTCGGTCCTGGTGGTGTAGTGGTTACCATACTTGCCTCCTACATCCAAGAACGAGGGTTCGAACCCGGCCAGGACCGATGGATTTTTTCGGGCGTAAAAATCCTAAGTATGGCTTCCTTCGGAAGGGAAGTAAAGCCGTGGGTCCCGTGTCGTACATTTACGGCACGAAAAAGAACCTCAAGCTTGAAAGAAGAGGCCTCTGAGCAAAATTTATCGGCCGTTTCACGCCCTGAGTTGAATGGGACGCTGATGACCTGAGATGTTAAAGAGCGTCCATAAATAAATCAATCAAATATATATATATATATATACTCCTTCACGGGATCGAACAGAGAGGGAGATGGTAATGCTGGATCCTGTTGGCAGGCAAGGAAGGGTAGGAGAGAAAAAGTAAAATTTTTATGAAAATGAGACGGCTTAGATCTGAAAAGATTTATAATCGGGAAGGAGAGTGAGAGAAACAGATTGATTGAATCCACCTACGTGTGTGTGTGTGTGAGTGTTCCTAATGTAACTTCTTTTTTTTTTTTTAATTTTATATTTTATTTGTTTCATAGTTTGTTGTGAATTATCTTATCTAATTTCGTGTATTAAATCAAACAGACCTAGTGCATTATAAAAGCATGTGCGCCTTTGAAATGTTATTGTATTGGTGACACTGAAATAAATACACCTCTCCTCCTCCTCATCCTACTACTACTGCTACTATCATTACTATTACTACTACTACTAACAGAAAAATGTGTTCTTGAGAAGGGAGAGTGTTATTAGTTATGTAAGTGTGCGAAATCTTGTAGGGTTTAGTGCTGCAGAAAGCATAGACATGAACTAATTCATTTTATAATATGATATTATGCTTGTGCCATAAATGAAATAAATAGCAAGTACATAAACGAAGGCCGAAACTTTACCACGATCCTCTAACATTCCCCGCAGAACCTTAAAGAGAATAAGGGAGTTTTAGAAATAATTTCCTAGCGTGATATTTCTATTTTTTTTTTTTCGAAATAATCCTGTATACAATCGGAAAAGATAGATATTGCTAAAATTACCAATATAAAGTAGACTATTTATAGCAAGCGGGTTTTAAGAAACCTGATGTGATAGACTATGTAATATTGCAATATTAGCTTCTGCTGAACAGCTACAACTTCAGTGCGATAAAATTTGCATTAAAGAAACATTTGAATACTTCCTAACCAGCTCTTCAGATGCATACCATGTATGCGATAAAAAATTGGCATATGTGCCGATTGCGTTTTGTTTATTATCTAAGCAAATAAAACAAACCTATATCAAATTATTTCAATTTCAGGTCAATAAATGGCAAACAATTAATTTATTTTAATTCCACGAATTGCTCTTTTAGACTTTAAAAGAACTATTCATGACACACTTAATTTTATATGCCATTGAAAGAGGGGTTCGGTTTCACTTGAAATTAATCAGCTGGTTTTTCTATAGAATTTCAAAAGGAAAGCTGTCAAATAGGTCGATGGTTGCGATGGTTGGTATGTTATATCTTTCACTATGGAAGTTGATTAAACGCTGTGAACTCCGGGTTCTTTAGACACTCATTTCATCATTTATCCATCGTCTCTTTAGATCTTCGTTGTTATGAGGGAGTTAAACGGAGGGGAAAAAGTAGAGGTAGGTGATTTTTAAGAAGTTCGGCCATGGGGTTTGAGAATTATCGATTTTTTTATTATTGAATAGAAAAGTACATTGATGGATGCTCTTTCCCCCAGAAATCTGGGAAATTTACTGGAGAGTACATTGAACAAACAACTAAAGCTTATTTTCACTCAAGTTTTATTTTCACTCAAGTTTTATTTTCACTCAAGTTTAGCTTTTATTTTATGTAAAATTCTTTCAAAATTATTTTATAGAGATGGAAACACGAAATATTTGAAAATGGCCAAATGTACTTTTTATGTATGTTAATCTAATAATAAACATCAACTGCACATTTTAAAGTTAACGGCGTGATCACTCTTTATGACGATGTGACAGGTAGAATATTCTTAAACCCACCTAGTTCTCAGTATGGAAAAAATGGGAAGCAGCTTGCTCACTTCGTCTTCCGCTTTAGTTTGTGGAACAGATCGACAGTTGTCGATATGTGTCCACTTTGTAATTTACATCCACTCAAGTGAAGGATTAGAGTTTTTTAGTTCGCACATTAAGTGTGAGATACGGTTGGTTCGCATTTTAGAAGCCCGGTGTGCAAAATGAATGTCCCCATGTTTGTTCCTTACAAAGAAACTCTAAAAGCACGTACAACACATTGTGTAAATGCAAGAGTCGAGTAATTAGAATGTAATCTAGACTTTAATCAATTTACTTACCAGAAACCATTCTGACTGCCAGAGAAACAACCGAAAAAAATATCAGTGCAAGCATTATGGAAGTAACACTAGTCCAGAAATACGATCCTATTTTATACTCGTAAACTACTGTTTTCTTCGTGGTATTATTAATTGAATTGTACAACAAAGGTTAAGGATGTCATTTATTATGCACAAGTCAAGACATCAGAGAGCTTTGACAGTCGCTTTTATCGTAGTGCAAGGTCAGTCGTCTGCAAACCTGACAGGGAGCTGTTTATCGCTTATTTCACTTCTAAGAATTAATTTTACGCTTCTTTTAATGGCTTTCTTTATTTAACTTGTGTTCCTCTTTAGAATGCAGATTTCCGTGTTAAAAGTTGCGGAGAAAACTGGAAACAGAAAATGCAAAACCAAGAAGAAAATGCAAATAAGTTATCTAAATTTTTAAAATAGAATTTACTTATATACGATTGTAATTTCGCTAAGCAATCGACAATGTTGCCGACAGGAAGATATTGTTTAATGGCCTCGCCAACTGCCGAAGGAAACTGTTGTGCCGCAGAGCTCAAAGCTAGCGTTTTTTGTTTCTTTTGTTATTTATTAGTAGCAAATAAATGTGTAAACACTTTATTGAGTACTAAGTACATACAAAGTTATATATGTCTACAGACTCTGTGAGTTGGTCCTGGTTGTGTACTGGTAACCATACTTGCCTTCTAAACCCAAGGTCGCGGGTTCAAACCCGGCCAGGATCGATGGATTTTTTCGGGCGTAAAAATCTTAAGTATGGCTTCCTTCGGAAGGGAAGGGAAGTAAAGCCGTGGGTCTCGTGTCATACATTTACGGCACGATAAAGAACCTCAAGCCTGAAAGAAGAGGCCTCTGAGCAAAAGTTTTCGGCCGTTTCATGCCCTGAATAGAATGGGACGCTGATGACCTGAGATGTTAAAGAGCGCCCTTAAATAAACAAATAAAAAAAAACAGACCCGGACCCTAGTCATTATGGTCATGTCACATCGTAACAAATGAAAATACACAAAATGAAAAAGATTTAATATAAAATTTTATATGTTTTGTAATTATAATATCATAGTACTACTATATGTTCATTAGTCTTAAATCTTTGCTTCTTTATACTGCCCACACACTTTTAATTTTAAACAAAAGTTAATTTAATTTCCTAATCTGTTTATCACCCTCAAAATTTTGTCTTTACAATACTATTTTTATTATCCTAAGTAATTTTTCTTTAATTATCTCATTTTTCCATCCATTAAACCAAAGGGTTGCCTCATTTAGTTCCCTTACAGTTGGGGCATATATTTTGTTCACAATGTTTCTGAATTCTGTCAATTACCAACATCTTAACCCGAGCCAAGCATTTACTTTTTGTTACAATTCATAATATAACTTTCTCTTCCGAAATTTATCTGACTCTTTTTTTTTTTATAGAAAATGAGCAAGCTTTTCTTTTAATTGCACTCTTCAACAATGTGCTTAACCAATACTTTAATTTGATTTTCATACAAAATCCTTCCTTACGTATTCTCTCTCCATGCATACATTATACATCCATCAATTTTCCAACTGATATAGCAATTAATGTTGTATTGACCGTCATAGTAGATGCTCCGTTGTGAGACATGCCAAGATCCTTTTTAAAAGATTTAGAGATATTCGCTGCAATCCATTTTTCCGAATATTTTGTTTTGGCATCTTCACGGGCTTTATTTCGGGCGCATCAGTAATTTTATAGGGATGAAGAAGCAGTAGCTGAGTGGCTTTACACGCACTGCCGACACACACCAACTGGGTGGGCTAATCATGTTAAAGAGTTCGAGGAGAGTTTTTAATCGATTCTGAAAAGTGCGCTTCCCGTTGGTACTCCTGGAAATTTAGTACGAAATTCTCTCTTATAGTACTTGTACCCTTTTTTTATGAACATCATAATTAAATTACTCTCTGTTCTAGCGTATGTCACATTCTTAACACGTGCATACACAGAAGAAAATCTAACAGGCACTTCCTACAGAAATGCAACTGAAACAGTTGGCGTGTTAAACATGATAGAGCGAGCTCAATTGTCTGCATCAGTGGAACTTTTAACTTCGGTCTTTCCCGTAATTGCACGTACACTGAAGGTCAACCGGTTTTCACTAGCGTATACAAACTCCGATTGCTTAGCGGAATGTGAGGTACTAGTGTGTAAATATTATAAGTCATCCACATAAAAACTATTCTGTGCTAATATGTGGGGCATTTTGAATGAATCAGATTTTGTAAAAAATATTCTGTAGTAGAAAGGGTTGTGTTTGTTTAAAGTTTGAAGAAATAAAGGACACATTTCTGGACAGAGCATGTTTGACCTCGTACCAGTTTAGTCCTCGTTAAAAGCATTATGCATTTTATAAACCCAAAGGTTTTTAAAATGAGCTGTTTTATTGTACGTTGAATTTTTTTGAAAGATATGGAACGGTATGAAGGTGGCGGGAAGCTTGGGGTGTTTGTATTTGATTAATTATGGTAATTTTGATTTGTGGGTTTCGATTCGGAGGGATTTATTTGGAAGCATTAATTTGTTGACTAATTAGGAATGCAGGCCGCTGATAGTTGAGCCAGCCGTCTTGAAGTTCCCTCCTGGTGTTGCCCCGCTCTTAGACGCTGCGATTTAAACATTACCTCACCCAGTTTCAATCTGATGTGGTAATTATCTCGGGGGAAATTAAAAGCTTAACTCGATCCTAGACCGAGGAGCGGAAGAAGTATCGACTGAACGGGATAACTGAAAACACTTGGATTTCTTTGAAATTTCCAGTTATTTTATTGTTGTATTCCGTGATTATGAACTCGCGCCAGCCTAGGATATAAAGAATTACCTTGAAGTTTATGTAATCCTATTCTTGAAGTTAATCTTGTTCAGATCTCGCACTTATTTATTACGTCTAACAAAATTCGGAGTTAAACGCTGATTCTCGTTAATCTTTACTAAAAGCTTCACTGTTCTTTACAGATGATTTTCAAAATGTGCGATTCATTCGTAAGCAATGGTATCATTCGATGCCCCAGTTTACGCGAAACTTTCAACAACCCAAACAATTCGTCTTCTGAATTTAAGGCTTTTCTTACAGCCTCACGTTTGAGGGATACTAAATAGAAAATATAACAATAACTGTGTACAAACTGCTTATAAATTGAAGCGGTTTTCGCGTCCCAATAACGATAGATAAAACTGGAAATTGTGTGGATGTCTATCAAACTGTCATGGCCTGCCTAAACGAGACCAGTAGAAAACTGCCGTGGCTGTCCGTAACGAAGATATTGGAAAACTGTCGTGGCGTTTCTATAACGAAAATATTATAAAACTGCAAAGAAGCGCCCCAAAAATCGATTCTTTGTACTTATTTCAAAATCCAACGCAAGGACGTCGCGTTATTTTTTTAAATCCAACTAAAGAAGTCTCTAGAAACTTTTTTTAAACCTAGCCTTCTTATTGGCTACAAACCTAGCACATTGAAACTTCTGGAACAATAGCATGAGTAGAGACCTCTGAATGGCCACTAAAACCTTTTCTAACTTTTTTGATGATTCGTTGTTTAAAAAAAAAAAAACATTTACGTAACGTGCGCGTTTAGGCGAGGGCTTTAACTTTTTAAACTCCTTTTCCCTTTAAAGACCACACAATACATGGCGTCAGCTTCTTATACTAAAGGCAGCCTGGGCTGGTCCTATTCTCCCTGTTAGAGGCTCCTGATAGGCAAAACGGTATCTGGCATTTTTAACTATTGCACAAACTTCTTCATATTTTAACATTGCATATAAAATACATATGAAATACACTGTTATGTCTTCTTATTGTATACCTGTTAAACATACAAAAGTGCTAGTTCTGGAATATATTATATGCAAATAACATATATGATGATCAAAATTAATTACAATAAATGTTTATAATAAGCACAATTATTATTATTATTATTATTATTATTATTATTATTATTATTAGGGTCGAAACCGGATATACCGCCTCAAATGCTGTGCTAAGGGTAGAAACATACTGGAAATTGTAGATTTAATACTTTGCTTCCTCTCTTTTGGAACCTCACATTAAGAACCATATATAGCTTTACACTCTCTTCACCTCCAGTCGTGGTCAAAGGATTCGCCAAGGACGCTCGCTAAACTTCGCAAAATCCAACGTGTGTAAGAATTTTAATAAATATTTATTGAACTGTTATATTTCATTAGGATAATAGGTTCTTTGGATAGACTTGGTGGTTCTTGGAACCCGAAGCTGTGTTTAAGCCCCGCCTCGTTTATAATAAGTTATAATTATTTCTTTTTATTTTATGATAATATCTTACCAAATCTGAATTTTCATACATATTATGATATTAATCTAGTTGCAGGAGTTTTCTATTCTTTTTATATTGTTGAATGGATAGTGTGGTTGCCATATCACATATAATAATATAAGTGGAATTTACAATTAATGTTAACTAGATAGAAATATTGAGATGAAAAAATGTCGATGTTACCAAAATGTGAATACGAAGGGAACGGCATTTATGTTTTTAATGACCATAATTCGAGCGGAGAACAATTATGGTATGGACTATGATCGCGTAGGGACGCTGATATTTCGCGCCGTATGACATACACAGGCTGCCAAAAAATGTATACACACTTCAAGCAAAGAAAAGACTCTGTTAACACAACAAAAGTGAATTCACACAAACAGAAAATGATGAACACTATCACCTTAGACTTTTACTGTTGCAACACTTGCTCAAAATGCCCACCATCGGCGTCGATACACTTCTGAGTACGTTGAAATGCTGATTGAGCAACGTTTGCGAAAGTGTACTCAGCGATTGCAATACATGCCGTTTCAATTTGTTGTTGTGCGAATTCTCCCAAATTGCCCTATGAGAGCATCGCATACGGTACTACGAGTCTCAAATTTGTCTCGAATGCGTGCAGTTGTTACTGGCGTTGGCGGTTCTGTCAGCCTCCATTGCCTTTGAACTTCAACAATATTCTCGGTTTTTCAATACCACTTCAAAATTGGTTTCCGCTGTTCAAACGATAATCTTGACTCCATTTTGTTGTAACAACGCTTGCATAACGTAATGTGAGTCACATCTGTTTACAAAACATCATACGATAATCTTGTCTTCATTTGTTCATTGTTGATTTACCTGTCACGTAGCAACGCTATCATAATGTATGTGAGTCACACCTGTTTATAGAACACCATACTGCATATTACTGTTGTTTTCGGTCCAACTTTGAAATATATTAAATAGATATGTACTGTGAAAGTGCGTATACATTTTTTGATACTCTCGGTATATGAGTTAGATATGGTCCAGGCAATTTCTCAGATTACAAAGTTTCAAGTTGTCGCGATTGTTCTGCTCGTATTGTTTATAACCCGTATGGCGTTGAAAAATCCTTATGCGTGTATTTGGAAAACATGTGGAGTTAAATTTGAGAGACGTATACAAAGGTTCTTAAGGCGTGACCACTCCTCAGGGCATTTGCCATTTATGAGGATTGAGGGAAACCTGGAAAAAAAAAAAAAAACCCTCAGTCAGGGAGGACGGTCCTGGTGGGATTCGAATCCCAAACATCCCTCTCATAAGTACGCGCTTTAACGACCTAGGCCACTGTTGGTGGTATATTCACTTATGACGCATTTTAGCGATGAAAACAAGTTAATGACGTAATTGTTACTACGGTATTTTTATGCAATTAGTGTCATATTGCAACATTTTATTAAAGATTTTGACCAACAATACTCTTTATAATTCTGGTTTACAAGTGCACCTTTTCACCATATGGAGAAATGTACTATTTTAATTTTAGTACTTTAATTTAGGCATCTTTTCTTAAATAGAATACACACCTTCTGATCTCACAAAAATATAGTAATACAATGAACTTTGTGATATCTTCACACCCACGCATGCCCAAGAGTAAATGTTTTAGACAATGTAAATAGTAATAATTATAAAATACAGCTTATAGTAGCAAACTAGGACATTATGTATTGCTAAAATGTACTCATGTCTATCTGGACGTTTGACTCTATGACTATAGGGAAAAAGTTGCCTTTTGTCATCTTTAATATTTTTTCTGCTGGTAATGGCTAGAGCGATGGGTCTCTCTACTGTAAAAAAAAATAAGTGCATGCAGGTGGCCGAGCAATAGATCTTTTTGTATCTTAGTTGCTGAAGATGCTTCAAATTTCGTTGAAGGTAGGAGTGGGAACAGGTATGGGTGATAGCGTCGTCACGTCGTATGACCCAGGAACTGTCCAACAATGTGCCAGAAAGGCGATAACTTTAAAATAACCGCATTTGGGAGCCCAAGAGCTCACCAATAATATTTAAATAGTTCAAAGGCTCAGGGAAGCCGTGGCCGCTATACTGTGAATCCCCGTGAGTGTTTGTAACCACGTGGCGACGTTTTGGATTTTCATATACAAGGAGAAACAATTATAGCAAAGCAAGTTTCCCTACCAGATAGCAGCCGCAGTTCAGATCAGGAAGTCAAGGCAGTAAAACGTTTTTGCCAGATCGTTTTATCAGGGTAGACGAGAGTCACACATATACAGCATATGACTTTAATGCATCATTAAAGTCATAGAGATAACGAACCAGGCGGCCAATATCTAAATATAACGTGATTAAATAGTTCAATGCGTTCAAAGGAAGCAAAGTTGTGTGATTGTGGGACCCTCGGTCCAACAACATCAACATCTGCATATAAAAACCGCTTAAACTGACACTAGTGACATTGTCGCAGTCCATTTACGCAGGAGGGGAGAGTATAAGTTTTCAGTAAAGAAAAGAAATGCGAAACGTCACTCCAAGTTACTTTAGTGAGCATGCGGCAGCAACGAAATCCACTTCGGAAATAGCCAACATATTATTAAATTTCGTTGTACCTTGAGATAGCAAAATTGTTAAAATATGTTCATTCACAAAGAAATGGCCAAATATGCAATAAATATGTCCTAATGATGCACCTTCATTTACTTGTTTTCTTTCGTAGCAAGAAATTCTATTAACTTAAAAGAGCTTATTGCTTTTACCAAACAAAATATGCAACATGGTGAAAAGCCTAGCCCAAGCCTTGATAACAAAAACTACATTGTGTCACAATTTTTTAAAATATAGTTTTATGGGACTTTGGTTATGGGACTTTCCAGAGCATTCACAACCGCATCATTAATTTTAGAAAACATTAGGGCATTTTCTCTATCTGCAGTTGTCTTGAAGGCAAACTACACATTCAAAAGGATTCTTAGTATTTCACATTTAACTATTAGCATTTAAGAAAGCAGGTTGGAATGCTGAAAAGTGGACGATTTTAGATGAGTAAGTAACACTAATTGCCACACGAGGTAGGGTTCTAAATTAAGTAGCTGGAGTCTATTTATTCCTACTTATGTGAATATCTCAGTTAGGCAGCATTAATATAGTGAATCGCTTACATTACTGAGATTCAAATGATATCCTTGGTACATATGTTGAAGAAAAAGTATTGCTTAGAGAAATTGACACATTTTATTTTAAAAATTAGTACACTATGATATATTTTTTTGTATTATTATTTAATCGTGTTTTTAATATGAACAATTATTTTTTTTATTTATATTCAGCATGTATTTTAAACAAGAAAATCTTTGAATCAAATATCACATACAGATGTTTCATTCGCTCTCGGCTTGATTTTTTAATTATGACTGGAATTAATGGGCAAATCGTTGACATTTCAGACGGATACGCGTTGGTGTATGCAAAGGACAATTATGGAAGAACATGAACGTTGACGCTACTCTATGAAGGCCGATCAAAGGCATTGATTTCACAGTTTGGGATTCGAAAACAACGGGCAAAATACTGCATTGAGAATCTAGTGAAAAAACTGGAAATCACGGGAACGTTTTTGGATGCCCATTTAAAACTGTTAGAGGCAACGGTTTGGAAAGCAGACAGAAACTCTTTCAGATCCTGTAGGAGAAGGAAGTTCCCACACGATTTGTTGCCGCTGTACCAGGATTCAAACCTCTCAACGAATAGAAGAGACTCAATTACTGTCACTGATTCCAGTAGCTTGTTAATGCATATCGGGGAATGTTGGACCTCACTTTATTTTAAAATATTATTGAATACTTGTCAGATATTATTGAATTAACGTCAAATAATTTAAAAGTTATAGGGGATAATCAGGAGCCAAGAGCGGCTGGTGATACACTCCATAGTTTGACATAATGTCATTATGAGTCGCTAACAGAATTGGGGGCTCACTGAGCATACAGCAACGCAGAATACACTTAACAGCTGCACAATAAGTGAAAAACGTTATGCGTTAGCTACCATATTCTGATGTGCTGGCATACGACGTATACATAAAATAACCCTGTGGCATTGTAATTGATATAATTTAATTATTAAGAATTTAATAGGTTGAATATTTATTTGTGTCTGCATTTACACTTAAATATTCTGTATCAGTGGAGTTCAAACGTACCTTGATCCAGAATCCTCTTTAAATATCTCTCGCGGCATGGGCCTCAATAGTTTATAATTGTAAATTTGCATTGTACATATTTTAAAGTTATTTTCTGGTTACAGACTTTAAAGATGTAAACAAACAATTAAATGTGCATTTTTTCATATTTGCCTCAATATTGCAGTGTATCCTTGCAGAATAATAATATGCAAAAAATATAAAAAGCAATAAAACATTAATATAAATAATAATTAGAATTATAGCAAAACATTACTCATCAATTTTAAATTCTGGATGAAATGGATGCTGATGCATTTCACTTACAACCTGTGATTATCGAACTTTGTGATCTAGTTCTGATTTTGTGTTTTCTTATACGGCTCTATACTTCTTTTTTAGATAAATGACTGCAAAGAAGCATTTTTCACACAAATAAGCTGTATGCTAATCTATTTGAAACCTCTCTCCAAAACAAAAGTTGCCTTTCTTCAAAGTTACTCTAATTTACTTAATCTCAATAAATACATACAGTAAATGCCACTTTTCGTTTTCTCCTGATTCATTTTTATATGTATATATACTAGTATGATGCCTATTTTCTTTTTACTTTCCTATTTCAATGTCCACACTGCCTAATTTCCTTTGGTTACGAGAGGAAATTTGATATTCATTTTATTGAAACTGAAGACCAACTGATGCCTTATAGAACTGGAAGTTTCGCATATTATTGTCGTATGTCGCCGGAACGCTCATCTACCTTCAAATCCATTCGATAATGTTTTGACCGCTTATCGAGGTTTAAATAGTACTGACGAAAATATTTATTTAGATGAGAAAGTTTCTCACCAAAAAATTGGACGCAAATTCTATGTCTTGTCAATGTTATTTTATAACACAAGCGAAGTGAAATTGACTTTCAGCGAAAGTGCAAATTTAATCGCGCTGAGTGTTTAATATATTGGAAGAACGTTAAGATTCCAAAAAGAGATTTACTCATTGTACAAAAAAGTTATAGGCCCACATTCAGAATGACGCAGTCTGCAAAAGTTCCTACAGAACAAATTAAAAAAAAAAAAAAAAAAAAAAATACCCACAAAGAACGAGATTGGAAGTTTGTTCAAAATTGAAATAATGTTGTTTAATACAGCGCACTCTAATGCTTTGAACATTATTAAAAATAGATTAAAAGACATTTTTGTTATCATACCAAAGAGAGCCTTCCCGTAGAGAATATGTTCGAAGAGTGGACTGCAAGTTCAGGAAAAGAGAGGAAAGAGCAAAGAGTCAAAACAAACTACAATGTCTGGAAATCAGGAATGTTTCATTCGACGAGTGAAGTGATAAAGTGAGTGGCGTAATATTATTCGGAATTTTACAATATCCTCTATGAGGTAAGCTACAATGTCTTGTTATTATCTTTTTAATTTAATAATAATAATAATAATAATAGGACTATTAATAAGTAAGTAGCAAATGGATATGGAACTTAAACAAATAAGAATACTGATTTGAAACTACTTCTATTTCTCAACATGATCTCCTTGTATATTGAGGCATTTATCCCATCTTTTCACAAGGCCCTGTAATCCAGCAACATAAAATCCTTTGGGCTGCTGCCACAATCAGGAGGTGACTTCCCTCATCTTCGGGAAAATGTTCTCCCGAAAGGCGATGCTTAACAGGATTGAATAACTGTAAGTCGCTTGGATCAAGGTCGGGGCCATAAGGAGGATGCTTGAGGATTTCTCACTTTAAATTTTGCAGCATCTCATTTGTCTTGTTTGCAGTATGAGGACGCACATTGTCACACAAGAGCCTTGGTGAGGAGTCCGGTTGCTTTCGTTGAATGACCTTACGAAACTTCCTGAGGATGTTACAGTAGAAGTCGGCATTTACGGTTTGTTCTTGAGGCTGTAGTAGTATACCATCGTGATCTCATAAGGTTGTGACTATCATTTTCCCGGAGAATGGTGTCACTTTAAACTTTTTTCGCAGCGACGCACAGAGTTTCCCTGCATTGGCATAGCTTTGCCTCGGGCTAGTAATAGTGAACCCAAGATACACCACAATTCGGGCTAGTGTACGTATCTTATCCTTCATCGTGATAGCGATTGTAATTTTGCAATGCAGGCCCGTTTTTTGCATTTTGTGTTGTGGGATCATCTTGCGCGGCACCAGACTTTGTGAAAACCTAACCTGTCATGTACAAATGAAGTGGGCCATGCCGCATTAACAACCAATAACAGCGGCTATAGTGTCTAAGTTTTTCTTCTCTCTGTTGGGATTAAGTCTTCAATTCTCGCTAATTTGCCTCTTTGGCAATCTCCATTTGCCGGCCGACGCGGTGTTTGTCTTCGATACGTGTCCGCCCTTCAGAGAACTTCTGCATCCAATAGTAAACAACTTGACTTTACAGGCACTAGATGTGATGCATTTCTTTATGACTATTCTTTGATTCCATATCTTTTGCCCACAAAAATCGCTCAATAGAGCGCTGCTCGAGGGTTGTATTCTTACTTAGAAGCATCACCATCTTGCAACTGCTGTTTCGCAATTGTAAACATCGCTTGTCTTGTGTCGAATGTCGTCATTGTCACCGGACTAACGCTGCCATCTAGAGGTAATTACCTCAGGTATATCATTCTAACATGTAGTTTTATTATTATTATTATTATTATTATTATTATTATTATTATTATTATTTCGGGCAAGGAAATTGATGACTTAATTTCAGTCAAAAGTTTGGGCTTTGAAACAGTATTAATGAGACGCCATCCCTAATTAAAATAATATTAAATGTTAACATGATCAATTCCAAATATGATAATTAGTATTACGGTTAGTGTGTACAATTTATGTATATTCATGCTAGTTGTTAAGTTATTTATGCATTGTATATTTTTGTGTATTTTTTGGGTAACAGAAGAGAAAGTTTGGCGACAGACCTTTTAGAATAGATGCCAGACAACATAGAGAGGGTGGATATGTTTTGTATAATAGACAAAGAACAGACGACCAGGAGTCGTCTTTGTATTTGGTGTGTTTTGTTATAAGACTTCTTTTGTATAAGAAAGGGTCGCCTCTCTAGAGTTTCTGTTAACTTTCATTTTTTAGTTAGCCTTAAGAAGGGAACAGTAGGAGACCTTTGCAGAATAGAAAGTGAAAAAAGACAGATTTCTACACTTGTTTGAACCATAAGGGAGAAAAGGAAATCAGGTTAAGAGGAAGGCCAAGGGCAGGTCCGAAGCTACAGGGCAGTAAGTGTAGAGCCGTCAAGGAGGAAAGAAGCAATCGGGCAGTCCCTGAATAAAGGAAAGAGTCGAGTGATATTGAAGCGTAGATGATTGTGATCCGGGAGAGTGAATTTTAATATAAAGAATAAAGACTTTTGAACTAACCAAAATTAAAAGAAGGAAAATGTTGCGTTAGACAGTTAGTTCGATTAGGGGGAAGCAATAATAAATATCGTCCAACAGAACTTAGAAAGGCGATCTTTTACATTGAACTAGTGACAAGAGGAAATAAATAGCGTCATCTTCAGTCTTGAACTTTGCTTTTTTATTCCCTATTTCCCGACAATTTCCACCCGTTAACCTGAACAGGTAACGAAACATCCAGCTGTACACAAATACAAGTAGCTAGCCGGTGGCACCGAGGCGACGCATCGAGAAGCGGCCGGGAGAGAAGCAGAACTTCATTTGATTCTACAAATACTATTAAAGCCTAATTAATTAAAACCTTCATCCATTGACTACCCTTACTCTCCCCCCATTAAAACCGCTTCAGCTTTTAGACAGTCGATTATCTTAAATATAAATCCTGCTTCTTGGGGAGAAAACATCCCTTAATCTAATGCCAAAGAGACATTAAAAAGAATGTGGTAAATGATAGGGCAGAAAGAGGAGTGAATTTAATACCAAACTTCAATGAACTCTTTAACTGTTGATGAAGAACAGAAAGCATTCGTTCTGAGATGTGTAGGTCACCGGAAACAGTTCCCAGATTGTAAATATTTAATACTTTCTTTCTCTTGTGTAAGAGAGTAGAAAAACAAATAGCAAAACAAAAAAAAAACAAAACAAAAATGCACATATTTGATGTAACTTTTTAATGTGTAGTCTTATTCGGGTTCAGTGCAGCATGGGTTAATCTTAATATACCGTAATGAAATTTGGTAAACGAGGCGGTATTTATGAGCTGCCACCCCATTTTTAATTAGATTGATTGTAGCAAATAATTTTATGTAACTTCGTTATAACCATGAGTGTAATGCCATTTTTATGTACAAGTGTTGAGTTACTATGTGTAAAATGTTATTTTCTCGCAAGTGTGCAGAAATCCACCCTAAAATCTGACCTGAGAATTTCCGTATACTGTTGTAACAATATATGTAAATCTTGAGCAAGATGTTTATTGCTATTCTGTTAGAGAACTGTAAAGCAGGGTAGGCGCAATAACACAAATGGAGGCAATTACAGGGATGAAAATACAGGGCCGATAACCTCTTGAAGGGAAGAAGCCAACTGCTTGAGTTGATTCTACATGGAAAAAGCCATGTAGACCATGTTCATTTAGACTTGCAATTTTGCGGCCCTTAGTGAGTTTTTCAAGAGTATTCAGCGGGGCAAAATCAGTGGAAGGGTTTCTCAGTTTAGTTCAGTTAGTGGAAAGCGGTACTTAGTTTTGGAAGAGTATTAAGTGGACGAGCTTTATTAGTTAAGTGCAATAGTGTAATAGTTTATGTACAATAGATTGTGTCATCTTCCATAACGAAAAAATCTTATTAATCTCCAAGACTCTTTTCTCTATGGTCATAGGACCATAAAAATATCCAGCTGCAGAGTCTCAACAGCCGTGGCAAAACTGTAAGACAGGGGTAACCATCGTCGGAGAGGAAGAAATTATTATTTATCCCTGAGATTACGTCCAAAACCTATCAAATAAAATTCCTTTTCCTCAATCATTCCCTCTACTCGCTCTCGCTCTCTCTCTCTCTCTCTCTCTCTCTCTCTCTCTCTCTCTCTATGTATGTATATATATTTAATAACACCACTATCTTATTAAATACCGCTGCATACATTATTAACATGAAAAATAATAATTAAAGCAAGGGTTTGCGTTCAAATAAAAAAAAATTTCCCTCCCCAAATATGAACCAATTTAATATATACATTCAAGAATAAATATGTTACCAGCACTCTATTTCTTAGTGGATCCCTTGTATAGGAGGGCATCCAGGATACCGGTTTTTTAGAGATAGAGGAACAGAGAGAGAGAGACGTATTATCCCTTGATCAAGAAGTTTTAACTACTTTAACATTTCGTGCAAAGCTTTGATGAGAACTACGATATGAAACTTCCGCTATGATGGTAGCTCTGCTAGCTCATTGCTGCGAACTGTCAGAAGACCGTTCGAAATCAACGTTATGTGAAATATGACGTATCTTCGAAAACATTTGCTGCCTAGGGGCTGGAAGTCGGTGTGGTTATCGTCACATTTGTCAACTTCACGACGTGTTTCATTCAAGGTTTAGCCTGATATTATCAGCACCGTTACGGACACAGTAGGTGTCTAAAACAGCAGGTTTCATGCATTTGAGTAAGTGAATGAGCTACACAAAGAAGCTAATGAGAGCCTTCTGGAGGAGGGGGTGAGGAGGGATACGAAGAACGGCCAGAGCTGGGGCGGCAGGCACGGTCCCTAATGTCTCCAGTCTAAAACTTGGCTGACTTGAGTCCCCTTTACTCCCTCGGAAGGACTGCTTCTACACCAGACGCCAGGGAAAATCATTCCTAGTGAGCAAATTCCACCACTATGCGCCGCACCCCGCAAACCTGTATCACTAGCCCTGCAATCCTGAAACAATGAAAAAGGAAATAATATGAAAGGAAATGAGGAACGATAAAATTCGTAAGTAAGAATGGTCAGGTTTGTCGGTACAAACAGATTTAAGCATGTAATCCGTCAAATGCCTTGTTGACTCAACGTACCGTTAAGTCAACATGCTCAGTTAAATACAGAGGGTACCAAAAATGTATATACACTTTCACAGTAGATATCCATTTAATATATTTCAAAGTTGAACCGAAAACAACGGTAATGTGTAGTATGATGTTCAGTAAACAGATGTGACTCACATACATTATGATAGCGTTGCTACGTGACATCTAAATTAACAATGAACAAATGAAGCCAACATTATCGTATGATGCTCTGTAAGCAGATGTGACTCACATTACGTTATGCTAGCGTTGCTGCAACAAAATGGAGCCAAGATTATCGTTTGAACAGTGGAAAGCAATTTTGAAGTGCTATTGGAAAACAAGAATGTTGTTGAAGTTCAAAGGCAATTAGACGTGTATACACTACAGAACCGCCAACGCGAGTTTCAGACAAATTTGAGACCCGTGGTACCGTTGCGATGTTCACAATGGGGAACCTCACACAGCAACAAGCCCCGCGTCCTCGGCTATGGTTTTGGAATGTCTTCAGCACTTACAACAGAAATCTACAAAGCAATGTGCATGTGAGACTGGGATTAGCAGAACCAGCGTAGGTTGTATTATTAAAACAGCAAAGTTGAACGTTTTCGTCCCAAGACTTTTGCATGCATAAACGAAGATGACCCTGAAACGGCATGTGTTGCAATCGCTAAGGACACTTTCGCAAACGTTGCTGAATCAGTAGTTCAACGTACTCAGAAGTGTATCGACGCCAGTGGTGGATATTTTGAGTAACTGTTGTAAACGTAAAAGTTTAAGATGATTAGTGCTCGTCATTTTCTGTTTGTGCGAATTCATTTTTGTTATGTTAACACAGTTTTTTCTTTGCTTGAAGTGTGTATACACTTTTTGGCACCTCTGTAAATAGAAACTCTTCGTTTAAAGATGAAATGAATAATGTCTTTGTCCTCTTTCCTAAACAATTTCATTTTGGGTTAAATTATCAGGCTTAAACACTTTCCTAAACTTTGCTGCTTAAGTCAGCAAGTTCTTACCCAGTCACTAATACAGTGATTTTGGCAATTGTTTCCCTTGTTTAGATACTATTCTTTTCATTATTTGCACCAAATATGAAATTCTCATTGTTTCCGATTATATGCCTTTCTTTTTTAAATGCCAGGATTATTAATGATCGGTCAATTTTATCTCAAACTTACAGTTTGGCTATCAATGTTTTAATTTTATGGTTACTTTATATTGGCTTTTAAACAATGCCGCGAGGACGAATTTTTTTTGTGAATGAAGTTCCATATGCTTATAACTCGAGAGCTTTTAGTACACTGAATACACTATATCCGCAAAGTCATGAGCAATTTTGAACACTAATAAGGGTTAAATGAAACAAAACCAAAGGATGAAACCTACGATACATTGAAAAGTATATCAAAGAGTTTCTGAAGCATAAATTTCAATTTTGTGCACGCGCAGGTGATGACGCAACACAGCAGTGAAGCGAATCACACCATTTAGTCAAGATGTGTACGGTGCAAAGGTAAGTTCAATGCGTCCTGTGGTTTGCAAAATGTAAATCTGCGACATGTGTTTGTCGTGAATATCGCCGCGTGTACAATGAAGATCCGCCACATAGAAATATTATTTCACTGGCAGGATAAGCAGTTGAAGGAAACTGGCCGCTTGTTGACAAAAATCATTCGGGTTAGTGACGAGTATATTAAAACTATATAGCATAACTATCTAAGGAACCCCAAGAAGTCAGTGCTCGAAATCTAGGCCTGAAGAAGCTTACAGTTCATAAAGTTTTAAAAAAAAACTTCTCCAACTTATGGTTACAAACAGCAGTTGTTATACGATATCCGCCCATTTGATAAACCCAGATGATATGAGTTCGTTGTACTGATACTTGATGAGATGGTCAATGATAAGCAATTCTTACAGGAGATTGTGTTTAGTGATGAGGCCATATTCCAAGTATACGGCCATGTTCATCGTCATAACGTAGGATATGGGCTTATGAAAATCCTAAAGCCTACATTGAGTTTGGAAATGACTTCCCTAAAGTGAACGTCTGGTGTGCCCTCACTCACAATAAAATTATAGGCCCACATTTCTTTACGGAGCAGCGAAGTCAAACAACTACCTTGACATGTTGCAGTTTATGCAGCGTCACACATTCAAGATGAAGGAGAAGGTGTCACATTTCAATAAGATGGTGCTCCTCCATGCTTCTCCAACATTGTTTGCGAGTTTCTGGCCACCACGAACGTCGAACCTAAGAACCTTAGATTTTTACTTGTGGGGCTATGTCAATGTTTGTGTGTGTACATTGTTCGTATCAACGGCATTGACCATTAAAAAAGAGAATTACGACGCTATTCACTCTTTTACACCTTAATGTCCTTAGCAGAGTGTGGAATGTATTAGAATGCCGTTTTGATGTGCGTAAAGCAACAAACGGAAGCCACATCAAATTGCAATGCAAACTTGGAGAGATTAAGGTTTCATATTTCTATAGTGTTATGTTGCTTTTGTGTGACTGTTCAAAACTGCACCATTACTTTGACATATTGTATTTCAAAACGTAAGTCATAGTTTTTCATTGTTTTATTCATTGTTCAGTGTTCATAAGAATTATTCATGAAATGTTCATTTTCTTAATGCCCTACCTGAAGTTTTTTTTCGTGTTTAACAAATTCCCTCATTTTGTACAAGTTCCACTTTCTCTTAAACCATGTAAGTTCATTATTGCCTTCACAAAAGCCTTATCTGCTGTCATGCCTTATCTGTTAAGTAAATAATTGCAGCTGTAACTTCCACACCGCTGTGTTCAGTTGTTCAGATATAGTTGCATAAAGAAGCTATGAGTAGAAGATTGTGACATGTTCAAAATGGAGTATCGAGCTATTATTAAGTTCTTCATAAATGAAGGACTTACTCCAAATGAAATTAAACAGCCATTGGACGGTGTATATGGAGAAGCATCCCCCTCATATTCTACCGTAAAAGAATGGGCCAAACTTTTTCGAATGGGTCGAGAAAGCATTGAAGGCGAAGAGCATACATGTCGGCCCTTGGCAGTTATTCATTCCTGAAAACATCGCTCTGTGGAAGGAGAAATTATGGAAAATCTGCCTCTCAAAGTTACAGAATAGCAGCAAGGTTGAGCCTTTCTAAAATAACAGTCCTTCAAATTATTCATGAACATTTAAACATCAATAAGGTTAGTGCAAAAAGAGTGCATAGACTTCTTTCCTCATTCCAAAAGCAGCAACGAGTCATCTGTTGTCAGACATTTTTGGAGCTCCGCTGTGGCCACAAGAGAGAAGTTCTACAAACCATTGTTACAGGAGGTGAAATTATGGTCCTCTACTGCGATCCCTTGTCCAAAAAAGAATCAATGGAGTGATGTAAACTTGACGAAGCACTGCCTCTAAAGGCCAAGGTCACTCAGTCTACCAAGAAGATCATGGCCACAATCTTTTGGGACTGTGAAGGTATTCATTGACTTCAAGGAAATGGGGAGTACTTTGCTGGCCTACTGCAAGGAGTACATACTTCAATTAAAGAGAAAAGGCTAGGAAAGCTGAGTGGCGGTGTGCGCCTTCTTCACGAACCCGCCTGTCCACACAACTCTTGTTACAAAGGAAGCTGTAAAGAAATGCAGCTTCAAGGAAATCAACTATCCTCCCTACAACCCAGTGATTATTTCCTCTTCTCAATACTAAAGAAGGAAATTTAAGTGTGACGAAGAAGTGATGCATGCTGTTTATGCCATTTGCAGACAAGGCTTCTGACTATTTGGGGGGGGGGGATTGAAATATTAATTCAAAGCTGTGAGAAGAGTATTGCAATAAAGGGTAACTATATTGAAAAGTGAAATATAGTTTTTGTCCTTATCATACCTAGAAAATGGTTAGGCCAGAAACTTATGGAACTACCCTTTTTTATGGATACTTACGATTACATAATGGTACCAATTTGTTTGTTGTTAAAAAGACATTAGTTAATAACAAACCTGATCTAATGATGAAAATATTCCAATAGTTTTAGTTAGATGCTTCCTGTCTCCTTGTGTAAGCTATGACGTAGAGACTGCTTGTATAATCTTAGTACATATGCTGAAAATTAATTGTATAGTGCTAGATATATGATTTTTTAAGATAGAATTCTTGTAGAACTTTATCTTGTAACTCAGGAGTAGCATAGTGGATTTCATTTGTAATATAAATTGTTTTATGTAGTACCATATTTCATTCTATAAAAGAATTTGCAATTTATATTATTTTCAGTGGTGAGAGTGAAATTAGGATTAAAAGTAAAGTCTGGTTGCTTGGAAATAGATATGGGAGCACACCTCTGCTTAAAGAGGACCTGGTTAAAGAATCTTTAGGTTTTATCAAATGGGACCATGTTTTGATATTGGGTGAGCTAAGAAATAGAGCAGATAGAAATCATAGTTATTTTATTCCAAATATCTGACCAACATTATTGAAAATTTTTTGAGTTTCTGGATTTCTTTTATGGGTATGATAATCTGTTCATTTATTGGAAGGTAAAGAATCAACAGGTTGAAAGTGCTACATATTTTTTCATTTATTGGCAGAAATGGACATGCATCTCATATATTGCACCTTAATTCTCTTCTGATTGTTTATAGAATCAAGGATAGAATTTAATTCATTAATGCTTGTATTTTAGACTAATGTACAGGTAAATCATAATGACTTGAGAGATATTATTTCAACAGAGAATGCTACAAAACATTGCCAAGAAAATTAAAATAATCATATTATGTTCTATCAGATCATTAAATAACTTTAAATAGCACTGGTGCAGTTCAAAATTCATACATAGTTTGTCTATTAGAATATCTTTTGAGACAGCCAGAAATAGCTGTATTGCCACATATGGAAATTACTTGTGTGCAAAAGGTGAAAGTAAGAAATTGTAGAGAATAAAAGTTGGACAAATGAAAGTTATGCATATGAACAAGAAAAGGAAAATTCTTAATATTGTCATACATAGGCTTCCAAGACCAGGTGTCCTTATTGTAATGCTTTGTTTCTGGGTATGGTCCTGTCATATTTATGGAAGACTTACTGCTGGTATTTTGTATTATAAGAAAAAACACATGGAAACCAAGCACTGCAATGAAATTATTTTCACATTTGTATGGTATTAAAATTAAAAACAAAATATAAAATATGATTTGAGTCATTGGATATATCATTCATTATTTGAACATATTTATACACCCAATATACATATTCATGCACAAATTATTAATTGTGTGTCTCTCTTATCTAGTTTTAAATTTTACTTAAAGCTTTACATATTTCAAGTAGTAATAAACAGTTACAACGACAGCAGTTATGGTTAATATTACTATACATATCAGAAAAGCAATAACATACACCTCTTTCTTAAAATGCTTAAATATTATTGAAGTTCCAGAATCTTCCATCAAATGTGTTATCAGTGTAGGTGCTTTCTTCACTTTGTTGCAAAACATGAAACAAAGAAATAAAAGTAATTTTAAATTACACTTTACTGCATATAACTGCAGAAAGAAAGCTAGTTTTAAAATGAAACACTGAAGAACAAAGTTTTTTAGCTTAAGCATATTTAGAACAATTAATTACAATGCTAAAAATTAAAGGGAACTCATATTAAATTCAAAGTCTCCAAAGGAATGTAATTTTTGGTAGTCTAACATTATAGTTGTTTGTTTTTTGATAAACTAATTTTAAAATATTCTTAAATATTTTACTTCTCTCCCTAAATGAATTAGCATAATTTTAAGTGGCAATGATATCAAAGTGAATGCATACTTAATGAAAATATTTAAAAATACTATGATAGTAGTTTATAAAAAAACTACTGTTTTGTATGTAATTAGGAGCTATAAGCATAGAACAAGGCTTCAGTTGCAAAGTACCCTTGATTGAAGAAGTTGTTCCATCCACTGGTCTCAGATGTTTCAACCCTTCTGTTATTTATTCGCTATGGAGGCACTACAGGTAAAGAGTGGATGCAAAACAAAATCAACAGCTTTGCATAGACTTATCTCTACAATCAGAGATCTACAGTATAATATATTAGCAACAACTTGTTCAAGATCAAACTATCAGAAACGAGCTTAAAATGCAGAATGTGGATCTATAGTGGAGCTATAGTGTTCTGCAAACACCGAATAAAGAACCTCTCTCATCTGATTTTATACACTCCTTGATCTCCCCAAGGCTTCTCTACTATGAGAGATTTATTCCTTAATTGACGACTAATAATGCTACGAGTACTTATGACCCAGGTTTCTAGTTGGACCATCAACTATATAGGGGCTAATTTATATATAAAATTGTACTTTCGCACTAGACATGTGTAGGATATTAACTGCAAAGGATGAATCAGACTTAAGGAATAAATCTCTCATAGTAGAGAAACCTTAGGGAAGTCACTAGGGTGTAAAGAATCAGATAAGAGCGGTTCATAACCAAGACTTTTTGGAGGCACGGTAGCTCAGTTGGTTAGTGTATCAGCACAGAAGGCTTCCGTGGTTCGAATTCCGCTCGTTATCCACCATTTTCAAGTCTGATTTTTTTACTTTCCAACTAATGCTCTACATGGCTAGTGTGAATGAGCAATTTCCATATAGTGCATGACATTTTCTCGAAACCATTCAATTGGTAACTTTGACATTGAAAGGCTGTCCTTTTTACGAACGAATCAAGAAGATTTTGTCTCACGAGTGGTGATCGCCTGTGGAGATGATTGATGAAATTTGGTTCCAGCCACATTATTAAACAGATGGGTTTTCATCTACTGGCGTGCCGGGTATGGCCAACCTCTTGCCCTTGGGACTGCCCAAATAATTAAATTTCCTCATGAATTGGGCGGTCTAGTGACGTAAGTAGGGTTACCTCAAAAATCAAAAGCTCGTCAAAACACAGTCAACATTAATGTTCAGTTTTGGAACATAATCTACGACCTACTTAGAAAAATTGGGTACATTTTCTGCAGAACCCTCTCTTCATTTTACATGATAATGTTCGAGCGCATACAGACACGTGTGACTGAGGTTTCTTAGGCACGGACTCTATCGCGACGAGTGGCCGAGGACGTTAAGGCGCGGACTCTGAGCGGGAGGTCTGGGGTTCGAATCCCTCCAGGACCATCCTCCCTGACTGGGTTTTTTTTTTCAGGTTTTCCTCAGTCCTCATAACTAGCAAATGCCGGGGAGGTACCCAAACTTAGGCCTGGAACGCTTCCTTCCTTAAGAAATATCCTCTCGCAATATATCATTTCATCTCGTGTATCATCAATGTCCATCGCCTGTGGTGCCTCTGTAGCAAGAACGGGCGTTAAACACTACTCAATAAATAAATAAATAAATGGGCACAGACTCGTGAACGGAAGGTCTGCTATTCAAATACCGGCAGGATAGCCCTATCTAACTAAACTAAATCTGAAAAGGTTCCTTCTAAATTTGTGTTTCATTTGAAAATCATATGGGACGTCAATAATCCCGTATTTCGCCTCTTGATCGAGTTTGCATTTTGAAATTCACTCAGAATTCATGAAAACTTCTTCTAAATTGCTCTTACTTAATGAAATTGGAATCAAGCTCTAACGCAAGTAACCTATAGATGGGGTCGCGATTCTTGATGGAGATGGGCTCTGGTCAGCCACTGTGTGCAATTGTCTCGTATTACGGTGTTATTTGTCTGTTATGTTTTTTCCCTTAGGGGAAAGGGAAGGGACATCAATGGCACTTCTGACGTCACTAGAAGCACACCGAGCCGGATCCCTGAATCCCTTTCTTCGGGGATTTGCCCGCAAAGGGTTGAACTCTGGTATGTGCGCGAAATTCGTTGTGTGACTCAGTCGGCAACACGGCTGTCTTACCAGTGGATAACTGGGAGATGGGCCGGATGGTCTACCACGGATAAGCAGCATGTCTACTTCTATCCCTCAAGTAATCCGGGTGTTTGTTTGCGGCCTGTTCGTAACTATGATTCTTGTAGAATTGGAGAGAAGGGGAAAGGGTCGGTTTACAATATAAAGCACGGGCCTATGGAAAGCCTAAGGGGAGAAGTAATTGTCCAGTTACCCGATGGCGCGAGCAGGAATGCTTTCTGTCTGTTGTCTTTTTTGAGGAACTTTGGGTATTTCATAACAGTAAAGTCATTGAATGAACAACATCATCAATCATTAGAAGAAAAAGTGTTAAATTTTTTCAGTGTTCACCTTCCCATAGATGTTTCCCATTTTGAATAGAGAACGTTTTCAATATTAAGTGAGAAATGGACGGAGTACAAGCATAAAATCTCGAATAAAAGATTTTTAATGCTGGCCGTAAATTCCAATAAATTCACTGCATTTCCTAGGTTAAAAAATTGCAAAATAAAACTTTAAGTCAACATGCCTATTGTGCAATTAATAACTTTACAAGAAAATGCGTTAGAACCACATTTTACTTAGGTCACTGGGTCTAAAGAAGGCCCCGGACCTAACAATTCGGAACAAACAGCCGAAAACACCTACTCAGCCCACCATCGGTAATCTTATATTCAATATTATACTCAATATTCAGAACAAGGGACAGTGAATACGCCAATCAGGATGGTTACATCATCGATTTCCAAAGCATTCGATAAGCTTAACAGCCAATGTAAAACAAATACCAGTCGGCGAGCCCACATGAGGTGGCCAGGTGGCATTAGGATGGGGAAGGGAAAGGAAAGGCATTGGTAACGAGAAAACAGTTATCCGTTCATTTTCCTTTGCAGGGTAAGGGAAAACTCCGGAAAAAAACTTCTCAAACGACATGTCTTAAATAAGGGTCGAGCCAGTTAATAAGTAGATGCGCTGGGACCTGAGCCACATCTGACATATGACAGTGAATGGATAAACTTTTATCATATAATCTTTGAATTTGGCGTGACAGTGGACTGAGTATGCTTTTTCACTACCTATATTAGCAACTGGTAGCTATTGACGATGCAGAAAAATATATGAATTTTAACTTCAAAAGATTCATGAAGTTGAAGGAGCTTTCCATTCATTCACTTAAATTTTGCTATTGATTTTGAGTAGGTAAGCTAGTAATGCGGTGAGAAAGTTTATCATAAACTGTTGGTCTTGTGGGAATATAGATGGATGTTTTTAGTTAGATTGTTTGAGATAATGAATAGCACAATGCACGGTACAGAGGGTTGTTTGCGATCCATGGTAACAAAATTAGCTTATGAAAAACCACCCGTCCATCAGTGGCTATGTTCTGTAAGATGACCTCAAGCGTGAGCTATGTTCTGCAGCAACAAGTTGGTGTCCATTTTATTTCCCTCCTGCCAGGTTTTCCAGGGATCGTTCACAGTTTAAGGATCCCAAATGCACAGAAGTGCACTGGTGATGCAGCAGGTGGTTAAACATATGGAATTTATTCCCGTTTATCTCTTTATATACACAAAAAATGGCGGGTTGAAGCATGGTATGACTTGAAACCTTATCCTGGTGTAGCCAGACTAATTTTTGAGGTTGATAATTATGTTCATATTCTCATTTTCAATGAAATCCTCTCTGTGTTATTGGATTCAGGGCAGAGCCTACGAACCTAACCTTTCGAATTATTTAAGGAGTACAGTTGGGGTTGATCATGGATTTGTCTGCTTTTTTACTCTCTGGTCTTCATGTTTTGTCAGGCCCTTTGAATACCCCCCTTTTTTTTGAGATGGTTACATTATTTGATAATCTCGGAATAAGTGTCTTTGTATCGTAAAGGGCAGTAATATAGCTTTCTCAGAATTGTGCTATTTTAAGCGCAAGTGTTTCCTACACTGCCAAAGCTAGATTCGCTTCTGTGCATCTTAATGCGGGCTATTGTGTTGGTCCTGGTAGTATAGTGGTAACCATACTTGCCATACTTCAAACCCGGCCAGGATCGATGGATATTTTCGGGCGTAAAAATCCTAAGCATGGCTTCCTTCGGAAGGGAATAAAGCCGTGGGTCCCATGTCGTACATTTACGGCACGATAAAGAACCTCAAGCCTGAAAGAAGAAATCTCTGAGCAAAATTTGTAGGCCGTTTCAAGCCCTGATTTGAATGGGACGCTGATGACCTGAGATGTTAAAGAGCTTCCGAAAATAAACCAAATCAACAACAAGCGGGCTATTGTGAACTTCTACACTAATTATTACCATAGATCCAAACAAACTTCTGTATTGGCGTGACTGTCATCTTTTAAGAGTAAACATTTGGAGATGCATTTTTTGTAGAATTACCCAATGTTAACTATGTCTGTTAAAGAACGCATTTCTTTGTTCGTGGACAATACTTTGCTGCGAATGGGAATTAGAAAGTTCAATGGAATGTGGTGAATGTTGCTGCTGGTTTGTAGTCATCCATTATCATGTAATGCCTAATACAAGAAACAATACAATGAGCCGTAATAATTCATAGAATAGCCATCGTCCGAGACACAAACATTATAATAACAAAAGAGAGTTTCATGTATACAAAACGGTATTAAATTAAGCTGTGTGAAATTAACATTAATAACAAACACAGAACTGGAGTTGAACCTATAACTTAAAGCTACTTTTTGGCGGCCAATATAACAAAATAATATTAATTCCTGCTGCCAGTAAACTAGCCGTGCATACTTTATCGCCGTCTAGGTGCAAAATACGATAAGTGTGTGCTTTAATTTAAATTGCGCATATTCAATAAGGTTTCAAAATTGGTTATATTTAATTATTGAACAGCACATGTATGTAGCATGAATTAATTTTTATCTCATAACTTTTCCCCTATCTTTAGTACTATTATATATTAAATTTACTTTATTCTGCTACACTGTTGCCAAAGTAACACAAATGTTATTGCAATAGCCATAATACAGTATTTGACAGCGCATTATGGAGCATTGCTGTTTCTAATCTTTTAGATTTAAATCTGCTGAACTGAGCACTTATATAACTATTTTAGCTACATTGGTATTACTTTACAGGTTTAAGTGTGCTGCGATTTAACTCGTATATATTAGATTGTTTTATACTCATATTTCTTACCTTCAACAGTAATGAAATTAGTTATCCAATGAAAGCCAAGATCATCTTGGGACACAATACATTTCCATTCACCCTTATGAGAATAAGTAACAAATTCAATTTTTTCAGTTGCAACCTTTAACAGAAAAATTTTTATTTTTAAAGTGTGAATTTTACGTACTTTGCTGTTAACATATCGAAGGGATGATATAGTGAATCAGTCTGTTGTGATGTTATCGTTTACATACTTTTATATCTTAGTTCCTAATTAACTTATTTTTATTGCTGGCTTTGCAAGTGTAGTAACTTACACTGTGATCTCTTTCTGGCTCAGAAGAAGAAAGCGTTAGACTTTTGAAAACTTATGGTGATTTGTGATAAAGAATAATCGTTCTAAACAGTATGATATGGTTTTCGGCTTCGGTTCTCATATACAAGTGGTATCCAGAATATTCGGGACTGAGGCTGCCATCTGGTCAAAAACTTGAGACTAATGATCGCCTTCACCCTCGAAGTAGTTGCCATAGATAACCCCCTAATGGTAGTTGCCTTACACACACATACACCGATGCCTGCGATTCTGCCATTTTCCAAATGCATCGTGAAAGTCATGTTCTTTGAGGGTGTTTAAAACAGACAGCGTTTCTTCTTGAATTCTCTCATTTGTGTCCAACCGACGTCCTTTCAACTTGATTTTCAATTTGGGGAATAGCGCGAAGTCGCAGAGTGCCAAATCAGGCGAGTGCGGTGGGTATTGATTTTCGTCAAAAAGCTTCTGGTGAACAAGGAATTGTGACAGGGCGCATTATCGTGATGCAACAGGCAGTTCCCTTATCGCCAAAGTTCGGACCATCGTCTCCGCACATTTACATGGAGGCGTCGCAAAACGTCACAGTAGTACGTGGAATTCACTGTTTGATTGGGTGGGACGAATTCTTTGTGTACAATCCCCTTGGTATCAAAGAAAACTAGGAGCACGCTCTTCACTTGTCTCGCTTTTTTTTTTTTTTTTGTTTTGTTTTGTTTTTTTGTTTTTGTGAGTTCGGGTTCTTCCACTGGGAAGATTGTTGTTTTGTCTCAACGTCATAAGCGTACATCCAGCTCTCCTCGCCGGTGATGACCCTGGACAAGAAGGTTGGGTCTTCGGATACGGCCTGACGAAGCTCCGTGCAAACTTCAACACGCTGCGCCTTCTGATCAGCAGTCAGGATTCTTGGCACAAATTTTGCGGCGACACGATGCATGCTCGATTCATGAGTTAAAATTCGTAGGCATATCCCATAACCAATTTCCACTTCGCGAGCAAGGTCTTCCATGGTTCCACGTCGATCCTCACGAACGAGGTGTTTAACTTTGGCAACAATGTCAGGCGTTGTGCAGCTGACGGGCCTACCGGTGTGAGCATAGTCTTCAATAGCTGTACGGTCGGCCTTGAACCGAACATGCCACTCAAACATACGTTTACGGCTCATACTTTGTCCCTCAAATATTTGTTGAATCATTGCGAGGGTCTCCGTAGCATTTTCCCCCGAGATTTGCACAGAATTTTATGCACATTCTGTGTTCTAATCTTGGATCCATCGTAAAATCGCCACACACCACACACAGAGTATCATAAAAAGTACTATAGAATCTCAACACATCTATCCAGCTGCATGAAACTTTAAACACTCACTCATCAGATATGCTAATGTTGCCACCTAGCGGTAGAAAACTCTACCGCAACTACTGTCGAGATGGCAGCACCAGTTCCGAATGTTGTGGATACAACCTCGTGCGTTGACGATGCTATTGTAAATGATATAACAAGGAAAATAGAAATTTTTAATGCACGTTGTTAAACGTTGTATTGCAATTTTAATTCAAATACTTTCCGAGCACGTAGCAATAAATGAATGAATGGTGTTTAACACCCGTTTTTGCCTCTCCGGCATTTGCAATTTATGAGTACTGAGGAAAACCTGGGGGAAAAAAACAAACAAACAAACTCAGGCAGAGAGGACGGTCCTCGCGGGGTTAGAACCCCAGACCTCCCGCTCATGAGTCCACGCCTTAGCGACTTCGGCCACCCGTGCCGGTATACCAAGCTCGTAGCTAAGGTCTCTGTCATGTATATGAATTACTGCAAAAGTTATAAACATGAAGAGTTGGAATCAGCAGGCTTTGAATACTTTATTGAGCCATAGTAATACTTTAGTCCAACCAGTTTTGGGTTTGAGCACACAGTACATGTAATGCAAAGCGGAGGAACAAACTTGCATAGAGATACAGGAGAGCAACATTCTCACAGTTATATAACTGAATTTTGAGCCGTTCAGCAATTCAAAAGCAGGATTCCTTGCTTGTTGAAGCATGTTACTTTAAAAATGTCTACATCTTAGTAGTATTGGTCATGATAGAAGTGTCACCAGTGATGGATCGATAAATACGAATGGATTCGCTAGTTAACAGAAAAGTATCATTTTTGTTAACACTGAAGTCAACTTAAAAATTCTATAGGAAGAGTAGAGAGAGAGAGGGGGGGGGGATTACGAGTGTGAATGCAGTCTTGTTTTTATTCGTGCATTTTAGGTACTTTCTTGTTCTTTGCCTCTTTTGAGATTCGCTGAAGTTATTTTTCGGCATTTTATTACATACTTTTACTGTGTACTCGTTCGTACAAGGTAGATAAGCTTTTCTTAAGTTCCCTACGTGATTTAATTCTCTTAGACTTTAAAGCTGGGAGGTTCCTGTATATATTATGAACCTCAAGCCTGAAAGAGAGGCCTCTGAGCAAAATTTGTCGGCCGTTTCACGCCCTGAGTTGAATGGGACGCTGATGACCTGAGCTGTTAAAGAGCGTCCATAAATAAATCAATCAAAAAAAATGTATATATTATCTGTTTGCCGGTCAGGTTGGCTACAGTTAACGTCAGCAAGTTCGGATTACGTTTACTCAGCTATACTCTCCAGGGGGGGGGGGGGTATTCAGCGTGTGCAGACGGTAACGCGTTTTCGTTGCTATGCGCATTACGTCACAAGGGAACAAAACACGAAAGTCCAGTAAATAAGAGTGCTTCTGGTATCATGTTAATTGATGTGATTGTGTTATTTTGTTGTTGTTATTGACAGTCGATTTGTGAGTATTATAGTTTATTTAATATAATTTGTTTTTAATATATTCTGTACAAAATTCCTGGTTATACAACGAGGGATTGCAAATCACATATTCCCAATGCGAAAGAAAATAACTAGTATTTCCACATGATTGTGCTTTTAAAAATATTTGGTTATCAAAATGTTACAGAAAAGACAAAGTAAACATCATCAATGCGTGCCCCCTTCATTTTCAGAAGCTGATTTTATGAGATTTGCGTTCTGAACTGCTTAACTTACCTAGCAAACGTGTACTTAAAACAAGGCGCAGTTCCTTCACCAAGTTTGCCTGTTTGCACTGCATCGGAGAGTAATGTTCCCGGCTTAGTGCCTTCAGATGTAAACTCAGTACTAGCTCAGTACTAGCTAGAGCTTGGAGATCAGAGAGGCATGAAAGACCCTGAGAAAACGTGCGTTAGAGAAGTTAAAAAATGTGTCGCCAAAAAACAAACAAACAAAGAATAGGCGACTTGCGTAAAGTATTGAAATATGTGATATCGAATTCGAAAGTTTATAGTTCTCAGAAACCCAAAAGCTTTTGAAAATTGTTTAAGCATTAGAGGCAAAGAATAAACATTTACATCAAACGTGTGTGAAAGTTAAAAATCGCAATAGAGACCTCATTTAACAAAATTCAAAATGAAAACGGAATTCACAAACTTCAAACTGATTGAAATAGTGAAGTTTCTGATATTAGATGAAATATTTTTTCTCAATCAGATCAGATTGCTTGAAAATAAATGTATATGCGTTAATTGGGACAGAGATGACATATGCTAAGCTATTACACGTAGGACTGTGTCTCAATAATACTATTCTTTTCTGCGAACGAAGATGTATTATCTTCTATCAGCTTTGTCGACTCTGCACAAGTGGGTTAGCCGTCTTCTCGTTGTTGCTAAATTTGCTGAAGTTAATAAAGCGCGTATGTACATGGAATAAAACAGTATCATTTTGAGGTTAGCGGGTCAGTATTACGACATTTAATTTGAAAACTACTGTGTCACTTTTCTCGTTTTTCATTTATTAAAGCACACAGTATGTTTAAGCATGTAAATTCCTATCACAGCGACGAACAATTCGTACGTATAAAGGAATATTTTATTGTAAAAGATGACACCTTTCATCTTACGGTGTCTGCTACTTTTCATCTTGTTCCCTAATGACGTCAGAGCGCCAACCAATAGGAGCGTTGGTTGCTAAAGAACCAACCTTATGCAGCAGACTAGCAGCAAGAGCACAGATTGCTGCATTTATTCAGGGGCTAACGTCAAGTCACTCATTCTATCAACCTTGATACCATCAACAAACATGCACTGAACTAGTGGCCTGTAGAGCATATCTGCTCTGGTTACTTTCTAAATGAAAATGGTGCTCCTTGCCAGTGCAAGTGCCAGAACAGTATGTAATTAAATCGCTCCTGAGTAAGCTGTTCAGACACGAGTTCTCTCAAGCCCGGACATATTCTAAGGTATTTGAATAGAAGTATGTTCAATAGAATACACCATTATATAAAGTAGCATAGCGATTTCCAAACTGTGGTCCACGGAGAAGTCCCAGGGTTAACTAAGTGTTTAGCATTGTTAACACAATCTATTCTTGAATATACAGAATGCTTCAGAAATACTTTTGCAAACTTTAGTGGTGAATTCCTCACACCAAAACAACAAAAAGTCACATAAACATATGTCCAAAAATCTTCAGTTTTTGAGTTATTAATGAAATTTTACGTCAGAGTTAAAATGACTATTTCTATCACATCAATGGAGTTATTATCAATTCACATAAATGGCTAACCTTCAATAGTGCTATTGCTGCATTATGCGACTAATATTTTGTCATATAAGTGTGCACTTGGCACATCAGCAGAGTTATATCTATAACATCATTCGATTACTTAACAAAATTAATTTTATTATCGATTACGAACTTAAGTTGTTTTTATCTTGAAAGGCGTTGAAGTAAACTTTCATAATTAACTCAAAAACTAAGGATTTTCGCACATATGTTTATATGGGCTTTATTTTATTTTATTTTATTTTTGGTAAACTTTCATTAATGGTTTATAAAACTAATAATTTCTGGACATATGTTTAAATGGGTTTTTTTTTTCTTATTTTGGTAAACTTTGATTAATAACTAAAAAACTAAAGATTTCCGGATATAAGTTTGTTTATATATAATATAATATAAAATAAAAATAAAAATAAAGTAACACTATTAACAATGTAACAAATTAACAGTAAGTAAGTGGAGTCCTTCTATGGCAAGTAAAACTTGTCTTCTTGCCATAGGACTCCACGAGTCCGAAATATAGCGATCTCAAGTGTGACTTTTTCTTAGTGTTTTATCCTTTTGTACTATTATAATTACTGTTAATTTATATATATTTCTTATTTTGGTGTGAAGAACCCGCCACCAAAGCTTGTAAAAGTATTTCTGAAACAACCTGTATAGACACAAACAATGAATTACTTAAAAACGAAAATGACAGAAATGTAGGATGTGCAGTTATTAAGGAAAAGTAAATTTGAACAAAAATGAAGGCGACTATTTGTTCCAGAGGGAGGTTCCCAATTGGTAAGTCAAAAAACGAGGACAGGAAGAATGTTCATATGTACCATCATAAAATTCTCCCTGACAGGAAAGGGCACCATTCGGCAGCAAATTGCATAGGTTGGACAGACGAGCCCCAGATCTGTCCGAAATATCAATAAGGCCATGAACAACTTAACTTATGTGAAAAAAAAAAACCATTCTTTGCCCTCGTCTATTTATTAAAAAGTAGTCTAGAGACCGTCTGGAAAACATTGAATCATAACTCAGAGTACAGATTTCTCCTATTGAGCCCGACGCATTATGGCCTATAAATAATGTGCAGAATCATTAGTCTGATTCAGGAATTGAAATTAGCGAGAAATGTTATATCATTTTATATTGTTATTGCTTTGCATTTTATATACATTTAAAGGGTAATATTATTATGATTATTACTATATTATTATGTAAGTATATAAGAATACACTACAATAAAATAGCAAATGCTGAACAAATGTGCATTAATTTGTTTATTCATATATTTAAGTGTTACTAATGATAAACGACTTTGAATATATATATATATATATATATATATATATATATATCATTAGTAACATTTAAATATATAAATAAACAAATGAATGCACATTTGTTCAACATTTGCTATTTTATTGTAGTGTATTCTTACATACTTACATAATAATATAGTAATAATCATAATATTACCCTTAGCAGTCTATATATATAGACTGCTAATTTTGGATTTTAAACTTTGAGTTACATTTTAGAGATCCGCGATTAAATATTTTATTTATTTATTTATGGACGCTCTTTAAAATCTCAGGTCATCAGCGTCCCATTCAACTCAGGGCGTGAAACGGCCGACAAATTTTGCTCAGAGGCCTCTCTAATCCACGATCAAGGAAAGTATGAAAACCATTGATTTAGAATTAGCAACATTTTGGCCAATAACAGTTTGAGCTTTCAAATCAACTAATAAAACATCCAAATGCCTTGACTATGAGTAATCGGAAGCTTTCACGGCCGGAGTCAGACTTATAACTAGAAGTTTCTTCCGGGCTTAGGAGCCGTGGTCTGTTGGAGCTAAGGAGTCCAAACGTTTCGCCCCACCTGCGGAGGACATCTTCAGTGGCGCGGTCTGAGTCTTCTGGGCGAAGGTCCTGGCACGACTGAAATGCCAGTTTATATATATATTGGGTGGGCCCCTCCTCCGCCCTCCCGAAAGGGGGGGGGGACGCGGTTTCGGTCGTTGCTCTACAGATGCTCCAGGTGCGGGCTCTGCGGACCCTGAGTACCCGTGGTACCTCTGACGTTACTAGAGGAAGCCGGGCCGGACTTGAGACGAGCCCCTCCCGAAAGGGAGTTGTCCGGATTGGGTTGGACTCGGCGTGGCAGTGGTTCCCGGAACTCACGGGTAATTGAGTACTCGCAAGAGCGGAGTGTCCCAGGGGAGTGCCTAAGGCGTGTACCGTGGGGGCCGGTGCGCCGGAATCTCTGTCTTAGTGAGATGGTGGTGGCTTCCTTAATGCTGGGGTCACTCACTCCTATAAAGGAGTAGGTCTAAGGTAGTACGACCTATCAGCCAGTTAAATTCTGGTAGCTGGGTGCGCTCGGCTCTTGAAGCTGCAATTCACTTGGTGCGCTTGGGCGACGTAATCGCCTACGGCCGAAAGGCGGGTCGGTTTTGGAAACTAGGTACCGTCCTAAATGCAAAAACCCACTGGGTAGCACAGATCTCTGTGTTTGGTTACCCCTGGTCCCGAGCGATGGTAAGCTCACCCTGTTCTCCTCCGCCCACCCAGGTGACGATCATCCGAAGCGGATCTACATCGCCTCCCCTGCCATGCTCAACTTCTACTCTACGGGGATGGTTGGGAAGCGGGTAAGGTGTATTAGGTACCGCCAAAGCAACCTGAGATTAGTGGGTGCACACTAAAAAGACGCCCGCACACAAGAGAGTGAACGGGCAGAGGTGGTCTAGGTCCTGACCTGGCCCAGAACAGAACCTAGGTGTTAGTGGTGGATTACATGCTCATGCAAGGGGGACAGTGGTGCGAGGTATCATGCTCTAATGTTTACTTAGGTGAAATTAAGTTGCTTACTTACTTGCTAGTGGCCTCCACGGGTTGTGGGGATTTGGCAAGCGGGCTGATCCGGCGTTTGTGACTGCCAGTAGGAGAGGGTACTGTACTGTTCTTGTTTGGTCGGTGGTCTTCTGCTGCTGGTTATCTGTGAGCTGGAGATTTGTTATGTAATCCCTGGGTTGGGTGTTTCTTAAGTTATGTTATGTAAGAGGTGTGTGCTGTCTTGAGGACTAGGTAATGTTGGTGTGCTCAAGCTATGTGGATTAGTGATAGCAGTGTTGGTTACTTAGTCTATATGTGCAATGTGGTGCAAACTACCTAAGCTACGCCTATAGTACAATGCAGTCGAACCTGCCCAACCTATTCTAAGTTTTTTTTTTTTTTTTTTCAGGAGAACACTCCAGTGTTCACCTAAAATTTAACTTATCTGCTAAGTGCATATGTGCAAGGGTCTTCCGTGATCATTAGCTAAGTCGTCTCAATTGTGGGGCCGCCCTGCACCCCAGACCGCCCCAGGTGGGGATAAACATCCGCCCGGGCACTTGAGGGCTTGACGGTTCAAGATGGGTTTATGGGGACGAGAGAGTTTAAGTAGTCGTGTATGTTTGTTTCGTGGGTATGTTTCGTGAGTGGTATAGTCCGGTCGCATAGTGACAGTGGTCTTTTATGTTTGTTATGTTTACTTGGCACGCCTGTGTACTGCCCTAGTTGCCATACTAGGGGGTTGTAGTGACAGTCGCAACGTCTGTACATATTGTGTGCTAATTTCTTGACAAATTCCTATATTGTATATATTTTTAAGTCATTGTGTAGGACAGAGAGAGGGGCCATTCGTGGGACTTTGGTGATTATTCGAAGGCATTTATTTTGCAGAAGCTGTAGCGACTTGATGTGGGTCTGTGCGCAGTGGCCCCATGCTAGGGCGGCGTACGTCATGACGTCATTGTAGGGCTTTGTACAGTGTGAGCCCCATGCTGGTGCTTAGTGCTGTGTTACGATTTAAAAGCGGGTATAGTCTTCCGAGTTGGCAGTTTGCCTGCTTTTTCACGCGTTTGATGTGTGCCGAGAAGGTAAGTTTCGAGTCTAGGATTACTCCGAGATATTTAGCTTGGTTAGTCCAGAGTATATTTTCCGTGAATAATGACAGGGGAGGAAGGGGTTTACGGTGGGTTTGGCGTTTTGTAAAAAGTACAAGTTGCGACTTAGGTGCATTTACTTTTATCCGCCATTTGCGGAGCCATGGCTGGAGGTCGTCTAGTGCTTTCTGTAGTCTAGTGTGGACCATTGCAGGCTTCCAGGATTGCGTTGCTATTGCAGTGTCGTCAGCATATACAGACAGCATGCAATTGGGCGTTGTGGGGAATATCATTGATATATAGGTTAAATAGGATCGGCCCAATGAGGCTGCCATGGTGGACGCCTGCTAGTGTATGTCTTTTTGTGGAGGAGGCATCTTCGGACGTTACGATAATGGTTCGATTTGTCAAGTAGTGTGCGATTAGTTTGAGCATGGAATCAGGGAATTTTTGTTCATTCATTTTGTATAACAATCCAGCATGGTAAACAGAGTCAAAGGCTCGTTGTATGTCTATAAAGGTGATTCCTGTTGATCTATTTTGATTAAGCCCTTGGTTATGTATTCCACTGTTCTAGTTAGTTGTAGCGTAGTGGAATGCCTTGCGCGAAAACCGAACTGTTCAATAAGTTTCTTTATGTGTGCTACTATGCGCTTTAGAATTACTTTCTCTAATACTTTGCTCATCGAGTTGAAGGGGGCTGATGGGCCTGTAATTGATCGGAAGTGAGCGGTTCTTGCCCGGTTTGGGGAACATTAGTACTTGTGCGTGTTTCCATTTGTCTGGGAAATATCCATTTTGCAGACAGAAGTTTGTTATGTTTGCGAGGATTTGTAGGGCGGTGTCAGGGAAGTGCTTTAATGCCAAATTTGGTATCTTGTCTGGCTCCGGTGCCTTGTTGTCTGCTAAGTGCTGGATTATGTATTTTAGCTCGAACGGGTGCGTTCTGCGGAGTTTGTTGTATGTGGATGCTGTTGGTATAGTTTTCACGCTGTCTTCTACTTGCTCTGAGAAGGTTGGGTCCATTAGCTCGGTGTTTGGTTTGCAAGCAAATTCAAATGCGTCTGCCAGCAGGTTGGCCGTCTCATCCGGGGACTCCGCATGTTGTTGTGGCTGGTTGGGGATCCGAAGGGGTGGTTTTTAGTGGCTCTTTTACTAGGTGCTTAGTTAGTTGCCACACTTGTTTAGTCCCTGGTTGGATGTCGAACAGAGTTTGGTCCCATTGGTTTTGCAGTTGTAGTTTGACGCTGGTTTTAATTTTGCTATTTAGCGCTGCCATGTTGATTTTATGCCGAATATTTCGTTTTCTCTGCCATTTTCTGCGCTCGTGGTCGCGTTCACGTATTAGGGCTAGTACGTAAGGGGTGCAGTAGTACTCACGTTTGTGCGCTTGTAGAAGTGGGACTGTGGTCGCAATGGCTGCTTGTATGGTTGCTTCTAGTTTCGTTACTGCTTCGTCTACATCCTCAGGGGACTGCGCGGGGGCTGTGTCCAGTAGTGTGGTCGTAATTCTGTCGCGAAATTGCTCCCAATTGGCTTTAAAGAAGTTTCTCCTGAGTGGGGGGGGGGGTGGATTGTAGGTTGGTGTGTCCTCGATTTATATCAATACAGCATAGTGATCAGAGGCAAGGGTGTCTATTATTCTGCATGTGTACCGAAAGAGCGTGTTCTTGAGGATTGCGATGTCTAGGGTGTGTGGGGTTTGGTTCGGGTTGGCTGGTATGTAGGTTGGTTCGTCCGTGTGGGCTATTATATAATTGTTGTCCCCATGTGTTGGAATAACTGATTGTCTGCAATGTTGCACCCCCATGCATCGTGCTTAGCGTTAAAATTCCCGGCTGCGAGTACACTGTTGCCTAAGTTTAATATGGTTTCAATGTCTTGGATGTATAGTTGCCCGGGTGGGCTGTACGCGCTAGTTATTGTTAACGGTTGGCCTGAGGTGCGAACTGTGATTGCGGTTGCTTCCATGCGTTTTAGTGTTGGTATTTTCTTTTCCTCGTATTGTATACTGTTGTGCACTAGTATCGCGGTGCCCCCGTGGGCTTTCCCATTGGGATGGTCTGAACGGTAAATGCGATAGCCAGGAATGGAAACGCGTGTTTGTGGCGTGAGGAATGATTCGTTAAGTAGTATTATGCCTATTGGGTTGTCAGTTAGGTGAAATTTGAGTTCGTTGAGGTGTGGTCGCAGTCCTCTGCAGTTCCACTGAAGGATTTGGTTTCCGAGTCTGTGTCTATTTGTTGAGTAGCTATCCATAATTGTTCTGTGTTGAGTGTGGTGTTAGTACTAGTGATGACCACTTCTCGGTGTGGCTGCGTGTTGAGCTATTACCTCGATGAAGGGCTGAATGTGCGCCCGTTAGGTGTTTACATCTGGCAGTAAATACAGCAGTAGTACATGAAATTGAGAAAGAGCTGAGAAATACCCCGCTCCTCTATTTCCATCGCCCAGTTGATGCAAATACCACTCAGCGGTTGCGGAGTATTCCTTGAATAGGCCGCCTATATAGGTGTCGTTGTCTGATGGGAATGAGGGATGGGATCTGTCTGGATGGCGGTATTGCTTGTGGTGGTTCTGATGGGTATTGGGTGTTCGTATTGTGCTTGGTGCTGGTCTGTTTGTAAGGTGTGTGGGATGTAGGCCTGGCTGTGTGATGTTGGTTGCGTTCTGTAGTGTGTTAGCGGAAGGCTGCTGTGCTGTGTTAGGGTTTGAGTTTTGTGTTTGTTCTTGTAGTTGTGGTGTTGTACCGGTGCTGTTTGGCGTTGTGGTGGGTGGTATGCGTGTTGGTGGTTGAGTGAGCAGAGGTGGTGTGCGGTATGTGTCCTGGTAGCGTATGTGCCCCGGCCTTCGGACACCATGTCCCATGCCGAGGGCAGTATTCTTTTTGGTAAGGAAAAAGCAGAAGGATTGGCGATTTTCAAATACACTGGGCAGCCCCTCCAGCGGGCTCCATGGTCTGTTTGACCACAGAGAACACACTTACGGTGTGTGGCGCAACACTTGCTGATGTGATGTGGCCCGGCGCACCGTAAGCACACCTGTGGTGCCTCGCAGTTCTGGGTGAGATGCCGAAACCGAAGGCACCTGCCACACTGTACGGGGCCTCTGGGGGCGATGTAATCCTCAATACATACCCTACAGTGGGAGATGTCTGTGGTGGTCTTTATGGCCGTGAAGCATTCTTCATTAGATAGCTCTACTATAAAAATGGGCAAATGTGCCCTAAATTTACGCGAGAAGATTCTAGTGACCTGGCCCACTTCAAATTTAAGTCTTGCAAGTTCGGTTTTTACTTCCTCCTCGGCCATATAGCCATACTAGGCCTTGATGACCACCCTATAGGTACGCTGCTCATGATGGCTGGTGATGTGGAAGGGGACCTTTCTCGTCCTTAAGAATCTGACGAATTTGGTGTAGTCATCTATCGCGGTGAATTTAAAGCCAAAGTAGTGGTCTCTGTAAGGCGATTCATATGACTTGGGTCTATATACTCGGTCAAATTCAGACGTTAATGCCGCTAAGCTGTGCGGATAGTAGACCGGGATGTAGACTTTAGAAAGATCTTGCCTTGTCTGCGTTAGATACGTTATCATTTTGTGCGGTTCCTTCCACATTGTTCGGCATGCCTGGCTGGTAACCGTCTGGGGCGGAGGCCGTGGTCCGAGACGATGGGCCAGGGACCGCAGGCTGGCCTTCGTCGATGACAAGCCAAACGCAGTCGCTGTCGTCACTCAGGTCCAGGTCCTGCAGTATGGCTTCCATGGGCTCTTCGCACTCCCTTTGCTCGGGCATGCTGTTAGTTTGTAAGTTTGGGTTCGTGCTTCTGGTCTGAATGGTACACGGGTCAGTGGGAGCGCGTCCTGTCTTGACCATTGTTAGTTCTTAATATAATAATTAACTAATTATGCTAACTAAATTTAGAAGATGAAGAATACTATAGCCTAATAAGTTGCTGCAGGGCAGTAGAAAGACCTGTCTGCAGCAACACCTAACTTACGGAGTAACCTAAGGGGGGGATTATATACCCTAGAATAGAAAGAGAGAAAGAGCAGCTAGTGAGCGCTAAAAAGCACGAGGAGCAGCGGACCACCCCCAAAAGCCGCCTTGGTTCCAGGCAAAGACTGTTGGCTGCGGTCATGCTCCCCTACTCAGCTATACTGTGTTTGGCAGTAGCTGCCTGCACCCGCGGTAGGCTGACTACTAAGTCCTCTTCCCTGCTCCGGCCTGCGTCGCTCAGCCTACTGCGATGCCGCTGCCCCTGTCGGTCGGGTCCCCTCGCAGATAGTACCTTCTTCTATCGCTGCCGGGCCGCTACTACCACCGTCCTTGAAATGCCAGCTGAAGGTGTTATATTTATATATGAACTGCTCAAAGAGAATTGGTTCGGATGGAGCAGAGGGGTTGTACTCGGTGGGCGGGGCATCTCCGTTCTGATCGCTGATTGGTTCGCATGAATTTTGCTAGTGTGGGCTTGTTTTATGTGCTCTAATATCGGATGCCAGGTTTTGGGCATATCGTTTTCGGCCTTATTTCTGAGGTTCAATCCCGGCTTAAAGCTCGTGTTCTATACTAGCATCGAGCTCACCCAAGAGGGTGTGTCTCCTACACGTCTGTTCAATGGCTAACTCTACTATTCTTACTGCGTAGAAGCAGCACAAGCAACAGGTGGGCGCGCTCGATCGCATCCGCCACAGCGTAGTTCCCGTGTAGAAAGCAACTTTTGTGTTTGCACAACACAACATCTTCATCATTTTCTCTTCACGCCTTCACTTCACAATCACGCCAGCAACAACAAAGGTTAGTAACCGACTGTGCACAGTTCCTACCAGCGCGCTTTTTCCATTTAAAACATTTCCCAGAGCTACCACCTACTCACACAAAATGAGTGATTCTAAGGCCCAAACAAGCCAAATCCCATCTACTTCAGCAGAGAAGGAGCTAAGACCAGCCTCTGGCCTCTCAAGAAAGAAAAGGTCTACCAGACCACGAAAAGCTGGTGGTAAGACCTCTTCGACAAGTGCTACAAAGGAAACGGGGGAGAGCCTTTCTCGCGAAAGGTCTCCAATACGTTTAGGCAAAAACCAAGTGGACTCAGACTCCACTACCGACGGTGACGCTTCACTTACCAGCTTTTCTGTTCATTCAGAGAAAACATCCGTCTTCTCTGTCCATTCCTCCTATATCGAGGAGGAAGACAGCTCATCGGGTCTAGCTTCAGACGCTGACGAAGCTGAATTTCATGTAGTTACTGGAAAGAGGAAGCGACGCTTTCGCCCTCAGCCATTGAATGCATTCCCCAGCACATCTGAACAGCCAACTAAACCAACGTCCGCAACGGGTCAAAACCCGAACGGAAACACCATTAGGCATTTTCCTTCAATTATTGTGGATTATTGAGGATACTTTCCAGGGGGTGACGAGCTTCCTCAAGGAAGTCATGCCCACCCTTTCAGGAAAGGAAATACATACAGGTTTCAAGTGCGATGTGCGGATGACCATAAGCGCTTGCTGACCTCTCTTAAAAAGAGGGGGATCCAACACTTCTCCTTTGCCTTGCACAAAGCTAAGGATGTGAGGCGCATCATCAGAGGGCTTCCCTTGGACACTCCAGTGGAGGATATCGATGCAGATTTCCGACGCCAGGGCCTAGTACCCAAAGTTGTGAAGCAGTTGTCGAAAGCCGCTCCAGAGGGAAGAATCCCCATCCCCCTGTTCTTAATCATCGTGGAGCGAGCAAATGACCCGCAACTCAAGGTAGACAAGATCCAAGCGATCTGCTACCTTAGAGTAAAAACTGAGATCTCTCGACGCCCTGGCGGCCCCGCTCAGTGCCACAGCTGCCTGGGTTTCAACCACGCTAGTCATTTCTGCAAGAGGAACCCTCGCTGCCTCAGGTGCGGTGGTCCTCATCCCCGTGATGTCTACTCGAGACCTACCACGGAGACTCCTACATGCGCCAACTGCAAAGGGGAACACGTTGCCTGTTATGGCCGATGCCCAGTGAGACTAAGGATAATGGCATCCTCCAGAAGGGAGCACCAAGATGGCTCCGCAACTGGCTGAGACGCGCCTTCTGCTCCAGCTAGCAACATTGTCAGAACTCCTACTGCAGTCCAACCAACCACAGTGCAGGTAACATCCCCATCACAACTACCACGCCGCAGACATCATATGCAGTAACGGCGTAAAAGCAGCCCACTGACAGGCGACCTCACACCGAGGCCAAAATACAACAGGCACTCACTCAAACCACAGCCAGAACCAACCAACCAGTACCAGACTCCTCTCCAAAACGACAGAGGCGGAGGACTTCTAGGCGGGCGGCACCGGCTGGAGCAGTCTCCCCCCCCCACAGTGGATTTTACCCGGGAGAGACCGACGAACTCTGGGCTTACCTCACCCAACCCAAAACCAAATAACCTTTTCCAACAGGGTGGCAATGCCCTGGAGCTGCTGCAGTGGCTGTCAAACATTTGGCAGACTTATGGCCAGCGGCTGCAGGAGCTTTGCACTCGCTTCCTAAACACTCCCGATCCCTGCAGCAAAGTGTTGATAGCCTTTGAGGCCGTCGCCATATTATTCAACGGAAGCCCAGCAGCCTAAAATGGGGAGCGGAATTAGGTCTCGTACCTCGTTCCGATTCTCATTTTGGAATGCGAACGGTCTGATGAACCGTGGGGACGAACTCCAACACTTTGCTTCCCGGTACGCACTAGACGCCATACTAGTCAGCGAGACGCATCTCCACCAGTACAACCACTTCCGTCTCCAGGGCTACAACTGCCTGAGAACGGATCGTGGTGCCCCAGGAGGAGGCACGCGATACTGATCAGGAGGAACGTGGTCCACCGACCAATCCAGATCCCCCCACTTCAAACCTTGGAGGCCAAGGCTGCATTGGTAGAACTTGATGGCACGGAGGTTCTGCTAACATCTGCATACCACTCTCCTTCCAGAGCATTCGTGGAAGCCGACTATCAATCCATTCTCGCCCTATATCCTAATGTTATTCTGGCTGGTGATTTCAATGCCAAACATTCACGTTGGCATTGCACTCAACGTGCAGATACCAGAGGCAACGCAATCACTCGCTTGATAGATCAGGACCCACAACAACGAGTACAGGGTCCCTGGCAACCCACTCACCATCCTCTTAGTAGAGGACAACCATCTGTCATCGACTTTGCGATCATCAAACATTTCTCACACCATCTCACCCTCACATCGATCAACGCATTACATTCCGATCATAACCCCGTGTTGGCAGAGATCAATACAAGGGTTGCCAGCCGCGATGTTGCGGGTCTAATCCGCGAAATCGATTGGAAAAGCGGCAAGGACTGCCTCAACACTATCATTCCCCCAAACCCAAAAATCACCGACATCTCCTCCCTAGAGACTGCAGTCTCATGCTTCTCCCATACGGTAACACGAGTGACTCACAGCCTCACGATCCATACCGCCCCACCCCCGCACCCAGATGTCCTCCCGCTAAACCTCGAACTCCTCATTCACCGATCATGGGCAGCCCGCTGACTATTTCAACATCAACGCACACCACATCATCGAAGGCTCTGGAGGCGCTTGCGCTTCGAGGTCCGTGCCCGCCTAGGCGAGCATAGAAAGCTCGCCTTGGAGGACACCATGGCTAGACAGAACCTTGCTAATGGTGACGTGTGGAGGATCGCCAAAAACCTCCGTGGAAAACGAGTTCACACTTCCCATCCTATCCATGGCACCAGAGGCCTGGCCTACGAACCCCAAGCCAAAGCTAATGCTTTTGCTGACTACCTGGAACAGCTTTTCAGGCCTAGAGAGGACCCTCAGGACGACAGCTTTTCAAGCCAAATTCGTCGAGACGTTCGTCGTTACCTTCGACGACCGCCAGACGACACGGACGATAACATTCTCATCTTCTATCCCACAGAAGTCCAGGGCGCATTCTGCGCCTCCATCCCAAAAAGTCTGCTGGGCCTGACGGGCTGACATCCCTCATGCTCCGCAACCTTCCTTTCAAAGCAGTGCTCTTTGTTACCAAGGTTTTCAACATGTGCATCAGCTTGGGCCACTTCCCACCGAATGGAGAGAGCCCCGAGTGATATGCATCTTGAAGCCGGGCAAAAACCCAGCCCAACCATCCATTTACCGCTCCACAAGCCTCCTTTCAACCCTATCGAAAGTCTTGGAAAGACTTTTACTGACCCGCTTGTCACCCTTACTGGGTAACATTCAAGTCATACCTCCACATCAACTTGGCTTTCGTCCTGGGCATTCTACTACTCAACAACTGCTGAGGGTGGTGGAGGCCTGCAGCCCCGGGTTTTCAGGAAAAGGCTTTCACCGCCCAGTTTCTCTGGATGTAGAAAAGGCCTTCTCTACCACAAGGCACGCCGGGCTCTTACACAAACTAATCTCCCTTGGGCTTCCACACCGATACATACAGCTACTACACACATACATCAAACACCGAACTTTCACTGTAATGGTGGCGTGAAACAGTTCCACACTAAGACAAATACGCGGCGGTTCCAGAAGGCTCTGTCCCCTCACCAATCTTATTCACAGTATGCAGACGACGTCTTGGTATACAAAACAGACAGACAGACACATAAGCAGAGCCGTAATACCCATACAAAGATTACTACACCTAATCGAAAAGTGGAGTAGGCTTTGGAGAATGTCAATCAATCCGACAAAAAGCCACGCAATCATATTTACTAAACGCCGCATTCCCGCAAACTGCCCAATACTCACCTTCAACAGACAAAGGATACAGTGGAAGGATTCCCTTACTTATTTAGGAGTTCAGCTTGATAAGAGGTTAATTTTCGGGAAGCACATCGCCGGAATTGCCCACAGGGCCCAGGAAGCTAATGCTTAACTGAGCCCAGTGATCGGTTCGAAGGCAATGCCCGTCCATTTGAAAATTAACCTCTTCAAGGCTCTGATCATCCCCCTCATGTTGTACGTTTGCGAGATCTGGGGTATGGCAGCCGACAGTTGGCTGGCACTCATTCAAAGGGCACAGAATAAAGGACTTCGCGCCCTTTATTCTGTATACCGAAGCTTCCCGACCAGACTACTGCACGAAACCTCCTCCCTTCCATATATAGAGGATGAAATTAGGCGCCGGTGCAAGAAATTTTACCGCATTTTATCATACCACGAAAGTGCCCTCGTCCGTTCCTTGGGCAACTACAGCTGCCGGGGTTAAGGTTAAAGCCTAAATTCAAGGTGCCATGCTTGGCTTGCGGGCACCTTGGATAACAATAATAAAGCTAAACAAAATAGCTTTAATTCCTACTACTGAAATTACTGAGCAATTTTAACAATAGCACTTATCAAAATACACTACAATTCAACAGCAATACGGGCATGCTAAAAACCTGCAGAGGCTTTTAGATCATGTCTATATTAGCGTAAACGCCTGGACACTGGATCCACTCCTTTTGTCAGGAGAAGTGGTAACACTATCCCGAAATACATTTTTACCTCTACCCCACCAACAACCTACATCCCCCCATCCAACCTTATGGTTAAGCCCACACGTGGGTAGGAACATAATAACTGTACACAGGCTGGTTACTAGCCCAGCCTGCCACTTTTCGTCTGCGTCTACCAGATTTTGCTCAGTTTGAGAGCCTCTCCCTTTTTGTTGAAATTATTAGGGTACTTGTAGATTTCTATGGCTTCGCGTTGTAATCTAGCGCGGTAGTATGGTAATGAAGATAGGATAGATGTTTCATTGTATTGGATAGTGTGTTCACCGTCTGCCCTCATAGCATGTTCTGCGACCGCGGACTTGTCCGGATGGCCCAGACGGCAGCATCTCTTGTGTTCGGAGATCCGTTTGTTGACGCTTCGTTGAGTGGTGCCTATACAGCACCGCAGGAATAAGGACTCCGGTAGACGCCGGCCGAAACGAGTCTGAGGTCTTTCGAGCGTAGTAAAGTATTGATTTGTCTGGTAGGCTTGAAAATGGTTTTGACGTTGTGGCTTTTGAGTAGGCGTCCAATTCTGTCATTGACCTTGTTGAAGTACGGCAGGAAGGCAATACCATTGCTCCTGGGCGAATCATGTATGGCTAGGGAACATGTGGATGGCCGTATAGCTCTCCTTCGAGTCTCAGGCTCTGAGTTCTGCAGCTCTCAAACCGTTCATATGGTACCCTTATGTTGATGACACTTTCATCGTATGGAGTCACGGAGACTCAGCTCTTGATGGTTTCCTTCAGCATCTCAACAGTATCAATCCACGGATCCAGTTCACCATTGAGAAAGAGAAAGATGGCCAACTAACTTTCTTGGATGCTCTGGTTACCAAAAAACCAGACGGGAAGCTGGGACACACAGTTTACCGCAAACACACCCACACCAACCGGTACGTACCTACCCTGTGTTGGGCTTAACCGCAGAGAAGAGATGGAGGTTGTAGGGTGATTGTGTTGTTTTGGTTGTGGGGCGGATGGATTGTGCAGAAAAGCTTATCCTAGTTGCAGCGGGTGGATATGACATCCTTTGAGGTTGCATGATATGCGCATGTTGTTCACTGCTGTGTGGAAAACATGAGCATATCGCCAATTGTTTTGTTTTCTGTTGTTATTGATGGGAGTTGGAATGTTTTTCTTGTTGCTAGGTTATGCCCCTTTGTTATCCAAGTTGCCCCACGCTAGGCGTGGCACTTTAAATTTTGGCTTAGGCCTTGCTACAGGAATAGCTGCCAAGTGACCAAACGAGAGCGCTCTCATGTGATGGTAATTTGGCGTAAAATTTTGTGGCCCGGCGTCTAATTTCGTCCTCGATATATGGGAGGGAAGAACTGTCATAGAGTAGCCCGACTGGAAGGCATCGATATACCAAATAAATGGTCCTGAGACCTTTATTCTGTACCCTTTGCAAAAGTGTGAGCCAACTGTCAGCTGCCATACCCCAGATTTCACAGGCATGGCAGGGATGACCAGGACTTTGAAAAGGTGTAATTTCAGGTGAACTGGCATGGCCTTGGAACTGAGCATAAGGAACAATTGAGCAATTTCTCCCTGTACCCTATGAGCAGTCCCGGCTATGTGTTCCCTGAAGGTTAGACCTTTATCTAGTTGCACACCCAGGTAGGCTATGGAATCCCCCCCCCCCTATCCTTTGCTGTCTGTATGTCAGAGTGGGGGAGTTTGCGGGCACGCGGCGTTTAGTGAAAATTATGGCGTTGGTCTTTTCCGGGTTGATTGACATTCCCAACGCCTACACCTCCTTTCGATTAGGTGTAGTAGTCTTTGTATGGGAAGGATGGCTCCGTTTATCTTTCTATTTGTTTTGTATAGCAAGACGTCATCTGCGTATTGAGCAGTGTTGACATCTGCTGCGTGGGGAAAGTCTGACATGTATATGTTGAACAGAACTGGGAATAGAACAGAACCTTCGGGGACTCCGCCGCGTATCGGTCATAGCGTTGAATTGTTTCCCGCCACCGCTACTTTGAAAGTGCGATGCCTAAGGTATGAGTGTATTATGTGTATGTGGTTTTTGGGAAGCTCCAGGTGGATGAATTTATGCAGGAGCCCGGCGTACCAGGTCGTCGAGAAGGCCTTTTCTACATCCAAAGACACCGCTGGGGTGAAGGCCCCTTCCTGGAAGTCCAGGGCTGAGGCCTCCACAGCCCTCAGTAGCTGTTGGATAGTAGAGTGCTCAGGTCGGAAACCGAATTGGTGAGGGGGGATGGCTTGAATGTTTCCCAGCAAGGGGAGCATACGGGCAAGAAGTAGTCTCTCAAACACTTTTGATAGAGTATAAAGGAGATTGATTGATCGGTAACTGGAGGAGTGAGTTGCGTCTTTGCCTGACTTCAATATGCATATCACCCGCACCTCCCTCCACTCTCGTGGAAAGTGGCTCAGGCTAATGCACATATTGAACACTTTTGTGACAACGAGCACAGCCTTGAACGGAAGGTTTCGGAGCATGAGGGGCGTTAGCGCCACTGAAGATGTCCCCCGAAGGTGGGGATGAAACGTGTGGACTCCTTAACTCCAACAGACCACGGCTCCTAAGCCCGCAAGAAACTTATAGTTATATGCCTTGACTATGTTATCCATTAGATCCTCCTATCAAAATTGGATTTCGCTGTATGAAAGACATTTATCATTGTTAACTAGCAAACAAAGAGTAACAATAATATGAAACCGTTCCTCTGATCCCGTTCCAAGAAAATGTAATTATTATGTATATCATTTGCAGCCCCATAATCGTACTTTGACAGTTTAATTAATAATATAAATATTATTCCTCTTTGTTCGTAAGCTATAACTATAACATGGGAATCGTGAGTAAAAGCTTTCTTTAATGTCTTGACGCTTGAAGCGGTTATATTCATTGCAGAGTCATAAAACATTTTCAAAAGACCTTAGGGCGGTGCCTGGGCCTCGTTCGAATTAACTCACAAGGAATAAAAGCTTGGGACCTTTAAACCTTCCAGGGGAAGGGACGCTGATCCCTACCTGCTGATGGTCCGTTAAACTTTTAAAGGGATCCAATGATCATACTCGTCTTAAACACGTTCAAATGTAACTAATGAAGTGTGAACTAGATAAAATTGAACCATTCAATGAAAATCATGCATTCGAACTTTCAAGTAAAGAGCACGCAGATACGCGTTGTTTTCCAGCCTCTTCTACCTAATGAATTCCAATTCGAATTCAATTGCAGGCACACTTTCATTTCGTGCTAATCAACTCAGTTCGCGCAGGACACTTTACGTTACACCCTGGACAGAAACGCATGGAATCTGGGAAACTGGTTGCAGTCACGAGCGACAGCGGAGAGAGCCGAACTTGTATCATTCCACGATTGTTTTAACTTCTTGCGAAGCACCTGGCTGTGATTGCTTGCTGCAGTGCAGAGCAACAACGGAAAGAGCCCAACTTAATACTTCACTCCACTCACTTGTATAATTGTTTTCAATTCACAGTGATAGGCGTACTTTTGTTGTCTTTTTTACAAGAGGCGCGAAAGAATTTAATGTAGGGACATGCTTTCTTAGTTTGATGATGCACTCATTATTACATAAATGTTACAATGAAGTCAAAGAAAATGCGGTGGTATTCAGTGCTATTGTATGGAGTTTTGCAAGGGAATACAATGAGATTTTTTTAATACCAAAGAGTCCTCTCTGTGGAACAATTTCCTCTTTTGGGACATTTTGTTTTAGTTTGGGCATGGGTACCTGTTCATTTTTCGTTGCGAACAGCGGCTAATGTTGCCTTTAAGGATGCCGTAACTTTCTTCACAACTTCATTGTTGTGGAAATTCCCCTAATGAGTTCCGAAAACACACAAATAAAATGTTTCTTTTTGGTCTGATAGGGACACAGAACAGTTGCGACTTTCTTGTTTGCTCACTTGGGCTAGTATTTCCTCCTTTTCATTGAGAACAGAAACGTCTTCAGGGTCTATTATCAAGTCATTAATATGTTCAGAATGTCCTATAAAGTGTTTATTGCGTCCTAAAATTGACGTATGTGTGCATGTGTTTATATATATTCCATTTAATGCTAGAATCAATAAATGTTTCGATGCACTCGATTGCTGTCCTTTTAGAATAGGCGCGAAAACATTCAAAATTTCCGGGTGTACTTTAGATGTATTTGCATGGAAAACGTGTGAAACGTCTGAATAATGCAATATTTGCAATAATGCAATAGGAAAACTAAGCTCTAAAATGAAAGACATATGTCGTAGGCACAAAGCAAGTTTGGAAATAAGTATGGACAGCATTATTAAGGAGGACGGTGGTTGGAAAATCCTGTCCTCATCGACAGCGGACGAAATATATTTTGTGCAAGGTAATGATCTGCACTGTAAATGCAAACTAATTTGCAGTAAGTGTAATATATGCATTCACATATACTCTTGCAAGTGTGTTGATTCCAGCATTAAAGGAATATGTGCGAATATTCGCACTTTATTTTTAACAAATATCAGAAGTACATATGTTAAAATATTCAACAAGATTGTGCAACTGCTCACATTAACAGTACTTTTTTTAATTCTCTAAAGAAGGTTTTGGATGACAGAATCAGTTCTAGAGAGTTACAGCCTTCTCGTTCCTCAGATGATGGCAATTGCTGCTCTAATTTGTGGGGAACACTAAAAAGAAGTCTACATGTAAGGAAAACCTTCACATTACAAAGTGTTGTAAAATGATTTGTACAAACTAGTACTTGAGATAGGAAACGCCAAGACACGTTTATTTTGGATAGAACTGTATGTCTGCAAAAGTTAGCTGCTGGCGCTAGAGGTTGTTTTCGAAGTTGTTGTTGGAGATGGTGGTAGTGATATAAAAAGAAAAGAACAGTTGTGTAATTTAGGTATTAAATTGTTTGCATTATGGTATCGGAACCTTGTGTGTAGTACATGTTCCCGGCATGTCACGAATGGTTCCAGTGGCTACAGCAAGTCAGCTGTTCGTGCTATGGTATGCTTGCAAGGCAGTTTCTTAGAGTTATTTACATCGGCTCCTATTGACTAGAATGGTGCAGTGGGGAAGGAATATCGACATGTATTTGTTCTCGCCTGCATTCATGCATCGATTGTAATACAATAACCTGGAGTTTCTCACGCCGGGTGAACTGAAGAACATGCATCTGGCCAAGGGAAATGGATAAGCCGCTTGAGACCGTACTTCGCCAGTCGAGTTCCAAACTAGCATATACGAATATTCACATGTGAGCAACTGATACTACCATCAATGATAACTTTCCCCGCAAACGCGCAAGGCGCAAGTCCAGAAAGTACTGGAAAGAAGACAATCTGTGACAGTTTGATGACAATCGAAATACAGACTTAGGAGCTGTTGCATACCACCTCGTGTACATACATCACACCCTTGTGCAGATGATGCTACACGAGCAGCATTTACATCCTTTCCATCTTCAGCTTATCGCTACATTGCAAACTGATGATTAACATCTTCGCATGAAGTTTTCATTTGGTTTCTGCAGCAGACTACGATGCAGTGCCATTTTCCGACTTACACGCTTTGCATAGATAAGTGTTGTTTCCCAGCTTGCCTGTGTGGGTGGTAAAATACCTCCATGTGTCACCAGATCTCATTCTCATCCAACGGGCACATTTATCTCTTGTTTCTTAGACATATTATTAGAATGGTTGGATGATATTCCATTGGATATTCAAAGAACGTGTATCTAACACACTTCACCACTACTGTGAGGATAATCTTGAGTTTGGGAACCAATGGGGACAGGCAGCTAGTGTATGAAAAAGTCATTAATTCAGAGGAAGATCTCGTAGCCATTGGAACCTTTCATGACATGCCAGAAGTCTTTGAGCGCTCCGAAGCTATAACGCATGCATGCATTGGGCTGAAGATCACTTTAAAGTGTGTTAAATTATTTAATAAATAAACAAATTTGGCAACTCTTTTTATACATCAGCCTCACCAAAAACTTTGAAAATATTCTCTTGTGCCAACAATTGACTTCAGCAGGCATATATTCCTACCCAAAATAAGGTTTTGGTATTCTGTATCTCCTGGGCCAATTGCACAGATAGATGTGGCAGCACCTTTATAGACCAACTGAAGCATAATTTGAAGAATTTCGGAAGTAGAATTTTTGCTTACGAATGTTTATTTCATTAGAAGCTGTCAGGAATGCCTGAATGCAGATGGATATCATTTAGAACATCTACTATAACAAAGTCTAGTAGCTACTCATTACAACAAAAAAATAAGATCATGTGCATGCTTTTATTAACCAAATTTGTACCAGCTGTTAATATACGGGTAGATTATGGATCGATAGGGCTGAGATTTTGTCGGTCGACCGGCCGCGTAACTTGCACACTTGATCGAAAGATAGTTTGACTGGGATGCAAGGTATGTATATAAGTGTAAACATTTCTTTTTATTATTTATTAACTAATAGCATGTAATTTTAATGCAACTATATAAAGCTGACGAAACCTACACCTCTACCGCCACGGGTGGCCGAGGTCGTTAAGGCACGGACTCGTAAGCGGGAGGTCTGGGGTTCGAATCCCGCCAGGACCGTCCTCCCTGACTGGGTTTTTTTTCCAGGTTTTCCTCAGTCTTCATAACTGGCAAATGCCGGGGAGGTACCTAAACTTAGGCCTGGAACGCTTCCTTCCTTTAAAAAAAAATATCCTTTCCCAATATATCATTTCATGTATCACCAGTGTCCACCGCCTGTGGTGCCTCAGTAGTAAAAAGGGCGTTAAACACTACTCAAAAAAAAAAAAAAAAAAAACCTACACCTCATAGTTTCTAACTCGTATACAGAGTCTGCGGAAGCAAACGATGTTTACTGAATGATCACATTTATTTTCATCGCGATTAGCTTTGAATGTATGACGAAATTACCAGTCAGCGTACCTTGCCTTGCAACCAGCTTCGAGAGTGCAATGCAGTGCAATCAAGCAATTGTCATGGAGCTAATTTGATCGCATTTTATAAATAGACTGACTTATTACTTGATTATTTTACCATTGTCGTTTTGAACCCAGTGTGGCCGACAACACACGAGCGTGAAAGTTATTGCAAGTTTGATTGACATTAAGAGAGGAGGGAGGGATGTTTCCATATGCCTAACCTGCGCTGTAATTAGTAATAGCCTTATTTAGTTTATGCCCGTTAACAATGCAGCCTTCATAGTTGTTTCTGTGCCTGTGCCTTTAATTGACATTCCCACATGGCTACACTAGCGTCATAGCAGATAGGGAAAGCACTAATAAGAGCGGACATAAACAGTTCATAGCGCTCCCATCAAAATCGGCATTTGTAAAATAAATGGACAATAGTTACGAGGAGACTGTATGCCGCACTCGCGACCTCCGTAGTGAATTCTCAGAACTAGACTAACCGGTGGCTGATAATACTGTTAGGTTAGAAACTCGCTCCGTAGCATTGACATCATTCATTTCAAATTACTCGCAGTAAAATTGGAATTAATTTGATTATCTATATCGAAAAATTGGCATTCTATGCTGTATTCAAGCCAAAACATACTGATTTACTGTTAAAGCATTACTTACTGCAGTCAGAGTTGTAATTCCATAATCCTTGTATACCTTTCCATTTATTTCCCATCTTTGAGAAAGGTCTCTATAAATATAACTTAGAGCTTCACCATGGCAACTGAGTGTGATACTGTATGTCACTCTTGTTGAAAATGTTGGAATTCTAGGTTTAACAGCTAGAGAGGCAACATTAACCACAATAGGAATGCCCGACTTTTTGTTCACCATACAGAGATACACCCCTGAGTTTTCTGGAGTTGCTTCTTCCAGTACTAGAAACAAGTTTGCAAATTTATCAGAAATTTGAGATATAAATACAAGTTTGAAAGTTTGCAATGAATGAATGAAATTTTCTCAGAAAAACTAGATAATGATGTAATAATATAGAGTGAGCAATGCTTGACGCCACCGTGGGACCGGTCGGTAGCGCTATGTCGGCGTATATTTCCCCTCCGCGAGGCTTTAGTGTGAGTTGAAATCTTGCGCAAGTGTGTTTGGAGTAAATATCATAAAACTCACAACCAGTTTAGTTTAGTTTAAAATTTATGTATTTGGGATATACTTTCATTCTGTGTAACATATTGGTTAATTGCAGTACTGTGCTGCATATGAATCTTATCTTATCCAAAGGTTCCAAAGGTAATAATAATGAAAGCCAGGAATGCATAGTTACCAAAATAAATTTCATTTTGACTGTATAAATTACAGGGTGAGCAAATTATCCATGACCTGAAAAGGACTTAATGGACTGTGGAGCAACCTGACTGCCGAGCAACAAGAACACATGGTGGAACTCAATGAATTAGCTGTCTAATAAAATGCTATTTATTTGCACTTATAAAGGCACATATTCACATGCCACACAAAAAATGGAGCTGCCTGTATTTTTCACACCTTCTACCTTTTATTTAAGAAATTTCCAATAATTGGTAACTCAATAATCAAACACCTTGTGATCTGTCGGCAGAGAAACATTGTCATTGCCATTGTAAGGTTCCTTCTGGAAAAGCAAAAATTAGTTCCCCCACAGTTATTTCAGCAAAACAGAATTGAAAAAATGTGTGACTTAAAAAATTTTTCATTAATAAAAGTATTATGCCACACTAACTGCACACCATACTGTTTGCCGATCATGAAAATTCGGCACAGTTTTTAGTGTGTTTGGGCGCTAATGACCTTAGATGTTGTGCTCCCCCTTAAACAATAATCAAACCGGTCAAGAAGGGATTTCTCATTCAGCATTTTACCAAATTAACATTTCTATGTCAGTAAACTAAGCTTCATTGGAAATAAAAAGAGGTTAGAATTTATCCATTGTGCACTTAAATCCAAATCCATTCTCAAAATCTACTGGCAATAGAATCCCTGATTTAAGTTCTTGCACTATAGTATTTTTATAGGATTTTAATTTATGTAACTTAGTAGACACTCATATGAAAGTGAAGACCTGAAACTCAAACAATGGAAAATTTCTCTTCAAATGTTTCCTTACTGCATGAGTTGATTCTATATGAGCATATAAATCATATAGAAAGATGGTAAGAGACCGCATACCTCATTGCCTCATGTATTTCATAAATTATTAATTTAGAATTTGCAGCCTACTATTCCCCTGAACTAACACCTAGCAACTTTTATCTCTGGGATAAATTAAAAACATACTTATAAAAGATAAAACTACATATCTGGCAGAATTGAAACAAAATATTCACCAGGAAATAGCCAGCATTACGCAAGGTAAACAATAATGAGTGAATGGATAGGTCTTTAAAGAGATGCCAAAATGTATGAGCAGTTATGGTTGTATCACACTCTTCCACAATTTCTGCAGACAACAACCAGCGTCACTCTTGCCTATAGGCAAAACCTGCACGTTGGTTTGTAATTCATTAAGTCACTCTGTGTATGACTCATTAAGTAGTACAAATGGCATACAATAATATTAGTTTAACTGATAACAGATTTTGATAATGCTTAACTTTGGAAATATAGTCGATAAGTAATTTGAATTATGTTTACTTTCATATGTAAAGTCATTCTAATACAAATTGTAGCCATAAGAAATTCAAATGCCCATATTTCATTATAATTTCATAATTTTTCTTCATATATATTGGATTCATATCTCAAATTACTTCTCTAAAACCTTTCTATAACCAGCCTAACTTGTATGGATTAGTTAAGTTTGTAAGTCAAAAGCATATAGTGAGTATTGAAAGTGCTATATTTTCTTCAGTCACCTATACAAAAAATGAAAATAAAACAGCAATGAATCTTCAATTTGATAAAGTTATAAGACTCCATTCTAAAATTATCATAATTCTGTTGAAAGGAAGAAAAGAGAATTTAGCTGTAACTGTTTTTATCAGCACAGAAAATAAAATGTTCATTCATTATTACTTCTCATGATTAATGCTATTATACCATTTACTATTAGAGATTTTGGGTTAAAAGACAAATGAAACTCACCAATATCATCACCTGCTGTAAATTTTGGATCAAATACCATTCCATTCAGAAGCCAGTAAACTTTTGCTTTAGGAGACTCTCTGTGGATCCTAATCATAGCTTCTGCATTACATGGAAGTTTAACAGTTTGTCCCTCTCTTACCTCTAGGCTTATGTAATTGTTTCTCAGTGAAGAATGTAAATGCTCCTCTGTGTCTGGAAATAAAATAGTTCAGCTGTGCTGTACGCTTTATTTTAAATTCTTTGTTTATGCCCAAGAAAGTTCACTTCTACTGGTTTAGCATTTCTCATTTTTTTTTTCAATGAATAAGTAATAAGTTTACTAGTCTTGCTTGAAATACATTTTTTTTAAAAAAGCATTTAAAGGTATAATTGTGTATATTGCATTCTGTTTTAGCTATGTTTTCTATATTAATAGACATGCTGAACAATAATTCTTTTATCAGGGGAAATGGCATGCTATCAATCCTGCATCAATCACTAATATAATGCATAATTTCAAATCACATGCACAATATTTTCAAGAGTGAATTATTAAATAGTTATTGCAATAAGTTTCTTAACACAATCAGGTATTATTGTATTATAATTTTTATTTTTGATATGCCTGCAGGTAGAGAAACTGTCTCCATTGTTGGCATTCTTCAACATTCTATCCCATTCAATTTATAAAGGAAAGGGTAATATAGAAAATCCAAACAGTTATTGAGGGAATATCCTTTTATTAAAATTTGGAAAAAAATATTACTGGATTATTAAGGGGGAAGAATACAGAGAAAGAAAACCAATCTTCAATCAGGTTTCAGAATGGCATGAAGGGCTCTAGAAAACACTAATAGTAAAAATACTAATTGTATATGATGTTCATAAGCTTAAAAAAAAGGATTATAACAGCATAATCAGAGAAACTTTATATATCCAATGTTTGTGAAAATTTCATTACCAAGAAGGAATCATGAAAATATAATGAAATTTATATCACACATTTACCAATAATAGCATAAATATGCAATTAAGATTACAGACCAATTCAAATATAATACCCGCAAAAACTTAATATTTTGTACAACTTTCATTAATTGCAATAAGAGCTGATGTATTGGTGTCATTGAATAAAAAGACTTTGGATATGTTCTTGGGGAATTGCCTGCCAAGCAGACAGGTTACTTGTATATAAATCTTCAGTTCATTGGAACTTTGATGAGCTAGTTACCAAATGACCTATCCCAGACATATTCACATTTAACATATTTATAGGCCAAAGAGTGGTACCTACAATGTTGTGAAGAAGGCTTGAGCATTCCTGACAATCAGGCATATCCTGTATTGCACCAGGAATGTGTTGAAGGAAGGGAATTGTTCTGCAACTTCCATAGTGGCTTCTGGAGAAACTTTTACTGCTAGCTGATTATGGATAGCATAGGGGAACATGAAATAGAACTAGGTAACTATGGGGGAAAAATAAATAATTAGTTTTAATATTGAAACTTCAATTTTCGTTATTCTAACTAAGAGCATGTTCTTTACAACATATATTAATTACAGAGGCATGTTTTTAAAATTTTTAAATTTACTTATCATAATACAAAAGAATGCAAGATATTAGGACAAAAATAGAAAAAAATTAAAAATAACAATTTAAATAATTTGCAATTAAAATAATTAGTAATTATTTTAAAACCTTTAATCTTAAAAATCATGCCTATACTAAAATGGAATTTGTTATGCATATACTTAAAAATTAAACTTAAACCTTATATCTAAATAATAGCATAACTCATAATTTATATTTACTTGATACATACTACATGATTTTACTCCAGATATACTATCTTCTTATAAAATACAAGCTGTGCAAACAAGGCTGATGTTCAATTCATTAATCAACAAGCTATTAAATATGCTTAATAATTATTTTCACTGAAGTAAACCTCAGGTCAGTTAACATTTTTAAAAAATTGAGTCAAAATTGTAACATACACACCACTAAAATTCAATAAAATGGAAGACTAGTTTTGGGAGCCATTGCTCCTATCATCAGTCGACCAGGAACTGATGATAGGAGCGATTGGTCCCGAAACTAGTCTTCCATTTTATTGAATTTTAGTGGTGTGTATGTTATAATTTCGACTCAATTTTTTAAAAATGTTAATATTTGACACCACTGTTACAAAAGTTCACTATATTTTATACAATTACTCAAGTCAGTTCTTTTTAATTTGTATGCAAGCACAAATATTCATGAAATAAGATCCACTCCAATAAAATAAACCCAGTTCTCTATCTCAACACAAGGCATTGCACATGTGCAAGACTTATGGCAATAATGAATTTTTAAATGCTTTGTAGTTTCTATCTAAAAATAGTATTACCCCCATCCAGAGAGAACTAAAGTGGTACCCACTTTCACCTTATTACTCAGTCCTATCGCTAGTTACCCTGTTACTTTTTGGTTCTTCAACAGCCCTCTATTTAAATACTGAACACAACAAATCAGAGGGTGCTATTGGGCCCAGGCATGTGCAACCACTCTCCAATTTTATTTGTATGTCTTGTCCTACTTATCATTTTCTGTAAGTTTCACATACTTATCATTCCCTCATGGTATTAAATTTTTACAAACAGTAGTGTATTTAAGTATTTAAGAGGCGTCTATCTTTAACTGGTGTCTGATATATCCAAGAGTTGGCAAAAGGAACTGTAAACTTTACAAGACATCATTCATGTACTCATTTCTGAGAAAGAACACTTTTCCAGCAGAGTAAAATTCTTAATGTATTAGCATAAAGAATACTTATGGGTAGAGGAAGCTAAGTTTAGCGCTGCTAACAGTGCTTCCAACTCAAAGAGGAATTACATGCTATGCCATTTGGCCTGGATCTTAAGAAAAAATTTTGTTCCTTATCCTGGATGAATACTCCCAATACACTGCAATTTTCATATAATCTATGACTAGTAATGCTTGTAAAATTCTGTTTCTTAGACATTACCTAATGAAATTTCTCCACACTCAAAGTTATTGCAAGGACCCTCAAAGATTGCTTCTCCTATGCATTCATCACCATAGATATTAGGTGAAGGGTCAGTGCAAGTGCGTATCATTATTCCTTCTCCACCACCACATGTAACACTACATGTCCAATTACTCCACTTTGACCACCCACCATTTCTTGGGCTGCCATCTATATCTGAAGGATAGGTCTTCTGTCATATTTTCTGTGCTATTTAATGGCATTCAGAATGTAAGATAATCAAAAATATGTAAGCAAGTATGCACATATGCACATACATACACGCACGCACACACACACACACACAAACACAAGGAAATTATGCATTTTAGAGAATTGCAGTTTAAAATATCTTTTTTTTTTTGTGAAGCCATGCAGTTCAGAAGTATTTAAGTGGAAAGATAATCCTTGATAATGGTTACTAAACTTTGTAGTATCAGTTGCTTAAGTTAAGAATGTTAGTGTAATATATATTTTAATTTACTTTAAGAAAAACACTTTGTTTATCCTGAAACCAGCACTAGCATAATCACTGGATACCAGAATGGCAAAAAATGATATCTCCCAAGATAAATTGCCTACCACTGCATCACAACTAACTTGTCATATATTTTAATTTCAAATCCATGGGTGGCTGAGGTCATTAAGGAGCAGACTCATGAGCAGGAGGTCTGGGGTTCAAAACCCACCAGCATCATCTTCCCTGATTGAAGTTTTTCGAGGTTTTTCTCAGTCCTCATAAATGCCAAGTGCCAGGGAGGTGCACTAAACTTAAATGTGCTTCCTTAAAAAACCCTTTCCTAATACATCATTTCATCTCATATATCATCAGTGTCCACTACCTGTGGTGCCTCAGTAGTAAAAATGGGCATTAAATACCATTCAATTCAAATAATAATAATAATAATAATAATAATAATAATAATAATAATAATAATAATAGTTGTTGTTGTTGTTGTTGTTGTTGTTGAAATCATAAACATGGTAATTAGATATTGTAGGTGTAGGAACCCTAAGCCTTATTAATTAAAATTATTATCATTATTCTTAAAAAACTGATGATATGATTAGAACAAAAATATTTCAGGGATTATGCAAATTAATTGACTAATGAAAATGCTGACTGGGGAAAATATCTTGAAACATGAGCACAGCAGGAAGTTCATGAACTATACAGCTTATGCTCCTGGCCAGACAGTTGTAATAGTAGTACTAATAGTTATAGTAATAGTAGTTTATTGATCCAGTTGATTGCTTTAGTCCACAGTAGTACAATTGATGTTGGACACATCTTAATAATAAAATACTGAATTATATACAAGAATGTCAAAGGTAAAAAACATAATTTAATTAAAGTATACAATAATATCAAAGTAAGTACATAGATGAAATACGTGGTAATTCTCACACTAATAGGACATAGTGCAGTTACGAAATAGTTGTTTATCATTGTTTACAAGGAAATCTTGAATGGAGTAGTTTTTTTTTTTTTTAATTTGGTTTATTTATGCACGCTCTTTAACATCTAAGGTCATCAGCATCCCATTCAATTCAGGGCGTGAAACAGCTGACAAATTTTGCTTAGAGGTCTCTGCTTTTATGCTTGAGGTTCTTTTTCGTGCCTTAAATGTATGACAGGGACCCACAGCATCACTTCCCTTCTGAAAGAAGCCATATTTAGGGTTTTTACACTTGAAAACATCCATCGATCCTGGCCTGGATTGAACCTGTGATCTTTATGCCAGAGTGCAATATGTTTTTTTTATAAGGAAATATTATGCTTATGTATATGGAAGTTTAGTTTTGTCTTGTATTGTATTAATGGATTGCTTCTCTTTATGAAGGGTGAATTTGTATTATTGGTGATTTTACAGATAAACATTATTTTTTCAAAAATGTAGATACTAGGAAGAGGAAGAATGCCTAATTTTTAAAATGTTGTTTACATGTTGTTCTTGGATTTGCTCCTATCAAGGATTGAATTATTTTCTTTTGCATTATGAAGCATACCTTATTTGCACTTGATCCCCCTACAGAATATTATGTCATACCTGAACACAGAGTGGATAATTGCAAAGTAAGCCATTCTAACAGTTTCCACCCTTGTACATCCTGCTAGTACCCTAATCATATAGCATGCTGTACTGAGTTTTTTGTTTGTGTAATTTACATGGGTATCCCATGCTTTGAACTCATAGGCCAAGAAATTTGGTTGATTCTACTTTCCCAATTGTCTGGTTTAGGAGTTTTATTTGTGGAACTATATATTTTTTATTTTCTTTTATATGAATGTCCATGCTACTCCTTATTGATATTTATTTATTATGAGATTGTTTAATATGATAAATTATTATTAGGAAATCACTCAAATTTCACTAATTTTGTTCCATTTACTTGGACATGTTTCAAAGGCCTCCACCTTAATCTTGGTCATCAGTGGCATATCATTTTTGGCAAAAAAAACCCATGAATTCCAAAAGGAACCAAAACTACTAAAAACTTCAAAAACCCATAGAATTAATAGTATGGGAGAATATAATTATAAATAAAAACAAAGATTTTTGGTTAACTTTGATCTCCCAAACAACAGTTACTTCATCAATAAGTTCGTTAAAGTCACAGAGTGACATCTTAATACCACAATGGGAAGCGGCCAGTGGGACCAGGCTGAAGATGGAGGCAAATTTGTTTCCACTGCCCAAGTAATTGGAAACAAATGAGTGAAATTTGAGTGATTTCGTAATAATAATTTGTCATATTATACTATATTTCACTGTGAAAATCTCCAATACAAAAAATACTTATAAGATTGTTTTTTATGAAATAGCTAGCAATTTGATCTATTACTAGGCAAATTGAATTTAAGAAATTTACTTTGTTTGTTGTCCTTACCAGGACATTTGTGTATTAACAAAGAGGAAGGACTTTGCAGAATCATCAGCTATAATGAAGCCATTAATGAATAGCACAAAAAGGATAGGACTTATTATAAAACCTTGAGGTACTCCATATTTTCCACTAGTGCACTTGATGATGATTCCTTACTTCTCGAATTTCTCTGTGTTTAATTTCAACAATTTGTTTCAAATATGATTTTTAAAAGATACAACATTGTTTTGGCTCCAAAAATAATTATGCCATTAAAAATATCTTAACTCAAAACAAAAAGAAGATAACCTACAACAAGAAGATAAATCAGGAATATATCAGATGAACTGCAATAATTGTGAAAAATTTATATTGGAAAGACCAAAAGAAACATAAAATCAAGAGCTAAAGAACACATTAGGAATATAAATCAAAAACAAAAAGAAAAATCGGGGTAGCTTGGCACTTTTGGAAAGAACAACACAGCATTAATAAAAACCCCAAATTACTTAAAAACATTAAAGGGAAAACTGAACTTATAGTCTGGGAAAACATTTATATTTGGTAGAACAAGGAGAAAGTTTTTAATTTCGAAATCCTGCCAAGTGATGTACTAATACAGAAGTTCTGCCAGAGAGAAATCAATCTACCACGAACAGCAAGGCCGGCAGTTGACCAAGATAGGAACAATGGCTCTGGAACTAGTCTTCCATTTTATTAAATTTTAGTGATGTATATGTTACAATCTTGACTCAATTTTTTTTTTAAAATGTTAATATTTGACATCACTGTTACAAAAGTTCACTATATTTTATACAATTACAACAGTTTGTTGATAAACTCATGACTCATAGTGACCATCTAATAAAATAATGTTTAATAAAGAATTAAACATAAGTTATAAACTTGAAGTAATACATCATTTGATTATAGCATTTTTGCAATAGCTTCCAAAAACCAAACTGAAGATGTTTTAAAATTTTGATTATACCAGACAAAAAAATATAATTTTTCTTTGGAAATTGAAGATGGCTATCTCCCTGACTTAAAATTAATTAAAGCTGGTAACAGGATGTCCTTTGGAATATACAAATAATTACAGTAAGAACAACAGGTATAACCCCAAATTTATAATAAAGTGCAGTCATCAATAGCCTTATATATAGATTGCTGAATTAAAGAGGAAATTAAGAAAGAATACCAACACATTGAGAATGGTTTCAACATCTTGTAGATAAAAAAAATTGCTAAATTTAAGAGAATTAAGGTCATTAGGAATATTTGCATACAGCCAAAAATGAATAAAAATAGCAAGTACTAGCAATTAATTTGCCAGTCAAAAGCAAATAAATTTAAAAAGCTTTTTAAAGAATATAATATTATATTGGTTTCCCAGAACAAATTTAATATTGAAAATGTATTAAAATCATATCAAAAAGATGCATTGCCAAATTACAAAAGTTGGTATTTATAAACTTAATTATGAGAATTATATAAGAAGAGAAATATATGTGGGAATGTCAAAGATTAACTTGGAAATCTGCACAAAATGAAATTTCATTAATATTAAATATAAAAAAATTGGAAAATCTGCAGTTGCAGCATATTATTGAGCAAAAATCATGTGTTAAAGAAAGCTTATATTATTAAAAATAACCAAGAAAAATGTTTATTACAAAAAACAAGAACTTTGTTATTACTTTCAGATTCCACCACTGGATTTTCTTGCAAGCAAATTTATTCTACAGTTGCCAGAGGATGACAGTTGGTCTACAGGTGATGATGAGAGTGAATGCTCTTGAACATGTTCTGGATTTTAAGTAAGTGAGATATAATAGTGTTACTATGCAGACTGTATGATCAAAACATAATTATTTTCACTTATAAAGTTATATGCATGTCAGATGCTGAGACTGCTTTCTTTCTTTTGTGCTTAATTTTGACATCTGCTTTGGAAATTATCCAGTACCTTTCTTAGTTCTCTCTGAGAAATTGAATTAGTCTCTTGATGAAGGTTATCATAAGTTCATCTAACTTGCTTGGATATGTCCTGTGACTTCATATTTTATTGTTCTCCAGAGATAATAATCATAATAAGCACAGGGGTTATTCTGGACTATATGTTACTAATAGCTCTATTGTTGAATACTTCATTAATTACCTGCAGAGAAACATCAGCTGTAAGTGCTTTGCAGAGTTCTACAGAAAAAAGAAATTATGTTCCCTAATAGTTAATTCAGCAAAAATCAGCTTGTAAAATAATTTCCAGACATTTATAAAAGTATTTTTTTCTGAAAAAAGTTGGTTCTATTATTCTGTCACAGCATGAAGGACTTTATCATGAAGCAGATTAGGTTTTTCAGAACTTCAATATCACATTTCATGTAGTGGATACAAGTTTTGCTAGAAAACATAATGAGATTAGGATGATTTTCCTCTCGTTCAATGGAGTCAAAATGTGTTCACAACATGGTGCAAATAATAATAATAATAATAATAATAATAATAATAATAATAATAATAATAATAATAATAATAGTCGGTGGTGAAATTATTCTGCTCAATGAAATAGTTTCAAAAAGTAAAACTAAAAATAACTGAAGAATACAAATATAATAAACAATGATAAAACAGAGCAAAGAGGAATAAGCATGATAAAACTCAATAGTTTGGGTGAAGAATAGGCAAAATAAAATGTTTCTCATAATCTTCAAAGAACCATAAATGTTGTTTTTCTATATATATGACTCATCTGTTTGAAAGCATTTTTCCAAATATCAAGTCTCTAATTACCATCCATCAACTTCTTACCAACAGGCTTGCAATTCACAGACCATATTATTTCACCATTCTCAACTCCTACAGAAAACCAGTAGAATAATAAAGGCCGAGTGTGTTTCCATTGGAGTATTTTTTGACCATTTCTTTTTATTTCAATGCTGCTGCCCTTATATCTATATGAAAAAAAAATATATATTAATTGTTATTCAAACAAAATTGCTTAATGAGTAACTCTAAAATGTTATTATACTATCAAACATTTCCTGCTATTCATTAAAATAGCGATACAAATACTTTTAACTTAATCAGCTAACTTACTGGATTGAATTACCAATAAATGGGTGAATGGATGGTTCAACAAAGAATTTGTTTCTTAGAAGTACTAGTTCTAATAAATATCCTAAAAATGAGATTATTTTTATTTCTTACTTATAACCAAACCCAGATCTTTTACTACCTAAACCTTTGAGAAAAAGCAAGAACTTATGAACATTAAAATTGTAAAATTATGACAAATTTTCCTGATACATTTCTAGCATGTTACATTCTTTATAAAATTAGATATATTTTATAGAACATTTTAAATATTAAACACAATTTTTGAAATATTATTTCCATACTAAAAATTTGCATTTGATTTAATCAACTAAAAAAAAATCCACTGATAACTGAAAAACAATAAAGTTTTTAAATAAAAATTCTCTTTTTTTCACTAAACATAGATTTTTATCATGTAAAACTCTATTCAATATTGGATTGGTTTGTTAGGGATGGAGAAGGATATTTTGATACTTCAGTTATATGCACACGGTATCCACAAGTGGCGAGGCTTATATGTAGATAGGGTCTCTAACATGGTTTCCAGACAGAACACTCCCAATGTTGGGATTCTCTGCCCTCCAAGGAGGGTTACTTTCATACCAAATGCCAGGGCAGAAATGTTACAAATTGCAAGCTACCACTACAATGCACCAGCCCATCTCATCTGGCCCTTTTAACCTTAACAGAACCAACAGAATGAAATGATAGAAATGAAATACGCAAACAGAAAAGATCCATTCCAGTATTTGCCTAAGCAACCAGGGGAAACTGATAAACCCAAGGTCAGGATGACCAGCCACAAGAGATTTGAACCCAGTCCTGCTGATTGCAAAATGGGCATTTGGTTTATTTATGGGTGCTCTTTAACATCTCCAAGTAGATTGAAGTGGCAGAGATGAGTAGAACGAGGATATAAGAAGAAGAAGAAGAAGAAGAAGAAGAAGAAGAAGAAGAAGAAGAAGAAGAAGAAGGAGGAGGAGGAGGAGGAGGAGGAGGAGGAGGAGGAGGAGGAGGAGGAGGAGGAGGAGGAGGAGGAGGAGGAGGAGGAGGAGAAGAAGAAGAAGAAGAAGAAGAAGAAGAAGAAGAAGAAGAAGAAGAAGAAGAAGAAGAAGAAGAAGAAGAAGAAGAAGAAGACTACCTAATGGCAATCCCAAGCATTATTGCCTGAGCCACTCTACTAAAGCTATTCAACATTGTGGGATATTATTGGTGTACATAAGAAATAAATGAACTCATTACTGTGGAATTCAAGCTGAGCTGTTGTTGCATTAGCAGTGTGCTGACTAATGGTTTTGGTATATAATTGCAAGTATTATATATTAACTTTCTCAAGGGTATTTGTTAACAGACAACATTTTTTTACAAAGATTGTTGTTCAAAATCTGACATTTTTCTTGTAGTGAATAAATTCTTCTCAGTCCTATATAGTTGTTGACAGTTGTTTGTAACAGCATTTCAAATCAAATTGTTTTGCTGTTTTCATGCACTGCAGTGTTGTACATTAAACTGGTTTTTAGCTTCCAATTTAACTTAACACAGTTTATAGAGAAATATAGGGTCATTTGTACTGAAATATTTCTCTTCAAATTCTTGTACAAAAATTCTTGTAACTTCACATGACTAAGTTTTAGATATCTTCACTAATACCAGAACACAGTATGCACTGAAATTGTCCAAGTAACTGAAGGAGAATTTGGCACTTGTATTATCCCAACCCCTTTTTTCACTTCCATAACGTCGGTCCTGGTGGTGTGGTGGTTACCATACTTGCCTTTTAAACCCAAGATTGTGGGTTTGAACCCAGCCAGGACCGATGGATTTTTTCAGGCGTAAAAATCCTAAGTATGGCTTCCTTCGGAAGGGAAGTAAAGCTGTGGATCCCGTGTTGTACATTTGCGGCACAAAAAAAAATCTGAAGCCTGAAAGAGAGGCCTCTGGAAAAATTTGTCAGCCATTTTACGCCCTGAGTTGAATGGGATGCTGATGACCTGAGATGTTAAAGAGTGTCCATAAATAAATCAATCAAAAAAAATCCCATAACATCAGTCCTGGTGGTGGAGTGGTAACCATACTTGCCTTCTAAACCCAAGATTGCGGGTTCAAACCCTGCCAGGATTGGTGGATTTTTTCGGGCATAAAAATCCTAAGTATGGCTTCCTTTGGAAGGGAGGTAAAATCATGGGTCCCATGTCATACATTTACAGCACAAAAAAGAACCTCAAGCCTGAAAGAAGAGGCTTCTGAGCAAAATTTGTTGACTGTTTCACACCCTGAATTGAATGGGATGCTGATGACCTGAGATGTTAAAGAGTGTCCATAAATAAACCAAATCAACAACTTCCATTCATACTTCTAATTGCTACAGACAAACATATACCCTTCTGCCCATTAAAAGCAGTTTTCTTAATATTTTAAAATGTTTAAATGTGAGCTAATTATCAGTTACAATAAGGGTTGTTGCATGTTTTGGAAATTTACAAAATATTAATTTTTAAGTACATGTAACTGATAATTAATGAAAAACCAGCTTATATTTGAGTATATGATCACATGCCAATATCACAAATGTTATTCCAGGAAGCAGTGAGATATGAGCTCTATAAATAGTCAAGGGAATAGCTTGGAGAACAAAAAATTAATTTTACTTCATAATCACAGTATTCCATAGAGAGTAAAAAGGAATAAAATGTGACCAAAATATGATCCAGAAAGGATACATTGCCAAAGCCATAATATACTATAGTATATTATGGCTATACTATAGTATATTCAATATACTATATACTATATATACTATAATATACTATAGTATATTCAATAAAATGTATTTAATTTTAGTTAATATGGTAAATAATGTTTATATTAAGTGTATGATAGAAATAAAATACTGGAAAAAATTTAAAACTTTCCATAAATATGTGGGCCTTGGTCATGATATTTGATAATTATGTTTTGTTTTTCATTTACCTAATAACAGGGCTTAAGGTGTCCTAATTAAATATTTCATCATTATTAGTACAAAAATGGGCAAGTGAAACACCTTTTATACAAATAAATACCATAGCAGTTAATGAATATCTGAAAACAGAAATTTAAATTAGAATAAGTGCACAACAAATGCATTAATCAATAAATATTAAATTAGAAAAATGGTAAATATATTATGCTGGGGTATCAAACAACAATGCAACCTGTTGAAACAATGCAATTAAATTGTAGTGAATGATCATAATTTCTGAAAAATGTAAGGACTAAAATTAATCAAACAGAATGATGGTACTATAATAATATCACTTAATTGCATAAATAGCACCTCTAAGTGTTCTATAAAATGTATATATCATGTTGGAATTGTTATATCTCTGTTCAATAGTATAATGTGAAAATCTAGTTATTCTCATTAAAGTGGATATTTGCAAAGCAATGAATGAATAAATGCATAGGCAGTAAAAAGTTATATCATACAGAAATTTAGTTTTTAACATTAAAATAAGATTATTAGAATTCCAGTTACATTTTTATAGTTCATTATCAGTTGAATAACTTTACTTTTTTTATGAGCTATGGCAAAATGTTTCTAATAAAAGTTTATATGACTTTTATAGTAATAATAAGAATATCTTTTAATATAACTTAGAGTATATAAAAACTTCTTCTTTTATATTTCAAATTTTTATAAATTGCAGATCTGCAGAAAAAAGGACCATTTCTAACTAGAGATTATAACAACAAACTTTTTCTGTTTTCTTGCATGACACTACAGCCTATAAAGAACCTTTGTCTCCTATATGGCTTTCTTCCATCCATCCCTGTTCTAAAATTCTACAAATTCTAAATCTTTTCGTATCCTGCTGAACATGTCCCATCATTTGTCTTTAGACCTTCTGTTTGGTCTAGATCCTTGTGGAATGTATCATATGTTACTAATGGCTTAATCAAGGATTTTCATCTTGATGTTTCTTGTGATAATTTTATTATTAATTAGGGATAACAGTGCAAAATATGCTTTATCAATTGTATTTATTCTTATTTGAATTTCATTCTTTGGTTCACTGTTAAACTTGAAGGTTGTATGCAAATAAATAAGTTTATTAACTCTTAGTTTTCAGTATTCACCTTATGTTTAAGGGATTTTACCTTCCTTGAAGCAGACATAATTTTAGTGTTCTTGACACTGGTTTTTGGTCCCAGCTTCTTGTTTTTTTTTAAGGCTATAAACGTTTTGTTTAAATCCAGGATCCTACTGCCAGAAATAGATATACCATCTTTCTATTACAATTTCTAAGGCTGTGTTAAAAAGTTGTGGTGCTAGCATATCACTTTGCCTATTTGCTTGTGAAGTTCAAATTTCAGTGATATTCTTTTGCAAATTTTAACTACTGAATATGCTTCTAATGATATGAGCTTACAGGATTTCACTAACTTTTTAGGGAATGCCATTTGACACATTCATCACCATGATTCCTCCTTTAGACCAGCCTAATATACAAAAAATATATTGTAAGATTTCCAAACTTGAAACCTTGATAACAGCAGCTATATGATGAAGGGAATTCAATTTAAAATAAAAACCTTTCCCTGATAGAGGTGCCTACCTCCTCGGCAACAGTACTATTAGTGTATTATTTAAGATTTATGAGCTACAAATTTCACAAAGGCATGATAACTACAAGTTAAACTCAAATTATAAAATGTTGAAGCCAAACTTAAATACTGGGTACTTGTGAGCAAACTTACATGGGGAACAGGAAATTCCGAGTCCAGTATTTCTCTTAGAGCACAAAGAGAACTATCTCTTTTCAGTACACTTATAAAGCCAGACCTCATATTTATACAAGGGTAGAAGTGAGGGACAGGAGAGAGCTCATGTGTTTTGGATAGGATGAAGAGTAATGCTGCTATATTGTTACAATGAATATAGGCCAATATTTTTCATTGCCAACATAATTTTCTAATTTATCAATATAATAAAATTTACTTGGCTTACATGAGTTATAAAATATGGCCATTTATAATATTTAATTACAAGTTAGACACAAAGGAGCTTTTTATCAAGTAAGGTGACATACTATTATGTCCATTTGATTTTTCCATCTTTAATTTCACTGCATTAGTATTTATTTACTCTTGGATTTACAATGCAGTATTATAATGCTGTAAATAATGTATATTTGTATTACCTGATTAAGAATTTTGTCCATCTGTCAGAATAAAACATTTTTTCTCTAATTCTGGTGGCTGTAATTGTTTGTACATTATCACCTTCTTGCCAGATAAAATATAATCTGTCTCCAAGATCACCAATAGTTAAGGCAAAGTATGCTCCTGTCCCTATAATATTTTATTTTATGTACTGAGAATTGATGCTTATGACACAAAAAGCATATGAATAGTTTATGCTTATGAGCTATACATTATATTTGTATGCTCTGCACACATACCTGGAAGTTTCATTAGAGGAATTACAGCTACTCCTGTTCCACGCAAATATAATGTAAAATTGTTATATGAGCCTCCAAGCTCTCTAGACCACAGTCCTAGAGATAGTATTTTTGTAAAGCGATCTGTGCTTGTTTTCTCTGTGTGACATTCTGAAAATAATACACAAACTGATTTGTTTTTCTTCAAATGCTATTTTTTCTGAGAACAAAGATATTGTCTACTTGTGAATAAATGCCACATCTTGTCATCTGTGCATCAAATGTGAAATGAAAAAGTAACAGAGAGGGAATAAAAGAAAAGAAAAGAAAAATTACATTAAAATATCTATATTCTACCATCTGAACTTGTTGTTAAAACCATAATGAAATTTCAGAAATTAAAGCAAATTATAGGCAGAGAGATCACAAAGATAGCTGAGGTATGCTGTTTCAAGATTAGTTAACAAAGTTAACAAAGTGTTAGCTAAATCACTTTTGGGGGGGGGGGATAACTATAAGGCTAGGAAAGCAGCTCCTTAAATTACTGATCATTGTCACTTCAAAAAAGAGTTACCATCAGTGAGACTGTAGCTCATTGCTGACTATGAAAAGTGATGCATATTTGACTTGTCCATTTTTATAACGAGAAAAGATAATCCTTTTTGCATGAGAATTTAAACTGTTAGGAGTGTATGAGTAAAATTTGCTACAGTACAGTAATTGTCACAAGGAACGTACATTGTTCTTATTAGTAAAATCCAAAGGAATGAATCTATTGTGGTTGGCACCGTGAAAAATGTTTTATTTTTTTAGCAAATTCAAAGAAAGAATGTAAGCTATTGCTGTTATACCAATCTATCCAAATTTGCGTCGATTGTACCTACTAGGCACCTATAAAAATTTAAAACAAATAAAATATTTCGAAAAATATGCTTATATGTGTATGTGTGTGACCATTCTAGCTTTAGCTGTCGCAATTTTTGTTTTTTCTCAACGAAACCCGGCAAATAGCCATTAATAAACAAACGATTTGTCGAGTTCGTTAACCAGCTAAATTGGACCCAAGCCGCAATTTTATTTTATTTTATTTATTTTTTTTAAAGTAAACTCAATGTATACCATTGAAATAAAATAAGAAAAATGGGTTTTGAAAATCAGTAAAATTGGAATATCACCAACATTTAAAAATCGCTCTGGCGGTATTAATATTTGTTTCACAACGTAACTCCATATATACCATTTAAATAAATTAAGTCGGTGCTGGTGGTGTAGTGGTAACCCCTACTTGCTTTCTAAACCCAAGATCGCGGGTTCAAACCCAGCCAGGATCAATGGATTTTTTCGGGCGTAAAAATCCTAAATATGGCTTCCTTCGGAAGGGAAGTAAAGCCGTGGCTCCCGTGTCGTACATTTACGGCACGAAAAAGAACCTCAAGCCTGAAAGAAGAGGCCTCTGAGCAAAATTTGTCGGCCGTTTCACGCCCTGAATACAATGGGGCGCTGATGACCTGAGATGTTAAAGAGCGTCCGTAAATAAACAGATCAAATAAATAAATAAAACAAGAAAAAAATAGTTTCTGAAAATCAGTAAATCTGACTATTAGGAGGGGTGAGGGTTGCTGCACCTCAAGAATTAAATATCGCTTTAGTGGCATTAAGATTTATTTTTTCGCAACGAAATTCCCTATTTGCCATTTAATTAGACTAAGAAAAATAATTTCTGAAAATCAGGCAAATCGGGCCATTAGAAGGGTTACCTAAAATCCAAAATTTAAAAATCGCTCTAGCAGCACCAATAATTGTATTTTTCACAATAAAACTCGGAATATGCCATTTAAATTAAATTATCAGATTATTAGGAGTGGGGGGTATACCTGAAAAACTTTCGGGGGTTAAGCCAAATTTAAAATCGCTCTAAAGGCCGCAATTTTAATTTTTTTTAAAGGAAACTCGATCAATGGCATTGAAATAAAATAAGAAAAATAGTTTCTGAAAATCAATAAAATTGGACTATTAGTAGGGGAAGAGTTTTACCCAAAATTTAAATACCATTTAAATAAAACAAAAGAAAAAAACAGTTCCTGAAAATCAGTGAAAATGGAATTTTAACGGGGGGAGTTGCTTGCACCCCAAAATTTAAAAATTACTCTAGTGGCATTAATATATATATATATTTTTGCAATGAAACTCTATATATACTATTTAAATAAAATAAGAAAAATAGTTTCTGAAACTCAGAGAAATCAGGCTCTTAGATGGGAGAAGTGAATTACCTGAAAACCAAAATCAACATTTGTTTCTTCACAACAAATTTGGTATATACCATTGAAATAAATACGAAAAATAGTTCCTGAAAATTAGGGAAATTGTACAATTAGGAGTAAAGGTACACTTGAAAACCGATATTTAAAAAGTGCTCTTGCATTTAATTTCTCTATATTGTTTTAAAATAAAATGAGAAATTAGTTCAACATATAAATTGTATTTATAATATTGCATATGTTTTATATTTAACAAAAGTATTATCGTTAATATAGCAGCTGTGAAATATTAATCTAATATGTGCTTGAGAGTTATATTTGTATGTGAGAGAGCTCTGTAATAACCCTCAGAAAATGTTTGCATTATATGTTTTTGCTAAAATAACATTTAAACTAAATTTCAAAGTCAGTAAAAATCTATGAAACTTTTGATTGTTCTTTGCTGATTCTATATATTTGCTTAGTACATCATAATTATTTTTAAATAGTAACATGTTTTTGTTTAATTGAAACAGATGAATATCATCTTCTTAAATACAGATTAAACTTGAAACTTTCTGTTATTTTTTTCTAATTAAGTGAATGTGAAGATATCAATGAGTAAGGTCATAAACATGGTTACATTTAAAAATGTTTAAAAGTACTCACACAGTATAGCTTTATCTATCAGTGGTCATATATTTCATTTAATTAATAGTATTCCATTAATTCTTGTGGTTTAATGTCAATAATAGTGGTGGTGATGGCGGCAGGGGCGGTGGCAGTGGTTCTAAAAAAATATGGTTTCTCTTTTGTAGTACTTATAGATTGCAAGAATTCTAATTTAGTTCCCTTAATACCACACAGTAATGCTATAATTTATTTCATTTCATTAATTACCAAGCAATTTGGATTTTGTATTCATTTTTATTTAAAATATTCAACCTGTCAGGAATTCACTTAGTTTATGCAGCTCCTGAATGACAGGCTTTTTCATAATGTTACTAGATATAGAACAATCTTGTGGGGAATTAGTGATAGCAGTATGATAATATTCAGTATAGTGAAAAGAACAGTTAATACTTCTTGCAGAAGCAAAACCTCCTTCAGTAACCTACTTTTATAAAATCACGAATCTATTTGTTTGCAACAAATGAATTCCACAAATACACTACAAGACAGAAAATACAGCATACCACAAATACCAGCCTATTTGAAAAAAAAATTGAATATGCGGCATGATATACAATGTCTGCAACAAATTATTACAAGAACTAATCTATGCAAACTATGCACTAAAATTTAAACAATGCTGAAAATTATTCTAAATATTTTTGGAGGTATTTCTTGTAATAATTTGGGCTGCTTAATTAGTTTGTCAAATCTTATGATGTTCTTTAATTTACATATATTTTCTTGTTCTTATTTTGTGTAGATCTTGAAACAATTTGTGGTGCTAAATTTTAATACATTCATCAATTTCGTATATTACAGTAATTGTATGCCTGTATTAGGTAACCTTATATGTAATGACAATGTTACTATATATAATTGTGTTTATTATAACAGCATATCGCATGTAAAAGTGCATTAATTAACTGGTGGTGATAATGATTATAGGGATGATTATAATGTGTTCAAACAATGATTTGGGATCTCTAGCAATCCAAGTTTAATTCTTAATTTCTTTCTTCCTATAAGAAGTATGTATAATTTTCGATTGTTGTATACATTATAATTATTTGCTCCAATAAGTCCAAGATATTTGCAAAAAATAATGATAAGATATGGGACCACATCCAGCATGAGTCATATTAAACTAAATTCCTTAACACTCTTAGGGGGTTTCCCATATTCATACAATAAATTGGTGTTATGAAATAACTGTCTGTGATGCTTTTTAAGTGTTTTTGAATGAAGAATTTGCAACAATGCATTTTTTTACATGATAGTAATGCTTCAGGGCACATAGCTATTATCAGAAATGGTGCAAAACATGTAGATATCTAAACCATTAAGATTTGAATACATCCCTCAACACGTATGTGAACATTGCAGTTTTGTAACTTCAATCTAGCTACAAGGATGTTAATAAGTACTAGATAGAAGTGATTCTGAAAGTTCCTGAACTCAGAACAATAAGGGTAGATAAGCAAAATATTTTTATGTGATTGTGTGCAGGATGTTATGATAATAGTGTTAATAATGAGTGTGATGATAAAATTATATTAAATATTGTAAACATTTAAAAATTATAATCTGCAAATTTTTAGGAATATATGTAGACTATAATTTGTCCTGGAACTTACATGTAGAATTTATGTGCAAAAGATTAGTTTTTGCATATGTATTTTAGGACAACCTACATTATATTTAGTCCATGAAGAAGTTCAAAAAACTGTTTACTACGGAACTATATATCCAACTTTATATTATGGTATTAAATTAAGAGGAAGTTAAATAGGATATTATTACTATTAAAGGGATGTTTAAGGTGTATATATGGGTTAAAACTGAGAGACTCCTGTAGATATTTTTATAATTAACAGGCTAATTTACAATTACAATTTCAATTGTTAAATTATATATATACTGAATATATACGATAAATGTGTGAGGGAAAGAGGAAGAGAGAGAGAGAGAGAGATCTCAACTAAAACTTTTGAGTTTACTTAAAGGTCAAGGCACAAAATCTCTCAAGATATACTGAAGCTACTTAGTAAACTTCTTAGCGTTCTACGACAGCATTCTAATAAGCAAGCATGTGCATAAATTAATTTACTGATCAGCAATATTTGCATGTTAAACCATGCTGATTTATTATACAAAATAAACACATGAAAATCCATCAAAGTTAGAATACAGATGGCTAGAAGTATTGATAATAGATGTAACGAATGATAATCCATTTATGTAAATCAGTGAATTGGAGCATTCTTGTTTGAGACCTACTTCTTGAAGCTATCCCAAACTGTGAGTATTCTAGTGCTATTAATCTAGACATTTGCTTACTAGTACATATTTAAACCTCATCCTCGTCATAGCACAACAGGCCAACCCTTGCATACTCTGCCTCCAACTTGCATTAACATGGGTAGAGGACTAGTTGCGAGGTAGATCACATGATCATCATTGGTCACCTACCATGCAGCTTCTGAGATCAAAGGATGCCACTTCTGTGTCAAGCAGCTTCCCAGCAGTCCTCATGAATCTGGATGACCCAATTCCAGACATCCCTAACTTTGAAAATTCCTAAGTAGATACCAGGAATCAAAATCTGGCTCCCCAGATAGCAGTCAGCAATGCAGACCACTAGACCAAGGAGTGGTCATTGACCTCCACTCCCACCAAATATTGGTGAGCTAGACTGCTAATGGCTTAGTTATCAAAACAATACATACAGACAAACAGACCAAGTGACTGACTGATTTAGAGCATTTATGTTTTGATTGCTATGGAAACAAAATTTTTATCCAACATTCATTGTAAATTACTTGAATATTATATGTATAGAGCAGTCTATTCCTGAAATATGAGGAAGGGAGGATCAGTAATATGTATAAAATTGACTTTAATGCACAATAATCTTAAATGACTCATAAAGTATATATTTAAGCAAAAGAAAAATCCAGATTAGGTTAGTCTACTCTACACCTAAAAATAAACTAAAACTCTTTTACCTTTTACTTTACTCCTCCAATCATTCTGGACTTGGGGAAAATTTTAATGGTGACCACTCTAAAAGGCATGGAGTATAAGAGTAAAGTCAAATGCTGCAAATCCAAGAGGACATATACTTCGTGATATGGCTTATTAACTTTATTTCCCATTAGAATTAAATTATTATTAAAATTCCAGAAAATACTAAGATTTGTTTGATTTTTTATCAGTAACATATAAGTTATATTTGTAGAGTATCCTCTTTATTATGTGAACTTCTCATGCATATCTCTGTGATAATATCTTAACAATTATTAATGACAACAACAAGGATATACACTGTTATCATCTACATAAAATATTATACTTACTTTATATTTGCATTTTAGAATAAAAATCTTGGTTTATTAGGAAAGGGCAGTTTGAAATACCACATTATTGCCTGTATAATTTGCTGGATTGTAAGCTTAAAATGGAAAAGCAAAAAGTATTTTTGTTTCATAGCAAAAGTTAAAAAGGAACATAGATTTACTGACCATGGCATTCAAAACAGACACCAATTGTGTTTCCTTTAACAGATGTATATGTGAGAAACATAGGCCTAAACACTTCATGCTGCTGTTCTGGGGTAAATGTAACATTTGCATGAGACCAATCAAAGAGGTGGTTGTCCAGTCCTTCATATCCCAGAGCAAGATGACCACTTTGTATTTTCAACCAGAATCCTCCCCATTTTCCAATAGGTATTAGATGAGGAAGAGTCTTTTCTTTTAGAAGGATGTCTTCCTTGCCTTTACAAGAGAATTATAAAAAGTTGCTTATTAGATTTAACTAGCAGAACATTGAGAGTAAATAAAAACTGGTCACATATTTGTGACATTGTTAAAGTACAAGAGTAAATAAGGAAAAATCTGTCCCAAACTTTTCATACTATTTCAATTTAGCGCAATTCAATAGATGTGCTTTTGTATTACTGCAATTAAAGTCATAATGAGATTTGTACTTATATTTAGAAAACAATATAAATTATAAATTTTATGCACAAGAGTATGAAAGAAATTAGTTACTGACTTCCTGTTTTGCATTACATAACTACAATTAAAGACATAATGAGATTTATACTTATATTTAGAATAAAATATAAATTTTACATTATGCACAAGAGCGTGGATGAAAATAGGTACTGAACTTTTTGTTTTGTACATCATAACATTCTATATATCCTGTCATAGCATAATTCTCTAATGTTACCCTGGTGTTTGAGGAGATGGGGCTGAAATGGTACAAAATATGCATTTTAGGCCTTTAAAATGTACAGTTGGATCCTGCACCCCTATATCTTTTTGGCGACTGCTGTTTCAGAGTAAGAGTGGAGGGCTGGTTATCTTCGGATTAGGGCTGACATGCTAGGGGAAGTGTTCTCTCATGGAATACTGAGTACAGAACATAATAAAAGAAAGAGTACTACAAATTCTCTTTACCCTTGGGGATTAACAGCTATTGCAAAACAATCATGTATAGAAATAAGAAATCAATTATTTCTACAGGGTATTAAAATTTATTGTGACCAGCAAGATTGTTAAAATAATATTATTGTGTAATTTCAATATAAATTTCGGGAGTACTGAATTAAATGACCTATTAAAGGACTCTAACTTAAAATATATAGACTTAGAACATACACAAGAATAACAAAACACTCAAATACAGCCATACATCACAACATTACCAACCTACATCCTATTTAAATAACTGAATCCAATAGGCTGAAACATACTAGATGATTAACATCAATTACCATCAATCATTAAGTTTGGAGTCTGGAGTCCTACAAGAATATGTATTGGGCCCCCTAATGCTTTTGCTTTATATTAATGACCTGCCCTGCTCAGTAACAAATAACATAATATAATATGCAGATGATATATCACTCTTAAGTAGTAGTCATAGCTTGAAAGGATTAGAAAAAAGAATTCATGATGCACTAACATTAATAATGAGCTACTTGAAAAATAATAAGTTAAAACTAAATATAGATAAAATTAAATATATTATTTCAGTGAATCTTAAATAATGACAACATAAATATTAATCTAAATAATAAGAACATTGAATAAATCTCCCATTATAAATTTTTATGCCTAATATATATTGATGAAAATTTAACTTATAGTAAACTTGTAGTAATATTCTGTATAAAAATGAAAATATATTTAAACTGGATATTATGGAATAATTTATCCACATGTGGAATATGGAATAGAAATTTGGGGAGTAAGAATTATGAAAATGTGAATAGAATACTCATCCTACAAAAAAAAAGTATTAGATGTACATACAATCTGGATAATCAACAAGGTACATTTGCTAGGGTACATTTATAAACCAAAACATACTAACTGTTGTGCCATTGAATGTATATAAAGTAATAATAATAACTAAAGAAAGGAATAAATTTGTTACTCTGAATAAAGATATGTATAATTTCAACACTAGAGGAGTACATAAAAATCACATGGTATGCATGAATAAAGCGGTAAATAATAAAGATCCATACAGCTTAAGAAGATTGTTATTTAGAACTATCACAACAGATAAATTCTAATAAACTAGAATTTACCAATTGCCTGAAAAATTATCTAATAAGTAAATGTCTATATAGAGTTGGTGATCTGTAAATAACTAGTTAAACAATATATAATGTATATAATTACATATTCTATTTAAATTTGGTTTTGCATACTCATGTTATAACTTTGATATACCTTTTGTGTACTGTTATACTTCTATTATTATTGTTATTTCTAGACATATTAACTATTATTATATTAATTAGTATCTTATTAATTCTCATTGCAATATATTTTATTTTTTGTACATACATAGAAAAAGTATGATTTTTCACTAATTTAAATTTTATTTTATGTATCTATTACTACTGATGGTTGTAATTATTCTTGTATTAGATATGTAACATATTTGCTGTACCTGTACCTGATGCAGGTACTATGAATGTTCTTGTAAATACTTTACATGATTTGACAATGCTCAACAGGCTATGGGGGATGATGATGATGACTGCCACGGATGGCAGAGATCATTAAGGAGCAGACTCGTGTGCAGGAGGTTTGGGGGTTTGAATCAGTTAAGACCGTTCTTCCTGACTGATATATTTTTTCCAGATTTTCCACAGTCCGTGTAAATGGCAAATGCCAGGGAGGTACCCTAAACTTAGGCCTGGAACTTTTCCTTCCTTAAAAAAAAATTCTTTTCCAATGTATAATTTCATCCCATGTATCATCAGTGTCCACTGCCTGTGGTGCCTCGGTAGTAAAAATGGGCATTAAGCATCATTCAACTCAAATTATTATTATTATTATTATTATTATTATTATTATTATTATTATTAAAACACATATGCATTTAATAATTTGTTATGAAATTGGTTGACATTCTGCGAATGAAAGACCCTCATCCCTTGATGTAGTTCATCACTCTTAAGTCAGCTAATATTATATGAATTTTCACCCAACATTTGCAGATATTTCTTTACTTCATAGAATCTGATGAATTAAAACTTTGTACTCACCTTTACTTGAACTATAAAAGAGCTGTACTTTTTCATTTTCTTTAGCTCCTATAATAAGCTTATAATAGTTGGAACCATTAAGAGGTCTCACAATGAAAGCTATACCATCATGAAGATCTGGATCCCAGTTCTTCAGCCAGAACTTGATACCTCTTGTTCTCCAGGTATTTAAGATATATACAAGCCTGCCTTCTCCAACCCCTCTTGTCATCACAATGCATTCTTCTGGAAATGATCCAGAAATATTTTAAATGTTTGTTATGTCAAATAAAGAGTTTAAATTAGATTTGATTGTATGTTGGGAATGCAACAAATTCCAAAAGGGCTGCATATTGTTGCAAATGAAATAATATAACAAACTTGAACATCCAAATTACATTGGTGCCATAGATACAAACAACCATAAACCCTTCCAGCTGGCAGTGCAGCAGTCATGTAATGTTTTAATTTTTTTTAAAGCCCCAAGCCTCTTATTTTAGTATGGTCTTTATTATACACTTTTACTCTTAGTGTTATCATTATTTTAAATCATATTTTTTTAATCTAAAAGTCTATACCATATGTTAATCTATATTTCTATTGGTTCAGTGTTTTATAATTTTTTACTTATAGGTTTTAATAATAACAATACAATACACAGCCTTGTTCCTTCTAGCAGTATGCTGACGGCATTCATACACCATTTCTCCTGCTTTGTCATGTCCTCAACCCTTCAACTCCCATTGCTATAAGAGTGAAAATGTATTCATTTTCTGAACATTTTTATCTTAATCTGGGCACAGAATTGGTGTCACCTGTAGTTTATACTGTGAAAAAAATAAGCATCTAATGCTAAAGATACAATGTTTGATTTGTGAACCATACCTTAACCAAATTTCAGAAAATTGAATTATATACGTTGCTTTGGGCTTATTTTCCATAATATGAATCCAGAGATCATCAACAGAAACTTATGATGATGGTATTTTTTCCCGATTCCTATTTATTCAAAGGGGGATGACAATAATACTAAGATGTATTATTGTAATACTACCGGACTTCCATAATATATCTTAAGATGTAATACTACCGGGCTTCCAGAATATATCTTCACGGGGTCATGCGTCTCGGTCAAGGCCGGTTGTCCTTTCCACTCACGCCTGCCAGCCTGTCCTTTAACTTCCGAGCAGTCGCCAGTCTACATTCGTTCACGAAGACTTTACAGCAACGTTTTTTGTGTAAATTGTATATACATATGAGTCAGCTCGTCGCGACCGTGAGGATTTTATTCGGAAGCTCCGGGGGCAATACCCCCTTCCAGTCTTCCAGAACTACAATTCACGATCTTGTGAATAAAATGATTCAGTGGTTCAGAGCAAAATAAGAAACACGTGAAAATATACACTTTTAACCGAAGAGAAATTAAGCGAAATTTGCGCAGATTTGAACGTTCGCCAATAAAAAATCACTGTCGAAAATAGCACAAGGCGAGGTTTCAGTGTCTTCTACACATAGCAAGAACATACTAAATTTCAAATCTTACAAGTGCACACGTGCCCATTGTCTACGATAAGGTGATCCTGTTGCACGTGTGCGTTATTGTCAATCGTTTCTTTCATCAGTGACCCACAGCTTGTGTTCTTTTCAGACTAAGCGTGGTTCAGACCGATTATGCGTTATATACGAGCAGATAAATTTTAAAGAGATATTCCAACACAGGAAGCAATACACATCCTCCTGGCTTCTGAAAATTCTATCCACTTGTGAGCAGAAAACTTTCAGAAGCGTCTTCACATACCTTCTACCTTTAATCTGTGGAACTTTTGTGATTAGTTGGACGGGCGATTCCAATAGTTCACGTAAACTGTTGCTAAAGGCAGGAACGTTTCTGTAGATATTCGGCTAAAATAGATAAGAAAGGATAACCCTTTCTTTTAAAATATATATTTGTAAAATTGTGTTAAAGTTTTATAAAGTTAGAAAATGATGTCATTTAACTGGTGTGTACAACTATGTCATACAACTTTTTCTTATTTTTTAGAATATTGAAAATGCAGTATATGTGTTTATCTGCATTTATTTGACTTAGAAAAATGTATAGTTCTGGTACAGGAAAATTATATAACTGTTCTTGTTTATGCCCTTTTATATTTATTATGAGTCCTCTTCATTCATTGAATAAGTACTCCAAAATTAAGCGAACATTAAAGTATTAAATAATTAAATACTAACAATTGTAACGGTCAAATATTTCTTAAATGTAGTATACCACGCGAAACAGGTTTGTTTTTGTAAGCACGAGCTGAATTTTTCCTGAGTGATTCATTCTGAAGAGAGATATGTTTGTGCAGGAAAAATAAAGCAAGAGGTCTGTCCTTCGAAGTGCCTAAAAGAAAGGCACCATAATTTTCAGCCATTGGCGAAAAGTTGGTTAGTTGACGCTTACATTTACAACGAAATAAGGCTTTAGCTTCAATTTCCTACTTTTTCATGCGCATTTTTAAAGGTACATCTAGCCTCAACATACCTCATTTCTTGGCATTTAAAATATACAATGTTTTAGTATTAACACTTCTCACACTTTTTCTCAAGTACCCGTTTGTTAAGGACTATAGGCATATCATTCCTCCTTTCCCTAACAATTCTGCCACCGATGCGTTCTGGAAACTTAAGCCTATTCTATTGTGCAACGATGTACAGCTCCTTCCACATTTTCTGACTATTATATGTACTCACTAGTAATTAATGAGGGAGGGGAAAACTGACTGCATGAGTAATTAATAAAGCTTCTGCATAAGATTTTTAAGGATATATTGTTATTAGAAACATAAAACATTAGAGACGTAAACGGTAATGATTTTTTATATATAAGAGTACGAATAATTAGAATATTAAGGTTTTGTTTATATCTTAATGCTTATACGAGTTGATATCCACAATATTCGGGACTGGTGCTGCCATCTCGACAGTAGTTGCAGTAGAGTTTTGGTGGCAACATTAGCACATCTGATGAGTGAATGCTTAAAGTTTCATGTATCTGGGTAGATGTGTTGAGATTTTATAGTACTTTTAATGATACTCTGTGTGTAGTGTGTGGCGATTTTACGATGGATCCAAGATTAGAACAGAGAATGTGCATAAAAATCTGTGCAAATCTCGGGTAAAATGCTACGGAGACTCTCGCAATGACTCAACAAGTATTTGGGGGACAAAGCATGAGCTGTACACGAGTGTTTGAGTGGCATGCTCGGTTCAAGGCCGACCGTACAGCTATTGAAGACGATGCTCACACCGGTAGGCCCTTCAGCTGCATAACGCCTGACATTGTTGCCAAAGTTCAATATCTCGTTCGTGAGGATCAACGTTGAACCATTGAAGACCTTGCTCATGAAGTGGGAATTGGTTATGAAACATGCCAACGAATTTTCACTTATTAATTGGACACGCATCGTGTCGCCGCAAAATTTGTGCCAAGGATCCTGACTGCTGATCAGAAGGCGCTAGCGTGATGAAGTTTGCACGGAGCTTCGTCAGGTCGTATCCGATGACCTAACCTTCTTGTCCAGGGTCATCACAGGCGAGGAGAGCTGGGTGTACGCTTATGAAGCTGAGACAATACAACAATCTTCCTAGTGGAAGAGCCCGATCTCACAAAAACAAAACAAACAAAAATTCCAGACTAGTGAAGAGCAAAGTCAAGAGCATGTTCTTCTTTTTCTGTGATACCAAGGGGATTGTGCAAGAAGAATTCGTCCCACCAAATCAAACAGTGAATTCCACGTACTGTTGTGACGTTTTGCGACGGCTCCATGAAAATGTGTGGAGATGACGGCCCGAACTTTGGTGACAAGAGAACTGGTTGTTGCATCACGATAATGCGCCCTGCCACAATTCCTTGTTCACCAGGAGCTTTTTGACGAAAAACATGACGGTTGTCTCACACCCACCATACGCCTGATTTGGCACCCTGCGACTTCGCTCTATTCCCCAAACTGAAAATCAAGTTGAGAGTACGTCGGTTCGACACAATTGAGAGGATTCAAGAAGAAACGCCGCCTGTGCTAAATACCCTCAAAGAACATACTTCCAAGATGCACTTGGAAAATGGCAGAATCGCTGGGACCGGTGTATACGTGTAGAAAGGAACTACTTCGGGGGTGACGGCGATCATTAGTCTCAAAGTAAGTTTTTGACCAGATGGAAGCACCAGTTCAGAATATTCTAGATACCACCTCGTATTTGTACAGAAGTTTATATGTTGTGTTCATTATATCAATTAGTTTTGGGTGTATTGCGTGACCTCCTACCTAGTAATTTCCACTGTCTTCTATCTTTTGCTTTCCTTGAACATTCTTTGTTTATCGTTCTCATGAGCATGCATCAATGTACGGGTCCCAAATTAGATAGCTAATAACTAAGAAATATAAGCAATATGTATATTTTCTACATAATTACCTCACATTCATACAGTTCTCATGCCCTTGTACCAACTTCTTTTGCAATCAGTAATGCACAGCTTCCTTAATTTCGTAATTACCAATTTATTTTCCTCTCAAAGCGTCCTTCAGGGTGCAAATATGTGGCAATCTGAAGGTACAAGACCAGACCTGTATAGGAAATACTGTAAATTTGAAAGTTCATCTCCGAGTAGTACTAGGAGTTGCAGTGTCTGTGTGAGCATGTGCATTATCATAAAAAAATGACCCCAGTCAGAAGTCACTTTGATCCTTTGATTCTTTCATGTTCAAGAATGTATTCTATAGGGCCCTTCCGGCGGGAGGTGAAACTTGAACTGGAGAAGATGCGTGCCTGTTTTCTTCGGGTTCTTCTTGCTTTTGGGTGGTTCAAAGTGATGTATCCAGCTTTTGTCTCTTGATTACACATGCCTTCGTTGATATTGATACTGTTCAATAGAAGCAAATATGCTGTAGAAGTTTTGCAATACTTGAAAACCTCCAATACAATGGTACGTGCGCATACATGCTACCCGAACTTTTAAATAAACCTCATCAGTGACGGCCATGCTGGGTGGTAGCACGTTGTGGATTGGGTTCGCCCATTTTTAAATTTATGTACCTCCTCACTGCTCGGAAATTAAAAAACAGGCCATCAGGCGGCCATGAGTGAGAACGGAAACCGACCTTTGCCCAGATGCACAGCCCCTTGCGAGCGGTGAAGATATATTCTGGAAGCCTGGTAGTATTACATATTATATATTATTATAATCCCTCTTCGAATAGACAAAAATCGGGGGAAAAGTTTCCTAATACCATCATCATAAATTTCTGTTGATGGTCTCTGGTTCCATATTATGCAAAATATAGCTCAAAACCACATATAAAAAGAAAAGCTCTGAAGTTTGGTTAAGTTACGGTCTACAAACTCAAAATTGCATCTTTAGCATTTGATCCTTATTTTTTTCACAAGTGACAACAAATTGTGCCGAGATTAAGATAAAAATGTTCAGAAAAAGATACATTTAAATTATTATGTTCCTTGAAATTTGCTATGTTTTTTAAAGCACCATTGTACTAGAATGCATGATTCTGAATAACTATTCTGAATATAGTTAACAACTTCAAGTTGGGTTAGGTTGATTACTTAATGAGATGTGGAAGTTTTCTTTTGATTACCCGGTTTAGAACAATCTCGAACATCGCATGTATCTTGAGGTTGAATAGGATCTGTAGTATAACACCAAGAACCAGCAATGTTACGACTTGGGTTTCTGCAATAGTTTTCAGCTTTAGTAATAGACGCTTCTGGAAACAACGAATCATTCAGATATTTGGGATTTACCTGTGATAAGACAAAGAGAAAGAAATAAAGATAATAATTGCAGAGTTTCAGATCTTCGATTGCAATATTCCAGTTCTTATGTGCTCAGCTTGTGATATCACAGCAGTAAAAACAGGCGTTGACACTATTAAAAAAAGTGCTAAATGAAGGAACTGTTTATGGGCCCTGAAATACGAAGAGATATGAACGAATTATTAATGAAACAAAGTAAAACGAGAACAAGCGTAACATTCTCATTTACTGTGGAAAACTAATTTAATTTAACATAGCAACATGACTCGAAGGAAAATTTGCATCCTTCCTAACTTTTGAAATCAGAAGTAGGGGAACATTTGGATTATGTTAAATCTACATCTGGCTAAATGAGTACCTTCCAGCCATATCTACTTATAGGAAACCTTTGATCTAAAGGGGTTGTCAAGCTATTATAACATATATATGCAGTATTTTAATGGTCATTCATTATAATTAAAACTCCAATAATGAAACAAAATTTAGTTAAATGGAAAGAATTAGGAGACAATGTTTTCAAATGTAATTCCGCACGTGCGGTGTTTGATTGTAGGTGGCTGAACATATCGTGCCGCTCGCTGCTGACGAGATTCGAAACACATGCAAAGCAAGCGATACTAACATTTAAAACGTATCATAATGGAAAATTATATAAATATAATACTGAAGGTTATAATACTAACATACAAAAAATTGTCTCTTCACCTTAAATTTAGCAGGAATGGTTAGCTTATTTTAGTAATTTACATAGAATCGGTTCTATGGAAAGTAAAAATACAACGGAAGCTAGAAATAATTTCATAGGAATTTTAGACAGGGGAGAAGCGGAGGAGGAAGTAACAAAACAGGTTAACCTATAAAAAACAAACAAACAAAGAAATAAAGCAACTGAAATAGATGGATTACCAACAGAATTTCTAAAAGAGTGGTGTGTTAAAGAGGTTATTACGACATTATTTAAGTTAATTAGAACCAGGGAATAAGTCCCAGAGGATTGGAGAAGAGCTATTATCAAGGGTAACATAGACAAAACAAATAGCTACAGGGGTACAGCATTACTTTTCAATGTAGGAAAAAAGTTTACTGGTATTTTGGTTAGATTACAAAATGGGTTGAGAAATACAATATATCATTACAACATCAAATGGGATTTCGCAAAGGAAGAAGAACATTGGCAATGTATTTATTATAAGAACTTTAATAGATAAATGTTTAAAGAAAAGGGTAAATAATATTTGGTTTTTGTGGATTTAGAAAAGCTTTTGATCGAATTGAGTTGCAGTTATTATGGTATATACTAACAATCAGGGAGTTATATAATAAATGTGTTAAAACTTTATATATGGAAAACACTTTTTGCATTCGATTTGAAGAAGGAATGATAACCAATGAAGTAATACACGAGAATGGTTAATACATGGTTGTAAGCTGAGCCCAATTCTGTTTAATTTATTTGTGACATGATAAAATATAAAGATAAGACTAATTTATGCCAATTATAAACAATATGCAAATATCTGGTTTTTTATTTGCAGATGATTTGGTGGTTGGTTTTATTACAGTAATCGGCTTAAAACTAACAATGCAAGAAATAGATAACTATTGCACAGAATGGGGATTACAAGTGAACCAAAATGAAACTGAACTTTTAATATGTAAGAAAGGAGGAAAACTAAGTAAATATCAGAAGTGAAACAAAGATAAACAGAGAATAATGTGGTACGGGCTTGTATATTTAGGGTTGTAATGGGCGGAGGGGGTAGATGGTACAAGTAAATAAGATTATTACATGCATAAGGGAAAAAAGTTATGTCAACTATTAAAGGATTTATAAGCAAAACACTTCAATTATACGTAAACTGACTAGAAAGAGTTTATAATCCACTGATAGAAGCAAGAATGTTTATTGTATCGAAATATGAAGGCTAGAAAAGGGATGGGAAACTGTAGCGCATAAATCATTCTGCAGAGAAGTCCATAGCATACCAATTTCATCAGTGAAAGATAAATTAAATCTGAGCTGCTCAAATAGAAATGGGTTGAGTAACAAGAAAAAGTCAAAATATGGAAAGTGTTCTGAAATATTGGAATAGGATCCTAAACATGAAGAGGATAATTTATTTAAACAGTGTTTAAGTAATCAAGAAGCGCCTTTAAAGGGCTAATAAGTGATATAAAAAAAACTTGGGAAGTATTAGTTTAGGGAATATTTGGAGAAGAAAGAATGAAAATAGTAAAAGGTTTTGGAAAAGGGTAAGATTACGAGAATAACAAAACTTGTTTAATGGCCTATTAGGAAAGAATTCACTGGTATCTTACGTTACGATGAAATATTCATGGGACAGAGAAAACTATATTGATAAAGTAAGTAAGGAGGAAAGAGATGGTATGGCATGGATAAGAGTTGGAGTATGGAAGTTAAATGATCAGAGAAAGTGTTTTGTGCAGGGTGTGCGTCCATTATGTGGAGGGGAATAGGATTTAGAGCATATAATTGTTTGATTGCAAAGGAGCTGAAAATTGGAGGAACGCTCTAAAAATACATACGAAATGGATGCAGATATAATAAAGAAATTATTTAAATTAATGTGACAGATTAGAAAAAAAACTTGAAAAAAAAGCAAATAATAGAAAGACTTCGGGAGCAGACAATATAAATACTGAACTAATAAAATATGTCAGCAATAAAATAGAAAAGGAGATTTACGGCTGCTGAGTGATATCTGGAGTAACGGCAAAATACCAGAAAATGGATGATGGCAAATATAATTAATGGCATATCACTACTAAGTTCAGCTTACATAATTTACACAGTAATAATAAAATCTAAGCTGTAATCAATAGCGGAAGACTTTCTCTATGATGAACTATGTGAATTTAGGAAAGATAGATCATGTATAGATGCAGTCTTTGTATATAAAATAATGGAAAGAAGAAGTCAATTTAACATACCATTGTTTAATATATTTTTGGATTATGAAAAAGCATACGACTGAGTAGATATATAAAAATTCTGGAAAATATTAAACTATTTTAACGTTCCCCATAATGATTAATGCAATTAATGATAATACCCAGACGATACTAAAAATGGTTGTCTTTTAAAGTCAATCAAGATGTTAGACATGGATATGATTCATTCTCTTTATGTGTGTGTGTGTGTGCGCACAAAATTATTCAGAAATGGCAAACATTAAATTCCAAACCCCAAAAGTCTTAGATTGCGTCCAAATAAGTCAGTAAAACACCCTACTATTTGCTGGAGACCGAGTATTGCTGACCGAATCTGAGAATTATCTGCAAGAGAATGTAAAAAAGTTAAAAAACATTTTAGAAACCTTCAATATGGAAATCTCTATTAATAACTAAAATAATGGCTATGGAAGGAAAGTGCAATAGAAGAGCTAAAATCCTAATAAAGGACCAGATGATAGAACAAGGGAATAATTTTAAATATATGAGATGTAACCTATCATCCATAATTTGAATCAAGATATAGACAACAATGTAATTAAATATAACTAAATAAATGGATGTACCAATAGATATTTGCTAAATTCAATGTGGAAGGAGGTCAAACTCAGTCTGCATAATATCGCATCGAAATCAATTCAATTCTATAGTAGCAAAAACTGGGTAATGAGGAAAAGAGACAAAAAATAAAATTAAAAGCTTACAAATGAGATTTACGAAAGAGTTTTAGGAGTATCATATATGATATAGACTGACAAGTACAGACATAAGAATGGAACTGGATGTAAAAAAAAATGTATGGCAGAAGAGATAATTCAATACTAAAAGAAATGACAAGAGCATATTAATCGGATATCCCCTGACAGACAACCACAGCAAGCTTTTCTTTAAAAACCAAATGGAAGACGGGATACATGACGGCCGAGAACAAGGTGGAACTATCAATTTAAAGAATAAAATACATTTAGCACGGAACGAGATAAACCCAATCCTTCGGAAAGAAGAAGAAGAAGAAGAAGAAGAAGAAGAAGAAGAAGAAGAAATAAATCATGAAGAGGATAGAAAACTTGTTGTACACAGAATATTTCGAGAAGCATGTAAGAGTGTGGGTCAATATTTATATAACGTAAATATTTATATAACGTAACAGGTGGGTGGAATGGTTCGTGAATAGAGGAACAGATAACTAAATTGGGGGACAAACCAGTTGATTATGAAATTAATACGAGTTAGAACCTCTGTCTTACGGAATTCCAGTAGGAGACTACTGATGAACAGAAAACAGATGACATCAAGGTTTGGAAGGGTAAAATATGGGTTAAGTTATTTAAGATTTTATTAGTAATGTAATTTTGCATGAACTGGAATAAGAATAATTAATGGTTTAATTTAAAAAATTAGTTTATGATATCATTTTAATATAAATTGTCTGTGCGGGTCACACCCAAGAATGGCCAAGGACAAAGGGACGTGGACCTCTTGTAATTTTGTCCTAGTATTTCAATATTTTAATAATTAAAATAGTACATTTCATTATTTTAAATCAACATAGTAGGATCTACTGTACAATAATTTTACTCGTATTATTTCAATAGTATGTGCCTTACCTGATGTGGTGAATTAACATTCCAATGCTGACATGTGCGATTCGACCGCGTAACATTTAATTTACCAATATAATCATTGCCCGTTCCAGCTAAGCGACACTCTAAAGAAGTAAAAATATTAATGTTAATGAGATCGCTAAGTTGGCCTAAAAGTCACTACCCATTGATTACTTATAAAAGTGTTTTTAATTTCTTTTTCTTCTGTGTTGAATATTTCCGAAAACCATCTAGAATTCTTAAGCATTTTGCTTCTTTATAACGCGAAACTTATATCGAACCCCGAGTCTCCAGAACGCAATCCGCTTATTCATATGGAGCGAAAAACATGGACAGTTGCTCAGACATACACGCCGTCTGGGCAATGACTTTTTTTTTAATATAAATGTTGCAGCCCGGGACCAGGACGAAGCTGCACAGCAAAGGAGCGAAGCGGTACAGCCTGGACGTCTTTCGGATATGTTCTTCTTGATTTGGAAGCATACCAAGTTTGTGTTTGTGGGATTTTCGTATTGCCACCGTACAAAGTCGTGGTGACCGTAACTAAATGCAGGCGATGCAAGGCGATGGTCCTGGTACTGACAGAGTGGCAAAAACCTGTTTAGGCGATACGTATCTTGACTCGTCATCTAAAAGAGTGCCAGCTATGTAGCTAACTATCCACACTTTTTAAACATGTATTTGGTTTTCAAAACATTATCATCAAAATAGACGGCTGCATATCTCTAAACTTGAAGGAATGGAGGACACTATAAAGCCTACAGCGAAAGATCGCTACATCTTCTGTCACAAGAAGGAAGAACAAACAGAAGTACAAAGTCAAACAATGGCCTATCGCAAGTATTTGCTTCACACCCACGCTTCCGGGGAGCCGTTTAAGATGATGAATTACATTCAATACACAAAATACATTCGCTGCGCATTTTAGAGTGTTCCTGAAGATTTAGTGTTTTATAAAGTGTGGATTCACCAAATAGATTGAACAGTAACTCCGCCAGCCCGCTGATGACGTCACGGGCATGTCCCAACAGGATTGTGACACCGTGGTGCCAGAGCAAATTCTCACTATCCCCAGCCTTACCATCCTTGAGTGAGTCACGTCGAACATAGAAGTTGTGTTAAAGTTTCTGCAAAAGGGTCATCGTTTCGAAATAATGGAACCGAAAGAACGTAATCTGCTAGCCGTAGAGGAGAACACCATCTTTACACATCATTCACCTATAGGTGTGGACGCCTTATTGCTGGAGCTTACAGCGGAAGACCAACTCATCTCTTTTGCCTTTAACATCGTGCACCAAGGAGAGGAGGTCTTCTGAAACGGCTACTGAAGGTACGTCATGAAATTTACATCCAAATTAAAATACCATGCTTTAACTTGCCAAAGAGACCCAGTGGGGATGGGCAGCAATCTCATTCTCCTACTCACTTTTGACAACCACAACTACTTCAGAACAAGCGGGAAGTATCCAGCAAACATCAACCTGATCTGCAGCGAAATCTCCTTCCTTGGCGAGGGCAAAACAGTCACCGTCAAAATCGCCACCAACAACGCCGTCATCGTGGAAATCAGATGCTTGCCTTCAAAAGTACTCCACTACGGCATAGACTCTCTCTGTACCATCTACCTCGGTACCGCCAACAGGACGCTAGCCCTAGACTACAAGATCACATCTCAACAACAACTTTTCTCACATGTTACCCACTTGCGTCACCACACCTTTCGAGGATCAGCCGAGAGCAGCAGCGACGAAGAAAATGGCGATGTTGTGGCCTTTACCAAAAGGAATATAATATATTTTAAAATTATTTTTGCGCTGCGAAATTTGTAATGTTTTTACCCCCTATAATGTGTATGTAGCAAATTCACTACACTTTTGTATAAATTTCGTAATCTGTATAAATAAGAAAAAAATTCCCTTCTCCGGTTGGTCTTTATTTCGGGGAACTGCATACCATCGAAGGTCTTTCAGGAAACAGTCTACAACATGTGGGTAATGCAGCTACCCAAGTCGACAATGCAGCGGGATTGCCTACCCCTGTCAGTACTGCAGCTACCTGCAATAAAACTAGCTGGAGAAGAGGCATACACTACTCGCCTGTGTTTGCTAAAACAGTCTGACGCGACATTCCAGCAGAAGGATATAGCCAATGTACATATGTACTCAAGAGTCAACCTTTAGCCATGTTTGCTTTACAGTATCTTATCTGGATCAAGGTATAAAGATATGAATAGTATTAATTTTAATTTTTTGAAAAGTTAAGTGAACTGAAGATTTAAATATTTTCATATGAATTAATACCAGAATTATCTTTTTAATACTTTTAATCATTGGACTATGCTATATTTCATTAAAAATATTTTGTTAGCTTTTTACAACTGTTCTACTAGTAACATGAACTGTTTTTGATATTAGGTTTGAAGATGAAAATAGTTTTTCTGGCGATCATTGTTTTTCGATAATTTTGCAAAGAAACGTTTCATCAAAATAGTCTTGCATTACAGATATATGTTGAAAGTAAAGTAATTTGAATGCAGTTAGTCTGAAGCCATAGATTGATTTATGTAATCAGTATTTCCAACTTTGATAACTGTTTACCATTTCATTCGTTTTAAAAAGTGCAGCAGTGATGTGGAATTGCTTTAAAACCATGCAGTTACTCTGGAAGAGTCGGAAGCTCATGAAAACGTCCTCCACCTTGAACCAAACACAACTATTGCGCTTTATCTTATCCTTTGTTGTTCCCTGAAGTTTATGGACTTCATTTCTGGAGTTTCTCTGTCGTGTACACTCTGTCCTCTAGGCAGGCTCAAAGAAAAATGTCTGAAGAGGCCACGTCTAGTAATCTGAGAGACCACATATTCTTTAAAAATGTCAAGCAACTAAGAAGTTTTTTATGAGTTCCTGCAATTTTTGGATGTGTGACTTATAGTAATACTTTCTGAAATATTGTTCCTTTAATTTAATGTCGCCGGTTTCAAGAATTCCATAAAATGGGTAAGAACCTCAGTATCACTGAAGAAAATGTCATTATTACTGCAGATCATGCGCACCAAATCCCAACAACAGGGATTTTTGTTAGCCGAGTAACTGCTGTTTTCAGAGTTGAGTAACTGGACAGTTGAAACCATACCTATTACGAGAATGTCGAAGAGAATCTTTGGACTTAGCTTGAGAAGATCTGGAGCCTTCGGCAATATTGCACTCGTTTATAGCTGTCTGATTTGTTTAACTCTTTCATTGCTTGTACTATATATGTATACCTTAGCTTATCAGTTATTTGTCCCCTGGCTTTGGCCATGTAGTGCTCTGTGTGCAGAGTCGATTAAGTATTCTAAATTAATCCATGCACACTAGTCTATGCTTATCATTCTCACTGAAGAAAGAGCCGTTTACTTCGTAATTTATCTAATGCCAGACTTTTAGGCTTGCTTGGGCTATTATACACATAAAAATCTCTTTAAAATTGCCTTTGCTCTTCAGCGAAGAAATTTATTATCTAGTAAGCTTTAAAAAGTTAAATTTCCTAGCATAGTATTTCTATGTTTGCTAATGATTACCGATATCTTCATTGTTCAACATTAGAAAACTGTGAAGCTAATTTCAGCTATGGCCTTCCATATCAATTCTTCTTGAGCTATTGCAACAAATAAATCCGATATAAAATGACATGACAGACCACCAGGTTTATTTAACAGCCTTTCAAGAATAACTTAAATAAGATTATCAGTTTGCACAACTGTACCTATTGAGGTGACCGGATAATTTGAAAATTACTTTACCTCCCTGAGGAATTTTAGGTATATTCTCACATTACTTTTGTATTATATTTAACATTTTGTCACAAAAAGTATGCTACAATCAGAACAAATTTTCAACAAATCTTGTATTAAAAGATGAGTGCAGTATGTGAATTTAGAATAGCGCATAAATAGTTGAACTGGTTTTCTTGCAGCACCTTGGTTAAGAGCAAGATTAACAATAAGAGAAGACTTTCATGACTTTAAGAGACCAAAGTTTAATGTTTTACTTGACATTTAACTTTTTAGTACGCGGCCATCTTGCTATATCTCTTTATATAAACTGTAAATCGCCTTACGTGTTAGTAGAACGGTTTCCACATTATTCTATTTGTCAGTTACTGCTACATAACCAATGTTGTATCCTTTATGAAACTAAACATTCTTTTGTTCGCTATTTTATGTGTAGCCGAGTAAGAAAATTCAAATTATTTGAGTAAAAACGCATTTTTGCCATTGTAGCACTAACAGTTTATAATAGAAGGTAACTTGTGTAAAATTTAAAAGACGTACTGTTGAAAACAATTTTAATAAGCAGTGAAACGAGTCATGACTTTTGACCAACTCTGTATAAGATTATAAATAATAGTCAAGAACTGCACAAACAGATCTTTTTGTAGATAACCCCAACATTGTATTTATGTAAAAGCTAAGAATGAAATTCAATTCATGTTTAATGAATTAGTATCTGAAATGATGCAATAGCTAATCAGTAAGATATTTATCTTACTCAGAAAACAAATAGTAAAATCAGTAAAATTAAAGCATTAATACTGGTCTCAAAAGTATAATAAATAAGCAGGAAATACAATTTATCACACATACGACATTTTTAAGTTTAACCTTAAACAAACTACTGAGTAAATTCAGAATGCTGTAACAAAACTTAAAAGAGCATCCTATAAATTCTAAAAATAATTGCAATAAAAATTATACAAATTGTTTACAGAGCACACACTTAAGCACCCTAACATATGGTATGCCGATATGGGCTTCTTTAAAATAACTATGCACTATTTTCATCAGAAAAAAAATATTTCTGACTAATGTTAAATTTAACAAACTCGTTGTAAACTTTACTTCAGAGAGCATATCTTAACAGTAACATGCATTTACATCCTTGAGCAGTGTGCTCTATCCACAAAAATATTCACCGCTTCACTATAAACAAAGAAATTCACCAGTATCCAAACAGAAATAAAGAACAAAATAATACCAATCAATAATGCCAGAACAACAAAGAAACAATACTAAGGTGTCTTAGGAAAATCATTGTATTCGCAGCTCGTGGCAAAGTCTTTCGCTTCGAAGTCTTTACAATTTCCAATAGAACCAAGACGAATAACCTTATCGGCCACTCGGTCGTCCATTTCGAATCAGCCTATAAGCAAAGACTGCCTTCCAATTTTAAATACTAGCGCTAGAAATTGAGTTTGAGCCCACCAATGGTAGGTAGAGGTTTTAAACGCTCACCATAGAGCCCGTGAGCTCGGTTAGTTGGTTCCGTATGGCCTCATGAAGCCACGCTACCGGGACTTGAATACCGTATATAAAGAGAAACGCCCCCCAAAAGTCATTCTTAGTTTCACTCCTACGACATTTAGACATTCAGCGCTTAGTCATCATTTAATATACATAATCATTTATAATTTATTCTCTCGCTTGGATTTGCAGGTGCATAAATTCATTCGAGATTCATTCTGAGGATTCAATTCTGTAGATTTTCATTCATCACGTTGCGACAAGTCAGCGAGTACTCAGAGGGCAGAATGAAACTTCTTGATAAAATAAATTCAACAAAGCCCAGACGCAGCATCGTGTGATAATTTATACAGTTTCCACTCCTCTCCTTTGTCCCGTGAGAAAGAGCTCACGAAATGGCGGAATCGGACCCCTGAGTTAATTGTTGTCAAGAGGTTGGGGCAACAATTATATACCTACTACATCAAGAATTAACTATGGCGAGGAATCGTGGCCGGCATTCCTAATTGGCGTTCAATTAGCATTGGATGTCTGCCGCCTCCGCTAGCCACTTCGCCTCAGACACCAGGCTGCCTATAGTAGATTTTTTTTTATTGATTGATTTATTTACGGACACTCTTTAACAGCTCAGGTTATCAGCGTCCCATCCAACTCAGGGCGTGAAACGGCCGACAAATTTTGCTCAGAGGCCTCTCTTTCAGGCTTGAGGCTCTTTTTCGTGCCGTAAATGTACCACACGGGACCCACGGCTTTACTTCCCTTCCGAAGGAAGCCATACTTAGGATTTTTACGCCCGAAAAAATCCATCGGTTCGAACCCGCGATCTTGGATTTAGGAGGCAAGTATGGTAACCACTACACCACCAGGACCGACAAAACCTATAGTAGTCATTGCAGCAATGCTCCCAATAAAAACACTATCCATTCTTTCTGCTTTCATTGTAAAACTTTCAAATTTTTCTTTCTTTGTTGAAACTGTGTTTCACTTTATTCTCTTAACAAAACATGTAAACAATACTTCTTAAGACTTTTGATGTTAGCGGGTGACCACCATTGGTCAGTTTAGTTATTCTCTCGCATAACGCTGCTGGTTAAAATGGAATTTCTACCTAATTTAGAGCTGGTAGTACCTTTTTGTAGATGGTCTCTTATGTGCTGCGAGGTTTTTTTTTTTTTTTTTTTTTTTTTGAACGATGCTTAACGCCCGTTTTTACTACTGAGGCACCACAGGCGGTGAACACTGGTGATACATGAAATGAAATGATATATTGGGAAAGGGTTTTTTTAAGGAAGGAAACGTTCGAGGCTTAAATTTAGGGTACCTTCCACGTCTTAACGACCTCGGCCACCTGTAGCGGTCGTGCAGTTGTAAGGACCTCTTCAGATAACGCTGTACGTAGATTCGTCTCATAATCTTTTGCCATATATAGTAATAAAAATATGATTTTTCTTTATGTATGAAAATTATATGAACTTATATATGGACTTTTTCAGTGCTGCTAAACATGACGAAGCGTGAAATAACATACATTTATCAATATAATCATAATATAACATTATTTCCCCGGATAATTTGTTAAGTTCCATAGTGTTGTTAATCTACATGATGCGTTAAACATTTAGGTTAAATTACAATTTTCCTCACAAACACAGTGAACTAATTAAGAAAGTATACAATATTTAATGTGGATTGATATACAAAGTATTGCATTACCTAATTACACGATCTCAACACATTATTAATTATCCTGAGAAATTTATAAGAACCGTTGTTGTAGACACACATCTGTTATATAAAAAATGACTGCATAAACTAGAAATTCTGACTTCACGTTACAAGTAAGCAGCTACGGCTGCCGTCCCGAACCGTAGCGAAGAAAGCGGACTGGTTACGATATGATAAACAGTGCTATAATGGAGTAAAATTGTATTTTATGTTGTATTATTTATTTATTTTTTTTTTTGTTAAACTAAATTAACCTAACCTAGCCTCACTTAACATAGGAAAAAGTAACATTTATTGGATTAAGAATAGTGTAGAAAAGGTGTTATTACGTACTAACATTATTTTTGCTATGATCCATTATTTTTTGTTAAAATGAAACTAAACTAAACTAACCTTACCCAACGAATAAATAATCTAAATTATTTTTATTAAACTTAAACTGAACTAACCTAACCTATAAAAAGTAATATTTATTCGATTAAGAATAATTTAGAAAAAATTTTAAGATTAAAAAAAATCAGACACATTTATTTATTCTGACAGAAAACAGAATACAAATAAGGAAAAAATTTACCCGTTGGGAATCGAGCCACTAATCCCACACTATTATCTGGAAGCTCTAACCTACTGAGCTATCAAGGCGTCATGCTAGGTGAGGAAATAACTTGTCTAAACAATTGCGACTACTAGAATCATAACCAGTCGGCCTTTCTTTGTTTGCTACGTTCGGAACTGTAGCCCGCAGGTGCTTACAGCTTGTAAGGATAAATCAAATTCTGCTGTTCTAACTACTAAACCCGCAGTTCAGTTCTCGGCGGAAATTCCTGCAAACTATTCCTCTAACATACCTTATTTATCACAAGGTATCCTACCGTATAACGTTATTTTATCTAGACTCTGAAGTAGTCATTCTAATCTCCTTTGGTTTAAAAAGAAAGTGAAGGTATTTAAACAGTTTTTACAGCATGGATGAATTCATTGAGTTTTTTTTCTTTTAATTTACTTAATAACAGATTAAGATTCTTGTATGTTACAGCATTAAAAGATATGATTAAGTTACTTTTGTTAGTTATATACATTTTATCTTTGTAAACATTTTGATGAAACCGAAACTTCTGTTTAGAAATGTTAAAGTGAATAAATGAAACAAGATTCTTCTACGTAATAATTTAGCGGTCTACTTTTCACTGCAATGCTATCTTTGTTTCTCCAGTATGTGGTAACAATGCCTTTAAATTATTCACTTTCTTTAATAGCATAACATATTTACTTCCACTAGGTACCATTAGGAACAGTTACAAGAAATAAATTAGCATATGTCTACTCTGAACAAAAGAAACCTCTATTACAAACTTTCAATTTAGGATTCACAATGCACGCTTTAGTTCTTGGTTTTCCTGAGCCTACCAACTATGTAAATTTGCCTTCAAGATTCATATTTGAAAAAATGAAAAAAAAAAAAAAAAAAAAAGATGAAAGCATTGAGCTCAGGTATACACCTTTGCATAGACTATTCACAAAACCGCAATAGGAATGTGTTCCAGATAAGTACCACCCTATTTATTTTGACAATTGGTAATTATTTTCAGTCCAAGTTTATTGGTGTTAGTTTTGTAATACTGTTTTCAAAGCTTCACCGCAAAACAAAAGAGATGCTTTAAAGTGCATGCTGTTTGTTGTGTTGAGCAGGCTTGCTAGTCCCTTTAATAGTTGTAATTCTTTTAATGTGCTTTTTCCAATTAGTTTTCTGTCAAAGATTATACCTAAGTATGCTTCTGTTTCTTTAAGGTATTATCTTTCAAATGTTCTGATATTTGTTCGAGTTATTCATGTAAATCGTTCATAACAAGTTTTCCCCACATCGAACAAAATTTTTGCGAGGCACTTTATTATTGCCACGATATTCTCGTTAAACCCCGGCAGATCAAAGATAAACTCTCTCCTAATTATAGGCCATTTCTCTTTCCACACTACTGGAAGTGTAATTTGTTTAACTTTAGTCCCCAAACTGCTATTATTTGAATGTAAAATATTATTGGTGCGGTCAGACAGTCTGTGTAACACTCAAATGCACTCCGGTTGTTAACGAGGAAAACGTGGCGACTATACCGAATCAGATTTATTCTAAGTGTTATTCTTTGCTTACTTCACATATAACTTAAATTGAATTGTTGATTGTGTCCTTACCTGCGGATCTACATTTACGAGGTCTGCAGTATTCCTTGCGAGATTGGTTTGTAAAACCGTCAAAAACGAAACAGAATGGACCTTCTCTATCGTTGGTAGGATTACGGCAATAATTGAAAGCTTTAAAAATGGACTTTTCTGGAAATATCTCACTTTCTCTCAGATTGCTGGGAACTGCTTTTTCATCCATCCAGGGCAAGCAGGGCAAACCCGTCTCGCTTGTCCACTGAGTGCCTTTGTAGTGTATTTCTTTGTCTTCCAGGGAACATTCCGGCGGCACCGCCATTTTCACTTGATCACTTTCTGACACATTCACATAATGAATATACTTTATTTAAACTTTATGCAAAGGCATACTGATAAGTGTATAAAAACTAATGAAGAAAGAATAATTTTAAATCAATATCCAGTAAGGTGGTAAATCAACAATTCTATGCGTGTACATAAAGATGTGCATAGACACGGCGTCCCAGAAACGCCGTATATTTTCTGAAATAGGCAACCCAAATTGCGCCATAAGAGTTGAATAAACAACCATCAACATCTGACTGTTCAGAACGCGCAACAGATACTTCATATATATCTTTTCTTTGAAAATTGTTCCCTTTATTTCACTTTCATTGCGTAAATACTTAACTCACATGAGCTGGCTCTAAATATATTAGTTCAGAATCACTAGGAGATCAAATAAATTATACCTATATAGGGTACACAAATAAAAGGTACAGGTCTAATTTTGTTCTTTCCCCTGTAAGATGCACTTTTTTTTTGAATGGTATTTAATGCCCATTTTCATACTGAGGACCCACAGGCGGTGAACACTGATGACACATGAAATGAAATGATATATTGGGAAAAGAAATTTTTAAGAAAGGAAACGTTCCAGGCCTAAGTTTAGGGTACCTCTTCGGCATTTGCAATTTATGAGAACTGAGGAAAACCTGGAAAAAACACCTCAGTCAAGAAGGACGAATCCTGGTGGGATTCAAACCCCAGACCTCCCAGACTCCCGCTCACGAGTCCGCGCCTCAACGACATCGGCCACCCTTAGCGGTGTAAGATGCAACGAATGTGTGCCATAAAAGTACATGAGGGTATAACTTTAAAAATGTACGGCAATTCTAGGACACCGTGTATACCTACCCTAGTTTTTTTTTAAGGGTCGTTTTAAGTTCTGTTCACCTTGTTTAGTTTTATATTATTTTTCAAATTTACTTCAGTTAACTCATATTTGTGATCTATAAAGTACATTCACACTTAATCAACATTTTACTCATACGCTTATTCATGCACTCTCATGTAGGCTACTTTGAATTCTGAATATCATTACCCCTATTTACAAATAATTGTACAAGAAATTTAAATAAATTAAACTGGTGAAACTTTACAATGCACAATGTAAGACAGCATTTTCTTTATCAACAATGTGAAAAACGTTAGAAAATTTCTCCTGGAACTTGTCAATGAACAAAATTCCCTTTATGATGTGTATGTATCTTGATGCAAGATCATGCCAAGCACATGTTGTTTCATTTCGAATTACTAAGTAGGACAGGACATAAATAGGTGTTCCTAATTTGTGTCCATAGATTATATACTCCCACCATATCAATAGCTTAGGCTTACTCCTTGATACTCGAACGTACTGTATCCAGTTTTTAAGGAATTCGGAATGAGATTTCTATATATTGACCGTGTTACGATTACTTTACAAATAATATCTTCTTATTGATTGTAATGAAAGTGTAAAAGTGTATAATACCGAGAATGCCAAAAATTGTATGGACAGTAGATATCTATTTAATATGTTTCAAAATTGGACCGAAAAACAACAGTAATATGTAGTATGATGTTCTGTAAACAGATGTGACACACATACATTATGATAGCGTTAATACGTGACAGTTAAATCAACAATGAACACATGAAGTCAAGATTATCGTATGATGTTCTCTAAACATATGCCACTCACATTACATTATGCTAGCGTTGCTACAACAAAATGAAGTCAAGATTATCGTTTGAACAGCGGAAAGCCATTTTGAAGTAGTATTAGAAAGCCGAAAATGTTGTTGAAGTTCAAAGGCAATGCAAATGTGTGTACAGAACAGAACCGCCAACGCGAGTTGCGATTGCACGCATTTGAAACAAATTTGAGACTTATGGTACCGTATACCGTAGAAAACCAGCTATATGGCAGCACTTCGCGGGAAGAAATTGAAACGGCATGTGCTGCAATCGCTGAGGACACTTTCGCAAAAGTTTCTCAATCAGTAGTTCAACGTACTCAGAAGTGCATCGACGCCGATGGTGGGCATTTTGAGCAACTGTTGTTACAGTAAAATAAGATGATTTGTGCTCATCATTTTCTGTTTGTGTGAATTAAGTTTAGTAATGTTAACACAGTTTTTTCTTTGCTTGAAGTGTGTATACACTATTTTGACTCCCCCTATGTGTATATTGTCCACAGAACAACAGTATTACAACATATTGAAACAGAAAACACAGGAAATGTGAGCAGCGGAATGTTGAGAAGAGAGGAAATATGCTGGAGATGATGAGATCGATCGTGGTATCTAATATTTAGTAGCGGGAAAATATTATTAGGCATGAGAACTGATTGATATTTGAGTATAAGATATATCCTCACCGTTGGGTGGGCAGTTGAAGGTCCAATGAGAAGTGCTGCGAAGAGACCCTGGGCTGTACCACCGCATCCTCCGTACAGCCTGGTGCCTCACATTCAGTACTGCCTGGGTTCCCACATCGCGCGTCCAGAATAGTGTCAGGGTATCCCCAAAGGCACTGCGGAGTAGTTAAAGAAAGCAGCAAAGATAAGAATACGAAATAATTGCTCCTGCAAAAGTTGAAGTGCATTACAACAGTCTATCACATTTAGCTCTTCTACCCATTTGAAAGCGGTTAGGTGTGGGAATTGGATATGGATTCTTTATTCAGAATTCGCATGAATCTGTAATGTTTTGTAGCTTTCTGCTTTCAGTCTAATATCATTATACAAGTTTATCCTAGTTTTTCTTTAGAGGCAAACATCCCTTCGCCCATCAGCTAAAAGTTATTTTTTTTGAAAACAAACAGGTCAAAGAAATGTATAGTGAGGTTATTTGGGTAACGGGCCACCTGAGAGTTCACCCAGTACGCTGCGGCGCTCTGCCAGCAATAATTCAAATACGTAACTGTATTCGTATTACCGTTTATTTTACGATGGGAGCGCTGTGAACTTTGGTGCCTTCCCTATCGCCTGACTCGTAGCAGAACATCCATTTAGTAATTTTTTTAATGGGGTTTAACGCCCGTTTTTTACTACTGAGGCACCACAGGCGGTCCATTTAGTGATGCCATTGGAAACTACTTTGATTGGGTGCATTGTTAATGAGCATAAACAAACAGAAAATAAAGCTGTGACCAATTTCTACTCAGTTAAAGCAGAAAGAACCTTCTCTTCCTCCTCACCTAACGCCAACTTGACGTCAACCAACTCGATTAAGCTCACGCTCGGCAGTACTGGGTTCTAAACGTAATTGAAACATACTTGTTTCAAATAGCGGAGTACTGTCAGAGAAATAGCAAGTCTGAAATCATAAACAACGCCTTTCATAGCCTGTCCTCTCTGCACGTGTTTCTTTCTCTACATCCACCTCAGACCAGTAGAATACACGTTTTTGGGAGGAATCAAATGCAGAAATGGATTGGACATGCCACACTGTTGGCAAGCAGTAAAGAATGTGCTATATAAAACATTAATACATTTTAGTGATGTTTTTGAAATAAACCCAGTAATATTATTGATTATGGCATCATCAGTATAACACAAACAAAATTTTGAATTCAACTCAAGAAAGGTAGTTGAATTAAAAGAAATATTGGAATTTTTTGGAAGATTGTTAATGCCCAAACTAACCCACTTCTGGTGTCTTTCGCTGTGGTATCCTATTAAGAAAAGCTCTGTTGTTCACAATTGTTATTGATTTGATTCATTTTTGGACGCTCTTCAATATCTCAGATCATCTGCGTCTCATTCAATTCAGGGCATGACAAATTTTGATAAGAGGCCTGTTCTTTCGGGCTTGAGGTTCTTTTTTGTGCCGTAAATCTACGACACGGGACCCACGGCTTTACTTCCCTTCCGAAGGAAACCCCACTTAGAATTATTAAGCCCGAAAAAATGCATCGATCCTCGCCGGGATTTAACCGGTGATCTTGGGCTTAGGAGGCAAGTACGGTTACCACTACACCACGAACCGGTATAATTTGTTGTGATAACGAAAGCTGGGCCAGGCAAAACTCAATATCAATGGCATTATTTAGTAAAACTGCTTGTCGTGTTTTAAAGAGCAGCAAATACTATTGTAATGACTTTATTCAATAGCTCTTACGAGCTTCATTGTTAAATAAAATAAGTAAACAATTAAATAAATAAAACACAAGAACTTTGCTCTTTATAGCTGTGTCAGTTATGGCCTTGGCATACATAGGTGGCGTGTGTTGGCATAGATACATTGAAAGGGTAGGAGGAACAAATAAAAAAATTAAAATGTTGAAATTTAATTGGACCATTATTCTTTTTTTTTTTTTTTTACATTTTTTAATATTTACTCTTTTCGTGGGTAGTTTTAATTATTTATTTTTTATTTACGTACGCTCTTTAATATCTCAGATCATCAGCGCCCCATTCAATTCGGACTTGAAAATGTCAATAAATTTGCTCAGAAGCCTCTTCTTTCACGCTTGAGGTTCTTTTACGTGCTGTAAACCTACGACATGGGACCCACGAGCTTACTTCCCTTCCGAAGGAAGTCATAAATAGGATTTTTACGCCTTAAAAATCCGTAGAAGATCAAATCCTGGCCAAGTTTAAACCCGTGGCCATGGGTCTGCAATACAAGTATGGTTATCACTAGACCATCAGTCCCGCCTTCAAGAGGTACCTTATAGTAGGAAAACACAACTGTTCTTTCAAACCATACCACTTTATCTTAAGCACTCTGCCTCGCTTAAAAAGGCACTGAGATAGAAACTGATTTTTACCTTTCGTAACCCTCGCCAGCGGAAGTATTTTACAAATGCCGATAATTTATCTGTGCTTTGAAAGGCTTCCATCTCTAAAACCAATGCACTTAACGTACCGATGCGGGTGGCCGAGGTCGTTAGGGCAGGAACTGGTGAACGGGAGGTCCGGAGTTCGATTCCCGCCACGTTCGTCCAAACTGAAATGAGTTATTTTCCATGTTTTCCAAAGTTTTCATCAATGGCAAATGTCGAGCGACACGTGAAAGCTTCCTCCCACATAAAATTTCTTTCTCACTCATTTCATGTAGGCCCACCGCTTGTGCCTCAGTAGTGTAAACTGACCTTAATCATTAGTAAAAGAGGGGAGGGGAGGGAAATTCTAATTTCCAACCATGTTTATAGTCAAATGAATCTAATATGTTACATAGTAAGAGAAGAAACTGACTTTTATATATAAATCTTGTCCGCACACGTGCTGTTTCATGTTGCTACTAAGCGTACCGCAGTCGGCAGTGCCCGTACTTCAGCTCTGTTTTCTTACTATGGCAATATCGATTTCCCTCGATTAACTCAGTTTTATTAACATGGTTACGTTCGGCCACCGCAATATTTTTCATTTCATTGGTACTTTTTTTCCTCTGATCAATGAACGTTTTTGCTTTTCTATTTTGCTTTGGACTGAATCAGTGGATTTGTGCACAATATCGTGAGAATTGCTTTCTGAAAGTGTGCATTTGATCAGGGAAGTTCTGATTATATTCCGCACGCATAAGACATTTAAATTACTTTATTGATATTTAAATTACTTTACCGCCTGAAGGATATACACAGGCAGCTTACAATCGCGCAATGTGGAAAGAAGATCTCGTTAGAAGTGCAAATGGGGTTAAATTTTTGATGGGGGATGGAGCAGTACACCAGTCTCATTAAACAGGACTCTCGTGGTTTAGGCTTGAAGTATGTCGGCAGTTCAGAATCTCAGGTGAAAATAGACTAAGAATTTGCCCTTTATCTTGAGAGGAGGAATCATGTCGCACATCCTAGCGAACTGTGGCAGCACTGAGGTGTTGAGAAAAGTGTCTTCCTTTACTGACGCTGTCAGAGGGCAAGGGTCATGCTGGGCTCTGCTGGCAGGCAAGGTTGAGGAGCAGGTAGGCAAATTCCAGGTGAGACATCTCAGGTCTGAAAAGGCTGAAAACCGGGGGTAGGGGTGGAAGAACAAAACTGAATTTAAAAAAATAAAAGTGCGTATATATGGTGTTAACTTATTCCACTGACAAGGGAGAAGGGGTTCCATATTCTGTATGTATACATGAAGCTAATATTGAAATAATAATAATAATAATAATAATAATAATAATAATTATTATTATTATTATTATTATTATTATTATTATTATTATTAGTTTAACTGCGTTAAACATTGCAAATATGACGTATTTACTTATTTACTTAAAAAATGTACTTTTGGTGTATTATGAAAGGCACGTACGAAGGTTGCAAGTTGTTACTATGTATGTTAATTTGAATAAATACACTCATTCATTCATAAAAATGCATGTTCTAAAATGGGTTGTTACATCATCTTCGCGAATGAATGTCTAGGTGAATCATAAACACCGTACCTCTATTTTTTTCTCAATATAGCTTGTTTATTAATTTATTATGTAAATTATAATTTGAAATGTCATGTATTGATAAATAAGAGTATTTTAGCAATAAGGAACAATGTATTGATAGCAATGGAAACAAGTGGAATAGATAACAAATAGTTGAAAATCGTGATAGTGATATTTGGCCAAGATGGCAGATACGAGTAGTTGTTCGATCGAAGGGTATGGTTTGTTGCGAGTGTTTGGATTCATGAACTGGGCAAACAATGCAATTTTTTTTTTGAGTAGTGTTTAACGCCCGTTTTTACTACTGAGGCACCACAGGCGGTGGACACTGATGATACATGAAATGAAATGATATATTGGGAAAGGATTTTTTTTTTTTTTTTTTTTTTTAAGGAAGGAAGCGTTCCAGGCCTAAGTTTAGGTACCTCCCCGGCATTTGCCAGTTATGAAGACTGAGGAAAACCTGGAAAAAACCCCAGTCAGGGAGGACGGTCCTGGCGGGATTCGAACCGCAGACCTCCCGCTCACGAGTCCATGCCTTAACGACCTCGGCCACCCGTGGCGGTGGCAAACAATGCAATACATTACGCAATTCAGACAGGAACGTTTCGTTCTGGCAGTGTCAAAGACAGTCTACGAGTGGTCCACCAGTCACCGAATGGACTAATTGTGCTGGAGTTTCATAATCAATCGAACGGTCACCTCGTAAATCAATACGCAACTCGGAGTACCATGTTTAAACAATGCGTCGTCATACAAAAAAGGACTTACAACTGATACCATTTCGCCCATGTTTCGTCAATGAACTTTAGTGATGCTGATATGAATAAACTTAGGGAAGGCACGTGCTTTATTACTTTAAGAGTTTCCACCGTTATCTCGAAAAAAATGTCCTCTTTCCTAATGACTTGCGATCTATCGAGCAATCGCGACCGAAATATCTTTTTTTTTTTTTTTTTTTGCCCGCATTTCACATTGGAATTGGAACATAATCGACTACAATTTATACTATGGGCAAGTGTTGCTGCAAATTAGATTGAGCCATTATTTTTAAGGGCCTATTAATGGAAAAAACTATATGCAAATGCTTCGAGGATGGTTATTACTCTAACTCAACTGGGAGTTATGGACCATATGGTTGCAAAAGAATAGTGCGCTGGCCCATTTCGCGTTACCTGTTTGTGATGTTCTAAATAATAACTTCTCAAGAAGGAGGATTGGCGGTGGATCTCCATCACCATTGCCATGACCTTTCCGAAGTCCCGATTTGATGATGCCGGACATCAGCCTATGAGGGCGTATTAGATATATAGAGGGTACCAAAAAATGTACCTATACACACTTCTAGCAAAGAAAAACTGTGTTAACATAATAAAACTGAATTCACACAAACAGAAAGTGAAGAGCACTAATCATCCTAAACTTTTACAGTTACAACAGTTGCTCAAAATGCCCACCATCGGCGTCTATACACTTCTGAGTACGTTGAACTACTGATTGAGCAACGTTAGCGAAAGTATCCTCAGCGATTGCAGTACATGCCGTTTCAATTTCTTCCCGAAGTGCTGCCAGTGTAGCTGGTTTTCTACCGTATATACGTAAGCGTTCCCTATAGGTAGAAGTTCCCATAGGTAGAATGGAGTTAGATCCGGAGAACGTTTTGGAAACTCAATCGGGTTTACATAATCTTGGCTTTGTTTGTTCATTGTTGATTTACCTGCATGTAGCAACGTTGTCATAATGTATGTGAGTCATGTCTGTTTACAGAACACCATACTACACTTTACTGTTGTTTTTCGGTTCAACTTTGAAATATATTAAATAGATATCTACTGTGAAAGTGTGTATACATTCTTTTGGTACCCTCTGTATATATGCCTCCTTCATGACCATTACACCGCAGATGTTGCTAAAATGTTTCAAAGGACCTGGAGACGTACCCACTCTGTCTAGACAACGCTGGAGCTCACACAGGCATGTTAGATCATTAGCTAAGTAGGGGTACCGTGACTTATGGCGCACCATGATATGGGCAGGGAAAAGGCTCAGAAAGCAATGAGTAAGGACATTTCAAACTGGGAACTGGCACTGAAGTATGGACGCGATGGCTGAGGTATTCCTGGTAACCAAGCTGTAAAACATAGTGTGATCGAATAAGATTTATAACTAAAGCCTTTTTACCTTGTCTGATAGAACTCTGTTCTCTATAGTTTCTCAGTGAAACAGTCTGATCAAATTCTATGTATTTTTCAAAGAGAAACTAACTGAGAGGGGGAAAAAACTATATTGCATTATTTATTCCTATAGGGAGAAATAAGGGAAAATTCTCTTATGAATATTCTTTTTCTAGACTATTAATTCATAATTTCACTCAGAATAAAAATGATCAACGTAATACTACATTTTTGAAAATAATTGCAATAAACGAAACTCAAGGAACATTCTCGAGGAAAACATGCTCAGTGTCCAAAAAACATAAAGGTACAATTAATATTGAAATTATTTTTATCTCTTAGTTTAATATTTTCATTTTCATTAAATATTTTTATTAATATTTGCATTTAAATTTGGAGTGTTGTTTTTCAAAATAGAAATGTACTTCCTTTTTAAAATCATTGTATTTTGTATCTCTTGGTAATATTGCTCTTAAGAATATTGACATTAATAGCGTAAATATTTGAGCGTTATATTTTAGATTCAAAATAAAATTCAAGTCAATTGACTGCCTACCTTAAAGTAAACTCGCGCCATTCCCAGTAGTTGAGCATCGTCAGAGTTTTTGCTTTTCCTATTACATGGTGGTTGTTTGTATTTTCTGACATCTGTAGGCTGATTTCAGTTAGGTTCTTCCTGCCACTCAGTGTAACCTTAAACAAATTGTAGACATATATAAACAGTTCGCAAATTAACCTTTAACGTCTTAAATCTATTACTTAATTCTTTAAAAACGTTGTGATTACGACTAAAAGGTGATCCTGAAGCGCTAATAAACCTGGAAATGGTTAAGCGTATTGCGCTTTTTTATTTTATTTATTTATTTATTGTCTCTGGAAAAGCCTCCGCTAAAGATCTGAGACAGCGTAGGCTGGCCCGAGCTGTGTTCAGAGTTTTGTCTTCAGTATTGAATTGGATTGTTAGGGTGGGAGGAGAATATTTCGGTATTTTAGCATTGTTCAAGGGCTGGCCGTTTGTGCCTGCTCTCTAAGTGGAAGGAATGAGGTAGGGGAGACGCCGGAAGATGAGGCACGGACGTAGACGGAATCCTAACATTGCTTGCTTGCAGATAGAACACCCGACTGATCCCTCTTTCCAAGGAGTTCGAGCCCCTCAGAAGGTCCGCTTCCATACCTACGCCGAGACAGAAAATTTTCCAAAGCACAAACGATCACGGCACACCAACCCATTCATGGAATGAAATAATATGATATAGAAGAGCGGAACATTCGTGGAAAGGTTAGAGCCTTCCCAGATTCGAATACACGACCAGGGGAAACCACATTACAAAGACTTCAATAGATCCTGTTCACTACATTTAACACGAAGTTTCGTATGAGAACGCTTTCCGCTCCATGGGTGTCGCGTTTGTTAACAATGGACAAAAAACCCATTCGAATGAACATTTCGCTGAGGTGTTAAGACTTTATTAAACGCAATTCCAGTTAGCTTCCCCGATGTTTCATAACAGTAGATGAAACATGGACTCATCACTACACACCAAAGACGAAGGAAGGAACAGTCCAAATAGTGGCTGGTAACAGGTGGAAGAGCACCAAAGAAAGCAAAAACGATTCCATCTGCAGAAAAAATCATGGCTACGGTTTTCTGGGATTCTCATGGTGTGATGCTGATAGATGCTATTCAGGCTAAACATCCACACCTTGCGAAAGAGAAAGTTCTGTTTCATCAAATAATGCGCCTTCATACACGTCTGAGATGGTTGCTGCAACACAGCATGACCTTTGCTTCCAAGTACTTTCACATCCGCCATATACGCCGGATTTGGCTCTCAACGATTATTTTTTGTTCCAAAATCTGAACAAATGGTTGGTTGGACGAAGATTCACATCAAATGATGAGACTGAAGCTGAGACAGACGTTTATTTTTCACAGTTGTACAAATCATTACTGAGGGCATTTAACTTTGTAAAATTGTTGAACTGAATGGATTGATTTACAAGGTGACTTTATTGGAAAATTAAAAAAAAAAACATAAATCTTGTGTTTTGAGCGCTCCTTACAGCAAAGAATTAAATTAAAACATGAAAAATGACAAGTTTAGCTTTATTTCATATTATGTTTGACAAAACAAAGAACGAGGGTATTTCAAAAAGTAACAACTAATTGGATGTTTTGAGATATGTATATACTTTTGTTAGAAATATAAATGTTGTTATTTTTCTACATAATAATCCTTCTTTTCTACAAACTTCTCATACCGTTGCACCAACTTCTGTATTCTACTAGAAAAAAAAAAAAAAAGAAATAATGATTGCGCTTGTAGGAATAGATTGCGTCTGTAGTCCTATTATAATCCCTCCAAAAACGCCCTTGAGGGCTAGTCTAAGTCCTTCTAAAGCAGTCGAAGGCATTCTAAGCATTCTAGGTCACTCTAAGTCATTCGAGTCATTCTAAAGTCAGTCGAGGGCAGTCTGAGGAATTCTAAGTCCTTCTAAGGTGATTCTAAAGTCAAAGTGAGTAGTGAAGTCAGCGACGAGCAGTCAGGAATTAGCCCCAATATTTTATATGTGAATAAAATATTTGGAACAAGTCAACCTGATGTATCTTTTGGGCAGTCCATTTCTCGTTCCCATGGATCTAAACTGATCCACAAAACACTCCAGTGGACCCTGAGACCGAACACAACTGAACTGGAGCAAACGTCATCATCAGTGAACAGCCCGGGCAAACATCGAGACCACGACCACCAGCCCAGCAGTCCACAAATTACGCTACGCCCCCGCACACCCTATAAATTCTTGCCCCATGCCTTGCCACTGCTTGAAATTTGAAATTCTTCACTGAAAAATGGGTGCCACCCGATATATCGCAAGATCAATGAGAATATAGTATAGGAAAAAAATATATATATATATATATATATATATATATATATATATAATAAAGTACTGAAGATGAAAAAATCAACTGCAAGATAAGTAAGTAGAATGTTCACATTTGTTCAAAAACGTTTGAAAACTATTATTTGTAAAGAACATTTAATTTATTTTAGGGGTTACAAACAGAAATTTTATGACACATTTGTGACTATGGATGAAATTCTGAAATCAAAATGCAGAGCAACAAATGGAAAGGCAAGCATCTCCACCGCCGAAGAAGTTCAGGATGCAAAGATTAACAGGCAGAATCGCGCTTTGGGGGGGGGGGGGGGGATGCACAAGATGTTTGTAGAAAGGAGCCACAGTAACGGACCATTATTATGCAAATCTAATTTGAAAATTACGAATTGCAATCAAGTAGAAAAGTGGCGAAATTTAAGGAAAGGTGCATCTTTTTTCATTTAAACTGCTGGAACATCCTCTCCACTCTCCAAATCTAGCTCCCAGCAGTTCTTCCTAAACTGGAAGAAAATCTTCTAGTGAGGATATTTTCATCACATGATGAAGTCATGGAGGCTGTAAACCAGAGGTTTGTGAAGGCTTCTTTTAAGAATATGTAGAAATGTTAGGTTATACCTGAAAGTGCATCAATCTTCAAGGAGAGAGTGTAAAAAAGTAAAGTAAAAATAAGTAGAGAGTGGATATCAATTTTCATATAAACACAACCGTAGTACCGCAGAACTGACTGACAGAAGTCATATAATGAAGAACGGTATTTATAAATTGTTATGTAACTAAATAATACAGATACAGACATAATTAGAAAACTCAGGGAAATAGCAATATATACGACGATTAAGAAATTTTAACACTAAAACTTGTAAAATGTTAATTTTGGGCACAGAGTTAGGCAAGGCTGTGAGCAACCCAAAAGAGTTAAAAATAGGTCAATCATAGAGCTTACCGTAAAACATCTTGAGAACTACAGCACGTAGGCACTAAGCTCTTTTGAAGGAAGATAAATGATGAAAAATGTATAAGCGTGATTAAAGAACCATAAGGAGGGAATGGATTTTTATGTGTATTACTTTAATGCTTTCAACGCCTTTCTTATGGATCTGTTTCGATCATTAGTCAGTGTGGATGTACATGAATTGCTGTCAGAAATTAAGAATGGGAAAGTGTATGCACATGTTGTCAATGCGCCAAGTTACATCGATCTTTTTTAACCATCCGTGGCCCATTTACTATATACAGAGTCACCATTTTATTCCATTTTTCCTTGGTTTCCCTTTTCATTCCTCCTGATGAAATGCAAGCTTGTTTCATGCTTGCGAGCCTGTCATTTGTCATCCTGTCTATACCACCATTGGGTTTTTCCTTAATAACCTTTATCTTTCTGTTCTATTAGCCTATTGCACCACTATGAGCATGACAAGGGAGAGTTTTGCTTGTAATTCTCCAGATTATAGGCAAGAATAAAAACAAAGTGAATTTGTAGATCAAAATATTAAAAAAAAGGAGAGAGATAATAGACAGAGCTAATAAGCTCAAACAAAGAGGGAAAGATTATAGGTAGTAAAACTATCTTAATGTATTTTTTTCCAAAGTTTTCCATCAGAAAGCAACTGCACCTAGAAATAAATATAACAGCAAAAAAGTATACAAAAAGTTGGAATTAGTTCATAATATTCGCCTCGGTTTTCATCATATGCCTTAAATTAGAATGAATTGTTCGGTGCTTGACCTTGCTCACGTCTGGCTCTTTGTGCTCCCTCAAAGAGAGGAATCTGTGCATCGAGGTAGATAGCGGGCAGTCAGGATCCACAAACGGTAACTGATCGGATGTAGACGTGGTACTTAACATACATATTTCCAGATAGAACATCCCAACACCTGTTGAGAACCCCTACCAAGGGATTTTAGCCCCGTCAGGGAGAAACCTTTACAAAGCGAAATCCATCATTACACCTCGTCCTGGCGCTTTCGTCTCTGTAACAGAACCAACGGAATGCAATGAAAGGAAAAAGAGAGGAACTTTTGTGGACTGTAAATATCGCGTTACCCCCTGAACCACACCATTCGGTATCATATGCCTGAATCCGTGACCAAGAGGTGACATACACTTTTGGGAAGGATCTGCTATCAAAGTCATGGGTTCACACATTTATTAAATCATTTAACATTTTTTTATTATTACACCATATATAATGAGCTCCATTTCTTTGTTTTAAAACGAATTTCATTATTCAGACCCAGCAAAGCTTAAGAAGGAAAATTAGTATTGTGTTCCAACACACGCATTTTGATGTGACAGTGTTAAAGACGTGCTTCATGAAGTTCCTGTGACTGCTTGCAATGGAAAAATGTTCAGAGAATTGGAAATCGCTAGCTCCAGTTCCTTTCTCTCTGTTCGGCAAGTTTATTTTATAGAAATTAAATAGAAATAGTTACAGAAATATACTCGTTTTTCGTCGTCACGAGGTTGTAATTCATGAACTGTAGTCACACTGTAGGGTTTCAATTTTAAAAGTTTAGCAGCTATGAACAGAGTTTTTCTTGCTGCGCAACACGTCTGAGAGACTTTTTTTTTTTTTTTTTTTTTTTTTGAGAGCGTTCAAATGATGCACCAATTTCATCATTTTTTTTTTTCGCTTCTTAAGTTTGGCGATTCAGTTATCCTAAAATTATTAATCAGACATTTAACAGTTTCTCTACCTGGAACAGGAATATCATGAAATTTCTCCTGAAATTGTCTACATGATTCGTTTTTAAGTATGTATCATACATAAAAATTCTTTGTTCAAGCGTTAATTTTTCGGTTGGCATTTTAGTGGACCGATAAGAATTATCAGATGTAATTCACACACAACACAGAGGTCCTGAATTTTTGAGATACACAATGAGCAAACTCAAGTTTTACAGCTCTAACCGAAGGCAGAAACTGACACAGTATAACATAGCTGATAAACCTAGCCTTAAGCGGGTCATTCATCGCTAATGCGCTACTGGAATAATACCTATGATATCTATGACCAGTCTATAAATAGAATGCCTGGTACTTGATGATCAAGTTACTCTAGTGGCGTGAGTTTAACCATGAATTCTTGTTGTCGGCTAACCGTAATAGACTTGGAACTAGACTACTTATACTTTTTTTTTTTAAATAATCCCCTGATAGTGCCAGCGGATTCTGTACGAATATAAGAATCATAAATGAACACGTACCGACACGGGTGGCCGAGATCGTTAAGGCACGGACTCGTGGGCGGGAGATCTGTGGTTCGATTCGCGCCAAGACCGTCCTCCTGGACTAAGGTTTTTTCCAGGATTTCCTTAGTCCTCATAAATGGTAAATGCCGGGGAATTACCCCGAATCTAGGCCTGAATGCCTGCTTCTTAAAAAAAATCCTTTCCCAATTATTTCATCTCAGTTCCCACTGCTTGTGGTGCCTTAGTATAAAAACTGATGATACACGAAATGAAATGATTTATTGGAAAAGGATTTTTTTTAAAGAAGGAAACGTTCCAGGTCTACGTTTAGGGTACCTCCCGGTACCCTATGAGGACTGAGGAAAATCTAGAAAAAAACCTGTCAGGGAGGACAGTTCTGGTGGGATTCGAACCCCAGACCTTCCGCTCACGAGTCCGCGCCTTAACAACTTCGGCCACTTATGGCGGTAAAAATGGGCGTTATACACTATTAAAACATTAATTAATAGATGAACTTTTGAGGAACAAAATAATTAGGCAGGAGCGTTGTGTTCTCATATGTTACAATACTTATTTTGTTCAAGTACATTTTTTTAAAAAGTTTTGTGGTTCAGTTTGCACGTTTAAAAGTTGGCGTTATTATTCAGCACCTTCCCTGTAGCTTTGGGATGTATTCGTTTCACGAGTATCTCATAAATACGGACAAATAAATAAATACGCAAATTGAAAATATGTCTTCTGATAGGCTTAATCCAGAAGAAAACGTATTACCGCTAAGTGTAATGCTTGAAACCATCGTAAAGCATGGTTGTTTGTACCTCTGTAGTTATGCCTACAAAACAACTTGGCCGCGTACAGCTCTAGCTTAATACACATTTTCAATAACAAAAAGATACGTTCTACTAAGGTTTCATGTATCAGTTTTAGTTCGAACACAAGCTTTGCTTTGTCATTCTGCTAATGAATGTTAAGAGTTAAATGTGTCCAAATGTTGGCACCACTTATTTCGTCTGCGATAATAATCAATAGCTAATTCTGGCGGGCAATAAAACGTGTGTTCATAATAGCGGTAAGAATTCAGTAAGCAGTTTGTTGAATTGTCCTTTTTCCAGTCAGACTGGAAGAAAAAGAAAAGGCAAAACAATAAGGGAGGCAAACCCAACTTTAAATATAACACAGTCAGCGAAAATCAGAGTAATCAACAAATTCTGCAGTAAGAAGTAGCGCCGCATGGACTTCATACTTCGTCATTAGATGAGTCTTCCCCCGTTACCCAATTAATTGTAGCACACTGAACTTTTTTCCATCAACTACCATTGTAATTAGATTTATTATTTTCCATTTTACCTTTCGTAGCAAATTACTAACAAATAGGTGTTCTTAGTGTTCATTCTTGCAAGAGCATTCATACCTCACTGCACGGCTATCACTTTCCTTAAAGCGCGAGAATATCTGGAGCTCCAGTCCCGAGCGACAGTGGAGAGAGCCGAACTCCTCAAAGCCGAACGGCATATGAAGGAGGGGAAATAGAGCTGCAACCAAAATGAAAAAGGCATCCGCTTGTAACAGTGTAAATGTTGGACGTATTATGTTTTTGTTAAACGTAACGCAATCTATGCATTGTCCTCCGTAACTTTCTGCCTGCAATATGTTGATTCTTATTAAAAACTGAGTTTTTCACTTTTACCACGAGCTGTCTTATTAGAATTTGCAATTAATTTATACACACAAACACTTATTAATCTAACCTCGGGTAAATCCTAGAAACGGTGAACCCAGTGATTTGCTACGACGAGCTACGGTCTGACGGCCCACGCTTGCCTACTTTTCGTAAATATAAATTGAAGGGCGTTTGTGTGCTACTAAGTAAACGGGTAAATCATTGTAATGGTGACAAATCTCCTTTGGCAGCAGCAGAAAAAAAATCGTAAATATAAATTTATAGCGGATTGTGTGCGTGATATTATGTTGGCAGATCTCCTTTAACTCAAGTAGATGATGATGATGACATTAATAATAATGACAACAACAGCAACAACAACAACAACAACAATAATAATAATAATAATAATAATAATATGAATGAATAGTGTTTAACGCCCGTTTTTGCTACAGAGGCACCACAGGCGATGGACACTGATGATACATGAGATGAAATGTTATATTGGGAAAGGATTTATTTTTAAGGAAGGAATCGTTCCAGGCCTAAGTTTAGGGTACCTCCCCGGCATTTGCCATTTATGAGGACCGAGGAAAACCTGGAAAAAACCTCAATCAGGAAGGACGGTCCTGGTGGTATTCAAACCCAGATCTCCCGCTCACGAGCCCGAGACTTAACGACCTCGGCCACCCGTGGCGGTATAATAATAATAATAATAATAATAATATTCAGTACATAAGAATTCGAACGCACTACCTTCACATTTAGTAGTTCAATGCTCTAATCATCTGAGCTAACCCTTGTTGCAATTTAAGAGCCAATTATCTACCTGTACCCGTGGAATTCACTACTTTCGGCTTTCTCCGCTGCCTCTCGGAACTGCAGCTCTAGATATTTTCCCACTTTAAGGATAAAAACCGTTATCTCTTTAGGATATTATAGCAGGGATCCCCTTCACTAGAACTGTCAGCCAAACCAAGCTGTATCTAACACGTAATAGATAATTCACCTTGTAGTAAAATTTGACTGATAATATTGGCCTAACATTTAACACTTCTAAAATAAAAATTTACAAAAAATAATAATAATAATAATAAAAAATATGTATAAAAAGAGTTCCAGACTAGGGTTGTATGAGAAATGTGGAATGCTTTGTGTGTTTGTGCATGAATCGAGTGGTACCATACTAGAGAATGGTCTCTCTTCCAGGACGATTATCGCATAATACACCACGCAGCATTTATGGTTTACCCAGCTTTCATAAAACGAGCGAAGTCCTCCCTTTTGCATCCCAAGACGGTACTCATTACCTTATAGCGAAAATTTTTGCTTTCCTTGTTGCTGGAGAATCCAAATTTATTTATGTAAGTACATACATAACCAAAGATTACAATAAGAGAATTGCGACTCTTAAAGAGCAAAAGCTCGAACTCAGGTATACACAGTGCTTGAGGTAGGGCGGGGTGCGGCGGGATGACATCGTGGTTCTTTTTTAAATGGCTTATAAGCATCCCGTTACTTCCTAGCATCATTAACCGAAAGGTTTTCCTTTTGTGCTATTGCACTATTGTACTATTACGAGATATAGTGTTGATTTCAAAATATTTTCTTCATTTCATACCGCTCGATGAAATATAATCGGGTCGTCTGTTAATCATTATCACTTTTCCCACGGAGTATACAGTGTATATCCTTTCGCTATGTCGGCATGGTGCGAACTTCAGTTTCGTATTTTTAAGGCCTGTTATAAATGTTACAGTGTTGAAAAATGTTTTTCCTATTATCTTGCATTCCATTTCGCCCTCTTCCGCCGGTCCTGGTAGTGTAGTGGTAACCATACTTGCCTTCTAAATCCAAGATCGCGGGTTCGATCCCGGCAGGACCGATAGATTTTTTCGGCCATTAAAAAAAATAAGTATGGCTTCCTTCGGAAGGGAAGTAAAGCCGTGGGTCCCGTACGGCACGATAAAGAACCTAAAGCCTTAAAAAAGAGGCCTCTGAGCAAAATTTACCTTTCGTTTCACCCCCTGATTTGAATGGGACGCTGATGACCTGAGATGTTAAAGAGCGTCCACAAATAAATCAATCAACCAGTCCTATTCCAATTCGGCGGCAACAGTAGCCTGTATCCATTAGACCAGTTCATTCCTATGGTTGATATCACGCCTGAGTTGTTAGTAACTGCTGTTGAAATAACATAGTCGGCAAACTACAAAAACAATTTATGACGGGTACAGGCTCATTCTTACTTGCAGTCTGTAGAATAAAGTGAGAAAACTTCTGGAAAATATTCTAAACGTATGTAATGCATGTGTGAATGTATTCAAACGCATGCTATTTTTAAACCACTGTAATATGTTCGTAGTCGATGAAATAAAGATCAAAGACTATACATCTCACGGCATATTTTCGTAATTATGTGTATAAATTAAATGGGGAATTATTGGATTATTTTTTCAATTCATCTCAAGCACTGCTTATACATTGCAAATTTGCACTGTAAATTAATAACGTAGATACAGGAAAACCTTAAAACAAGTATGTTAAATACATATAAACAAAAGCTATGTATCATAAGATAGAATTATAAATTAAAATTTTGTAGTAAAAGCTAAGCATACAAATCAGATTAGCAAAATGCTTATTTATAGTTTACAGATATTTAATATACAGTTTAATGAGATATGAAACATCTACAGGAATATGTATAATTAAACTTGAAGCGTGAATATGTGTGTGTGAGTGTGTGTGTGTGTGTGTGTGTGTGTGTGTGTGTGTGTGTGTGTGTGTGGAAGATCGCACAAACGTGGTAGAAAATTATGTTGAAATTTTATTATATAAAAATAATAATTAGACAAATTATTAAATTCTTTTTTCGTATCCATTTGAATTAAGCTTACCCTGAATGGAATGCGTTTTAATTAGCGCATTGTATATTCTAGGCCCAAAACATCTGCTATGCAAAGGTCCTGCAGTAGTATAATATATGGGTTCAGTAATTAGAAAACGGTGTTTTGTCTCGTGGGATAGTCATGAAGTTCAGCTTTGAAATTGTCCCGGTATTTATGAAAATAGGAAAGCACAGCAAATCTCTATGTTTGCTCAATAGCAATGCTAAACTATTCCAAAATTTGATTTGTTTTATAATCCATAGGTTTACGTAAAACAAACTTTAATAATATGCCTCTGTAACAATGTTACCACAGAGGGCGTTGATTTAACAGCTCCCCTTCATTCTAATATTCCATACAGAATTATAGAGTGAAACAGAGCTAAATAAGCTACACGAAGTACACAATTAGGAAGAAAGAATGTGGAACTTGTGTGTTGTTTTTTGCATTCTGTTACATGTGTAAGATATATGGATATCCCTTCTGTCAATAATGATACAAGTTAAAACAATCTAAGAAGGGCAAGTGCAGTTAATGAAATTACAACTTTATCATTACTATTTACGTTAATTGAATCATAGATGTTTAATAAGAATGATGGCATTCCTGTTTATATAAGCATAAATCAGTAGCCTCATTCATTCTTAATGAGGTTGTTTGAGTAGTCTGTTCCAACAAAAAAATGGAGATTCTTGGATACTGTGATGCATATAACATTATGTACTTCACTTATAAGATGAATTGTAATGGTTATTGCCGAGGGGAAAAAGAGAATTAAGAGCAAATTGATAAAAAAGCGAACTTTAAGAGACTATCTCCAGAAAAATATATTAAAATATAGAAATGGGACTCATAAATAATTAAGTTTTAGCTGGCATAATTCGACATGAAAAAAGTAATAATAATAAACTAAATATTAATATACATTAGTGTATTTAAATAGTCTTCGACCCATTAGCGCAAGCATCAGAAACAACGCTATGCCATTCGCGATTTTCCAATTTTAGTTTTAGCATTAGTGTCCTAGTATTTCATTTTTGAAATTGAAAATGAAAATTTTCCCCTCTAAATGAGGTAAATCAACATGCTATAGACCGAGGAAAACCATATAGGATTCCAATGTTTTGTGATGATTTTTAAAATCTTGACCAGCCCAACCATGCCCTCTTTCATAGCGTAGAGCAGAATGAATTTGATATTCAAATAAGTCGCTAAGAAACTGCCTACACATGTTCCAAAGTTAATTAACCGATACTTTCTTTTACCTCGCCGAAAGAACGTTTAATGAAGCCGCCACAGAGTGTTGCTATGATGTTATAAGTTACATTAGTTTTGTACGTTACCATTCTTCTGCGAATTATTGAGGAACAACGTCTTAGGGAGCAAGTATTAGATCTAGCTGTAAACAAAAAACTTAAAAAAAAGGTAATTAATTGCTTGCTGATATTTTCATGGTAATCGCATGATGATAATAGTGTTTGAAACAGGTTGTGTGTGAAGTAATTTTGACGTGAAGATTATTTTCCTTTCTTATTAGTTTCAGCCCAGTTCTTATTGCGAGCTAACTTATGCAAAATATAGCGTTCCGAGAGTAAAGTTCTAAACTTAAAGGCTACATTGGTTCTCAATTTAGGTTCTGGAACTTTATGTTTGATAAGGGATATTATGAAGAAATAATGAAAATTGGTTTGAAAGCAGATTGTGTTACATTATTATGAGATGTGTTTATAGTTGAGAATAGTATTCTGTGAAATTGTTTGCTAAGGTAAATAAGTGGGGAATTATGTTACGTTAGGTAGCGAGATGAGTGATTGCTAGTGCTATTTTGAATGTGCAAAACCACATGTTCCCATATGTGCATAAACAGGAACTTTACAATAGACGATATATTAAAACCTCTGAAATAAATGCTCTGAGTTTATAAAGCTTGTTACACGAGAGCGTTTCAATATATATTTGCCTTAGCTATAAATGTTGTTTCAGAAATAATTCTGTACTGGTGTACAAATTATTGCCTAGCGCTATGGATTGCCAGCATGGAACATGTTATTCGACCCACAGACGTAAGGCGCAGTCGCAGAGGGGCAGGAAACGGAGGCCCGGAGTGAAGCAGGGGCTCGCGCAGACGCAGTATTGCAGCACGAGAGCTGGGGCCTGTTTTACAAAGCGACGGGTGTATGTGAGTTGTGACGAGTTGACTGGGAAGGGAGAAACAAGTGACTAGTAGGCGAGGTTTCCGTTCCGCGCTAGTTGTTCGCCAGCCGTAGGACGAAGCGCAAGTAACTAGTAAACAAGTATGATGGCCATTGAGAATAAGCTTATCGTTCTTCAGAAAATAAGGCAAGAAAAATCTATTCTTTTTGGCGCCTTTTCAAGTGTGTTAACGAAAGCAGAAAAACGTGAAAAGTGGGCAGAGATAAATGAGCTAGCTGAATCCCTTGGATTAGTAATTGGAAAACCGTGGCAGTATTTTCGAGACACAGTGTGGTGTAATTGGAGGAAGCGAACACTGGTAAGCGTAAATATGTTTTATAATAATAATAATAATAATAATAATAATAATAATAATAATAATAATGATAATAATAATAATGATGATGATAATGATGATGATAATAATAATAATAATCACTAACGTGTGCACTCAAAGTCATTTTCTCTGTATTTAGGTATCAAAATATAACTACAAGAATATCATTTGGAATAAAATATTTTGGCATATATTAAATTAATTTAATGTCTTAATTATATTGCGTTACTTAACATTATGCTTGTAAATATTGTAGCTTTATAATATTATAGGAGTATTTTTATTCACGTTTTAAAATAATCAAGAAATGCTGTAGTATTTTGGGATTTACGTGAGAAAAAAAGACTCAATATTTTATAAAATACAACAATAATACTATGACTTTTATTAAATAGTCAATTTACATAGATGCAATCTATATCTCTGCTAAATTTAATATCACATCTATTTTTCAGGCAAAGAGAGACAAAGCTAAACTAATGGGCACCGAAGGAAGCAAAGATTCGAAATTAAATGAGGCAGACTTTATTATATTGGAAATATTAGGAATGGACAATCCTGACGTACAAGAATTAGAGGGCAAATACTATTTGCAAGAAGATGAGGTGGAAAATGCAGAAATGCAATCTAATACAGGAATATGTAGTCCTGCAACACCACCCTCGTCCTACGTCGGAGAAGAAAGGAGTGCTCTTAGAAAAAGTAAGTTGTTGTTTATAATTAGAGATGTACGTCTTTCCGTTTCCTCCTTTTTCTACTCTTATATCTTCATCTTTTTTTGCGCGTTCTAATTGTATGAAATAACATTTCAATTTGGTTAGTTTAGCATTTTTTCCTGGGATTTGAAAAAGAGCTTCAGTTCGTAGTTCTTTCTTTGGAATTTGATCACGTAATTTTTACGTTTATTCGCCCATTGATGTAGTGAGGTTTTCTCTTGAAATACATGTGATTAGAATTCTAAAACTATTCCGTAAAACATTATTATGGTCGCTAAAATAAAGTCCATGAAATAAAATACGTTCATTCTGGCGCTACCGGTTTTCTTGGCAACAAACCAGATAAAGGCTCCCCTTTTTGTTCGAAAACAAATAGACTTACCCTCAAAAATCGTCAGTGGTAATCATACCTTGGCCATTAATCACGAAATAATTAAATGAAGAACTTTCCATGCATTTACCTACAGGAAAAGTGTAGCTTTTTGTTTTAAAGCAATGATAATGTAAGTTTTCTCAGTTTTCGAATATTCTTTAACGCTTTAAAAGATAAAAGTAATATAACTTTCTTCCACAAATACTCTTTTCATCACCTAAGGTTAACATGAATAAATCATAATCTTTTTATATGCAGCTTTAAAACGTTTTCGTGTTAATCGCTAATACAAAAAAAAAGTTTATTTTTATTTATATATTATTTTTATCATATAAAATAGTTATTCATATGTATCTTTACACCTGATTTTACTAATTTCGTTTAGGTGAAATGTAGTGCATATTAAGGGCATTTTTGTTAATGCATTTTTTTTTCCATAGCTAAAAGATGTATCACCACGGACTCCACGGGCCAAGTTTTCAAAAAAACTGAGGAAGAAAAGAGAAAAAGAAAAATGGATCTTGAAATAGAATACTTAGAATTAAAAAATTATAAATTAAAACTAGAAATATTGGAAATAGAAAGAAGACTTTCTCTTCCTGAATCAAAGCATACAAAACATTTATTTGCATAATTTTATGGTATTACAAAATATATCACTTAAGACAAATATTAATATATTGACATTCATTGTTTAATAAAAGTCTTTTCTTTCTGCGATTTTATTTGTATAATTTTATGGTGTTACAAAATATATTACTTAAGACAATTATTAATACATGGAAATTCATTGCTTATTTCAAATCTTTTCTTTCTGCGATTAGTGCAGACGCAGTTCATTCTCCAAGCAAGGGTGCTTCATTCTTTTCTGATAACATATCATCAACACTTCTTGAAGAATTGCACAGAGTGGCACATCAGTGGCTACGTCACGCGCGAATGCAGGTGTCACCCTCTGAAGGTTAAGGCACGGGAATTGTTCTTTCAGAACCCTTATAGCATTTTAGATAACTCTTCTTGTATCTGGCTCTCAAGAATCATTTAATTACTAATAGGGTTGCGGGAAGCAGATGGAATAAGCCAGATCCTTAGTGGATATGCACTATCACCAAGAACGATGCCATTTAATTGATCACTAACCTGAAGTACTATTTCGCTATTTCTTACAACAGGGGCATTTTGGACTCTGCGCAGCCAGTTAGCATTCACGTAATATAAATGCAAATGAGGGATACAACCAGCATTACATTTATAAATTGATCTTTTCCATAAATAAATGTGTTCATCTAATAGGAGTACTATCTATGTAGCCACATACTAACTGTATTCCTCCCAAAAGATAACGTTTGCCTCAACTTCAATCATATTGTGAGGCCAGCGGACCCACTGAGGCAACATTATTCTATTAACAGAAGCAACTAAAAAACGTACTGCAAGGGATACACTTGCTTTCGAAATCTGTGCATATATCTACAGAATGATTCTCCTATACCCAGCCAATGCAATGCTGCTTGAAGAACTTGATTCTCATTTAACCCACTTCTGTGGGCTAATAGGTCATTGACTTGGCATCCTTTGACATCTACAGGAAGCTTATTGCTGTGTACGAGAATACCTTGATGGTCCGAATCTGGACAACGTGTTCACTGAAGGCCTTTTTGGCGAATTTCGATCCGATTGTTCCCCAACAGTCACTAAGATGACAATAGAGCCAAAAATAGATGTACCGATCAGGAAGAACAAACATTCAAGGTTCATGAAATGGCGCAAACGTTGGGAATTGTAATTGAAACAGCTCACATCATCCGTGAGAACTTAGGATGAGCACGTTGTTTTCGACAACTCATTCCTGACCATCTGCAAATGAGAAAATGGGATATAGTCTTGATGACATTATGCGTTGCCTCAAAGACGAACATGTGTCATGTCTCATGCGCATTGTGATAGGGAACAAGAACTTTGTTGATCACTTCACTTCCGAATGGATAGAATTGAGGTATCTGAGTTCTCCCATAAGAAAGAAATTTACGACAACGCCAGCAGCAAGACAGGTGTTTGTGACACTACTGGGATGCAAGGGGTATCATTTTCATTGACTTTCTAGAACGAGGATACACGATTTAGGCTATTCGATATTGCCAGGCATTTGAGAAACGGAAATCAGCAATTCTGCACAAGTGCCCTGGCCTATTGCCAATTGGTATCACCCTGCTCGACAGCCCCTACAGATCAAATTTACCGTCGGAGGAGGGGTGTTAATGGGTATTGCACCCACTCTACAGCCCTGATTTGGCGCTGAGAGACTTTCAACTATTCCCAGCTTTGAAGGAGTATAGGGGCGGCGTTTTAAAACGAGGTCGAGCCTGCTGTGAGAAGAGGTTAGCGGGCCTGAGTGGGCATTACCCAGAGGGTTTTTTTTAATAAGGTGGCGCAGCGTTGGGACAAATGCCTTAACCTTCGTGGCATTTATGTAGAGAAGTAGTGAATACGCTGCTACCCTTGTATGTATAGTTTTCAGGTGTAAGTTGCAAAGTTAAAGTAATAAAACATAGGAAAACTAATTTATAATCGGTGGTCTAGAGGCAATGCGCTCTCCTCTGAATCCCAAGATTCCCGGGTTCAAACCAGGCCGAGGTTCTGCGAGGGATTCAAAGTCGTGTTTCGCATTTACAGTACATTAAAGAATTACACATCTGGACATAATTGCCGGCCATTTCACGTCCAAGTAATACCTTAACATTACACTAGATGGCACTTGAAGCGAAAGGCTGTCCACCTATCCTTCTAACATTGTAGGTGCTATGTGTAATTCAAGTGATTAATTTATGGTTCGTCAGGACCTGGAACAGCCCTTAGGCCTAAGCCTTATAAATCATTGATAAAGTTTATACATTGAACGACCCTGCTATTAATACATTTTAATCCGCAATATAATTAAGATATTTTAAATTAATGTTGCCCGTTTAGGAAAAGATACAAACATTTAGAATGTTGCGTATAAATCGGGTGATTAAAACTGCTCTGTATATAAGATATTGGGGCCATAAGCGGACATTTGTTTGGGTTAATGGAAAGCTGTATTCATATAATAAAATATAAACAACATAAAATAAATGTTCATACATGAAAATAACATAAGATCTAACATCTTATGAAGATTTTTTGTTTAATTAAAAGGGGAAAAATAGCATTACAACGCAGGTACATTATACTTTCAAGGCAAAGTCACTGAATATGAAACGCCAATGAACGCATACTTATTATTCGCTGGCAGTAAAATTTATTCTGCGATTATTCATTATTTCATCTCTTAGGAATATGTATTGGATACTATTGGTTGTCAGACCTTCACGCACATATTCTTCTATGTTTTTAGGCAAAACGTATACAGAATATTAGAACAGAACGTTTTACTTTTCGGGTAATGCTTAGTGCTATCATATTCTGAAATCTAATAATTCTGACACCCTTCCCTTCATCAACGCATTCCATGTATTAGTTTCATCATTTGTATCTTTATTTTTTTTAATTGTATTTAACATCTGTTTTTACTACTGAGGCACCACAGGCGGTGGATACATGAGATGAAATGATAAATTGGGAAAGGATTTTTGGTTAAGGAAGGAAACGTTCCAGGCCTAAGTTTAGGGTTCCCGGCATTTGCTATTTGCCATTTATGAGGATTGAGGATAACCTGGAAAAAACCTCAGTCAGGGAGAACGGTCCTGGCGGGATTCGAACCCCAGACCTCCCGCTCATGAGTCTGCCCCTTAACGACCTCGGCCACCCTTGGCGGTATCATTTGTATCGTTTTGTAGTTCCTGCATGACACTATACCTAATTTTTCCTAACAATTCATTATTATTATTATTATTATTATTATTATTATTATTATTATTATTATTATTATTATGCAATGGTTCAATATATCGGGACATGAGTTCTAATGCCAACTCACTTGCCGGCCAGATGTTTGATTTCCGCACACGGGCAGCAGAGGACAGTCGCGCCGTCCATCTGAAATGCGCGCACGTAGAATTGGCAGATTGCATTATGCTGAATGATGGTAAAGGTGAAGATGAGATTGTACAACGGCGAAATGAATGGAAAGGGAAATTATAAATCCGGAGAAAACCTGCCCAGGCGGCGCTTCGTCGCCATATCCACATTTACGGCCGCTCGGATCGAACCAGGACCATTACGGTAGGCCTGTATTCTAACCACTGGGCCATGGCCCAGTCAACCATGTTTAATTGTAAAACATCTTAAATTACAGTTACATCATCTTTTTGGCTTCATTCTGCTATTTCGTCACACAGTGAATAGTGTTTAACGCCCGTTTTTGCTACAGAGGCACCACAGGCGATGGACACTGATGATACATGAAATGAATGGCAAAGGATTTTATGGAAGGAATCTTTCCAGGCCTAAGTTTAGGGTACCTTCCCGGCATTTGCCATTTATGAGGACTGAGGAAAACCTGGAAAAAACCTCAGTCAGGAAGGACGGTCCTGGCGGTATTCGAACCCAGACCTCCCGCTCACGAGTCCGAGACTTAACGACCTCGGCCACTCGTGGCGGTTTCGTCACACAAAGTGACAAGTTTCTTCAAAATGGAAAATTGTCAGTTTGCATACCTCGCTACGGGATATGACTACCGGCTGCGGCACTAAGCTAACAGCTGTTCATGCCTAGTCTGACTGGCCGTACACAGTGTGTGTTGTTTAACGTATCTGCCTAAGCAATTTTACTCCCAAATGTTAATACTGTGGCTTACATTTAGTGGCAGTGGAAAAGTCTTAACGTGCGGTTACTGTGTTCTATAATTGATATTCAATTTTCTTTGTGTTACATTATAGTAATATTATCAAGTATATACGTCGTCCGCTGTCGCAGCAATTGCAAAACGGTTTTATAACTGTGACTTTACTTACTCGCTTGGTTTTCATAAATAAAGTGATACTCTTAGACACATTATGTGTGTGAAATTACATAGTTTCATGGAAAGCTTGTGATTAGTGAAGTGATTTTCTTTCTTTCTGTGTTCTAAGAATTTATAACCTGTTTTTGTTATCATACTTCCAAATATTAATATTGTGGCTTATTGTGGTGCAGATTATTGGTAAAGTCTTAATTTGTGGTTACCATGTTCTATAATTGATATTCAGTTTTCTTTGTGTTAGATTATAGTAGTGTTGTCAAATATATACACCGTCTGCGTTGTCGCGGCAATTTCGTAACAGTTTTACAACAGGTGGCATTATACTCGATTTTCATAAATCAAGTGATGTTCTTACATTATGTGTTTATCATAGTTTCATTGTGAGTTTGTGATTGTAATAATTTCTTCTGTGTCCTAAGAATTCATTACCGGTTTTTGTCATCGGTACTATGGATAGAGAAACGTAATGTAATAATTATTACTTTTCTGTTAGAGGTACAGGCGTTTGAAAATGCCGCGACATTGAAGTGATTTTGGATGTGGATAATAATTTTATGATACAGAAACTGAAAAAACATTTCACAACATTTTCACTCCCGAAAGATGAAAATTGTCGGAAGACCTTGTTAAAAATTCCCCCAGATTTTTCAAAATTAAAAAGTCCTATTGTCTGCATAAAACATTTTGGAGAATCGTGTATCGTAAGAATACAGAATTACAACACTATAGGGAGAATCATTGGAGTATGCAAGAAAAATACCTAAGCTTATAGAAAATGCTGTGCTAACACCTATTTACTGTTCGAAAACTATTCTTAAAGTTAAACGTCTTGCTGACAAGACGAATAGTTGAGCTAGACTATTTGAGAAAGTATATTGAACAATATATTGAATGCGATTCAATAAATAATATATATATAACACTCTTTCGTTTCTCAATTGAAACGAAATACATTCCAGTAAATGGACAGTAATTAAGGAGGGGAGCAAGATTCATATTTATCTACTGGGTATCAATGATGGGACACATTGTGTAACCTCTTTGATATCACTGATGACTTGTCTTTTGACGTTGAAATGTAAAACGTTTGTCTACTTAAAACTTCAGATAAACCAAGCAATTAAAATCTGTTGAACAATATCATGTCACAAATTGAAAATGGTGAAACGTTGTCTGCAGTTATAGATAAAGGAATTTCTACTTGACAATTATTATAGTCTGGACCTAATTGCAATAAAAATGAATATTTAAAATGTATTGTAGAGCAATTAAATGGGTCTCAAGACTCTTAACAGACAACAAAAGCATGATACATTATATATACCCTTTATGTTCACTCTTCATCTGCAATAAGAAAGTGCAATTTTGATTTGCCACATCCACGTATATTTTTTTTTAATAGTGTTTAACGCCCGGTTTCACTACTGAGTCACCACAGGCGGTAATCAACTTGTCCTGAAAAAAATAATTTCTTCTTATGAATTGTGATTAGAAAGCAAGTTGTTAGTCTACCACATAATAAATTGGATAACAAAAGTTTCATAGAATAATGCAATTTCATTTTACTTGTCGTAATTGTCAGTTTATTTGACTTGTATTCCTTTTATTTTCAGGTCTTCTAAAATTTTCAAATGCTAAAAGTTATAATTACATATATGTAAATGTCAATGTGCCAATCTGGGGCCATTCTTGAATTTGGAAAATGGATTTAATTTTGAGAAAAATAAATAATTCGAACTTGGATAATTAAAAATGTGCATTATAAATGCCTTCTAACGATCTTATATCAAGGTAAGCGGTAATTTTATTATTTTATAGTGATTGAGTTAAATTATTATTTAGTAGGTACGCATAGTCATGTAGCATGTAACAAAATAATATTGGAATAGTTCGATTCTAACAAAAAATAACGGGTTAAGATGTAGGCTCTTGGTTTTGGAACTTATTTCATATATCTTGTGTAGTTATAAATATGGCCTGGAACATTATCATTGTATTTACTAATAATTTGAATGTTAAAACGTCTCTTCAATTTTGCAAACATTGTTCTTTATAATCATGGACATTTAAGGGATCAAGTTCTTTACGCTATGAATCTATCAGACCAGCAGCGTACTGCAATGGGTGGCCGAGGTCATTAAGGCACGGCCTCGTAAGCGGGAGATCTGAGGTTTGAATCCCGCCAGGACAGTCCTCCCTGACTGAGTTTTTTTTACTGGTTTTCCTCAGTCCTCATAAATGGCAAATGCCGGAGAGATACCCTAAAATCTTAAGCCTGGAACGTTTACTTCCTAAAATAAAAATATCCTTTTCCAATTTATCATTTCATCTCATGTATGATCAGTGTCCACCGCCTGTGGTACCTCAGTAGTAAAAATGGGCGTTAAACACTATTAAAAAAAAAAATAATAAGACTACCAGCGTGACGTCATGCCAGAAAGCTACTCGCGCGCCATACAAATTTCTCGTTAGCCACGGATATAACCCGATTACCAGTATGACGTCACATCTCGAAACGAGAACATCGAAACATCCATATGATTCTTAATTGAACTAATGCAAGACCGATTCCAATCCTCAGACCATAATCAAGACCATCTACAACATATCAAACCTTAATATAAAACAAATATGGACGTCATATAGGCTGGATTTAAGCCATTACGCACCATGTCATTTTTTAAAATTCAGCATTAAGTTATTCCTTTCTCATTAATAATTTTGCATAAATAGTAATGATATTATTTTCTAAATATGAAATGCAGAAGTACACGTTTAAAATAAATTAGGTACGCTGTGTATTATTAATTTCCTATCAGTAAAAGTTTATAAATGTTACAAATTGTATTTTATGCAGAGGAAATACAGAAAACCTATTTAAAATTTTACACATAAGTCTTTTTCTAACTAAATATATACCAGCTTTAGGTAAACAATCTGGGGTCCTTATGCAAGATTTGGTCCGTGCATTATTAATATCCTAGCAGTAAATGTCTATAAATATGAAATATTGCATTTTATAAAAATAAGATACCAAAAACCTTTGTTGTTTAAAAATTTTGTTTATTAATTTGTTTAACAATAAACAAATACGTAAACTTTTATCTCAGTTTTAGGCACATTCCCTAGGATCTTCTGTTAGATTGTGAGTGTGTATTATTCATTTCCCATTAATATATATGTAACCTTTAACATTTTACTTTCTATACAGGAAATAAGAAAAACAACTTTAGAGTAAATAAACACCAACTTTAGGTAAACATAACCTGGACTCTTATGCAAGGTTTATGTGTGTGTGTATGTGTATATATATATATATATATATATATATTATTTGTTTCCTATCAGTAAATGTGTATAAGTGTTGAAAGTTGTATTTTCCACGAAGGAAATCAAAGCATTTTTAGAAACAAACACCTAAACTTTTTTTCTAACTAAATACCAGCTTTAGACAAGTATAACATGAGATCTTATGCGAGACTTTGTGTGTATTTCGGATAAAGCTCTTACATATATAAACAAAGAGAATCAATAGAAAGTATTAAAAATAACTTAAATCATAGAATGCTATCATATACTATAGAACATGTAGCTGTTTTAATACTTCAGCTATGGATATATTTCAGACAATGCATTTAATTGAGTTAATGTGTGTAAAATTAAGTTCACAAGATGGTTAGTTTTACGTATTTAACTAGGTTGGTGTGTATTTAACTAGATTGATGCATTTTAGTTAAGATAAATATATTTGTTTAAGTTAACTGACATGCAATTACGTGTAAAATTAATGTATTTAAATTATTTTTTATTTAATTATAGATACACGCATTTAATTAAGTTAATTGGTTTCTTTTTTGAGTGTTTTGCTGATAATAACCATTGTATTTTCATTATTCTTCATTGTTGTGCTTAATGGCAGCAACATGCCTGGGCCTGGATCGCCGCCATTTTCTGTATATCGTTAACTGAAAATTGGAGTCGGTCTTAGCTATTCAAGATGGGCTGCTCATAATGCGGATATCGATAATATACAAAATATTGTTGTTATTAAGTTCGTGGGTTTATTTGGTTCATTGCGGTTACTCGGTTTATTTCAATGGTTTATAGTTGGAAGTAAATCAGCACTAGCGTGTTAGTTCTGTTGCTTTTCATTTAGTTAATATTGAACTAATGAAATTATACCAGAAACACGTGTAATAGAAAGTGTTTAGTACAACATGGGTAGCTCCCGTTCTGTACTCTGTTGTATCTTTAATTATGGAAGTGCGCTGCATACTACCATACTTAAATGGCCTAAGGAGCAGTAACTAAAGGAAAAACGGATAAAGAGTATTCACTGTGCAAATTTTGAAATCATTAATAAAACTGTTATGTGCATTAAACATTTCGTACCAAAATTTGTTGTTAGGGAGGCCATTTTCCTTGTGCAATTTTCCCTAATCTACCATCGTATGTTGAGGCTTGGCAATGAAAACTCCAAAGAACACATGAAGCGGCTTTTATAGAGAGATGAAGTTTTAATGAATGGTGTGAGCAGAATGTTATATGTTTGGACTCCTTTGCCATTGAGTTTAAGAAGAGGCAGGCACACCCGTTCACAGCCATTTTAATGAAAAGTACTTCCTTTTCATTAAAATAGATGAATATAAAGATAAATATGATATCCCATCTTATGTGGATTTGGTTTAAGATGTCCAGTAAATTTCAAGTTAATGTGTTTTTTAAAATATTTATGCTTTCAGTTGAACTTGCAGTCCAGTGAAATTAAGAATTAATGTGTAACAAATGGGGGAAATTGGGTAACTTGGTGTGTTGCCTTGCTAATAATAATAATAATAATAATAATAATAATAATAATAATAATAATAATGGTATCTCGCTCTTTGAAACAATGACTTTATTAATAAACGTTGCCAATAAAGGTTACCAATAACTCATGGCTTGGATGTAGAAAAACTAATAAAATAAATTTTGCATTAGTACAATTGAAGCTTTCTTATGCAAATCAACTTTCATATTCAGCAGAGTTCTTGAACTTTTTTATATAAGGTAAATTGTATTTTGCATTACATTTTCTTTTCCAGCAGTTTGGTCAAAATTGTTTGCTCTACTTGTGGACAGCATTATAATTAAATATAAATGGCTAACCATTTTATATTTGTGTGGCTTTACAAAAGCCGAAAGTCAAATCTGTATGTAGATGCGTGTGTATTTAAATTTTCCATTTGTTTAGCACTGTAATATATTTGCTTAAAATAATATTTATGCTTGTTACACTAATTAAAATATACTTGATTAAGCCATTCTTATTTATGCCTGTTGTTGGTGTTATAATTATTGCTCTTATTATTTCATTACTTATTTCACTACAGCAATCTGTAATGAGCAGTAGTTAATTAAACTTTTTTGTACACGGATGCTTTTATATAAGCCGAATTCGTATTATTTAATGTTCGGTTATGAGTAATGTTGCTTGTAAACAATTTCATATTCTTAAAAATTGTTGAAATGTTTTTGATGACAAAATAAAGTCATCATGTAAACATAATATCGCGTAAAAGTTTCACGTTTGCTATTGGCTACGACGGCCGCCATTTTTTCCTGCATTGGTCTTCACCCGTGTACACCCAAAGTCTGCATTTCGATGTTACCAACACTGAACATAGAATCAACGATGAATGTCGCCCTTCGTGCGTACGAAACAAAAGTTAAACAACTAATATTTTAATATGAGAAATACAGATAAATTATAGGATTTCCAAATAAAGTATGCAGACATTTATTATTATTGTAAAGAAAACATCGACATTTTAGCATAAAATTAACCTATAACAACACTAGTAAAGCTCGTATATTCTGGCTTAGTTGAAACCTTTGCTACACACGATCTGAAGTCAAAACTTTCACTTCTAGTTACCTAAAATGGTTTGTGAGATGGGGGAAATAAAAGTTTGATTACAATTTTCTAATAGTTAATATTATAAATAAAAACAATAAACCTCAACATATAGTCCTAATGACCTATAAATAGGGCACCTCAAAATTAGGCATCTTCTATGGAAAAGGCCTGTTTGTTATATCAATTTTATTTCAAATTATGATTAATGTCCACTAAGTAAAAGCACAATGCAAACTATTTATGCCCTCCAACATAAAACATAATAAATAACAAATTACATTCACCTCACACACATTTGACTTATTGTGTACTTCGCTTCAATAACTATTTTCTGGTGGAGAAAAAAATAAAAGAAATAGTACCGGTTTTAAGACGTGTGTCGTACATTTAAATCAAAAGAAGCGTTTTCCATGTTCCTGTATGGCAAATTATTAAAGTACAGTACTTGTACCATTATTGCATCCTGTGGGTGTAAATAAGTCGATTCAATGGGAAATAGGACGACAATACCTGGCTTTTATGATACAAATTCAGACTTGCAAGCTCCAGATGTAGAATATCATTTTTTATTGTATAGAAAGTAACAGTGTTGTCTATTGTGATTTTTTTTTTTTCTCTTTACATTCTCAGAGCACGTAAATTGACGAATAACTTAATAGTTCTGTAATATTTTATATCTGGAGCGGCTATTCAGAAAAGCGACACCACCAAATATTTATTCCATAAATACATATATTGTAATTTTAAATCCAAATATGAATGTAGATGGGAAATATGATGAAATAATGTAACTGGAAAAGAACGTGATGCAACAACCATGACGAGTACGTTAGCCGCACGCGGTTAAGCTCGAAGCATGGAATATAACAGAGTAGTGCACAATTTTGCATCTAGCAGGTTTCAAGTAACTGGGTTGCCATGGCAACAGTGACGTCGCGGCTGAGTGGAATGGGTTGTAAATAGGCATCAGCTAGGTTGGTTCAGTAGCGCGATCTGTTTACAGTTTACACCGATATTTACAACTCTCGATATCTGAACCAATGGAAAATTCTAACCTTTAATATATAAGCACAAGCTAAAAGTAGCAAAATATAAATAGAGTATTAAACAAATCGACCTAATCCCTAATGCATGTATTTTAAGTGTTTTAATAAGTTGTAATTATTAACAAACAGTTCATAATCTTCACTGATTCTCATCCTCACTCTACCCAACGCTGATAATGGACCGATCTGTTTGGTATGGTGTGTATGTTGCTCTTTTTTCATTGTCTACTGGATATAGGGCGATCGTAACCTTAGCGCCTACTTTAGCCTCCACTTCCCTGAGCACCTCACACACTTGCACAACGTGTCGGTGTTACATTTGTACATAGCTTTCAATTGAGCCGAAACTGGTTCATTGGAGTTACACCTGTAGTGATAATGTGGGAGTCTAAAGGATTTTGGAATTGGCAATGTCATCAACTGCAAGCTGTTTTATTAGGTTAGCCGCTACGAACTGAATCAACATTAATACTTTGGACGGTATGGGATTTGACATCCCATCTATGCTTATCTAAAAGAAATAGATAAAAAATCACAACTTAAAATAAAATCTATGTCTATATTTAAGATTTTAAGATCAAATAGAGACAACATCTCTTTGGTAAATTATGAAATTACATTGCGATACTGTAAAAAAGTTATGTAATCTTAACAGGGGGTGCGTACGGTAGGAAATATGACTATTTGTCTAGAGTGGCAAGATGCAATGTCTAATACAGTAACACATTTTCTATCGTTAGGAACATTCAGGGGCAAGCGATTAGCATAACAAATTTAGAAGATTTAAGGGCCCATATCGTCATGATAATCAGTTCTAATGTTTCCGATGTTTTTGGCAGATAAATATAAACATAAAAATATAAATATTTGTGACCCAATCTTCACTTCCACCAGCATGGAGTGCCATGATGCTCTTACATCTGGAAGCTGGAGGCTGGACCTTTTAATATACAGGCACATGAACCGTCATCTCAGTCCTTTCTTATGACGTCATGTGTGTCACGTGTCATCTAAATAGATTATAGGACATCCTTCAGAAAGCAATTGTTAAAAAGTACCTCGGTGAAACGATTTTTGCATATTCCATAATCACTACTTTCGTCGAGTGTATAGTAACGAAGCCCCAGATGCTTATAAGTCCCCATAAATTTGTCTTCTCATAAGGAAAATCGCAAACATTTTCGAGACGAACTAGCAGTTCCTTAAGGGTTGATGCACGACCCTTGTAAAACTATATATTTCACGGCGGATTAGATCATTAAAAACTTACGAACGTTATAGTACTTTTTTTCCCTTTTCGGCCTTTTGGGTCTCTTTTACAATATCTTTCGAACAGTATGCTCATTAAGTTTCGACATTTTCGTCGTTTATTTATCTAATTTGTTTTTCAAAATATATCCACAGTTGTTAATCATGAATATTGGACTTCGTTTATTTAAAGAACATATCACTTTAGTACTAACACTATCGTGAGATTCTTGTTCAAGCTCTATTTCCTTTTCGTGTCCAAGTTCGATATTGCTACCATTAGACTCAACTCACAATTCGATAACCGAACTCGCACTTTATGATTTGCGTTTAGCATCCGCATGACTCAATACATAACACTTGGCAACATTTGAGATAACAGCAACTACTTAACTCCAATCCGCTTTGCTTCGTTATTGTGTTCATAGGTGACAAAGAAACCTCATTGTGGCGAGGATAACTGGGCTTCCCCCTTTCCGCGTGTAACCTAATCATGTTTATTTGTAGCAAGGTTTGGTTAGGTTTTTATTGATAAAATAATATGCCAGCTTTTAGGTTACAATATTGGCATAAAATATTGTTTTCTGTGTTACATGTTTAAGGGGATGTTTGTCGTTTTTGTAAATGACCATACAGCCATAATTCTATACTGCTGCAGAGAACAGTAATTTATTGTCATATAAATCTTTTTTTATTTTCTATGTGCTGCGTTTGCGCATTGTGTATTTGTGTGAGTGTGTGTGTGTGTGTGTGTGTTTTTTTTTTTTTTTTTTTTTTTTTTGCACTAGTTCGTGTTTTACTGCACTTGGTTCATTTAAATTCTGAGGAATATCTTACATTTTTTCTAATATAATAAGCACTATTTACACTGCACTGTTTACATATTAAAATGCTTTCACATGGCGGCGCTTCTTGTGTTTTGGCTCGCCTCGGCCAATGCTCCTAATTGCTATGTTGGTGTGCTGCACATTCCATATCCTTTCCCTGGGAGCAGCTGCTCTAATGTTTATGTTGTCGGTCATTGACAGCTGATTGTAGCAAGGACCCTCGAGGCTGTGAGCTCTTTGATGGCAACTGAGTATACCATTCCAACGAACAGACTTTGCCAAGGCTTTACGGAACAGGCTTTACTGTATAGTTGTACTTGTAACACATAGAGTGCAGAGCAGTCTCCTACACGTGAAGGAACTGGAAGCCGCGTGTGCAAGCTTTAGTTAGATGACTTGTTTTAGCAATATCGTGTGCAATTCGTTAGAAATGCCATTTTCCTGATGAAAGAAAAGATAGTGACAAAAGAGATTTTAACTTGTGGACGTACATCAGAACTCCGTGCAATAAATGCAACCAAAGAAATTAAAAAATCCCGTAAATGCTACAAAGTTAATTTCAAACGAACTTGGACGCAGATCTATCGTGGCTGTGCACCTCTCCATTAATGGCCATTTTTCACCAATAACACAAACATTTGGAATAAAGAAGGATTTGTGGGCTTTTGAAATATAACGGAAGCATTGCATAAGCATTCAGATTCTTTGAGGAATATTAAATAACTATTAAAGCTAAAAACTACCGAAAAAATAAGAGATTCTCTTGCAGATGTCGTTAGAAAAAACCAGGATATATACGTGCAGTTCAACGAAAATGTTAGTTTGAATATATTTTTTCTGCAGATAGTTATCGATGCTGTTTATACTTAAGTAAACAAGAATTTGTATTTCGCGGCCACGATGAAACCAGCACTTTAATAAATCGTGAAAATTTCAAAGAGATATTGACGTTAATAATATCGCGGAGTTACTTGGGAAGGAAAAAAAAAAAAAAAAAAAAACTGTTCGCGGTGATTCGAAAATCAGCCAGAACTACATTTCAGAGTACATAAATCGTTATGCACAAATGAAAAAGAAGACGCTTCGCAATGATCTATAATACGGATCTAATTGTATTATAATACTATGGTTGTTAACGCAATTTGTGTTCTGGTAGAGTGTTTCCTAGGATTTCACGATGTAATTGACAACACCAGAAACTTGATTCAATTTGTTTTATTAAATGAAATAAAACTTTTGTGACATTTTGGCCATGGGCTCAAACTAATAGGGCAGTGTTACGAAGCGCTAGCGTCATATTTGGGCAGGTAAACGAGCTTTAGAAATTAAAATAATGGGGAAAGTTCTTTCTGCCGTTTGTTGTGCATTGTTTGGTGTAGCGCCTAAATCTTGTATTACAGCTAAGTTTGATACCGCTCATGGTACCATATCAATTATAGGATATTAATGAAAGTATACATAATATTTTATTCCGGCAGTTAAATATAAGTAGTGACTTGAAAATTTGTAGCAAAGTTCGGAGAAACTTGAGTCTTTCTCGGTCCGCAGTAAGGAAAGCAGTTTGGAAGTCGTCGAACAATACATACTAATCTTTTGGGAATGCAGCAGAAGGGGTGGTTACCCCTCAGGCATAGATCAGCTAGTCTTCGCATGTGAAAGTAACTGGTGTACCGTTAAAGGACATTAACATTAACTCGTAGCTTCGCCAAAAGTGTGTAGCGAATCGGATGAAAGATGAGTGATGTAAACATTAGCCTATGAGAAAGTCTAACACAAAGGCGCAAAAGCAGTGTTATTTCGCGCGAGGGAGCGTGGTTCTTATTGAGTATTTAAGGATCGGACTCCCACTGAAATCAGGCAGTTTCATTTTCTCCAGTTCTACAGCTCCGTGTCCGCCGCGACGCCGGGCAGTCCAGGGAAGAGTGGCCTTAGTATTCGGCTCTAATTTGGCGAATATAACATCCACATGTCTGCTAAACCTACCCTACACAGCTGTGCGACCGTGACGCGAGAACGCCCAAGTGCCTATGTGTGTTCTAATAAACTACGTTCACTAGCGTATAACGCTATCGCCTTCCACCTTTAATTTCCCTGAATTCAGCCCCGGAAATATTTCAGCTCCCGAAATACAGCAAAAAATACCCTGGAAATCACCAATGCGAGAAGCAACTGGTGGCGAGTAGCGTATACTTTGCGACCGGCTGGCACAATTTAATCAGCCATCCTAATACAGCCCGTTTACAGTTCCCAGTAACAGTCGCTTCTGCCCCCCCCCCCATCAATCCTATTCCAAGTTTCACGAAAATATTACTGCTTTACTTTTTTTTCCCCCCTGAAATCCCTCTTCCCTCCCTCCTTTCATAACTGCTAAAAGAACCTATGCTAAACTTAGACATCGGCATCACGTATGCCAACTATTATAAATATCTGCTGGACTTCCAACTCAAAATTATGTAGTGTAAATGTAGAGGATTAGGAAAAATTACCAGAAGTGTTCGAAATCCCATTGAATTCTGAAGTATCGGACAAAAGTTCTCTTCAGCCTTAAAGGGCTTTCTAAACGAGATTCATGATTTTGAATTTCCGTTTTTTGGCAGTTGCATTCCATGATGTATTCTATTTGACAGAATTACTATAGGGACATTAATTATTGTATATATCTTAAATAATGAGCGCTTGTGTTATGTTGAGAAACAAAAGGATCGAGCAGTACTTTATCAAAATGTGCGAGGACAACCGAATTACGAAATTCTCTCAGTGAGGATGACATTTTTAAAAATGATCGTTCTACCAAAATCTTGATCAAATTTTATTGGAAATAGACGTGAGGCTTTAAGATTGTCAAAAATGCAGATTGTTTGCTTGTTGACCACACCTCGTTTGAACAATATCAACCATGCTTTCCTTCAAGTGCAATTGAAAGCTTGCGGGATTTATTTGGACAAATGTTTTTCCTAGCTACATCGTTTGAAAAACGAACAGATTTTTTCGTATGCTCATGAGAAATATTTCCACTGAAAAATGTTTTGAATGATTCATGGGGATGAAATTAATATGGAAATCTATGAATTGCTGCTCCTTATTCTGAACATCCCATCTAGAATGACATTTGTGGAAAGAAACTTTTATTGTCTGATGCGAATAAAAGCGCTCTTGCGAAATGAGAGACTTTCTTATTTAGCGAACATTTTCACATAGAAAAAACATTCCTTCAACTCATAAAGAAACAGTCGTTTTCCGCGGATACAACTGAAAAGCTTGTGGCCTGAAAGGATCGGATGATTGATTTAATGCACAAGAAATAGGCGAGTCTCAATGCTAAAGATAATTCATACGTGTTAGAATACATTTTACTATTAACCCTTCACAGGTTTTAGACCTAGAGTTTGATTGTAGTATGTTTTCTAACACATATGTAAAGCGCGGAACACCAACATTTTAAATGAAGAATCATGAATTAAGATGCTAGGCACTTTTCAGTACAATTCACTAACCCTGATACTGGGGAATCTTGTAGCAGGGGAGACACGAAGCTCGATACAGGCTGAATGTCTAGCCCTGACGAAGAAGTTAATATCATGCGTTGCTGCAGTTCTCCTCAAGGGCCAGAAACGAGAGAATTCCGTCCCAGTAGTCGTGTGAACTTCACAATCTGTGAACAATTGCATAGCTAAATGTGTAACGTTAAAGAACTGATCTATTTTATACTTGATAAATTTATAGTCTTTTTGTGGTATCATTTTTCTTTCTGGGTTCAGAACTTTAGTGTATTTACCCATATCACAGAATGGAGTGTTCCACAATCCTCCATCACCCAGGATGCTGTAGTAAAAGAATGCTCCAGGAAGACGTTCCATTAGTCCAGTTTCCCAGGCGTACTCATCAGCGAAGAGTGTGTCAGAGTTTTCCTGTGCCACTGAGATCACACCTTCAGACCAGCTCACCCAAAGAGAGGTCCAATGTGTACCTAACACAAGCGCTGGAGTTTCCACTTCTTTGCTTTTCATCTTCATCACAATATAGAGAAAAATGGAGCAGAAATGATTGTTTTATGTTGGTTATATTAACTTTATTAATAGTAAACCATTATGTGAAAATATTTTTTACTTGCAAAATAACATTTTCTCAAAGTTAAAATCTATTTTTTTTTCTCCGAACAGGACTCCATACATTTAATTGCTTTTAACTTTATGATGTGGGTTTAAGTATATGCGTGTTTTGTTCTTTTATTTATTTATTTTTTGCCCTGTAAAAATCCGAAACTTTAACCTCAGAATAAGATAACCGATCAGTTGCTCTATAAAGGGACATTTTTTAAAAGTGAATTCTCTTTTATGAAAAAATGAGTGCCTTAAGTTGCAAGAGTTGTGCTGCAATATATTTTTCACTCCATTCGGATAGTAGCAGCAGATCATTGTGTGAAAATATTTTTTTGGTTGCAAAAGGACATTTACTAAAAGAAAATTTCTTCTCGAACAACTTCCATACAATTTAATTGCTTTTAACTTTGTGAGGTGGGGTGAGTGTATGTGCGTGATTTTTGCACAGCGACCTTCTGTTTCAAAAAAAAAAAAAAAAAAAAAACTTTCTCTTCGCAAAAAGATATCCATTTTGTGAGTCTAACAAGCGTAATTTGAAAGTGGGATAAGTGATGTCATATATGTGATATAGGTATTTTTCCATTTTTCAAAGCAGAATGCACTTTATATAGATGTGGTAGCTGAAACAATACTTCAGTTAATATTATTGTATTTACATGATCAGTACACAGCATCTTACTATTGAGTCATTAATGTGTTGGACTGATCAAATTGATGGACTGTGTGGCATTTGGATAATAGCGTGCTATTACCTAGATTACGACAAAAGTTAGAACGGACAAGAATGAATGTTAGCTTCTGGCTTTATATGATGTCTAGAGCGCGGTCCAATGTGTCTAGAGATTTTAACACAAGCAGATGATTTCCTCATTCGGAATTGTACGGAACTACTTTCGGGGATCCCTGTGAGTAATTAAAATGGTTAAAAAATAACGTGGATAATATTGAGCGAAAAATGCAGGGTAGATAATATATTTTTGTTGTAGAATTTAGCCTTGATATCGGCATTTGATTGGACTCCTGATCACCATGATGCGCAGACGCCAGAGAATGTTGGAGAGAACAGTTGTGTGTGAGTGTGAGTGTGTGTGAGATATACCAGTACTAAAATGATCAAAAACTTAAAAATCATACTTTAGAGTTATAATTGCAGTAAAACAGTGAATCAAATCATTGTGTGTATATACCGGATGTAGTTTTAGAATAACTTTATTGTATAACATTCTCAGTTACTGTTGAAAGAAAACATTAAGTAAAAATCATCGCCTTTTTTTTTTTTAATGGCCCCCGTTTTCACCCCACGTGTTACAAGAAGTATCTCTCCATTACAGCACATTTTTATTGTAGGACACAAAACTGGGTCGGAAATCACTAAAAACTGTGTGACACGATAATTTTCCTAATTATATAGTTTTGCTGAATGAGTTCAAACTCTTGATATCTATTCTAAAAGGTATCCTTGAACGAATTAATAATTTACAGAGAGTGGAAATATTCTTAAATTACATTTTTTTTAAAAAAGTTAAAACGTTTTGAGCTCCTAATTTTCACTAACGTTTCCTATTTGAAGAAAACGTATAAAAATATAGTGAAAACGTAGCAATGCCAAAGATCATTAAATTTAGGGAGAGAGCGATATTTTTCCTAATTATATAATTTCGTTAAATGATTTAACACACTTAATTTCTATTCCAAAATGTATCTTTGAATAAATTATAAATTTATAGGCAGTGAAAATAATGTTTAGTTACATATGTTTTGCAAAGTGCAACAGTTTTGAGTTTATAATATTCACTAATGTTGACTTTTTGAAGAAAAATGTACTAAAAATAGAGTGAGAACTTAGCAAAATCAGAGATCATTAAAAGCAGGGAGAAAGCGACATTTTCCCTAAATATATAGCTTTGTTGAATGATTTAAAACACTTAATTTCTGTACCGAAACGTTTCTATAAAAGTATGATTAATTTATAAACAGTGAAAATATTCTTTATGATGTATCAGGCTTAGACAGAATTTTCCCCCTTACAAGTTCCACTCAACGTCACCACAGCACGTGACATTCCCCCCATCCACACTCCGCGGCTTGGATAACCAGTACTTTGCCAATTTTCGTTACTAGCTAAGTAGAGGGCACGAAAAGTAGTTTCTAATCACCTTATTTGGCCATAAAATGTTTTCGTACTATTTTCGTCTTAAAATATTGGAAATTAATAAAATATTTACACATTTTACTTGTAGTTTATTGTTTCAATGTATGTGAGAAACATTTTAAATATTTTGTTGAAACACTTTTTACAAACACATAATATGCCCACCTTATATGCTTTAATATATTTACCAAATAAAACGGGCGAAGAGCAGCAAATAGCACATATTTTAGTTGTAACATAAAAGTGATAAACCCCGCTAGCATGTACAAAATTATTTCATTCGTGCATCATTACATATTTTTACAATAAGCTATGTATATATTTGTTTCACTGTTGTATATTAAAAGTGAATCGCGGGAGAAAATGTTCTTTTTTCACAAAACATAAATGTTCTTTTCTGCAAAGTTAAACATTATATCCGACACTTTTTGACAAATTTATTGAATTATCGTGATAAAAACACAAATATTCTTCTAATATTTTATTGTGGCAGCCCCTATCTATAATTGGCGTTGTACAGCCTCTGAAATAATTAATCATACAGTAAGAAACTACTGCAAATCAGAATTAAACATGTATCGGCAGGGAGCGGGAGATGGTCGAGAGGAATAAAAGTAAATAAAATATGAAAATACGACACAAAATAAGACTATTGAAAATCATACATAAGTATATTTTATTATAAGAGGTGTATTATAGGAGAGAACATAGTATACAGTGCAGAATTACATTCTGATTTGATTTTATACTAGGAAACTTTATATTTTTTCAACGACCCAGTCACGACTGCTCATGCCCCATACCCCCCGTCCCCCCAGCCGTGGCTTTTGGCCAGTGAGATTGTTTTTTTCTACTGCGTATGTCCACCTCTCTGTCCGATCGATCGATTATTGTTTAAGGGGCGCACAACATCTAAGGTCATTAGCGCCGAAACACACTAAAAACTGCGCCAGGACTAAAACATTAAATAGGTAACACAAATCAGTGCATAGGTTAAATAACAGTAGCATGTTGTGCAGCAAAATAAAAACCCATAACAAATAACAAGTGGGTGTAATGGTCAACAAACAAAGGACTGGTATAAAAAAGTCGCAGGAGTGAAAAAACAACTAAAACGGTCTAAAAATGGGTCAATAGAATCCGGAAACTAACAACATTTCAACAAATAAAAACTGGTATTAAAACTCATCAGCAAAAGCTGAATATACACCAGTATTATATAAGTCTAAAATGGTAACAATAAAACCCCAAAACAATAACAAGGGCAATATACCACAAACTCAATTAAAAACTGGTTCTAAAAACGATACAGCAAAAGCTGAAATAACAACAGTCTTAAAAGAGTGTAAAAATGCCGTAATGGGTAAAAAGATAAAACCACACACCTTGCTCCAATAACCATATACGCGAATAAAACGGAGCACTAGCTCAACAGCAACCACATCATCTGCAAGTATCTCCGCAAAACAGGAGGGCAAACCCAAGAAAAGTCTAAAAGCTGCCAATTGATGGCAATCAAGTAAAATGTGACGCAATGTAAAGGGGTGGTCACAGTGAGGGCAAACTGGAGCGGGTTGAGCATTAAAAAGGTGACAGTGACTAAAACGGCAATGCCCAATTCTAAGACGAGCTAAAATTACTTCTTTGCGACGAACAGCGCGAGAGGAAGTCGACCAGTTAAAAGGGGATGATTTACATTCCCGAAGATTATTTGCGGTTATTAAATCCCACTCATCGCGCCAGCGCGAGAGAATGCCTCTATGTAATAAATGTTTAAAATCGCCAAAATAAAAACGATGCTCGTCCTCAGCAGGGTTTAAAAGAGCGGATTTAGCTACGACATCTGCGGCCTCATTACCTGGGAGTCCTACATGTCCAGGTACCCATAGTAGTGTCACCCTGACGCCAGCGTCGAAAAGATTGTACAGCACATCCAGAATCTTCTGTACAAGAGGGTGGTGGTTGTACAGATTTCTAAAACTTAAAACGGCACTCTTAGAGTCGGAACAGATAACACTATTCCCCAGCCCCTGATCAGAAATAAATAAAATCGCCCGATAAATAGCATAGAGCTCCGCCATAAAAATAGATGTCGCAACGTTAAGACCATACGTAAAACTTGCTCCATTAAAAACAAATGCACATCCTACTCCTATGTCTAATTTCGAGTCGTCGGTATAGATAAAAATCCAGCCATTAAAAGAGGATTTGATCCCGCTAAAAGAACAACGAATAATATGTGCTGCGGTCGAAGATTTTGGACAGGACGTAAGCCCAAGATGAACGGGGACCTCTGCTAAAAGCCAAGCGGGAGAAGAATATTCCCCGGCTAAGAAAAAAATCAGGTAAGTTAAAGTCCAACGTCCGTAAAATGCCCCGAAAACGAAAGCCAGCAGGCCTAGGAGTAAAAGACCGAGCTGCATAAAAACAATCAAAAGACACATTAAAAAACGGCCCATTTGTGGGATGACAAGGTTGCGCAGCTAAGCGATAACCGTAAGCAGAAAGTAAAACATCCCTACGATAAAACAACGGAGGTTCTCCAGACTCCGCACATAAACTTAACACAGGACTGGTGGGGAATGCTCCAATGGCAACACGGATACCCCGGTGATGAATCGGGTTCAAGCGGCGCAGAACAGAAGGCCGCGCAGAGCCATAAATAACACTGCCATAATCCAATTTCGACCGGATAACAGAGCGGTAAAAACGTAAAAGAATAGTCCGGTCAGCTCCCCAAGATGTACCACTTAAAACACGTAAAATACAAAGAGAACGTTCACACTTGCCTCTGAGTTGTGCTATATGCGATGACCAGCATAATTTCCTATCAAATAATAAGCCTAGGAACCGAACCTCGTCTGCGAAAGCAAGAGCATCTGGGCCAAGATGGAGAGACAGAGATGGAAACTCCTTATAGCGCCAGAAGTTCATGCAGACGGTCTTCTCTGCGGAGAAACGGAACCCGCGATTCACACTCCAAGCGTAAAGGCGGTCCAGACAGCATTGGAGGCGGCGTTCCAAGAGACAATTTCTCCGAGAGGAAAGATAGATGGCAAAATCGTCTACAAACAACGACGATTGTATTTCTGGCGGTAAACACTCGGTGATAGAATTAATTGCTATGGCAAACAGTGTGCAACTAAGTACCGAGCCCTGAGGTATACCGTTCTCTTGAATAAAACTAGATGATAAAACTGACCCCACGCGAACATTAAAAACCCGGTCTTTCATAAATTCCGGAATAAAAACAGACATACGCCCACGTATGTTCCAATCATGAAGCGTTCGTAGAATACCGCCTCTCCAGCAGGTATCGTACGCTTTCTCTAAATCGAAAAACACAGCAACCGTTTGGCACTTGCGTACAAAACCGTTCCTTACATGTGTGGTTAGAGACACAAGATGGTCAACTGAAGAACGATGACGTCGGAAACCACACTGGGCGTTCGTTAGTAAATGCCTCAACTCTAACCACCACCTAAGCCGTCCGTTGAGCATGCGTTCCATCAACTTGGAGGCGCAGCTGGTGAGGGAAATCGGACGGTAACTGGAAGGAAGATTTGGGTCCTTTCCAGGCTTAGATATAGGAATGACGGTGGCCACCCCCCAAACGCTAGGAAATGTGCCATTACACCAAATAAAATTAAAAGCCCGTAATAAAAAAGCTTTGCCTTCCGCTGGCAAATGCTGCAACATAGCAACATGAATGCCATCCGGCCCCGGTGCGCAATGTCGAGAGGTAGAAAGAGCATGCTCCAGTTCCCTGGCGGTAAAAGGAACGTTGTAGCACTCCTGATGGTCGGAGGCAAAAGAGAAACCTTTCGACTCTACCTGCTCCTTCAATGCGCGAAATGAAGTAGGGTAATTGGCGGAGCTCGAAACATCAGCGAAGGTGCGTCCCAAAATATTGGCAACGTCAATCGGAGTGGTTAGCACTCGATTCGACAACCTAAGACGAGTATGGGTGCAAATCTAGGTTTGCCCGCAACGTGGCGTAGCCGTTCCCAAACTACAGAAAAAGGCGTTGTGCGGCTAAAAGAAGAGGTAAAAGCAATCCAAGAAGCCTTTTTGCTATCCTTAATGCCTCAGCGGCATTTGGCGCGCAGTTGTTTATAGCGAATCATATTTGCTGAAGTAGAGTGGCAACGAAAAACTCGGAGAGCACCTCAGCGTGCACGCAAAGCATCCCGGCATTCATCATTCCACCAGGGAACCGGTAAGCGTCTGGGGTGACAAGACGACCGGGAAATGGCCTGATCTGCGGCAGTTATGATGATCGTACGGAGGTGCTCGATCACGACGTCGATAGATGGAAATTCACACCCCGAAAATTCGGCCATAGATCGAAAGAGAGGCCAATTCGCCTTTTCAATGAGGCATTTTGGCGCGCGCTGAGAATGTGCGTTAAAAGAGAGTACATGAATCTGACACAGAAAGTGGTCACTAGAGTATGAATCAGAGAGGACATTCCAAGTAAAGTGTACAGATAGTAAGGTACAACAAAAAGCTAGGTCCAAGTGAGAAAAACAATGAGTGCTGTCAGAAATAAATGTAGGGTGACCAATGTTGAGCAGAATTAAATGGTGTTGGTCTAGAAAGTCCGCCAACATGCTACCTCTGGCACACTCCGTGTTGGAACCCCAATGGGGATGGTGAACATTAAAATCCCCCAAAAGTAGGACAGGGGGTGGTAGCTGAGACAGAAGGTTGTCCAGGTCAACTATGGCGAGAGCGCCAGATGAAGGTAAATAAACAGTGCAGACGGAAAAAATAAGGCCATAAAAGTGAACTGTAGCTGCAGCAGCTTGTAAAGGAGTCTGAAGCAGTACTGAATACGTCGTGCCGAACTAAAATTAAAACTCCGCCATGAGCAGGAATACCATCTTCGGGATGGAGATCAAATCTCACCGAGAGTAACCGCGTAAAGTGAAAGAATCTTGTGGGCGAAGTTTAGTCTCTTGGAGACACACAAGCGGAGAGTCAGTAGAGCGTAAAATTAACTCGAGTCCAGGTCTTCGACTGCGGAGTCCACGCACATTCCATGAAAGGATAGGCATTGTTAAAATTAAATAAAAATAAGTTAAAAAATCTACCACCTTACTTTTTGCTAGGCACAGGGCGGACGAAACGTCCTTTCTTTTGTCGCGTGGGGCTCGGTGGTTTGCCTGGAGCAGGCCCACCCTGCTCCATGGCGTCCTCACAGGGAGGGCTCTCCCGCTGAGAGGAATCCACCGATTCCATCACCTGGAATCGGTTGGAGGTAGATAGGTGCGGTGACGGCGACCGCCCAGCGGGTTTGCTTCCATCGTGGGAGCGGGACCTCCGAGGAGGAAAAGGGCTCTTTTTTCTTCTCCGTAGGAGTTGACGATTTCAAAAAATCCGTCGTTGTATAACTGGTCTTAATCTTAATCTCAGGAGCATAGGGACCCATGTAAAAACAAAGTCACAAGTCTGCGTACTGCTATCACACTTCTTGGGCGCAAAAGAAGCTGCTGCGCTGTAGGTGCCGGTCTTAGGCACGACAGGTTGGCGAGATTGGAATCGCTTCCGGGCTTCAGTAAAGGAGAGTTTTTCCTTCACCCGGATCTCCTGGATACAGCGCTCCTCTCTAAAAGGAGGGCAATCGCGGGACGAGGCTGGATGACCACCGCGGCAGTTGACACAGACAGGAGTGGATGGACATGTTCCCTTGTGACTTGCTTGACCGCAGGTTGCACAGATGGAAACGGCGCTCTTACAGGATATGCAAGTGTGTCCAAAATGTTGACACTGAAAACATCGCAACGGGCTCGGGATATATGGGCGACTTCTATCACTTCGTATCCCGCCTTTATCCTCTGCGGCAATTCGACCCTCTCAAAGGTGAGGAAAAGAGTCCGGGTCGGCTGTAATTCCCCATCTTTCCTTGCCTGTACACGATAAACAGATGTGACCCCTTGGTCTTCCAGACAACTCTGGATTTCCGGGTCGGACATTCCGTCTAGAACATTGGTGGTAACAACTCCTCGCGACGAATTCATTCTCTTATGTTTCTCAACACGGACGGGATAACCGTGGAGTAGCGTCGCCTTGAGCAATGAGTTGTTTTGAGACAGACTAAGTGTCTCCACTAAAAGTGATCCGTTGCGTAGACGGGTACAGGACTTAACGGGTCCAGCTATGACATCAATGCCTTTCTGAATTTTAAATGGATTTACCTTAGCAAACGACTGGCCATCTTCGGTACGACTGATTACTAAGTAGCGAGGAAATGACTTCTCGGATACTTCTCTTTCGTCAACTCTTTTTCGTTTCATTTGAAAATGATTATTATCATGTGCCATAGCGATATAATCCCCCACCATTGCAACTGTCTCCGATGGCAGGCTTCTTCCTGGGCGCCACCCCGGCTTAGGTTACTGGCCCTGGCCTGAACAAAGTAATCTCAGGGTCACACCTTTCTGTGGGTTGACGAAGGGACCCAATCGCCTGCAGGAAGTGAACAGCTCATGCAATGGCCCTTCCCCGGGCCTGGCCTTTACCTACATGATAACCCTGTGCTGGGGGTTACGCCATTACCCAGTCACATTTTCCCGTGTCAAACACGGGGGCACCCATCAGACGAAGAACAGGGAAGTAGGACAAATAAAATAATAAAATGGGCGAAATAAAATTGAGTCAAACGCGCAGAGCGCGGACCTATGGGAGCAGCTCGGGTGCCTCGGGGTCGCTACGCTCCGTACCCAAAAAACTGGGCTCCTGAGGGGTCTCAGTCCAAGGCATTGAAAGTGAGTGAAGGAGTGATATTATTGAAAATGAAATTCCAATCTCAAGGTAAAAACATAGACATTTTATTAACGGATTAAACATGTTAGACAGGAATTCGTAAACATCGTTACGGAAAAAAAAAACCTCTTTTAATGCAGACATTCGTAGAACATCGAAATACTTTTAACAGGCATCATCCCTTTTTGTAAGGAATACCACACCCTGGGGAGGGAAAATATTGAAAACCCATTAATAGGTCAAAATATTCGTGGAAAATGTAAACAGATTAAAAATACTTGATCCTCGGAGAGTAAAAAACTCTTATTCTTATTGAGACAGGCACATTCTCTCGTGGTGTCGCGGGGCAGGTAGAATCCTTCCAAAAATATTACAAATAAACGCACTTTAGTTTGCAACGTAACAGTAGGTAGTGTGCATCCCGTGTTGGACTAATTTTTTTTCTCACAACATTGCAAGTTAACTAATTTTTTGCATCATAATACATTTTTTCATCATAACATTTTTTGTTTATTAAAAGTCGAACGCGACGCGAAAATATTCTTTGAATGCAACATATTATTTGTGGGAAATATTTTTATAATCTCACAGCTTGGCTTACATCTCGCATTCAATAAAACAACTGCCTGAAAATATGCTTGCCTGAAGGTAAGTTGTTTTTTTTGATTGATTTATTTATGGACGCTCTTTAACATCTCAGGTCATCAGCGTCCCATTCAACTCAGGGCGTGAAACGGCCGACATATTTTGCTCATAGGCCTCTCTTTCAGGCTAGAAGTTCTTTTTCATGCCATAAATGTGCGACACGGGATCCACGCTTTACTTCGCTTCCGAAGGAAGTCATACTTAGGATTTTTATCCCCGAAAAAATCCATCGGTCCTGGCCAGGTTCGAACCCGCGTACTTGGGTGTAGGAGGCAAGTATGGTAACCACTACACCACCAGGACCGACCCTGAAGTTCAGTAAGGAAACAAACTCAGCATCACAACTTTGTGAAGGTAAAAAGCTTTTAAAACAGGGGCTCCAAAACATCGAAATTTAATTAAACAGAACTTCTTAAAATATCGAAACTCTATTAAGGAGAAACCTTTCACCACACTCTGTGAGCAGGCAGAATACTTCCGACTGTCAGCACAATTTTCACCACTCTCAGTAGATGTAGGTCGTTCCTGGTGGTGTAATGGTAACCATATTTGCCTCCTAAACCCAAGATCGCGAGTTCGATCCCGGGTAGAACCGATGGATTTTTGCGGGCGTAAATATCCTAAGTATGGCTTTCTTCGGAAGGGTCCCATGTCGTACAATTACGGCATGTAAAAGAACCTCAAGGCTGAAAAAAAGACGTCTCTGATCAAAATTTGTCGGCCGTTTCACGCGCTGAACTGAATGGGACGCTGATTTCCTGAGATGTTAAAGAGCGTCTGTAAATAAACAAAACAAAACAAAAACTCTCAGTAGTTCGTTGGAACCGTAGCTAGAACCAGCATCACAGCAGTTCGTTTAGGGTATATAGTAATGTGCGAGATATCGCACCATTCCATAAAATAGAATCTCTTCCTCGCCAGATCTTTGAAGGTTGACAATTTTCCGCAATTAAATATACCTGATCTTGAAAGTCACCAAATTCCCATCGCAACAAATCTTTTTGCAGGCCGATATTTCCACCATTTTGTTTGAATGTCCCTTCTCTGGCTGTTTCGGACTTGTTTGCGAAGCCACTAATGGTGATAGCAGCAGAAGTCGGTACTCACCGGAGAACGGGCATACACTACTGGCATGACACCGTAAAGTGCGAAAATTTTTGCATATGTCGGGACTTCTTTATCAAGAGCATATTTCTGTTATGCGCTATTGCAATCAAGTACCATTCAACAACTAAAAACAGTAAACCTAAATCACCACATTTAAAAACCTACTGTATATACCTGTAATTAACAACAATAAAATGTGGTGTTCTTTCATTGTCGTCGCGAACGTCGTCTTTTAGGTGTCAAAACACAGTCAATAGTGTAAAAGAAAACTGATCTTGTTTTATTTTGTTCGAATTAGCATAGCGCCTTCTTTTTGCCTGAACTAGGTCGTAAGCTGGGGTACTGCCACTGAAAATCCCAACCCTGTGCGAACAGGGTGTCTCGAAATCCATTAAATTTGTATCCTTGTAGTGGTGGTGAAAATCAAAAAGTTTGCTGTTAAAAAGCTTATCATTCAAAACATACAAATTGCAGTATATTTTAAAAGTGTACAACAACAACAACAATAATAATAATAATAATAATAATAATACATGGCACGGCACTTTAAATAAGTAATAAGTTAAATAAAATAAGAGCTATAAAATTAGCTGGCCTCGCAATCTTCCTTGCATTTATTTAAAGGATTCCTCTTCCTCTTTCCGGATCCTTTAGATTTCTCTTCAACGAGACAGCCACCTTCTCTCCTCCTAAACACACGTCTTAACACATCAAAATCTTTTCTCATATTGAATAAGCGACAGTGAATTTTGTATATTTCAATTCTTTAACGTTTGTATACATTATACGAAAAGAACATGGAAACAAGCATAGAAAAGAGCACGTAAAACAGCATTTCTTGAGAGGACTGCATTTTGTTCCGACAAACTGAATGAACTAAATGCATTCTGCACCCAATATGCAAATTGAGGTCTATATTTAAAATAGAAAGATCGTTTTGAAAAGGAAGGGCATTGTAGTACTATGCAGACATTACTGGAGTAAGAATTCGCACCAAACAGAATTTTACTCCACTAATGGACAAATCGTTTTTTGAAACGATGCTCCTCACATGCCATCGAAGAGGACTGAGAGAAACTTGGGAAACTCCCCAAACTACAAACCTGCTGTTCACGAGTTCGAACATTAGCAATCTCGTTCACCATTTCATTATTACTTCTCCAACCGATTCACGAACTTATTGAAGATCTCAGGTAGACTTCCGCGTCCAGAAGATAGCCAATGCGAAACACACTGTGCTCACTGTAGAGCCACGCTTGTAAATATCGTTTTGTATTCATTTCATTACCATTAGGCCGGACATGGGAGCGAGTTCACAATATTTAATTAAGTCCATTTATATAATTAACATCTCTACTTAATGAAGTGAAAACAAGGAAATAGTGGACCGAGATATTCTATGCATTATGAACATTTCTAAACTTTAACTCCTAGCTTTATTAAAATGTATACATTTGTTCTTACCTCGACTTGTACGTCGTAAAGATGGTCATCCCAGGGGCAGAAGGTGCAATGTCCCTTCTCTTCAAGTTCCAACTCTCCGACACCCCAGAAACCGGGGGGCGGGGTGCACACAGCACGTTGCCCTTCTGCGCATGCGCAGAGTTACTTTCTCCCTGTTCAATTCCCCAACCGTCACTTTTAAATATTAACCGCACCAACACTACAATGCATGTACTAGTTTCCCCACATTGTCACTCCTCTAAAGCCACACTACCACACCCCACATTCTTCTTTATGAAGAGAATTTTGTTTGTATGCTGTGATGATTCTCAAGAGCTAAGGTTCTGGGAATTGATGAGCTCACTTAGATGGAACCACGCCTCATCTGAGAACATGTACAATCCGGTATTCCCGGATGTGGGTTGACAAATTACTGGGACCAGTGGTCACTTCTGTTTGCAAATAGTTAAATTTTTGCAAAGCAGTAACAATACCAGGATATGTAAGCAGGTCATTGACATGTGTTTGCTGCCCCATTTCCTGCGACTCTGTGAAGAGACCTGCTGACTCTTCGTGTACACTCAGAAATGTATACGTAGCTTCTCCCCCCCCCCCCCCGATACAACTGCAGGTTTGTTAATGTCATATGTCATTGATTAATTTGGTCCATTAGTTCAAAAGTTATAAGGGAACAATCATAAACTAAGAACTAGTGATAGAGCCAATTGTTTTAATTGGAGACCAGCATGGGAACTACTTCTTGACGTCGTTATGCTTAGCAGCGATTTTTAAGAACCCGATCATTGTTTTGTATTAATTGGGAACGTTGAAAAATCAGATGTTTAATCATGAATGTAAAGACACTAATGACTATAGGAAAATCTTAAACAAAACAGAGGAAAAATAAACTCGTGTATGCTCCAAAATTGAGAAATCGAAAACATATATGCTCGCTGCGCTTTCAAAACCCGCAATGTGCATCTTAACAAATGTTTTAGGAGACATAAATAAACGTAATTTTTAATTTCCTTTATTTCCATTCCTTTGCATTTCTTAAAATATTTTATTTTTGACGCGTTTTAGAAATAGTTCCCGTTTAAAGACTGAAAATTACAACAATTCAGATTTTACTGTACATAGTGGGTTTTAGCTGCGCCGATTCAGACATTTAGCGTATTTTGCTGTGCATTGTATTAGTACTGAAACGCATCCTATGAGTTAGATAACAATAAAATCTATTTAATCAACTATGCCAAAGACACTGTCTGTACGATACATAGCATGCATGAAAGGGAGCGTGACCTTCAATTCCCACTCTTGTCAGCTGACTGCAGAGATAAACATTACTGGCGGCATTGTCTGCCGCATTTCGGTTAATTCAACTTTGAAACATAGTGATACATTATGCAGGGATATTATTATTTGTTTTTATCTTTAAAATTGTAATTTTATTAACAAATAATAGAAATTTAGTCACCAACCTGAATTAGAATACGTGACAATTCATGTGGTGGTGGTGATGTTAGTCCTGGTGGTGTAGTGGTAACCATACTTATCTCCTGAACCCAAGATCGCGGGTTCAATCCCCGCCAGGACCGATGGATTTTTTTCGGGCGTAAAATCCAATGTATAGCTTCCTTCGGAAGGGAAGTAAAGCCGTGGGTCCCGTGTCGCACATTTAGGATGCAATAAAGAATCTCAAGCCTGAAAAAAGAGGCCTCTGAGCAAAATTTGTCTACCGTTTCATGCCCTAATTTGAATGGGACGCTGATGACCTGAGATATTAAAGAGCGTCCGTAAATATACCAAATTAAAAAAAATGCATATGGTAACAGAGAAAGTACAGCTGATTTAAATAGAATATTTTTATTAATAACTCACAATATACATTTATATGTAATGAGTATTATCACTTTTTTCCCAAATATAATAGTTGTAACAAATGAGTTTCATGGAAGTGAAATGCAAATCGAGCGAGTATTTTGCTATACAATATTAAGTTTCCGGTAAAAGTAATGTTTATAATGTTAAACTATTAGCTTTACATAATCATATCATAGTAGGTCCTGGTGGTGTAGTGGTTACCATACTTGCCTTCTAAACCTAAACCCAGGACCGCGGATTCAAACCCGGTCCGGACCGATGGATTTTTTTCGGGCGTAAAATCCTAAGTATGGCTTCCTTCGGAAGGGAAGTAAAGCCGTGGATCCCGTGTCGTACATTTACGGCACGAAAAGAAACCTCAAGCTTGAAAGAAGAGGCCTCTGAGCAAAATTTGTCGGTCGTTTCACGTCCTGAGTTGAATGAGACGCTGATGACCTGAGATGTTAAAGAGCGTCCATAAATAAACCAATAAAAATCATATTAGCGCATAATATTTATTAAACAACGTTAGTCATTATAATCAAACAAAAGATTTGCAAATTTATTAACAATGATGCAGTATTTTCATCATGAACAACAACATAACAGGACTTAAAATACAAATTAGTAACTACATGTCTTTCAGTATACCAACAGTATATTGCATTATTTTATATTTATTTCAGATTAAATTAGTTTGCTTCAGATTGGCGTAGAAGAGGTCGTGGTCTTTATGAATAAAGGTTTAAAGCTCTGAGGGCTTTAAAATTTACTCCCATGAATTTTCATCTGCTCAGTATACAGGACGCAGGGCTCCTTTTCATTTATTTTCCTCCGTTTTGGAAGCGACTGCCAGGGATACGTGTGCCTGATCTTGTACATTACTTCTTTTCCTATGTACTTTAATACTCTTATATCTACCACTGTGAAATCGCCTATTTTCCTTCTTGGTGTGATTGATTCAAAATGTAATTCCTACTTTTCATAAGTTTTTAAAAAACTATGTTTACATAGTGGATGTGATTATTCTTCTTGGTACTTCTTGCCCCTTCTATACTTGTTACGTTCAGCAGGTGAACACAATAGTGGAGTGGATAGATGTTCCAGAGTGGAGTACTGAATCATCCTCCATCGTGGAGCAGGAAATGGTGGGTGCTGCGGGGGCGTAGTGTTGTACTGCTGGACTGGTCGAGGTTTCGATGTCTGCCGGGCTGCTCACTGATGTGACGTTTGCTCCAATTCTGTTGAATTTGATCTCAGGGTCCACTGGAGTGTTTCGCGGATCAGTATAGATCCACGGGAACGAGAAATGTGTTGCCCAAAAGATACACCAGGTTGACTTGTTTAAAATACTTTATTCACATGTAAAAAATATTGGGGCTACTTCCTGACTGTTCGCCGCTGACTTCGCTACTTACTTAGACTGGCTTTAGAAAAGACTTAAACTGATTGCTTTCGTGTGACTTAGGCGGATTGCTTTCGGGTGACTTAGGCTGCCGGCTTCCATATATCTCTGGAGTGATTCCTCTCGTGTCTCGTCTGAATGTCTGAATGTCTGAATGTCTGAATATCTGAATCTGCGAATGTGAATCTATCTCCCTCTCATATCTCTACAGAATGTCTCAGTGTGCGAATGTGCGAATGAATGTGAATGTCTGACTTCTGCGAATGTCCCTCTGACTCCTGTACTCCAGTTTTTCTACCACATCGCCACGCCTTTCGCTAAATTAAATTCCCCACGTATATTATCCTATTTCTGTGTTATATGTTCATCATTGGCTATCTTAAAAATATTTATTTGTAACTAAGTTCTCCTTATTGGTTGACTTTTATCAAATGACCATTGGCTAGAATTATTCTCTCCCCTTGATCAACTATATCTTCCCACGAACCTGAATTTTCCAAGAACAATCTGTCATAAATTTTGGCCCTTTCCTTACATGCTGATTTCTATTGAAAATCTTTTGCCTTCCTTAGTTTTTAGATTTCTAAATGTTCTGAGAGATAATGCACGTGTTGATGGGCTGTATTCAATAACTTATACCCCTGATTTTCCTGCAATAAAACATTTTCGTCTCCATTCTGACATTTCCATTTTCTCTTAAATTATTGCTACGTCTGACTTTATTCAAATACTGTCCCGTTACAGTCACATGTTTCTCTTATTGTGAACTCCTAAGTATTTCCTGGGTAGAAGGTTCGTGACCTAACAAAAGATAGTTTACCCTTTCTTCAGCCTTGTCTAAGGAGCGGTCCGCGGACGAGTCATCAGGTATACATCTCCGTCTCTTTCTCACATCTTTTACATAAAATGCATACAAAACCCTTTTGTAAGTTACAATCACCTGTCAAATGACATACACATAAGTATAAGTTACAAATTATTTCAATTTCTGTTATACCTATCTCTAAAATATTCCCTTATACATATATATTACAATTACCCTTATCAAATCTAATGCCTTTATAAATACAACTGTGCGGCCTTAGGTTATAAAATTAATATAGGCAGCCTTATTTCCGGCTTCAATCGTTGTATGCCCTTTCTTCAGTATCAGCTATTCAATTTCTATGTTTTGAATTTCGGAAATATTAGCAAGGGTACTTGCGAGGACTCTATTTTTGTTCTGATTTGCAGATCTATTAAAAATAAGGATAATCTTCTTGTAATTGATGTTTAACTTTATGAAGTCAGCAATACATATGCGAACACATTTGATGTTACCTTTCCTTCACCTTTATATCATATGTATAACTGAACATGTTTGCTGTTAGTAACATATGTTGTAAACTCATGTACTTGCAATTTCTGCTTTGACACTAATAATTTGAGGCAAGTCAAGACGCTCTGTGCGTCATAGTCACAACAAGAAGCTGAGGCTATACCACTTTGTTTAGCAGCTCTTGCTCCCTCCTTTTTTAGTTATGTGCAATCTGTAATCTTCTTCTGACAAATGTCCCTCTTTGTATGAAACAAAGTATTTGCATTATTCTTTTCTTGGCTGGAAGAAAGAGATCTTTTTATAATCCAACACCTTTATGAACTTCTTTTTTTCAATAGTTGTAAGACCAATTTCCTAGCACCAATCTTGATAAATCTGATGCACATGGGATATAGACTTAAAACTGTTTTCTACATAAATGCGACACGAGGAGGCTCTGTAATGGTGACTGGATACTTTTGGAATAATTTGAAGCCGTTTAAGTATGCTGTTTGATTTCAGTTGCTTCATTGACAACTCTCTTCTGTCTTTTTGGTAGCACCTGTAAACATGCACTTTCGTCTTCCTCGTTCATTTGGTGTAAAGTATTATCATTCTGAGTTTCATTGTTGAATTTTATTCACGAACTAAGAGCGTTTTTTGTTATGCACAGGACAGAAAGAAAAGAATTCTCGGCAAATCCAAATTTTAATTCCCTCTGTGTTGGGAATTCCTGCTTACAGGAACTTAAGTGCGATCTTCTTCGCATAGGCGCCTGAAAATCCACCAGTTCTGCAATAAAAGCCTTTTTTTTTTTTTTCATCCCACGTATTCATATGCCAAAAAGGTTATCTGATGCCAATTCAATGGAAATCCTCACCACTTCATCGCCTTACTGTCCATGTTTTTATCTGTAACACGATTATAACTGAATTACTTAGATGGCTCCATAATCAAGTTTTAAATATAATATGGCACAGCGTCTTTTCAAACGCTATTGAAAGTAAGATCGAATGCATAAAGGGCGTGTGGAATATTGCTAGCATATCGAACAAGTTTAACCTAACTATATTTTCAATACTTACCTCATCAAAGTAAATCTCAAGTGTCACACAATACTCTTCATTACTGCTGTCACCAGGAAACAACTGGAAAAGCCTGGGAAGATGCACGTAAGATGCTCTGTTACACATAGCACGTTTGGAAGCGCAAAATTCACTTGCAGTTTCAAGGACAAATGCAGCTATGTGCTGACTTCTACAAACAGCGCCTTTTAGAGGAACAACTTTTCTCTATGCTCATAGCATTTTTTTTTATTTACAGACAAGGAATGGGTATTAGCATTTCTCGCCTTGGGGATGAATTCCAGTTCAAAATTGTGCGTAAATCATAAAAAAAAGGGGGGGAACCTAAATTTCTGCACATAGCGGGTTTTGAAGGCGCAACGACGATATGCTCTAAAAATACAAACATGCGACAAGAAAAAGCTATTCTTTCGTGCATACTCCAGTAATTGGTATTTATTTTTTTATAAAAACAAAGAAGTTCTTGAAAGAAAGTCTCCAGGTGTGACTAAATCAGGTATTTTTTTTGTGAGGTTTATATGAAACTGAACAGCAGTTGACTCAATGACCTTTCGTGATAAACTGAAATGAGGGCAATAACCAAAATTCAAGTTTTGACGTTTCAGGGTGTTGGTCTCTCACAACGTAAAACCGCTGAGGCTCATCAACTACAAAGATAGTAAACATGCAATTTTAAAGCAAATAAAGAATGCTTTCATATATCGTTTCACATTAATTCTCCGTGGCAAAAGGCAATTGTCGTGAATGGGTACATTTAGTGGTTATTTCAATTAAATTGATGTAATATTCAGCTTTTCTTACCCTGAAAGTGTGATCATATTATAGCCCTCACCTGTGGAAAAGCAGTGATGCCTGATTTTCTGTTGCTGAAGGTCAGCACAATTCCAGCGCCCCATTCCTGGAGCTGAGCGTCAGTAGCAGATATAGGTAAAACGCTCAGTGAGAACCGTAGTCTGACAGAGGGCCACAGCTCTGGTGCCCACAATTTTATAGACAAGCTCATGTTGCGCAGTGTCTCGTTTATCGCAGTCCAATGCGAAAAAATGCCACTACCAGAATTACTCGTGTACACAATACAATCTGCGAAGTAAAGTAATGTTTGATAATGTTGCTGAGGTAAGCAACTGCAAGTATATAGGTTACCCAATGGAATGTGTTTCCAGAACCTTCTTGTGGGACACTCGTATAGAATTAAATAAAAAATGATTTTTCTAGGAATAAGTAGTACAAAGCAATTTATTAATCTGAACATATTTTTTAAAAATCACATTTTTTATTTGTAAAAATAATTGACCCAATGGAATATAACTATTTTCAAAACGCTGCCGTTTCTAGCGATTTTGCGTTACAATTATTGTATATGGTTGCTATGTAACCTTCCAAACTTGTAATTTATTCTGTCCGTTAATAAAAAACAATATGAATGATTGTACGGTTGAAAAACGTGTATTTGCTGTTATAAGATTTATTGAATCTAAATCCATCTCCTACATTCTGAGATGAAGTAGAGATTTTAATGTGCCATGTCCATCCCGTTTACGGCATTCTGCAATGGGTGAGTAAATTCAATGCCAAGGGCAATGTTCGTGATAAGTTCGTTGATAGTGCGTGCAGAGTACGTACACCTGAAAATGTTACAAGAGCAAGAAAAGCAGAAATCCAACCGGCTCTGGTAATGGTCATTCAAGAGCTTTGAATCTGTCTCGAACAACGTATCCTTTACAGTGATCTATAAGTTCTATCCATACAAAATTCAACTTTTGCATCGGCCTAAAGACACTGACCTGCTCGATTGGCATTTTGTAAGCCGTTCTATGCAAAGTTAGATGGCGATCCAAATATACTGAACAATCTGATTACGTCAGACGAGGCTCATTTCCATCTGTCTGGGTTAGAAAATAAACAAAAGTTTCGTTAATGGAGCGACGTACAACCCATGGAAGTGTATGAATAACCATTGCGTTCACAGAGGGTAACACTGTGGTGTGGCGTTTCTGCATTTGGAATCATCGGTACAAACTTTTTTGAAGAAGGAAATCGTACAGTGACCGTCAACGCATAGCGATATACAGAAATGCTGGCAACACTGGACTTTCAGATGGACGATAATGATGAAAATGAGTTTTTGTTCCAACAGGATTGCGCCCCAGTTCACATCGCTCTTGAAACAATGAACACTCTGGACACATAATTTATCTATTTGCTGATGTTGCCTAGCCATCGCGATCTCCAGATCCGAAGGCAGCAGTCTATTTTTATGGGGATATTTGAAAAGTAAAAAGTACTATGACAGGCCGCGGACCATCTTGCAGTTAAAAGAAACACGTGTTAAATTGGGGACATTAATCATATTTTATTGCAGTGAGTTATGATGAATTTCCACAGCCGATTACACGAACGTGTTCGTTGTCATGGAGTCCACTTAAAAACGTGATTTTTAAAAAATAAGTTCAGATTAATAATTGCATTGTGCTACTTGTTCCTTGAAAAAGTCTTTTAATTTAATTCTATACGAGTGTCCCACAAGAAGGTTCTGAAAACCGTCACATTCCACTAGATCATCCTGTATAAAACAAGCGATCGTCATCAATGAACTGAATGGAACGAACTGATCTGCCCGCAATTGTAGAAAAACCGTTCAATGCGAAATATGATTAATTAATTTATTTATTCTGGTAGAGCTAAGATCATTAGGCCTACTCTTCCGTTCTACCAATGTAATAATAATTACATGAAGTTACGAAGTGGTATCCAGAATATTCGGGACTGTGCTGCCATCTGGTCAAAAACTTGAGACTAATGGCCGCCGTCTCCCTCGAAGTATCAATGAAAACGAGGAGTTTGCTCTTGACTTTGCTCTTGACTTGTCTCGCTTTTTTTGATCATGGTGAGTTCGGGAGGATTGGGAGGATTGTTGTTTTGTCTCAGGGCCATAAGCGTATATCCAGCTCTCATCGCCAGTGATGACCTTGGACAAGAAGGTTGAGTCATCGGATACGGCCTGACGAAGCTCCGTGCAAACTTCAACACTCTGCGCCTTCTGATCAGTAGTCAGTATTTTGCGGCGACACGACGCATGTCCAATTAATAAGTAAAATTCGTTGGCATGTTCCATAACCAATTACCACTTCATGAGCAAGGTCTTCAATGGTTCGATGTTGATCCTCACGAACGAGGTATTGAACTTTGGCAACAATGTCAAGCGTTGTGCAGCTGACGGACCTACCGGTGTGATCATCGTCTTCAATAGCTGCACGGTCGGCCTTGAACCGAGCATGCCACTCAAACACACATGTACAGCTCATGCTTTATCCCCCAAATACTTGTTGAATCATTGCGAGGGTTGCCGTAGCATTTTTACCGAGGTTTGCACAGAATTTGATGCACACTCTATGTTCTAATCTTGGATCCATCGTAAAATCGCCAGTATGAAAAGTACTATTGAATCTCAACACATCTACCCAGCTGCATGAAACTTTAAACACTCACTCATCAGATGTGCCAGTGTTGCCACCTAGCGGCACAAAATTCTACTGCAAATACTGTCGAGATCGGAGTATCAGTCCCGAATATTGTGAATACTACTACCTCGTATAGCAACAATATTACAATCACAACATTGACAGCAAAGTTGACAATACTCATACACATATAAACAAACCAATGTAAAACATTATGTATATAAATAAATGTATGCTAATTCATAAATATTGATAATGAAAAATAAAAATATTAACTGAAGAAGAAGAAAAATAAGAAAATAAAGGAACAATAACAAACAACAAGCACTAGCAATGACAATTTATACATATATCAACCTACGTAAATCTTGAAAGAGGAAATAAAGATACAAGCAAAACATAAAATTAAACCCTGACAATACTATAAAGAAGATAGGAACATTAATGATAGTAATAAAATAATAGAATGAATAATTCTACAACAGGGTAAAACAAATAAATACATGTATTGTAACAAAAGGAATCTGAATCTAGGGTAATCGATTATTTCTGATAATATTAAACAATTGCTTATGAAATGCTCCTAAAGGTTGGCGTCTCTGACATCCCGTGGCAATGAATTCCAGAGACAGGCAGTAGTTAGGTGAATGATGATGAGTAAAGTAACATACATGTAATGGTAATAGTAGTAAATGCTGGGATTCTGAACTTATGTTAAGATTATGAGAGGAAGGTAGGTGAATGTCATTTGAAAGTATGTTATGAAAACCCTTAGCATCAATGAACATTGCAATATTATTTCTCGGTTTTGTTATATTAATAAAAAAAGTTTTATGTGTAGTATCTGAAACGTTATTTAATTTTCTTCAGTAGGGTAGCAGTAGTAATGTTAACTTTATAAATGGAAAGTCCTTTATAACTAAGAGATGTAATTGAATTTCTTTTAATGGAAAGTGAGATCATCACAAAATCCAGAGGCGATTAAGGAATGTGATAAAATATGCAGTGGATAAAAGTACTCTTAGTTAGAAGAACATCGAGGCAGTTTCACTGTTCAGTTGATCATACCCGTATACTGCACCCACATCTATAATGATGGAGTGTGCCGACAGTGTTAATCAAAATTCTCAGCCAATTCTCAGCTTGCAAAGCGAAGAGGAATCTCCCATTATGCCAACAGATCTGTAAAGGCACATTGGGAAAAGTTTAAGCATGATCAATAAATTCTATAACCAATTTTCTGAAGAAATGCATTGATTAGAAAGCCAAATAAAATGAAAATACCTCAATAAAATTAAAAGTAGAATTGCTTTTTGTTTCCATCCTATCCAGTTAGCTGTGAATCTCTTACACTGCACACTATGGGGAGAGCACCTAACAGGAGAAGGGATATCCCTGCTTCGGGCATTTTCGTGGAGATTGCCCAGCAAATTCCTGATGTCAGTGATCTAACAGTGCTGACGGTGTAGTAGAATAGAATTGGATTGTGTTAGTGGGGAGGAGGGAGAGGAGGAATTTCCGGTACTTCAGCCCTACTCAAGGACTGGTCATTTGTGTCTAGGTCCCCAATGGGCACATCTCCTAGAGGAAGGGATTAATTGAGGGAGACATCTGACAGCTAGGATCTAGAGGCGGTAGATTCCAAAGCTCAAGTCACCAGCATACTGCATTAGCCCCCTCACCTAACACTTTCGACCCTATTACAGAACCTGCAAAATAAAATAAGATGAAATGGGAGAGTCAAATTAGTTATATAATCGCCAGTGTAAATAATCACCAGCGACCTCTCCATTCTCTTTTCCTTCTGGCAAGCTCATTGACACAAAATTCAGCGAATTTCAGTGGGAGCGAAGAAGAAATACACACACAGCTACAAAAAGGAAGCAGAGGAAGCGCAGAAGAGGATCAAAGTATTCACCTTTAATCCACATCCATCCAAACACAGTAATAAAATTCAATTATATCATTCAACAATAATAATCAAACGTCATCTTACTTGCCCAACATATTCGCTTCAATTTGTAGGACACTGGTGGAATCAAGGCGAGCATATGGCATTGATATATGGTAGATAGAGGAAAGTTGGAAATTGATGGATAAGATACTCAGTAGGTTTTATACGATTGTATAGGGAATTTCACAAAATCCTGCATATGCAGGGACACTGTTGGGAAGGGAAAGGTTGGTGTGAGAGGGTAAATAAGAGAGAGTTTTGAAGTATTGATTTAGGATACAATAAATGTCGGAGGTTTCTTTCTTAAATGAATGTTTAAAATTTCAGGAGTATGAGGTGGGGAACTTATATTGGGTAAAAAAAGTTGAGGAAGAATTAACAAGGAATGGAAGGGTAATGTATGGCTAAAAAGAAGTCATTTGGAGGGAGGTTTTTGGAAACATTTTAGATTAAGGTTTGAGGATACAGACGGACAAATATTACATTCTATAATGTGGGGTAAGAAGTCACTAGTGTTCTGTCAAGAGATGAAAGGGAATGTTAAAACATATATGTATATATACATATATATACATACATACATACATACATACATACATACATACATACATACATACATACATACATACATACATACATTAGTAAGTGTAATAAGCAGGAGAGAGGATGGCATGATTTTGGTTAGGAATCTGGAGCTGAAGGGATTTTAGAAATAATTCTGAGAGTGGAGTTTGCCCTGCATGTGGAAATTTGGAAAATGCAGATTGCATTTTGTTTGAATGCTCAGGAACAAGTGAATGCAGACAACGAGCAATGTATGAAAAATGGTTGAATTTAAATAAGCAAATTACAGCAAAGAATGGTGATCATATACAAATTAGGAATCTTGAGGAATATTTGTGTGGAGTCAAGAACAAATGGTGGTAAGTGAGGAAAGAGAATCTATGATTTTGATTGTCTCTGGTTTGGATAACTGACTGGTAGTGGTACTGAGATTATGTGTAAAGTAGATTGAAATTTAAATGCGTAAGGATGTAAGTTAGTAAAGGTAAGGGATTCTACAAATGGGAACAGTTTTATTGCTAAGTTTGAGTGGTTATTGAACTGTATAATATGATTAGTTTATGTTATTATAGTGTTTGTTTATTTATTTGGTAGAAAGGGCAGTGCTGAAGTCCTCTGGATATGCCAGTAAGAAGCTACTGATGAACCAAGGACTTAGAACTTATGAATCACTATTAAATACAGTTAGTTGAATGGTGAAAATTAGCACGTTAATTACATTTTTTGTATCAGAATGATTTAAAATATTATTTTGGAATAGAACCTGAGTTAAAACCAAGCCATATTGTAATATTTTTGAACTTAGAGCTTTTTAAATGAATATAAATATTATATGACTGCACCACAAAGGCATAATGACTGTCCTCGGGAGTAGTGTGATGTATTTGCCTATGCTGTTGTTAATGCTCTAACCACAGCTATAATGATGCTCATAATAAATTATATTGTAACGTTATGCACACTTACATCTGGAAATTGATGGATGAATGGATGGATGGTAGGGCAAAGGAAGCATGCTCACTGCTGGTTCTTTGTATCTACGCACCCCAATGGGTGCGCCTCCGGGAGGAAAGAATGATGTGATAGAGATTGCGGGTGGCCAGGATCTACGGGCGGTAACCATAGATAGGGTTCCTAAAATATTTGCAGATAGAGCACCTCGATGCTGGTGGAACATCTCTTCGATTTGTAGAAGCCCATCGGAAGGTCCTCTTCCATTCCAGACGCTGGGGGAAAAAAAACTTTGCAAATCGCAAGGCACCATCACAACGCGCCAACCCACTTTGCCCTGATACTTTCGACCTTGTAAGAGAAACAAACGAAATGAAATATGAAATGGGGGAGCGGAAATTTTGTGGAATGTAAACATCCATCCGAGCAGTTTTCTAAATGACTAGGGAAAACCACGGGGAAAAAAAAAAAAAATCTAGATCAGAAGAATAGAAATTGTGTGCAAAGATTTACTACATTCTTTTGTTCAGTAGTTGAAAATAAAGCAAACTGAGGCACACCCGTTAGTCCTTCTGAATAAATAGTTACCCTCAGTCATTCTCGTGTTAAATTATAATTGGATTCGAATTTAATGGAAGTTCGTTTAGCCTGAAACAGCTACGCGACTTCTCGTTCGCTGCACTTTCCGCTTGTCTAGATGCTGTTTTTTTTTTTTTTTTTCCCAACCTTGCAGGAACATGTGCGTTGGCAGACATTACGTCATCATCAAGCCAGGGGTATGTAAATGTTATAGTGAAGCTGAACTGCAGGAAAATTTACTTGCTTATACCGAAGGCTTTTAGTTGTTCAAATGTATCGAAATTATCGCATAATCGGTGTAGTAAAAATGTGTTCTCAGCAGCTCACAAGCCATTAAAAAAAAAAAAAAAAAAAAAAAAAATCACGTATATAATGCTTTCCAAGAGACAGTAATGAAAAACTGGATTTCGCTCTTGTTCTTTTTAGTTTTAAATAAATAAGAAATGTTATTAGTAAACCAATTATTGTACTCTAGGGAAGAACTTTTCTAAAGTACTTTTCTGTTATCGTGCCGAATGAAAGATAATAGCGAGTACGCTACAAACTGTTGTGAAATCATTATGTATTTAATCTCTTTTATCGAATTAATTGACAAATGCAACACGTAGATCAGGCTTAAGTATAATAACAAATTATTTTAGTTTAAGAATAAGTGGTTAGTTTAGATATATACAGCGGGAAAGCATAGTGTTAGTTTCAAGGAGAGCAAGTGGTAAATCTTCAATATATTGCTTCCACTTTTCCTCCATCACAACCACAATGTAATTAAATGTTTTAATGTTACAATTTATGTAATCGTGCACATATGTGCTATAAAATTGTTTTAAAGCACGTGATATGATTTTCAATTTTTATTCTGATATACTTGGCGATTTTTTCAACGAAAGAGGAATTCGTTTATGGCGAAAGTGATTATACGTTGAGCTGCAGCTTAAATTCACTTACTTGTGCCCAAGCATGCAGCTAGGGGCGCTATTGTGTAAAGCAGTTGCCAAAAATTATATAAACATGAAACTTTTGAACCAGCATTTTGAACACTTCACAGTGAATCATACTTATGCTTTTATGTACAGAGAGTACCAAAAAATGTATACGCACTCCAAGCAAAGAAAAAAAAACTGTGCTAACATAACAACTGAATTCACACAAACAGAAAATGATGAGCACTAATCATCTTAGACTTGTACAGTTACAACAGTTGCTAAAATGCCCAACATCGGCGTCGATACACTTCTGAGTACGTTGAACTGCTGATTGAGCAACGTTTGCGAATGTGTCCTCAGGGATTGCAGCACATGCCGTTTCAATTTCTTCCCGAAGTGCTGTCAGTGTAGCTGGTTTTCTACGGTATGCAACATCCTTAAGGGTTCCCCATAGATAGAAGTCCAACGGAGCTAGATCCGGAGAACGCGGTGCAAACTCATTCGGACCTCTTCGTACTATCCAGTGCCTGGATACAGTACGCAGGACTTGCTGCTGCGCGAAGTCTCCCAGATCTGCCCTGGTGAAAATCGCATAGGGTACCAAGAGTCTCAAATTTGTCGCGAATGCATGCAATTGTTACTCGCGTTTGCGGTTCTGTGCTGTACACACGTCTCCATTGCCTTTGAACTCCAACAACATTCTCGGTTTTCCAATATCACTTCAAAATTGCTTTCCGCTGTTCAAACGATAATCTTGGCTCCAGTTTGTTGTAGCAGCGCTAGCATAACGTAATGTGAGTCACGTCTATTTACAGAACATCATACGATAATCTTGGCTTCATTTGCTCATTGTTGATTTATAATATTCTTGCCTTCATTTGTTCATTGTTGATTTACCTGTCACGTAGCAACGCTATCATAATGTATGGAGTTATATCTGTTTACAGAACATCATGCTACATATTACTGTGTTTTTCGATCCAACTTTGAATTATTAAATAGATATCTACTGTGAAAGTGTGTAGCCTTTTTGGCACCCTCGGTATATATAAATACAATAAAAATAAAGTAACATTCTTAACAATGTAACAAATTAACAGTAATTATAAAAGCAGAAAAGGATAAAACACTAAGAGAAAGTCACACTTGAAATCGCATATATATAAATTGAACTGTTGCACGCACATGTGGAACGTACAAAATGGAGGAACAGGGGCAAAGAGGTGCAGAGAGGTGATATATTTTTTAATATTTTATTTATTGTCGCTTTGACAGCATTGCTCTTCTTGCTAATCTGTAGATTGTGGACTGAATACTATGCAGGTGTAAGTCCGTAGGGATGAGGTGAACTAATGATGGTGCAAATGAACTCGGAGTCCTTGTCAGTTATCAGTCATTCATCTTTTCAAGGTAAGAAAAACTCAGAAAAAAACCTTACCTAGATTGCTTGACCTAATCAGGATTCGAACCTAGGACCTTAGGATTAGTAGTTGCAAACGCTATAATTAGATCACCGTGGACTAACTATATTGATACCTATTTATTAAACTAAGTTTTCAGGCATTCATTTGTCATTACAGATTAAATTCCTGAATAGCTGTTCAATAAAGAACGACCATACTTTTTTTTAAAAAATATATCTTTATAATCTTCATAATTTTGATTCTCTTTCCTTAAGAAGGTCCCACTGGATGTACTGTACCTTCCCAGCGTATCTGTCAGTCTTCAAGAACATAGTGGAAATACTTTTTGGCATGTCCTTCAGAATCATCTCCGTAGCTTTCAATACTGCTATTGACGATGGAATATGTATCCCATAAAGATGTTTCTTCAACATGGGGAAAAGGTAGAAGTCACATTGGGCTAATTTGGATTATAGAGAGGGCAAGAGACACATTTCACATTGATTTTTCAATTTGTTGAATGTTAATGTGACTTTTCACGTATGATATGACCTTGAAGAATTTTCAGCACATCTCTGCAGAACACGTAGTTACAGTATGATATGTTGGTAAACCGTTCCTTGAACATCGAAATATGAGATGACTATAACTTTCTTAGTAGAAGCAACCACTTTTGCTTGTTTGGTATTGGTGATGATGGAGATTTGCATTCAGAGCTTTATTGCTTGCTTTCAGAATCGAAATGATATAGTTTATCAGCAATGAGTAGCTTTGAAAGAAACTCTACATTTTCCTGTAACATGATCTTTAACTACTTGTAAACCTGCAAACGAATGTCGGGAATAAACACTCTTGGAACCATCGAGCACAAACACGTCTCATGTGCAAATTTTCTGTTACTAACTTGTGGGTGGCACTCAGTGAAAATTTTCAGAATTTCTGGAAGTGTTCTTTAAATTATTTGACGAGCCCCTCTAAATGAGAGAGCAAGGTTAATGTTTTCTTCTGTTAGAGCACATACTGGAGCGTCGGGTCCGTCTTCCTATCAAATTGCTTGCCTCCCCTTTCGAAACATTTTAAACTATCTTTGAGCTGTGAAAACATACTCTCCATAGACTTCTTGTAACATTGCATAGGCATCAGATGAAGATTTGTTGAGACAAAATCAGAATTTCTAAGCTACGCTTTGTTTGTCGAGTGTCATCGCCACTTTTGCTGTAGGTGGAGCTGCACATATCTGAACTTGCACGCCTCTCACAGGCGGGAATTGGAAGTGACAACAATGAAACTACGTGTACATTATGCATTAAGCTAACGAAATATTGTAAAGTTTTATTTTAGCACGAAAATTTTTGTTTATAAAAATTATCATTGTTTATTGAACAGCCCTCGTGCTTACAATTGAAATGCTTTCTGCGAGTTCGGTGGTGTTATTCTAATTCATAACAGATAATTCTCTAAAATAATTACCGCAGTCTTCTTAATTATATACAAAAATGGCTTATTAAAAGGGGTTATCTTCTCTTACATCATGTTCCACCTATATTCCACTTTCCGAAATGTCAATCATTATATCGTCGTTTTACATATCTTAGAAGCAAGAAAACTGTAAGTTTTCGCTCGTGTTTTTTTTTTTTTTTTTTTTTTTCCTTCCTCTAAATCAGATTAAAATTGTCCAGAAGACCCTGAATTGCCGTTCTAGAAGAAAGCATTCGATCAGGTAAATTCTGAATAAATTTCGCATGTACAAGACGATTAACTTATATTTAAAATGGCGCTATGTAACCTGCAGAGAGACTGGTAGGGAAATAGGTTAAGAGAACGACATTCAAGAACATGACAAAATGAGGAAAAGCGGAGTTAAAGTATGAGATGTCGCCAGCTACAGTAGGCCTAGTAACCGAGTGAGTAATGTTTATAACTAAAGCCTAAAGCTTTGCTATTAACGACATTGTAAGGGTATATTTTGAGTTCGTTTGCAGGAATCAATAAGTTAAGTATTGGTACCTCTTTTCTTTTTATTTTTTATCCTACAATGTCGAGCAGGCGGAAGCTAGCATAATGTTCATCACATTGCGTTGTTGATAAACAAATTATAATATGATCCTAAAGGATTCCGGTTGCATCTGCTTTACCCAATGCTAGGGACTGTTCATGAATGAATTACATCAAATTAGTTTCTGCTAATAATATGCTTGTGATGTAATAAAGTGACGTACTATAGTTACAGCATAAGCATTTTATTTCCTTTCATCTTTATACAGATATTCGTTTGTATTTCCTTAATTTAGGTATAGGATATAAAACTTTATCGTCATTCAAGGACACTTATAATTCTTTATTTGCCTATACAGAGGCCCTGCTAATATTTCCGATGCATGGGAGTGAGGTGGTAGCACGCCTTTGACTGTTGTGAGTTTTCGACGTTTGAAGGTCTTCTGTAAATAAAACTCAGTAAGGCAAATATTGGTAGCTGCCCAGGTAGATGTAGAACATCGAGGTTTCGCTTAGGCGTCATGTCTCAAGGTTAATGAACTTTGTTGCCGCATCTGTTTCCGGGTGTAGGAGTTGCAACGACGGAAGCCTTTCATTTCAGAAAGAGGTCACGGCCTTTCTCCTCCCTTACGATTTGTATCTGTAAATAGAAACGCTCAACTTTCTAGAGACTACTGTATTCCGTCCTGCTATTGACCTACATTGTGGAGTTCAAGGTCCCTTACTAATCGTAAGATAAGCCCATATAATGACCCTCACAACTGTGTTCTAAGTTGAGTAAGCGGATTGACATTAAGACAGGTGGTACAAATTAACTTTTATACTTCTTCATATGCACCGAAAATATAGTGTACAACTCAGCTAGCTGATATTATTTGAAAAGGAGAATAAAAGGAGGAGGAGGAGGATGTGAACGAGTTTAATAAGTAGAATAATTTCTAAAAATAACCAAATGATAAATGATATTTATAATATGCACTCCAACAGGCCTTACCAGTAACAATGACAAATGAAGGATAATTGATATCCTCAACGCTCACCGTAACATTGCATCGTCAATAGCGTGAGTGGTGCTGATGATATGCATCTTCATATTGTTTAGATCAGAAGAAAAACATAATATAAAGACAGCGAATTTAATGTATCGTCACAAGAAGCCAGATCTGGCGACTGCTGAGGCCATGCCATGAGCCATCGATCGCGGTCACCAGAGAGGGGCGTTTCATAATACTGAAACATGAAAGTTGGAATCAACCTGCTCAAATATGACATCCTATTTACTGAAATAGCATAATGCGCATTGCTTTTGGCAGAATCTCTCAAATGTGAATGTCTAATATGCGAGTCCTGGTGGTGTAGTGGTAACATACTTGCAGGTTCAATCCCGGCCAGGATTGATTGATTTTTGCGGGCGTAAAAATGCTAAGTATGGCTTCCTTCTGAAGGGAAGTAAAGCTGTAGGTCCCATGTCGTAGATTTACGGCACGTAAAAGAACCTCAAGCCCGAAAGAACAGACCTCTTATCAAAATTTGTCATGCCCTGAATTCAATGGGACGCAGATGATCTGAGATATTGAAGAGCGTCCAAAAATGAATCAAATCAATAACAAATTGTGAACAACGGAGCTTTTCTTAATAGGATACCACAGGGAAAGACACCAGAAGTGGGTTAGTTTGGGCATTAACAATATTCCAAAAAATTCCAATATTTCTTTTAATTCAACTACCTTTCTTGAGTTGAATTCAAACTTTTGTTTGTGTTATACTGATAATGCCATAATCAATAATATTACTGGATTTATTTCAAAATTATTTCTTTTCAACAGCGCAGCACTAGCAGCACCAGCATTTGATCCAGCTTGTAACGTCAACTCTCCATCTGACTTCCAGTGTCATGTTAGCTACAGTGCATCAAGATGCTTTTTATGTGAGTTGAAAATTGTCAAGTATTGTTAAGGGACAACTTACACTGACTGGTCAGAAATGTGATGCAATGAAGATGATTACAGGTTCGTTGCGCCAAACAATTTCCTCAGGAATTATTTCCCACAGCATGAAGATGAAAGCAGAAAAAGAAATAAGTTAGAGGTCATCGAAGTTATTAAGAAATGCAATATTAGATGCACCATCTGAGTTACACGGGTAACTAACTAAGGAGAACATGTGCAGAATAAAGGACAATTTTCGGTCGGAGAAACAGAAATATCTTTTGCCTCTGTTAAACACATTGGATTAAGTACAGCCTGGCGATCAGAAGAAGGCGAGTGCGGGCTGAAGTGCGAGGGGGCTTACTATTTATCTACACACGTAGAGTGTATGTGGGATATGCCACATGAATGACCTCTCTGACTCAGATCTAGCACACCCGACCAAGGACGAGTATCTGACTACACTGTTTTTATCGGCATGAATATAACGAGGAGGGTAGAAATGTTTACGTTATCACATTCCTCTCACTTGCCCTCTTCTGATCGTCTGACGGTACATGAGATTTTCAACTCCACTAGACCTACTTCACATCTAGGGGAAGAAATGCTGCTCGTCAACAATAGGAACAGCCAAAGTGCTATTTTTTCAACAAATAGCAATTTGAAGCAGATCAAACGCACGATATCTGCGCACCCAGCATACGTCACACAGCCAGAATCTGCTTCTCTACTACCTGCTCTGATGACATTGACCTTTCAGACAACCGCGAGAACATCATGTAAACCAAACTACATATCGCATTCGGGAGATGAACTATTTACCTGCCTATTATTTTAAAAGTAACCAATTACTTACAAAAGATGACATACAGACACTTTTCTCACTCAAGGAGATAACTAATAATTTCTTCAGAAAAGAGAGTTGCTACAGACAGAAGTGTATCGAAGTCGATGGTGGGCATTTTACAGCAACTGTAAAAGTCTAGGATGTTTAGTGCTCATCATTTTCTGTTTGTGTGAATTCAATTTTGTTATGTTAACACATTTTTTTCTTTGCTTGAACTGTGTATATATATTTTGGCACCCTCTGTATTTCGTAAAAAAATGTGCGTTACTTTTCGATCCTCTTTCCTGTAAGGTTCATCCTATCCGCATGATCCGCAAGGCATTACGATGCGTTCTTCATTTAATCCTAATAATATTTATTATTTTATGAATGAATAATTATTCACTAGGTAGTAATCAGATGTGAATATATTGGTTACCGTCAATGTATTTGTCATATTATTAAGGATACTATTATTCTTCTCACTGCAATCTCTCATAAAGATTTGAGTGGTGTTCAATAAATAATTAAACACATTTCTCTGAGAAACACATGTAAATATCTTTGAGCCTTTCCACATGTCCTGTAGTTTCATCTTCTGTTAGTCGGTCCTGGTGGTGTAGTGTTAACCATACTTATCTCCTAACCCAAGATCGCGGGTTCCATCCCGGCCAGGACCGCTGGATTTTTTCGGGCGTAAAAATCCTAAGTAGGACTTCCTTTGGAAGGGAAGTAAAGCCGTGGGTCCCGTGTGGTACATTTACTGCACGATACAGAATCTCGAGTCTGAAAGAAGAGGCCTCTGAGCAAAATTTGTCGGCCGTTTCACCCCCTGAATTGAATGGGACGCTGATGATCTGAGACGTTAAAGAGCGTCCGTAAATAAACTAAAAAAAAAAAATCTTCTGTTAGCTTTCAAAGTGGAATCTTTAAGTGATGCACATTGTTAACAAGACTATAATTAAATTTATTTGGTCGGAAACCGGACCATCAAACAGTTAGAGTCCTTTAGAAAGTTTATATAAAGAGATGGCGGTTGATAAAAAAAGTACAGCCATTTATTGGTCGAAAATACTGCCATGATCGAAAGAAGAATAGATACAAGGTCGCGGTCCAAACCCTCCCAGGGTCCATGGGGTTTTTAGGGCATAAATCCTAAGTATCCTTTGGATAGGAAGCAAATCCATTGGTCCCGTGTTATAGATTTACGGCACGTAAAGGAACCTCAAGATTGATTCCACTATCCTAAGCATCGGAAGAAGGTCAAAGCAGTTTCCCTGATCATTAAAACCCTGGGTGGCCGCACACCACAATTATTGAACCTGCCGGCATTCTGATTCGTTACAATCGGCGAATAACAACAACACAACTTGCTGTTCAACTTAATATCTCTATCGACAGTGACAACACAAACATTAACCAATTTGCATATCCAAAGATTTAAACTAAATAAATCTCTCAAAACCTATCATAAGAAACAGAGAACCGATTGCTTGCTCAGGAAGATGATTTCTTGTGGGAGATGAAACATAGACTCATCACTTCAAGTGTGAGACCACGAGATGATCCATAGTGTGGCATCACGAAACTTTTCCACTAAAAATGAAGTTGTTAGAGCAAGTCTGGCGCACCCGCCCTCACAAAGATGTGACTAAAATCCCCTTTTCACGACAACTCCACGTCTACGCACTGGAGAAGGTATCACTAAACTTCAGTGGACTCCTCGTCCTCATCAACTTTACAGCCTGGATCTTGCACCTTTTGGTTCAATCTCTTCGGTCCTGTGAAAGATGCAATCCGCGGGAGAAGATTTGACGAATACCAGGAAGTCATAGCCGCAGAAGAAGATGCCTGATAGACAAACCGCGACAGCAATACAAAGTCTGAATTCAGGTGGCGCAAAGGAGATAATTTGTATTGAAAAATATCATTGTACAGCCCATAGTATTCAGGAATAATGTTCGGGGTGTTACTAAACAAACAAGTAAAGTTACTGGGGTTAAGTTTCTCCTCAGGTCTTTCATCACATTAGAGCAAATGCTATTTAGTAGGCGCTGTGGACTAAAGATTCATTTGCATAATTACTAAAATTGCACGAATTACTAAACTGTTTAAATTTTAAGAATAATATAAGAAATTATAATACAATATGAGAGCTTAAAAACCACGAAATGTTAAACGTACCTGGTTCGTCACAGAAAGGTATATCACAGTAATCCTTTTCTTCATAATTGTGGTTTTCTTCATCTTGCCGCTTAGTAATCTTTTCATTTTCTTTAGTACCGCTTTCTATTTCCTCGTCTATAATCAACAGAGAACGAAGAAAATGTAATGTCAATTTTTTATCTCTGATAACTATAATAAATGTTCAAATAACAGGTCTAAGTTAAGTGAATAATCTAAGTGAAGAGGCTGTTGATAAAGCTACCACTGTCGCATGAGAAATGTGTTAGCATAACATACATTCATAAAATGAGTGAAGGCAGAATGGGGGCAAATGATGAATATTTTAAGCGGGGGGGGGGGGATCAAGAAGAAACGTATTGTGGAATGTTTGTTACCATTCCTAATGAAATGGTATGTTTCATCCTGCATTCCGTTCTATTTAGGACCTTGAATGATCTTTCAAACGTAGGAACATCTCCTTTCATAGTGTTAATATGAAGGATTGCTATAGACGAGGACATTTGACCATTTCAGTACTGATCGCCTTGGGGGTTGATAAACCTAAAATCTGCCAGAAAGGGAATACCACTATTTCGGAATGTATTTTCCGTCAAATTCATTAGGTTACTATATATAAACAAAAAGCAGAAAAGGATAAAACACTAAGAAAAGTCACAGATTATTAATAGCTATATTTCGAACTGCTTGAGTTTTTCTATGGCAAGAAGACAAGTAAAGGTGATAAAAATAAACACTGAACATCGAAGCTAACGTTATGCATGGAAATGTGCGTTTATATCGTACATATTATTATTTTTCTGGGTTTAAATCTTACATTCTTTCCCCCATACACTCTTGTTGCTTGTTTCATCTGTTTCCATGCATAACGTTACCTTCGATATTCAACTTTTATTATTATCACCCTCACTTGTCTTCTTGCCATAGAAGAACTCAAGCAGTTCGAAATATAGCGATTACTAATCTGTGACTTTTCTTAGTGTTTATCCTTTTCTGCTTTTCTAGTTATTGTTATTTTAGTTACATTGTTGACAGTGTTACATTATTTTTCATATATATATATTGTGGGAAATCTATATTTCACCTAAGAGCTAAATTAAATGGAACCTTTTTATTTCATGAAGATGTCAGGTTCTCATGTTACACACGATTAAAAGACACTTCATAGAAGATGAAAACGTTTGCAAAATATTTTACATTTGGCCAAGAGTAACAGTTTATCTTGAATAAATATTATTTATATAACGAAAACGTGTCTTGGAGAAATGAGTTTAAGAAATACTTAATGAAAATTCAAGGTATCCATCTCCGGGCATAATCTCTTGTGATATAAAATCCAATAAATGTCCCTAGCGAGTGATTCAAAATGCAAAATCTCGTAAACTGAAAAACAGGTCAAATTGTAAAGGACCCATGAAGAAAAGATTGCGATTGACTTTAATTAATTTTTTCCACGGCTTTTAACCTCACCACAAGCTCGTAAATTTACTTGAAAATAGTTATTATAGCTTTTGTTTTTGTTTCCTCAAGTTTGTTTTGCATTATATAATCAATTACCTTCTTCTGGCTCGACGTAGCACCAAGGACCCCCAATATCGCCATCAGGATTGCGGCAGTAGTGCTTAGAACTTCGACGGGAGTGTTCCGGAAAAGCGCTTTTAGGGAATTTGCTTCCTTCTGTGTGAGTATCCCCCTTTACTCGATGTTTATCTTTCCAGGACAAGCATTCTCTCTCGCTGGCTGAATGTTTCACCGTGCCAGCATATTCAACTCCAGGTCCCGTGAGTCGACACTCTGTAGACAAAAATGTTCTTCTTTAAAAAAAATTCTATTTTTCTAATGTTCTCACAGTGTACCACTATAGAATTTTAAATCTTTCTTCCTATGTTTTGACATGTCTTTTATCAACATAAAAAGCTAATACTGTTAAACAATTCGATATTTTTTCGATGTATTTACTTCATTTTTATCTTTATTGTCCATATTATGAACATTTAATATCATATTATTTATTTCTATTAAGGAGTATAGATATTGTATTTAAAATATTTATTATTTTATCTAATTTCCTAATTAAATATAAAACTATATATTATACACTTAAAGGAAGAAGAATGAAAAAATAATACTTGTGCATTAGAGAAATAAACTTTAAAATGCTGTTGTAAAGCACTCGTATGTATTGTGTTGAGAGGCGTTCAATAAGTAATGCAATATATTTGCTTTATCTTTTGGGATTTATATTTTTTCCGTTTCAATTACACTGGATTGCTCCTAAATTCTAGCGCTATACAATGGTCTTTTTTCAATTTAGTATCTAATCTCCTTGAACATTTATGAATTTATGCCTATAGACTGTTGTGGTACCACTGTGCAGATCTGGCTCACAATTTCATAGTGTGATCGTATCCTGATATTTTATCCCACGAATTGCATCATTTAAAGCATAAAAAAGTTGGAAGCAAGAAAATATAAGACTGGCGCTGTAAGGCGGATGAGGAAGGAGAGTCCAGAGAAATTCACTGATCTCTTCTTGTGTGTGCTTTGCGTTGTCGTGAAGAACTTCGGTATCGCCTTTGAGAGGACCAATGCACTGAAATCGCTTCCAGCTTCTGAAGAGGTTTGACATAAATGTTCAGAGACAAATGTTTAATAATGAGGCAATGCATTATTTAAATTAATTCCTTCGAAGTCCCTAAAGAATGTGGCCATGAGTTGGCCAGCTCAGGAATTGTTTTGAATTTCTCAACCCTTCTCCGCCAAAAGAGAATATTCATGTGGCACTCAACGCTCGGAGTGATCACTTTCCCACTACTGTGTCGTACAAGAAATCGCCACCTTCAATGTTGCGATCGTTAGGCATTTAGTCTTAGAGAAACCCATTTAGCACAATTCTTTGAATATTCTAAGTGATTGTGCTGACAGTATTAAGAGATATCAAGTTGAACAGCGAGTTGGTTATTATTAGCCGATCGTCTTGTATAAAAATGTCGGCTTATTTCCTCATTGCAGGTGCAGCCACTAGGAGCGCGAATGGTTCGGGAGACTGCAACGATGTTCTTCCCAAGGTGACAGGTTTTTCTTCCAACGACTTTTTCACTGGCACTTCTCCATAAACATTTCTTAAACACTTTTTAATATTGGCGATTATCTAATTTTACGCCAAAAGAAATGAAATTACTGCCCTTTGTTTTTAACGCACATCCAAAAATATTGCATTTTTTTAAGACAAGTAAGTCACTGCCATCTAGCCGAAGAAGATAATATTATATGGTGTAATGTACAAAAGCTCAAAGATAAATTGACTGCATTACTTATTGAATTCCCAATAGCTTGAGTGCTGTAGTGGAAACAACCATTTCATAACTCAGTAAGTGTAGAACTATTCCCTTTATATGGTATATTTATTTCAGGAACACATTAAATCAATATTCCACAATGTGATAACAATTGTAAACTCTTAGTTAGAATTATTATGGAATTGCACAAGAAAATGTATGTACATTTACTAAGTAACACCAATAAGAAATATGTGCACTAAAATATAATATATATGACATTAAATAAAAGTTAACTGCATAACAAAACATGCAAAACTGTGACAACGATACAAACTTCCATATTCACATTTTAATACCTGTTCTCGCGAAATCATGCTGAATTTTACTGCCAAATAGAAAGAAAGATTAATTTTAAATCTGAAAGCGGAAGTTTCAATGTTTTTAGCAGATGGGCGAGAGGCGATTTCGATGGCAAGTCATAGTATAATTAGTGATATTACAAAATAATTATTAGACTCATTTCTAACTGCTGGCATCGCGACAGTAACATGTTCTATAGGCACAATGAACGTGCCACGAAATTGATTTTCGTCTTAATGCCCTACGAGCAACTAGAGACAGAATAGATCTGGCGACAGAAAAAACTTTTTCTCTTCCATATGAAGAAATAAGTGTAATATCTCGCTTCATTGTTGTGTTATTTAAGACTGAAGTGTAAAGTTGATTTGTGAATATCCTGTGTATATTATCACACCTCAAATTGAGGAGTGTTTATTATCCAGACTTATTATTGTTATTTATGTAAAAAGCAAGAAAATTCATATTGCTAACGGAGCTGCTAAGCAAAACTTTTGGGGTTTTCCTTTTAAATTCTCACCAAATTTAATTCCATTACTAGGACCAGACTGCATCTCGAAGTGTCGAAATGTTGTGTGCTTTTAAATTTATTGGTTTATATTTTGTTAAAATAATAAAAAGGTGTAATTGAATGTGCTAAAGGTGATTTGAACAGTAAAATGCCTACATACTTACTAATTATTAAGAATTGTTTGTAATAATTTGTTTATTTTGTAAAGCATACGTAGGATAACTGGCAAGCAAGGTGATACATTTATTTTATATTCTGAAACAAATTGAAGTGTATCAAAGTTCATATTATGTGTTCATTTTTTCGATAAAATATTTAATGATTTACTTTCGTAATATAACTTACAATTACAGTGATTCCTGGTTTTGTTTTGTAAATAGACATATCCTTATGTCTTATCTGAGTTGAATTGCCTAAAGTTAATGCTATAAAAATGATCCACCGAACATCTATATAAAAGAAAGCAAAAAAAAAAAAAAAAAAAAAAAAACTTAATGAAACAAGCAACATTTATGAAACATTGTTAGTTAATATCATATTTCTGAATGTATAACATATATTTATTTACTCCAGGTGTGTCATGAAAAGACATTTCGATTAATGCAACATGGTGCTCATGTGGCAACGTGGAACAAAGCCCAAATAAGGCACCATTTCTCTTCCCAGCTTTCAACTTCAGGAAAAATTGGATCTAGAGCACATCTTCATAAGTCCATTGTGTTAAAAACATTCCCTTAAAATTAAAACGTCAATATTGGAGAATTGCTGCTATCAAGCATTGCGTCGGTCCTGATGGTGTTGTGGTAACCATACTTGCCTTATAAACCCAAGGTCACGGGTTCGAACCCGGCCAGGACCGATGGATTTTTTCGGGCGTAAAAATCCTAAGTATGGCTTCCTTCGGAAGGGAAGTAAAAGCCTTGGGTCCCCTGTCGTGCATTTGCGGCACAATAAAGAACCTCAAGCCTGAAAGAAGAGGCCTCTGAGCAAAATTTGTCGGCCGTTTCACGCCCGGAATTGAATGGGACGCTGATGACCTGAGATGTTAAAGAGGGTCCTTAAATAAATCGAATCAAAAAAAAAATCAAGCTTTGCTTTCCAAATCTATCGCCCGAAAGAATTATATTTCTTACATCAATATCAATTAGGGCACGTTTTAAGTGAAGCATATTTATGGGCTTCTGAGGATGAGATAAGATTTTTTTTTTTTTTAATTCTAACGTGCTTGATGTAACGTGACCGCTGGAGCACGCAGGACAAAGTTATTCAGTTTGTTTACTGTGTTGTTTAATATTTAGAAATTAGGGCAGCTTATGTCATATACAGTAGATAAATAACCATATTGTCAATGGATTAAACTTTTTTTATATAAGTGTCAGAGGTTTCATCATCGAATTCCGAGTATGCTCACTAGCTCATTGTATTTCCGAGTACCCTGATGAAGGCCGCTCTTTTAGATTGCGAAACAAGTAGGAAAACTGATCTCAACAAAAGTTCCGGAATAAAACAATAGTATCGAGTAATTCCCACATTTCAGATGTGAAGGCCCATTTATCGCTATATGTAATGAGTTCTAGGGCATCCAGCTAGAGCATAGGAGTAACGCACTCGTGTCAAAATTGACTTAATTTTGCTGAAATGAGGCACGGAAAACAAATTATTGTAGCTTCGCAATCAAACGTCGAATAGCTTCAGCTCATAGACAAATCAATTACTCGATTAAGCAGAGAAATGTATAAAGTGCAGAGCTTACAGCAGCCCCCGAAAAATGGCGATAATAAAATATAAATTGGGAAATTGTCCCGATCTTACAAGTACGTGCACTTCTTAAAATAAACTCAAAAGATGTGTCGTCCATCATGATAATGTATAATGTCATTTAACTATACCAGCACGCCAAAATACCTAGGTGTTTTATATAGACTCTGATTTTAAACCCATAAATGCAATAAAATATTCTGTTTGATTTACACATTAAAACATGTAGCAAAATATCTATCTCTCAATCCCAAAAAGAATCGTATTCAAGTGTTTGTTGTGCATCACTTTGATAATTGTGATGTCTTGTGCTCTAATCTGAAAACTGGGCACATCAAAGATTACAGTGCATTCATAACGCCTCTGTTCATTTTGTCTTCAGCAGCTCATAAAGTTGATCATGTGACACACTACGCATTCACCTGTCATGGCTATCTCTAGAAATTTTTATTTCCTTACGCTCCTGTTCAAAATCTTCCGTACCTGCAGCCCTCAGTATGTAACCTCTCACTTCTATCTACCTCGGAACCAGAATATGCCTATACTGTCTATCCCTCGTCACCAAACATATTTCTATTCAACTTCATTCAGCGTGTCAGTTCCCAGAATTTGGAACTCCCTTCCTCCTGGAGTCAGAAATTATCGGATAATGAAAAAAGTGAAAGTAAAGTGTGATCTGCTCAACTCTTGGAATCACAACAGTTGGATTTCGCTTCTTCCTCTTCTATTTCTCCTTCTATTCCTCTTCCTTTGTACTTGAGACAATTATTGAATAGCAAGTGGGATTCTAACAGTTTTTATCAACTTTCTAACTATATTAAAATATATAATATTTACATGCAGTAAATATTTAATTTTGCGTTTTTTCTTATGTATTTTATGCATATTGTACTGTGTATTTCCCCTGGTTTTATTTGTCTGGTAGAATGAAAAAAAAAAAACAAAAACAAAAAACAAACAAAAAAAAAAAAAACATTACCTTAACTCTCGCCAGGACAAATTATGAATGAAAGAATAAATAAATAATGAATTTCACTTTCTTTCTAACATTCCTGCCGACATCTTCAATGTATACAAGCACCGAAATGGAGAACCATATCATGTCCTTTGAGACAAAATTTCGCGCACAAAATGCCATGTTTTCAAAAGATTAATTCCTGCTTCCTTTGAACTAGGAAGAAACCAAGTAGGAAGCCACTCTATTTGCAAAAGAATGACCGACATTCTAGATGCATGTACGGCTTTCCTAAAGCCGATTATGAAAGCTGAGCTAATTAGAAATCAAAAGCGCTTCGACATACAAAAGTACGCCAGTAATACTACAGCAGGCTCAGTATATCTCCCTCGGCACAAAAGTGTCTCCCCCTAATCATCGGTTTCTCTACCGACATACAAGCAAATCAAACTGATTCGCAGATTTCATATGGAAAAAACGGCAATTTAAAATAAGTTCTTTCTTACTGTCGAACTGACATGTATGAGTTTAACACTTGACAGAAAGGTAGATTTATTTAGAAATTACTCCTGAGGTTTCATGTCAGCGTTTCAGATGAAGGAAAATCGTGAGACAAGAAAATAAACTGAAATGTTTAATATGAATGTACTTAACTTACCATGGTACCTGCATAGGGGAATACCACAAATGTCGTCCTTGACCTTGGGATTAACGGTATAACACCAAGGTTCCTCCTGATTGCCACCAGGGTTTCTGCACTTGTTCCTCGCTCTTGTTTTGTCACCATCAGGAAACAGATCATCGGTGATTTCCTTTGCCACCTGCAAAGTTAAGTTTATCATCAACTGTGCTGCGTATGTATTTTTCTCTCAGACGATTTTAAAAAATTGAACTATTTGAAATATTTTCAGGTACTCAATTTTACTGAGCAATGTTTTATTACATTAACGTTTAAAACTCGAAATTCTGAAAGACATTTTAAGATCTGAGGAGGAGAAAATTGGAAGAATTAATACGTTGTATGATAAATGAATACGGGTAGAAGGGGAATAGATGTGATTAGTTAAGGAAACACTTGTATATCATTAAAGATAAATGAAAAAATATAACATATTTTAGGCCTCAAAACGCATTTCAACAAATAATAATAATAATAATAATAATAATAATAATAAGCTTTTTGTCCTTTTCATGACCTTATAATAAATACAGAATGATTATGAGAATACATGATGTAATAGCTGTCGTCGTTTTTTTTCTATTCATTTTCTTCCTTAAGCAACTTCTTTCGCTATAATTTATCATTTTTTTTTTTGTAAATATCTAATTTTTAATGCAGTTCAATGTTGCGATAGTAGTGCGGATTGGGGGATTTTGAAGACAGGTGCTGCTTGACCTTGTACACTCCAAACCGGTTTGATATACGGGGTTGCGCGCATTGTGAAGTCTGAGCACTTGCACTTATAACTGGAGATTGATAATTCAGCGACTACTACGCACGCAAGCATATCAACATTCACTTAATATTTAAATAAATGCAATTATTTTATTTTTATTGTTTCCTTTAAATTATTAAAACATGCTTTGCTTTCATTAATAGTTCAAGTGATACATATTGTATCTATTTGTTTGTTTACATTTAATACGCGTAAGTAAATGTACAAGTGCTGCAAATGCATGAAAGAAATGACTTAGGAAGTAAATACCATTAACACTCCCGTAATGTAATTAGTGCATTTTGTGTCCATAGCCTCTTTCATTCCTCTCTTTTTGGTTCAAAAGAAGAGTGGTAGTATTTGGTTTATTTATAACGTTCTTTAACATCTCAGATCAACAGCGGAAATTCAATTCAGGGCATGAAATGACCGATAAATTTTGCTCAGAGGCCTCTTATTTCAGACTTGAGGTTCTTTTACGTGCCGTAAATGTACGACAGGGACCCACGGCTTTACTTCCCTTTCGAAGTTCAGAAGATGAATCTCTACTCCTTCCGTTCGATATATTAAATGTCGAGAAAGTACAACTGCAAATATAAAGCGCAAAAATTTCAGAATACTGAATCCCTGTATATTCACTTAATTACCTTTAAAGGTTACAGAGAAGAGAGAGAATGAAAATATTTGCATTGTGTGTCGGTACAATGCGAACGACAATAAAAGCACCAGTTTGTAGTGCTTTTATTCTAGAGTACAACATTTTATAATACGGCATTAGAAAGGGAATACGTTTCTATTAAGAAAGTAGCAATAGAAAATATTTATGAAAGATTGTGATAAATGGTGAAAAAATTGGAAACGATCATTCAGGACTTTCCAGGATTTACGCTCAAAGTTTTCTTTTTTAGATCGTATCAGGTACTACATAACTTGCGATAACTTCACTTTCTTATACCACATCTTTTGGAAATAATGCGTGAATTTGCATATCTTAGCATTTTATGCATTTTACGGAAACAGGAAGAATGTGTCAGTGACAAGGTCGAGATCAGCCTTGAAATACTAATCGCTTGGCAGAGATCCTTCGATCATCTGTCACGTTTCTTTTTCTTTTCTTTAATGCTTGCTTGGCTACATTCCAGGAGTATCGGCCTATCTCATAGGAATACTTAATCATCTGTTTTTCGTTATTGAATTTCGGTCCAAGATAGTCAATTGACCTTCGTAATATAAAAGACCTTGTTTTCGTCTATTTCCTTTGACCCGAAGAATTTGCCCTTTTTTGTCTGGTGCTCCTTTATCTTTCTCTGTGCTTTATTTTTCTTATTCCTTTATTTCTTTATTGTGGAGCTTTCCATAGGTCGCTATGAGTTGCTGTGACTACGAACTCAAATCTCAAACTTGGTACGTGCAATTGCACAAAGCTGGGATTTCCGTTTCTTTTATTGAAGCTCTTCCATTTCCCCAATTTCATTCCTTCTATGATGTTTACTTTCCTCTCTCAGTTTACCTCTTTTTCATGTTAAAGTCATCTCTTTTCATGTAAAGAATGATAATTATTCCAGTGGAGCTATTTCATCCAATTTTGACCTCCCCTTAAGAGCGGCTGTGAATTTCTTAAATTCTTGAGGCTTCTTGAGTCAAAACTCAATTGTAAGAGAGCCTGCTCCCATATGACTGATCCGCATTTCCTGTCTTACTTATGTAGTGATTTTGTTTCAATGGAGACACATCTGTGGAAGGCTACTAGGTGGGATTTGTGGCGCCGTAAGGTTCATTCATCCTATATGCAAGAGTAATCAAGCTCAGTATATATTCAAAAGTAGTTCCTAAGTATTACACTCATTTACTCGTATTGTTTAATGAGGAAGGTTAAACTGCACTGATGTACTGTTTGAGCAATTAGTTCTGAACACTCAGATGTGCAATAAGGGATGAGGAGGAAGCAAATATTTTGCTGTCTAGAGTATATGAATAAAATCACATATTGTCTCTTACGGATAAGAAATGTGATTCATAAGTTATACCAAAATTAGCTTAAAACACATTTTCTATTATAATCACAAAAACCCTTTTTCATAATAACTGCGGTTCAAAACTAGCGCAAATTAATTTACAGGATTTGTGCATCATCGGCGATTTCCCAGCTGACAGCTATGAGGCGAGAACGTTCAAGTTAGCCATGTAGTACTTGTTTATATACGCTCTCAATGCATTTTCAACTTCATTCCACTTACAGTGTTCATGAAAATCCCACGTGCGCCAATTTAAACAGTCTTCTGGGACTATAAAACACATGTTACAAAGAATTATTAGAATACAATCCTTTAGAAGATTTAATTTCTTAGCTTGTAGCAAAGATCTGAAACTACAAAGCTAAAATTAAAAGTGCACAAAAGGACATTGGCTTAAGTGTAAAGGCGCACACACACTCCCAACGTCAATCAATCAATCAATACAATATTCAAGTGTTTTCTCACGTCATGGCGCAAACAGATTGCGATTTTAATGCAGCGTGTGCTAAGAGTGTTAACATTACATCGTAGAGCTGTTAACTGTTTAACACATCCTTAGATCTCAGAAATTAACTATCAGATTGTTTGTAAGTTAACCAAAGTTGACTATAAAGAAAGAGAAGAGCAAGTCAAGTTTGTTGATGGAACTTAAACCAGAACTAATGCTTCTTTTCTATTTAAATTAGTTCTAAATTTTTGTCTATTTGGTAGGTTATGTTCATTTCAACTTTCATTCCATCTTTAGATGGTCTGCTAAACTTTTCAGATATGCCGCAAGGAGGGTTACCTCCTAGTATCAGTCAACCTATAAACGAATACGAGAAACATATGTTGCACTTTTAGCAGAATTTCAGGATTAATGCCTGCTGTGCTCGCAATATATTTTGTGTACATTCCGTGTTTAGATCCTAGTGGTCTAATGGTAAGCATACTTACCTCGTAGACCCAAGATCGCGGGCAGGGTCGATGGACTTTTTGGGGCGTAAAAATCCTGAGTAAAGCCATGGTCCCATGTCGTAGATTTACGCACGTAAAAGAACCTCAAGGCTGAAAGAAGAGGCTTCTGAGCAAAATTTATTGGCTGTTTCACGGCTTGAATTGAATGAAACGCTGAGATGTTAAAGAGCTTCCGTAAATAAAAAACAATACTGTGCTTCCGCCTTGCGCTAATATTATTGCTAGGCATCGGAGTTCTTAAGTACTTACCATCAAGTTAGAGTCGGTCCTGGTGGTGTAGTGTAACCATATTTGCCTCTAAACCCAAAATGCGGTTTCAAACACGGCCAGGATCGATGGAGTTTTTTTCTAATAATGGCTTCCCTCGGAAGGGAAGTAAAGCCGTGGGTCCCGTGTCGTACATTTACGGCAAGATAAAGCACCTCAAGCCTGAAAGAAGAGACCTCTTAGCAAAATTTGTCGCCGTTTCACGCCCTGAATGGAATGAGATGCTGATGACCTGAGATGTTAAAGAGCGTCCGTAAATAAACAAATCAATAATCTTGTTAGGTACACTAAAACACAAACAAAACAAACTATGAACCACTGCCCGAAGGTAAACAGCACTGTCGAGTAAGTTTAGGTTTATTTTATTTAAGGACACTGTTTAACATCTTTAGTCATTAGCGTCTCATTCTATTCTGGGCGTGAAACGGCCGACAAATTTTGCTCAGAAGCCTCTTCTTTCAGACTTGAGGTTCTTTTACGTGCCGTAAATCTACGACACGGGACCCACGGCTTTACTTCATTTCCGAAAAAACCCATACTTAGGATTTTTACTCATGAAAAATTACATGAATCCTGACTGGGTTTGAACCCGCGAATTTGGGTCTACGAGGCAAGTGTGATTACCACTAGATCATCAGGATTGGCACAGGCGTAAGTGATTTGTAGCTCATGACCTCCATCTATTGTATACAATCCAGCGTCAACATAACTTTATTCCACCTTATTCTGCTCTAGTGCTTAGAAATCCCGGTGTGTATTTATTATTATTATTATTATTATTATTATTATTGTTGTTGTTGTTGTTGTTGTTTTTGTTATTGTTTGGTAATTGTTGTAGTTTCTAACCTGTTCAGTCCGACGAATGGATTAATCCTCGAAAGAATGCTGCGTTTCTGCTCTTAAGCCCATATTATGGTCAATGGACATTCCTTGAAAGTGATGACCTTCTCTTATTATAGACTAACTATATATGGTTATAAATACTGCCGTTAGCCCTGTACTTGTTAAAGTTGATTTATTGCTATTTTATTTCAAGTGAAGCCGATTTGGCGTACAGTGGCGGCGTAAACATATATTGCATCACCCTTAACTTTTTAATATATTTATTAGACTTTTTGAATATTTTGAGCAATTGTTTATATATTCTCCATACTCTTCAAAAGGTATGTAAAGATATAATCGTTATTGATTTTGTTTTTAATAAAAAATAGGAACTAATTACTCGCAGAAAAAAATTAAATTATGAGCTTATTTGCTTATTTATTCTTTAAAAATATTCTATATAAGGCGGTTAGAACACTCATTTAGTAAAAGTTACCATATTAATAAATGTAAATTTAAACTTTTGGAATACCAGCTGCCCAACTGTATTGTTTTCTTTAGTACTTTATTGGCCCCCCACGCGCTTTAATCACTGCCTGACATCTTTGTGCATTAAAAAAATCAAAATATTAATGTATTCCTGAATCAGTTAATGAAACCATGCTGGCACAATTATCTCCTGGAGTTCTCTTTTATTGCTTGGCTTGTTTCTTGCAATAGCATTCTCCATAATCTTCCAGCAGTTCCTACTCGAATTCAGATTCAGGCTCTTTCTAGGCCAGTCTAGCACCTTCACTTTGCTTTTTTCTGAGGTATTCTTTTATTTGAAATATTTTAATGGTTGATAATTTCATCAACACTACCTATATTCCAATGTAATACAAATAGTAATCGAAATAATTACCATCATAGCTCAGTGACAGGAGGCAAAGTTGTCTTGAAAAGTGCAGCATGAATGATCGTCAAAATAATTTCATGCTGTGGGCATCAATTTGTTTTCTAGGATGCCTAAGTAGACTCAGCTTAACAGTGCCACTTACGAAGTTCATACAACTTACGCCATGGCTGAAAATGTACCTCTAGATCATCTGACTTTGTGGATACTACAGTTTGTGTTATGCCTGAAGGCAATATTTTTTCAACAAACTGTACTTTCCCATTGGAGTCATGCAGGCGAAATTTAAACTCAATTCCACATCTCTGCTATTCATTCTGCATGTTCTTTTGCCCCTGCAGTCACTTGTTTCATTGTTTTAGCCAGATGGGTGGACGGGCAGAAGTCCTACCTCAAGGAATCTAATTCTGATGGTTCTGCTGGTCACTGAGACGTCACACATTTCTTTCCAGTCCCTTCAGTTTTGAGGATGGTAGCCAACGATCACCGAGACAAATTCTTTTTAGTATTCGTCCTGTTTTGAGTAGATGCCCTTTTCCTGACTCTTCCCTTTACACTGTCAACGTTTTCCTTCTCTCTATATTTCTTTAGTTCTCTAGAAATGGTAGACTGAGGAAAATTTATTCTAGAGGCCACGTCTCCTGGTACTTTAACAAAGAGCGAATAAGTAAAAATAGCCCTTTTCTTACTCGAGTTTCATTCCACTCCTTTGCCCATCTTGTCATCACAATACATTGTTAGTAAAAATGCAATTGGAATTGCAATGAAACATGATACAAATAAATTCAATGGAATCCCAAACTTTAAATGAATAATTGTCAAAGGCATAGTTACAAATGCAAAGAAGGTGGTGTTATAAAAGTTTCCCCCGCTGTAAGTGATTAAACCAATAAGGTCTTATAATTGTATTAAATTTATAATTTTAGAGCATATTTTGGAGATTTCTTTTTTACGACCAAAAACAGGGCAACTTTGCAATACACATAAACACATATTTTCTCTGTGAGAAACTAGATTTAAATACTAACATGTTTAATGATTCAAATTAAGTAAACATACAATGAAACACCACCATGGGTGGCTGAGGTCGTTTAGGCGCGGACTCGCGAGTCTGGGGTTAGAATCCTACCAGGACCGTCCTCCCTGACTGGGGTTTTTCCAGGTTTTCCTCGGTTTTCACAATTTTAAATTTTATTTAGTAGTGTTTAACACCCATTTTTACTACTGAGGCACAACAGGCGGTGGACACTGATGATACAGGGGATGAAATGATAAATTGAGAAAGGATTTATTTAAGGAAGGAAACGTTCCAAGCCTAAGTTTAGAGTACCTCCCCGGCATTTGCCAATTATGAGGACTGAGGAAAACCTGAAAATAACCTCAGCCAGGAAGGACGGTCCTGGCGGGATTCGAACCCCAAAACTCCCACTCACGAGTCTGTGCCTTAACTACCTCGGTCACCCGTGGCGGTAAATGGCAAACGCCGGGGAGGTACCCTACAATTAGGCCTGGAATGCTTCCTGCCTTAAACAAAATTTCCATAACCAATATATCATTTCATCTCATGTATTATCAGTGCCCACGGCCAGTGGTGCCTCAGTAATAAAAACGGGCGTTAAACACTATTCAAAACAAAACAAAGAAAAAATATTGTGAAATTCTTATAGGCAGAGAAAAATGTCGATAAAACTTCTGAAAGACATGAGAGTTTGTTGGCTTGCTGTAAAATCTTTGTTTTGCTTTATGCTCATGCTATCAGTAAATGATTTAGTTCTTGTGCAAGGTCAACATGAAAGCTTTTTGATATTGGCAAGCGTTTCAATCTCGTATATGTCACTTTGACAAATGCTGATTTGTATACTTAACACAGTCTAGGAAACTATAAAAGAGCTATATTCTCATTTACATTATATATAAATATAAAAATACTATTTATTTGCATGTTCTTGGTCCCTGGATTCAATGATTATGACAGCAAAATACAATTTCGGACATAATAGGAATTTAATGTAAATATTTTTCATTGCATTTGAGTTACCGGTGATATGTTCGTTAGGGTGACAAAAGCAAGTTCGAACTATCACTTAGAACTTCGTTATTCTTGGCTGACGTTATATAAATACTCGTATATCGCACATTTGCCACGAAGTCGCGCCATTGTTAAAAATAACGTTTTTTTACTCACCTGATGCGCAGGATATTTTGCATCCCAGAACTGGCAGCGCAAACCCGATAGCGTCTTGGCAATAGGGCCCATGTACTCAGTACCTTTGTGTGTGACCTTGCACTTGCGCACATCCGTCAAGTTTGTTCCTTGAAAAAAATGTACAGTTATAAACACTTATTAAATATACATATTTTACGCCAGTTTAATGTCGGTGATCTAGTGGTAATCATATTTACCTCGCAAACTCAAGGTTGTTGGTTTAAACCTGGCCAGGGTCGATGAATTTTCTAGAACGTAAAAATCCTAAGTATGGCTTAATTTGGAAGGAAAGTAAAGCCATTGGACTCGTATAGTAGATTTACCGCACCTAAAGGAATCTAAAGCCTGAAAGAAGAGGCCTGTGAGCAAAATTTATCGGCCGTTTCACGCACTGGAAGACCAATGATGCTAAACAGAGTCCAAAACAAAACATACGTTACATGCCAAAGTTTATAGGTTCTTAATATCTTTCAGACAAGGAATTAAAAAAAAAATAACTCCGAAAAAGCAATGTAGAATATCTTTTCTTGGGTCATATTCCACATTTGTATCGCTTTAAATGAGAAGTGTCTAATAGCTGAGATAGCTCTGTTATTTTTATTTGCTTATTGAGCTACATTGAATGAATGAATTTTGTGCTATATGAAATGAGAAGCTCAGCTTTCTTAAATGAAAAATATCAGTTATATACCAAAGCAGTACTGAGCTTACCTCTTCCTTTCTTGCAGTTAACTTCGAGCTCTAAACTACTAAGTTAATGATAATTTTTCGATGTCTCTCGAGCAGGAAGAATAGGTAGCTATTGTGCATCTATTGATTGATATGATGTAATGAATGTGGGACATTGCAACTCAAATCGGACAACACGTTTAAAAATTGACATGTTGTTTAAGGTCAAATAATTTGTTTAATGTAAGAAGCATTTAAAGATAATTTTTACAAAATATGCAACACCCGTTAACAGGATATTCTGTTACAACAAATTCAAACGTATGGTATTTTAATCAAGAATTTGTTTTATATAACGCTTTTTAAAAAGTTGTATTCACTTTAAAATATTGAAATACATGTTAAAATATTCTACTTTAAAAATAAAAGAATTATCAGTTTTCAAAAATGTGGTTGGGTATGAGAAAGAGCTTACTAAAATTAGAACTTCTTATAACTATTTATTTATATGCGTGCGGTAGAGGGTTGTTGCGCGCTCTGTGTCTTGTTGAGAGACCTGCGCTCGTACTAATTCACTGTTTAGCACACTCTCGCTGCATACTCACTATGCCTTCTGGCAAAAATCTTCACCTTCCACCCCATTCTCTACTTCCCATCAATTATAAATTTAGATATCTTCTATCACTTCCTTCTTCGTTGCCTTCATCTTCTCCTCAAACATTCTCTTCCTATTGACTTATTTAAATTTATCTTGTATATTTTCTATTCTTGTTAAGTTATATGTGTTTTGGGATTGTCTTTGCATACATACGCGTTCTGATTTTCTTACTTCTTCCTCTGCTTCTTCATTACTTTTTATTATCTGTTCTTGTGGTACAGGCCCTTATTTTTAAGCATATGTGCCACATGATGGCCACTTAAACTTTCTCTTTCTTCTCTCACCTCTTCCAAATAATGTTCACATTCAAATAATACGTGTTCTGGGTTATTATGTGTTTTACAAAATCTTCACATATCGTCCAGTGTTCTGTTAATTTTTTTTTTCAATAAGTTTTGTAAGGTCCGTGGCCTGTTAGGTAAGGTAAGGTAATGTACCTTTGGTAAGTTGTATAAATTTTAGCTTTAATCTCTCAAAGATATTGTTAAATAAGTTGAAGGTTCTCCTGCCTGCCTCGGCATTTTCCCATTCGCGCTGCCGTTTTATTTTTAGTTTATGTTTTATTTCCTTTAAGTTGTTGCATTGACTGCCAATTATTAAATTTACTTTCTCCAAGTTACCTTTCTTCAGCCAATAAACAGATCATCTTATTTTATCAATAAGTCAATTGGCCATATTCCTGTAACTACTAAAAGGGTCATAGTGGATGAGGTGCTTAATGTCCCTGTAAATCTTAACAACACCTTCCTTTGTGATCATTTTAGTAGAGTTTTTATTTGTACATCCTTCATCCCCAGAGCCCACACCCCTGCTCCTTAAGTCATAATTGAAGCAAAAATGCTCGTATGGTATGTTGATATGGTGTTTAATGGAATTTTAAAATTTAACTGAAATATCTTGCTAATTTCGTCATAACGCCTTCTTTTTTTATTCTTTTTTATTTTTTATGTAAGTATTCACTATGTTTCCTAAAGTTTAGTTTTTCATCTAAGTAAATTCTCAAATGTTTTGCTTCTTTCCGGTTTCTTATATTTTGGTTATAATATTTAATACATGTATCTCTTTTAAGATTACCTTTCATTTAGTTGGAGCGACTTGGAGTTTAGTTTTACTGCACCAATTACTTAATTATTAATTTATTTACTCTTTTTTCTATGTCTGCTCTGTTGTTTCCTTCTATTACAAATAAAACATCGTCGGCATACGCGATGGTGTTTACCACATTTTCGTCGTGTTTAGTTCGTCTAAAAGAGTCTCCTAAACTATGTGCCAAAAATTGATCCTAGGATCGGGCCTTGTAGACATCCCTTAGTTACATCTCCATAAATTATTTCTGCAATATCTTTTCTGTGAACCCTTCTGTCTTTGCAGTAATCCATTGATATTGCGTATGGGCATTTAGGGAGGCCTATTTCCCATAATCTCGCAAATAGTGCCGGCCACCATAAATTATCGAAAACTCGGTAATGTCAATTAAAATTCCAATTAAGTATTTTGAATTTGAGTTATTTACCCTTTCCAGTAGATGGTTTATGGCGTCTTGTGTCAATTTTCCTTTTCTAAGGCCGAATTAATTGTAGTTCATGATCCTAAATTCTTTTAATCTTTTACAAACGAGTACTTCTAAGATTTTTCCTAGAGTATTTAGGAAACATATAGGACTATATTATTTCGGTTCCTTAGGATCCTTGTCGGTACTTTTCTTTAAGATAATAACTTTTGTTGCTTTCCGGCAAAAGGGAAAGCACCCTTTCCAAATACGATCATTAAAATGTTGATAGGAAAGGTGTAATCTTATTTTCCAAATTTATCAGGACTTCATTAATTACTCCATTCGGACCTGCTGCTTTTTGCCTTTTTAGCTTATTTATAGCTAGTTTAATTTCCAAAGTGTCAAAGGGGTTGATTATCCTATTATTTCTATATATGGTGTTCATATTTACTCTTTTTTGAATATGCTGAATATTATCCATGCTGTTATCATTCTGGGGAAGTAATTCGTCCAAAAGAGCATTTACAGAGATTTTCCAATCTGTAGTCATTTCCCTCATTGTCTTTTTTATTGTATTCAGAATTTCTGGCTTCTTAATTTTTTCCATAAAGGCATTCCCCCATATATTGATGTCTAATTCTTTTTCTACGAAAGTTTTCCATGAGTTTGTCCTTTCCTCTTCCAAGGTGGTTTTATATTTATTTTTAGCTTCTTTATATTTATTTACGTTTCTCTCCCTTTCTTCCGCAATTGTCGATCTTTGACAAGTTCTTCTTAGTTTCCTTACTTTGCTTCTTGCTTTTTACAGTGCATCTGTTCAAATAGTGTCATAATATTCATAATATGGGAACAGATTTATCGTATTGTTTGGAGAAGGTTACTGGCACCCTTATCAATAGACTCTTCTTCATAATATAACTTTAAGTTTTCAAATTCCTGTCTCAAAAGATTCCAGTCTGCTTATTTGTAATTGTTAATTTTCTCTCCTCTTCCTTCTTTAAATTTTGGTTTTCATGTACAGTAATCGAAATAGATTAATCTATCACTGATGGTCCTATCTTGATCTACTTTCCAATTTATTATTTTATTATTTGAGCTTAACTAAGTTATGTCAATGTTGGCAGTAGCACCTGCTCTATTTTCGAAAGTAGGAGAGTTGTTGGGTTGGTTATTGGTAAATAGATTTGGTTCAGAAATAGTTTCTTCCAGTTTTTCTCCTCTTTCGTCTTTGATGTTACTATACTCCCAGTCAGATTTGGCATTGGTATCGCTTGTAAAAATTGCTTAAAGTTTTTAAAAGTGTTACTGAACTCTTTTATTTTTGCTATATATGGGTCGATTAAATGTCTGTATTGAAAATATTGATTTGTTAGAATAAATTTTCCGCTGTCAAGTGTTACATCAATACAATTGGTGTGTGTGTGTGTGTCTCCTAATTGTGTTATATTGACTATTTGTAAATTTGGATTAAATATTATAATTGCTGCCATAGGATTTTCTCTCTGACTTAGTGTCCGTGTCTTGCTAGGGTATGTGCTACTTTGCCTTTAAAGGAATAAGGTTCCTGAATGCATAATAAGTCTAACCTCAGTTCTTCTGTAGTTTTCATTAATTCTGACATCCCTTGTTTACTCCTCTAGGCGTTTATTTGTCAGTTTTGATTATTCTATACTCGTCGTAATCTGTCATGTTGTCTTCTAAGTAAGACTACCCAAGGCTAACAATGGAGTGATGCTTGGTACTCGTCCTAAGTTCTTGATCGGTTATTTTCTTGGGTTTAGAACTTTGGATTATTACTTCCTAGTTTTTTATAACGGTGCCAACATTGTTTTCTTTGTTTTTGTTCATGTTTATTTTGTAGGTGTTTTGTTTCTTGATAGGGAGCTTGTTTTTGGGAATATTAGCAGGATGCCTGGGCATTGTTGGAGAACTAGGTCTTTAAGGTTCAGTCTTTGGAGTACTTCCGCAGTAATTTATGGAGTAATTTACCCATCGAGCCGGATTCGATGATCACAATTAGGCAAGCTTTGCTTTATATACGAACACTGTCCTGTGTTAACAAAGTACAAAATGTTTATATACTTCATTGAGTTCCAAGTACTTGTTCCTCCTTTTATAGACTTTTTAAGTGGTTTTAATAATTCATTAGGGTCCGCTTTAATGTTTTGAGTTTTTAATTTCATAAGGTCAATGGTATCTGGCACAGGAAATATTATTTATTCACCATTTTCATGCAAATTACGCGTAACGCGTGAAGCAGTACTAATGAGATGCTGTCCCCAATTAAAATGTTACAAAATGTTAACATAATCAATTACAAATATTATAATTAGCATTACAATCAGTGTATACAATTTATGTGTATTCATGTTCGTAGTTAGTAGTTAAGTTATTTGTGTATTGTTTATTTGTTATTGGGTATTTCATGGGCAGTAAGAAGGAAAAGATCTGTCGGACAGACTCTTTAGAATGAAGTCAGACAATATATAGATAGTGAGTGTGTTTGTGTGGATTGGACAAAGAACAGATGACCAGGAGTCTTCTTTATGTTTGTTCCTTTGTGTTAAAAAAAAAGGGTCGCCTCCATAGGTTTCTGGCAAAACTCAGCTTTGTTAGACTCCGAAGGCAATCATAAAATACAATAGACAATAGAATCAAATTATGAGGGTGAAATAAAACCAGATATCCCGTCTTGTTAGAGCCAAAGGGGAGAAAATTTAAGTATTGCTTAAAGTTAAGGCCTTCCAATCAGGAATCTTAGAATATGTATATGCACGCCCCTCGGCGAATAGAGAGACAATTTTAAGGGGAATAATTGTCGAAATGGTAGGAGGAGGTATAACGACCGGATGAGGGGATTTTTGAAAAAAGATTAGGATTTCGAGCCAGGAGAGGAGAAAGAGTTGAGCCAGCACAGGAGTGTGGATGGTAGTAATCAGACAGAGCGAATTTTAGCTGAGTAAAGTCATTTGAACTATAGAAAGTGAAAGTAGAGCAATAATGGGGAGTGTGTTATGATAGGCAATTAGTTCGGTTAGGGCAAGTGGGAATTAAGAACCGCTCAACGGAACTTAGAAAGGCGACCCTTAATATTGAACAAGTGACAAAAGCAAATAAATAGTGTCATCTCCAGTTCTAAACTTTGCTTTTATACATTTCCTAGTTTCCGACTATTTTCCCCGTTGACCTGAAAAGGTAATAAAATTCCAGCACTATACCGAATCTAGCATAGCGGCGGATCAAGACTGCGGCGGGAGAGAAGAAGAACTTCATTGCTCCTACAAAATACTATGGGTATTAAAACCCACCCATTTTCTTCCTTCTCCCCTCCCCCTCCCATAAAACTGTCGCACGTGTCACAAAGCGGTCGTCAAGATGCATCTTTCTCGAGTCGACTCAGCTGTAACCTGACGTCCAAATCCGCATATATCTGGAGTTCTTTTGTTGTCAGCATTTGTCGAAGTTGTGCTTTCTTGTGCATCCGTAGCTAGAGTTAAGTTGAATATTATCTGGTGCTTACTATTGATTTCTTCTACCTCGTTTTCCTCTTCTAGCGTCTCGATTTCTACCATTTTTTCACATGAAGTTGCACCATTGCTCTTGTTGTCCTTTGAACTGACCAATTTAGCTTTTGGGTTTAATCTCGAATTTTTTCTTCTTTTTATCCATAAAGATTTTAAGAAACCATTTCGCAACTTTTTTTGTGGAACAAGTTCAATCTCTACTTCTATTTGTTCCTTATCCCCTTCCTCTTCTTCACCTTCATCTTGTGTCTTCATTCATTAAGGATTGATAGTTCACCTCGACCTTTTACTTGATTCCTATTTCTTTATCTGTGGTATAGATTCTTAATTTTGGAGGTAAAAATAGTTATTGTGTGCCAATATTTCCAGTTTTTCATTTAATTTTGTATTAGATAACATTTCCAAAATTTCTTTATCATCTTTCTGTGTGTACCTATATGGGCTTTTAGAATTATTTTTTAGTTTAAGTTAATGAGCTATGACTCTTTACAGGTTCAGTTTAATTCGGCTGAGAGTGTTTCTTCTTTTATGTTTTCCTTTTTTAATGTTCATTTTGCTTCTCTGCATAATCAGTTCGCGCAACAATTTTTTCCCACATTAGCTTATAAGTAGAACAACTTGCCTTCCTCCACATTTCTTGTTTCTTCTGCAACAGGGAATATATGTGGGCTGTTGTTCATTCTTTTCTTTCGTGATCATCTTCCCCGCAGTGTACGCTAATTAGTTTGTCCCGGTTGCAATATTTTGTCACATGACCATAGTCGTAGCATTTGAGGTACTTAGCCACTGAAATGATATCTTTAATCCCGACTGATTAAAATCCCAGATATATTCTGCCATTTTTATAAAAACATTGGGCATGGGACCATGCTGGTTACTACGGCTACTACTACTATTAGTACGGTGCTGATGGTAGTCGGACTTTTGCTAGCAGTGCTTAGCTCCTGTTTTTACTACTGACCATTTACTGGAGGAATTACGTGGAATAGTGACACAACTCTGACACCAAGATATATGCTTTCTTCCGTTCTAAGTTCATGGTAGGTCGTTTTGTAATAGGTCTATGATAGATCTTTGTTCAATTTCTTATCTCTTGATGTGTCGGAGATTAAACATCGGACCTTTCTGTTCAAAGTCTGCTATTTGTGTTCTTATTGTGTCCTCCAAAGTTGTTACACAAAACACATTACTCTGTAGTTAATTTTTTAGAGTTAAAGCAAGAACCAGGTATTGTAGCTGATAAGTTGATAACTAAGCACAGTTAAATTTTATGATTCACAATTTTTAAGAATTTTTTTAAAAATTCTATATAATGGTATTAAATATGTTAAAATATTTATTTAACCATATTTTTATGCCATTATTCACGAAAATGATACGTAAAATGGGCGGTATTGACACATTTCAAACACATTATACTGTCACAAACATGGATCCCTTGGCTTAAAAATACATCCCAGCATGGAAATGTAGCTCTAAAGAGTTCACCTAACTGAACTTTAACTAGAACTTGCTTGGCAAGGATTATGAAGTGACTTTTGTTAAATCATACCCGTAATGTACTAGGTCATATTATAAGATTAATTATAATAGTATTTATCCAAAAGTGAGAAGATATAAAGACTTTAAACATCATGTGAAGATTCCACATGTTGGCGAACTAGCTCCGACGAGCTGGACGAACGTAGTTCGCTGACACACGTCTTTTCTGTTTTCTGGTTGCTTCTCAACTGACGCTTTATTGCAACGAATCTGCACGTTTCTCTCAGGAGGGAATACTATGAACCATCAATCAGGATATGGTAATTGCATTCTTCCGATTTAAAGCTCCCTCTGATGCTACTAACCATTGTTTCGAAATAACCAACGGCCCCTCCCTTTCCAAATAATCTGTGTTAATGAACGCCCAACAATTTGTGCTTTTTGACTTTCTTAAGAGGTTAAAGTGAACTTTACTATCTCAACATTAGAAAGATGATTTCTGCTAATATCCCACTGGAGGATGTTGATCATCCTGCATTTAAATAATGGTTAAAGAAAAATTGTTTCCAGAAGAGAATATCTGCGTTTTCTTGCAGAAAAGAGAAAGGAAGAAACAAAGACAGCGTTGAAAGGCAAACAGGTTGCTATCTATCGGACAAGACAACAGAACACATTTGGAAAGAGCTGCATTTGAGATCGGTTCGTCTACTATCGAGCTCTCCAATTGGCAACTGCAGTCACTTTACTTGAGAAAGAGGACGGTCGAAGCTGTGCCGATCTGTTTCAGAGGTACTACAGTGCATGGAGATGTAGTTTGACAACGATAGAACATTTAAGAGGGATTTTGCAATTCATATGACCTGTTTTAGTGTCTCTCCTTTCTTCTACCTAATTGTGCATTCCAGTGCTGGGCGCACAAACTGAACTGAATCTAGTTGAAGTAGTTTATAAGAACAGCTTGAATAAGTTTGTGGTGGCGTTAAAGCAAACTTTCCTCGATGCAAGAAAGAAGAGTCATGACTTTAAACATTTCTACAAAGAAAAGCTCCTGTCCCAGATAGATGGATTTCGTGTTTGGAAACAGTGGAATGGTTAGCAGACAACTGGAATATTATCTTCGAGTTTCTGGGATCAACGGGAGCGGCTCATTCTGCGAAGTTTGAAGCTTGAATGATGATGAATTTGAATTTCTTCGTGCTCATATTCTCTTTTACAGTTATTGTCTAATCTGCTGAATCAAATACTGGTTAATTTAGAGACAAACGTCACACTTATCGATATTTACCCCAAACTGAAAAACCTTAAAAAATCGGCTGTAAGAAATTGCAGGGAAAACGTTTAGCGAAGTCTATATCAAGAGCTATAATGAAAATGCAGAAAATATATCACAAAATTACAAAATCTGATGAAGGAAGCCTGGCCGGAAATTTATGGAATCTATGTCAAAACTGTTCCACAAACAGAACTTCTTGAGTATGTAGTATGTGATCTCAGATTTCTGCGTGCTAAAGTGCCAAATCTAAAGGTTATTTCTTGTGATGTGCACTGTGAACTAAAAGACCGAGGAAAAATCCTGCCCTTTCTGTCGCAGAAGTACTAGTAGCCTTAAGAGATTATAAAGACCTTTTGATTTGAACTATCTAACTTTATGGATTCCAACATCCAATGTCCATTGTTAACGCTTTTTTCCCCCCTTAGTTTTTTGTGCATTCACAAATCCCAAAATTAATCTTAAATGACAAACTTAGAACAACTGTTTGCGTTTAATTGTAAGTCAAGACTTGGTTTGATTTAGTCTCATCAATCACATTTTTTCCTTAATTTTATGCAGTTAGGGGGTTAGAATAAAACTAAATCTACTGCAGTTGCAATTTTTTGAAATGCAGACTAATTTTCTTCTTATTCCTCTTATTATTATGCTATGAAACTTCTTTTTCATCCAGGAATATTTAATTTTTACTCAAGATTTGTTTAAATTTATCAAGAAATATCCATATTATAAAAGAAATTGAGGGCCTTTACACAAGAAATTTGACTGTCTGTACTGGTAACAAAATTGACGATAGTCGAACATCGCAAAACAAATGAAATATCAACAACCAAGTAAAATGCCATGGTTGCCAATCTCACTTACGGTGTCTATGTATACTCTTGGATTAGGCGAAACGGCGGAGGATTTCAGACATGAAAGCCCAACAAGGATCTTTTATGTTCTACTGAACCTTGGGAAGAAGAGGTGAATGAAGGGTAACGAATGGTGGCCAGAGAAAGGGTGCAGTTGAAGACCCTTCCGTTCTCAGATTCGTTTTCTTTTTATTTTATCTGTTACTACACCAGCGAATGTCCCCCTCCCAAAGAATTCGGGTCCCTCAGAAGGGCTGCTGTCGAATCAGAAGTCAAGACAGTTTTTCCAATGAGCAAATTCCACCACCGCACGTCGCTCACCGCCAACACACATCTTCTGACCTTGCAATTCTGAAACGATGAACAAGGAAATGAATGTGAGGAATTTAGGGAAATTAGTGGAAAGTAAATATCCATCCCAGCTTTCGCCAAAGTGACCAGGGAAAAAAACGCTAAGTTCAAGGTCAGTATGCCGACCCTAAGGGATTTGCATCTAGGACCTCCCGAATGCGAATACAAAGCGTTACCGCCACTCTTGGTATCTATACTATTACTTGATACAAGGAGACTTGTTTGCTCACGTAAAAACATCTGTATACGTTTTATGCAAGAACAAATATGAAAACCGAAAAAGAATTTTAGGAAAAAACTACTTTTATTGTATTATATATATATATATATATATATATATAAATTGATATAGTTAGTGTATTTTAAGTATACTTTTATGAAGTTTGTGGCCTCTAATATTGGTTGGGATGAAAATAACATGTACCCGTTTAAGAAAGGGGGAAGGGGGACATTTAAAATAAAAATCCTGCTAAGATGCGTTTTATAGATCCCACAGGAACTGCAATATCTTGCATTTGCATGCATAGAAAAAATTGCCAACTTAACTCATGACCAACCTAGCGGAGATATATCGTAAGCAAACGTTTAATATTACGGAAGCAGCAGGGTTTTGTTAACAGGAAATAAAAGATAAGGTACCAACATGCAAAGATGCAAGGTCATGTGGGATTTGCGGCCTTATTAGTAAAACTTTGGCTATCAAATGCTGAACAGATACTCAAAGCTTTGCTTGCATTCTGTGTAATTACATTTTCGATTGCTTTTTTCGTTGTTATTTATCTTTACTTACCTTATATTACAAATACTCGCAATCTGATTCATTGAATACTTCATTTCTTTAAAACACTGTTTCTGTTAATGTGTTTTAAGCCCCTATCCCACTGCAATGCTCATAGTTTTATTTCATTACAGCGGTGTGTTGGCAACATTTCCTTTGTTGGTCTTTTAAGTACTTCCGCTTACATATATATTTTTTTTTTTTCCAGAGTGAATATATCATTGAACACAGACGGACACGATAGATCGTATACTTCCGTAAATCCTCGTATATTGTCCTTGTTCCTGTTTCAGGAAATTTATAAGTTTTTAAAAATATTTCTCTAAAATTTTTTGTAATGAGTTTCAGAGCCTGATTTTTCTTTACTATACTTATAGCTTCTTTTGTTTGTTCTATTAATCGTATAATATTGTGTTAAATAGACTGGCCTCATAACACAGTCGGTAAATCATCTGCCTTCTTTGCTTGGGGTCTCAGGCTCGACTCCCAGCTGAAGACATGAAATTTGCGTTCATTAAGAAGATTCTTTGTCATGTCCAAAGTTTGATGTATGATAATGAAGCGCGTGCGCTAGCATGTGCGTGTATGTGTATGTCGGCTATTAAATAACCACTTCTGCGATTTTCCGGACTATAATTGTTAAAATGCCTGAAGTGCATGCATATCCAGTAAAATATGATTAATTTTTGAGTACAATTACATAAGTGCCCAGTAGTAATGTAATGATAACTAAACAAATGATACTAATTGAAATACGCTGTTGTTTATATATCATAAAACAAAACAGCAATAGTTCTTATATAATTTTATCCCTAGTCAAGAAAAAAAATAACTTACGTTCTGCTGAGAAAAGAAAGGCATCATTATGAGCTAGAAATAAGAGAATTAGTTTAAAATGTGATAACGAACTTTTCATTTCAATGCTTCTGTTTAAAACATAAAACTTAGGCATGCCAACCTTATTTCCTAGAGTAAGCTGATGACCAATGGGAAGAAACGTCTGCTACTTGCTGAAAAGTTATTAAATGACTCACTAGCACTAAAAATGGTTGAGATGAAATAAACACATTGTGTAATAAATGTTCTGTCGTTTTAAACTGAAAAAAATTCCATAAAAAATGAAATGCAACTGCGCCGCCAAAGGCCAACTGCATAAACAACAATTAAACAAATATGTTGCGATAGGTGGTAACTTATTTTATATATTCGCTGCAAACTTAATTTCATAACATTAAGGCTCTTTAGTTGGCAACAACTTTATAGAAATGAGGGTAACGCTTTCATACTGAGCCCACACTGTTTATTTTTGCTTGTGCTTTGTCAGCTCAGTTGCTATATAAATAAATAAAATGACATGGTTAAGGAGTTAAATTTGATTCTGATATGCGATAGAGAAAGTGCAACTTGAGGAAGAAGATGCAGAAACGCTGCGCGAGTGAGGCTAGCACAGAAATGTCTGAAAAACCAGAAATGTGCAAAGTATGCCACATTCAATTTAACGTTCAACCATGTAGTGAATTAATCAACAAATAATCAATACTTTTTAATTCATTTTATTTTTGCAAATTTACTTACATAAACGAAAGAAAATATGGAACTATAATTATGTTAACGTGTTTCCTGCTTATAAAATACGATTAACAGTTTCTCAAGATTCTCCATAATCACACTTTTACAAGGATCTTTTTCAAGGCTGAAAATACTCGCGCTACACCACACGATGTTAATGGGGAACATACCTTTGCGCAAATATGTGAGTTTGTTAGGTTCAAGTGTGAGAAGTCCAAATTTTCTTAGCATAAAATGCTTTCACTTTAAATCGAGGACATATTGATAGCACCATGTATACCTTTATCTTAACAGCTTCAACAGTAAAAATGTATGCTGTTTCAGGTTCTACAACTTAACTAAATGGAATTTCTTTAGTTTCTATACTTTTAATGAAATGGAAAATTTTCCAAAATTCATTTTAACATAGAGTTGATTTTTTCCCACGACACGCGAAAGTAAAATTTAAATTATGGAAAAGCAAGTTTCAAAATATTCGATTCTGAATTCAATTGAGCGTGTAGGTGACTCAAAAAAAAAATGAGTTCAGACATAGCGACGATATATTTAAGAGCCCGGAGAAAATAAAAGAAACGGAGGTAGGTTTTTGTGCTATTGTAGGTTGAAAAAATGCTTGCTGCTTGTTAGTGAGTGATGTGTTTCTTGAGGAAAATATATAGAAGCTCCTGTTTATTTCATAACATTAGAAAACTTAACTGTTTATGCAACAGATTCTTGAAAATATGCTTCGAAATATGTATGGTAATTATTATATGCAGAAACAATATATATATAATATAAATAAAAATATTGTAACACTATTATCAATGTAACTGAAGTAACAATAACTGGAAAGGCAAAAAAAAAAAAAAAAAAAAGATAAAACATTAAGAAAAAGTCACACAGATATAATAACCTTTTTTTTTTTATTTATATTTGTTAAACCAAAATTTATAACATTACTTTGGATAAATGTCATAGTATAAGATGTATTAAATAACAAAAGCTTAATAATAACAATAAAGTGTATTAGAAAACATAGAGAAAGTAAAGTAATAAATAAAATGAATAATAGATAAATAGTAAAGAAGTCAAAAGCAAAACACGCAAAAGGAAATTGAAATTAATAAGCCAAATTAAAAGCAACACCAGAGATGCAAACAATATAAATGAAAAATAATGTAACACTATTAACAATGTAATAACTATAATAACAATAATTGTAGAAGCAGAAAGGATAAAACACTAAGGAAAAGTCACAGATTTTATATATATATATATACGAGGTCTGTTCAAAAAGTATCGCGAATTTTGTGTTTTTTATAAAAGTATTTATTTATTCATGAATATCTATTTTGTCCCCTTCAAAGTAATGTCCACCAGATATTATACACTTGTGCCAACGCTTTTTCCAATCCTCGAAGCACTTTAAAAAATCGTTTTTTGTGATCTTGTTCAGCTCCTCCTTCGACGCTGTCTTTATCTCCTCAATCTTGGCGTAGCGTCGTCCTTTCATGGGCCTCTTCAGTTTTGGGAATAAAAAAAAATCACAGGGGGCAGGTCTGGGGAGTACGGTGACTGCGGCGTTATAAGTTTGTTGTTTTTGCCCAAAAATTCGCGCACAAGCAACGATGTGTGAGCAGGGGCGTTATCGTGGTGCAAAAGTCAATTTTTGTTCTTCCACAAATCCGGATGTTTCTGGCGGATTGATTCGTGCAAATTGCGCATAACTTGCAGGTAATATTCCTTACTGACCGTTCTACCCCGTGGCAAGAACTCATGATGCACCACGCCCCTGCAATCGAAGAAAACTGTAAGAAAAACCTTCACATTCGACCGAACTTGGCGCGCTTTTTTCGGTCTTGGCTCGTGTGGCAGCATCCATTGGGATGATTGAGCATTAGTTTCCAAGTCATAACCATAAACCCATGATTCGTCACCAGTTATGACCCTCTGGAGCAAATTTGGGTCGTCGTGGACAGAGTTCAACAGCTCCTTAGCAACATTAATGCAATGGTGTTTTTGGTCTTTTTTGAGCAACTTTGGTACGAATTTTGCGGCGACCCGTCTCATGCCCAAATCTTTGGTAAAAATCGAATGGCACGAGCCAATCGATATGTTTAGGTCCTCAGCAACTACTGTAACGGTGATTTGACGATTGGCCAATTCTTCACTTCTTCAATGTTTTCGTCTGCTGATGACGAGCTCGGGCGTCCGTCCCGGTCACATCTTCTCGACCCTCTGAGAACATTTTGTATCACCGATAAAGGTTGCTTTAGTCCAAGGTAGCTTCACCATATGCCACAGTCAACATTCGGAATGCATTCTCGCACTTAATTTTGTTTATCACACAAAATTTGATACAGATTCTTTGTTCCATTTTTTGGAATAGGCAAAAATCGAAGACGAGCCAAAACACGTCCAAGCAAAATAGCTGTCAACAATTAACTGAACATTCAAAATGGCCAAACTTGTCAACATAAGTGAGGGACATGAGTACCAGCATAACGCCACAAAACAATCTAAAATCGAATATACGTAGCCCGCGGAAATTCAAAATTCGCGATACTTTTTGAAGAGACCTCGTATATGACTGATAACTTTCAATTATCAGATAAAAATATGCATTTGCATATATAATCTTATACATAATCATGAACAAATTAACAGTCTTTCCAAAAATCTGAATTTAAGATAGGCCCTCATTACAATGAAGGGTTTACTGTTGACTTTAATGAATTTTCTTTTTCATATCAAAAAGTCTGCTTTCTTAAATGTTCGGTAATTTAATATCGCGAACAAACAACTAATGCATTACTTGAAATGAAGTTTTGTCAGTAAATTCACATTAATCAGGCTGAATGTCATATTGGATAGTTATCCATTTTAGTAATTTGTGAAACAATAACTCTTCCTCCTTCAGTCTGTGTGACTGCTACAACCAAACACTACATATAGAGACATGATATAAGCAACAATATTTCAGCTAATACTGGTTTGTAAAATTAACTATTGGTCACCAGTGTTTAGGTAATTGCAGTTCAAACAAAATAGTTCAGTTGTCTGGAAATATAAATTAATACTTTCACAATTATATGCAACACAATGAATAAACACTACAGAAACGATGTAGAGCACATTGTCACACGTTCCCACTATATTGCTGAGCCGTCGATGTCACTGGCTGTCGACAGGGAAAACAACAGAGGATTACTCAAAAACCATAGGACATACCACTCTCGGTTTTTTTTTTTTTTTTTTTTTTTTTGGAGGGGCTTTGCTGCGTTTAATGCATTCTTTGATATGGCATCACAATTTTTTTATTGGCATAGAGCCTTTAAGGCTCCATATATGTGTGGGATTTACAACTTCCAACAAATAACCAATGTCTATTAAACCCAGTTCATATAAGCGGTGACAGTCGATGAGCGTGTCATAGCTTCACTTACCGAAACTTAAATCGGTAAAGTGCAAGTGTTTAGTACCGAAAAAATTTAGTCCATGTGACGCTTATTTCCACTGCAGAATTTATCTATCAGTTGTTCTTGAACCCTTCTTTGCCCAACATCGTCTACTCGTTGCAAGCGCAGTGAGGTCTTCTCGAGACATGTTCCTTATCCGTGCCAATGATGAAAATCTTTTCTTGTTATGCTGTCGTCTTAGACGTTGTAATCAATATCTTCATTAGCGTTAGTTCTTCGCAAAATATATCTAATAAAACTTGCTGAATCTTCTGTTTCTGAAATTCTATTTCTCGTACCAAGTGCAGATCTATGTCTTCAGTCAATTCAGAAAAACAAAACTTCAGTTCTCTTCCTGGAAAAATCCCAGAAACGTCCCAAAGTTGGCGGCGTTTAGCCGCAAGATAGCTTAAAGACTTGGAGAGATGTGGGACTCCTGCATAGTAATTCTGTCACACACTTTTTATTGTTCATTTGCCTATCTTCCATTTTTTTTCTCTGTGCTGTCTGGCATCCCAACGAGATGAGACAGTGCTTGATCGAACTTGTGATTGTATAAAATGTCTACATGGATATTTATTTATTTATTCTGATAGAGCTAAGACTATTAGACGTTCTCTTCCGCTTTACCAATCTAATAATAATTACATGAAGTTATAGCGACAATATTACAAACACAACATTGACAGTAAAGTTGACCATACTTGTACACATATAAACAAATGTAAAATATTAGGTATATAAATAAATGTGTGCTAGTACATAAATATTGATAATGAAAAATGAAAAATATTAAGTTAAGAAGAAGAAATAAATAAGAAAATAAAAGCATAATAATATATAACAAGCATCAGCAATGACAATTTATACATATATGAACCTACGTAAATCTTGAAAGTGGAAACAAAGATACAAGCAAAACATAAAATTTAACCCTGACAACATTATGAAGGAGAAAGGAACATTTATGATAGTAATAAAATAACAAAATGAATAATTCTACAGCAGGGTAAAACAAATAAATACGTGCATTGTAACAAAATAAATCTGAATCTAGGGTAATCGATTATTTCTGATAATATTAAACAATTTTTATGAAATGCTCCTAAGGTTTGGCAATCTCTGACATCCTGTGGCATTCCAGAGACGGGCGGTGGTTAGGTGAATTGTTTTTTTTTTGATTGATTTATTTATGGACACTCTTTAATATCTCAGGTCATCAGCGTCCCATTCAACTTAGGGCGTGAAACGGCCGACAAATTTTGCTCAGAGGCTTCTCTTTCAGTCTTGAGGTTCTTTTTCGTGCCGTAAATGTACGACACGGGACCCACGGCTTTACTTCCCTTCCGAAGGAAGCCATACTTATGATTTTTACGCTCGAAAAAATTCATCGGTCCTGGCCGGGTTCGAACCCGCGATCTGGGGTTTAGGAGGCATGTATGGTAACTACTACACCACCAGGACCGACAGGGGAAATGATGAGTAAAGTGATATACATGTAATGGTAATAATAGTAAGTACTGGGATTCAGAACGTGAGTTAAGATTATAAGAGGAAGATAGATCTTGAAGACGAGAAGATGGATAAGATGGAGGAGATGTATGGATAATTTTGAAAGTAGTATAAGACAGTGAATGTTTCTGCTGTCTCAGGTGGAACTAAGACAGCATATCCGAGGGAGGGTGTTATATGATCGAACAGACGCACATCGCAGATGTAACGTATAATGCACATACATAACATGCTATAGTTTTTGTGTTAGGTTAGAGTTTAAGTCTGTGAGCAGATAATCGCAGTAGTCGAAGTGATGGATTGCACCAAGATCTTTTTTTAAGGTTCTGAGTAAGGAAACGTTTAATCTTTTAAATATATGGATTAGAGAACTTATCTTCCTGCAGATTTCAGCAACATGATTTTCCCAATAGAGATTACTGTCTATAGTAATTTCAAGGTTTTTGACAGATCAGTTAAGGGAATTGCTGTTTGATTGCTATTAATGGGAGGAATATTGCCTATGTCTATTGTACTTAGTAATCGCTGGTGTCCCACGACCTGCGATTTTAAGGGATTAAGACCAAGGCCCAGAGTACGGGTCAGTGAATGAACTGAGTCTAGTTAATGTTAGTTATTGCATCATGAATGTCGTTAGTTCAAGAGTGTATGTAAAGTTGTAAGTAGTCAGTGTAGATGTGTTATTTACTGTGGCTAATAGCACGAGATGTATAATGAAAACAACAAGAGACCAGAACACTGCTCTGGCGAACTTCTGCGTTCACGTTTGCTAAAAAAGCTTAACAGGTAAATAAATTCTTTACCTTCCAAATAAAGCTCTAATCCGACAGCTACATAACAAATATTATCGTATATTTCCTTCATATTGTTTGACGCTCTTTCTATTTTTAAAAATTAAAATAAAAGTTATTTCAGAAGCCCTTACTTATACTGACACGCATTGTGGTAATGTGGAAAAAATATATGATGGGGGAAGCCGGGAGTTGAAGGAAAAGTAACCTTTAGATGTATAAAGTGTGCTTTATTTTCGGTTGAGTACTACTCATCGTGGCAAAGAATTTGTGTGATTATTTTGCAAGCTTCGTCTTTGATCGGTGGCTTTATTTCATTTTAGATATTCAGATATTGTGTGTGCGCTCTACATTATTTACTGAGTAATAGTTTCATAGCAAAATTTCAACATGTGTAGATTCTTGTGCTCTCTTTAAGCGATCCCGTGTTTGTTTTACTCACGAAATCTACCAGTTCTAAGATAGGATCAGACCTTTCTGAACAGTCGATCTTCTCATGGCCTCTCAAAGTAAGCTGATAGGCCACGTTATACATAATTATTTAAAAACACGCAGTTATTTTACTGTGTTGTTACAATGACTCTGAAATTATTCAATGCTACGATGTGTCAAGTGGTCTAAATCTACCCTTGATGAATCACTTTTACCAAAGAGAAAATAAGGAAAGACAAAATAGTGTACCTATAGCTAGCCAATATCCAACTATCTGCATACCTTTGCGTGATGTTTTCTATTGCACACACTCTATCCTGTCTTTTGCTTTCTATTTATAAATAAGCGACTTTAATTTTCTTCTATATTTCTCTTAGAGAAAGGATTATAAGCCCTCGACTAGATGTATTATTTAGCTCAAAGAATAGCACTGTAAACATCATCATATAACACAGTAATAAGCGTAGTAAGCAAGCTAATGCTACCGAGTGCAATAAACAGAAATAGCACACACCGTGATGCAGAATACTGAAAGACTGTTTTAATTTCACCTAGTCAGTCAACAGCAACGGTACCACACGCTAAAATTACACGAGTATGCAAGCCAATATGATCTTTGGTTTTGAATAATAATGTTAATTTGCTATTTAATTATTAATAAATACGTATTTTTTTAACAAAATTGCCAAATGCTATAGCACAGTAGTTGTCCAGACTGTTGAATATATGTCGTCATATTCAGCGTGCAAATGCCATTAATAGATGAGAGTGCAATTATGTAAACTCTTGTTCAGTTGCTAGGATTTAATAAGTCTATGACTTCCATAAGATGTTATATTGTCACGATCCCCTGCTATCACTGGCCTAAAATATAATTCTGTAACTTGTTTAACGAACTGGAGACGTAACTCACAACACTAATCTGTACACATCCTATCAATCATTAATTAAAGCAGGATTAAGTTGAGGAAACATGAAATCTAGATATATTCTGAAAAACACTATTAAAGTTAGATGTAAGATATATTTATGAACCATAACTATCACTTACATACATGATGGAAGCTATCCCGGGAACTGACCCATCCTCTCTCATGCTTCCACACTCAACTTTCTAGAAAGCCGTTAAAAAGAAGCTTCTACTTCATGTTGCGCATGCGCACACCCTCATTTTGGTCACATAACCTTTCCCAACAGTCATTTCCAATTCTTAACTGACAACTCTACAATATATTTTCCCACATATGCCGCATCTGCCCCGGGTCACTTTAATAGACACTCACGTCGATTGAATACAGTAAAATGAGATATAAACAAAAAAAAAAAAAAAGGAGTTCCTGAATGTTACAAAAAACTAAACCTGAAAAAGAAAATGATAATAATGAATATACAGAATGATCGGAGACAAACCACAATGAGACCATTTTGTGGTATTTCATTTTTATTATTAATTGTAAGTTGGCCCCTGCTACTGATTTTGTTCTTCTAGTGGCTCTGACATAGTTGCACTTGTAAAAAGCAAATGTAAATCACTGCACAGTAGAGAAACACTGCACTAAAAAGTACATGCAATGCGAAGACTGTTTATCGCATTACCATAGGTGAGAACTCCATCATCTCTAGGGTGGGCCCAACCCTATAGCCGACGACAGGAACCAAAGATGATGGTTTGAGGCCCCCTATTGCCTGCAGTTGAGCACATGTTGCCACCAAATTTGTTAGTAAATGCAGTGCAGCGATGCAGAGGTCAGATGGACTGAAGCTTCTCCTGTTACAGAGCGGTCTGCACGTCTCCGATAATGAAATGAAGTATTACAATAATTTACACAACTATATTCCGGACTCCTATATAAATTATAGAACAAATAATAAACCCTTTTACAAAAGAAAGTGAGAAGACTAAAATTGTATAATTAACTTTACAGTGTTCCTTAAATGACTGCTCAAAAACAATTCCAAAAAAGAAGCTGACATTAAATCTTTTGAAAGAACCTAAACTTTAATAATATACAATTTCACGATATATTTTATACAAAAGAGGACAGGGTGTTGTGCACATTACGAAGTAAAAGTATTTACAAACATAAACACACGCAACATACATCAACATTATTACGTCACGAAAAACCAAAACAAGAGAACTCTAATCACCCTTTAGTACTAAAAATAAGTTGCTTGTGCTACTGCGCATGTCCATGTTTCTAGACCAGCAAGCAAACTACATAATGTACCGCTGGATAAAAAAGTAAACATTTTCATAAATAAGAATTCCTGTTTCTTTATTTTTTTTTTCCTATTCTGTCTCTTTCTTTATTTATTTCTTTCTTTCTTTCTTTCTTTCTTTCTTTCTATTCTGTCTTATTTTGTTTCTAATCAGGTGTATTCTCAAGCTTTGCAACGCCACGATGCAGCTAGCTGTAAAATGGTTATCACAGGACAAAAAATTATCATGAACCTTGGCTATGTATTTAAATATCATAAAAATATGGCCATACATTTAACAATTTCCATCACCAACCAATGGCAGCATATTTTAGGACCATGCCGAGCTACACTGAAATAAATTTGCACAATGAAAGCAAATCTTCGTATCTGCAATACTACTTCTCTTCATTGGCACGCACGTCACAGCCACAATGGCAGCCCAACCTGTAACAAATATATTGTAATTAAACAGCTCATACATACATACCTACATCTTCATTAACTTAGAGCTGTTTCACCAACCATTACCTAGTAGCAAAATCGCTTTGCAGAAACTTCACCCTATATCCCTGTTTGGCAGCAAGTATTAGCCGCAATGCTAAACCGAACATAAATCATATGCATCCTTATCTCTGCCTCGACATACGCATAACGTCGAGTCCAACACGTCTAGTTGTATTCTACTATCATAACGACCTTTAAAATCTATCCTGGTCACTACATAAAACAAAAATCACATTAATTTATCCTCAACATATACACGAAAGTCATAATTAGGATGAAAAAAAATTGTAGGTTATTATCGTTAACCTATGAAAAGCCTATGACATAGTAAATATAAGTACCTAACATATCTTAAAAACATTTAAGAATAATTATTGTCAACATTACGATGTACAACTAAGATGAAAAGCGTAGAATAATTTTGTCTATTCACTTTTCTTACACAACGTAAAAATATACCATACTAGTGAATGAAAACTCTTACGTAAAACTCCTGTTAAATCACAAACTGACTTGTGAGTAAAAGTTATAACAAAAATGTGTTATCAAATTACAAGCACCATCAGACTTCTTATTGACACGTGTAACATACATGCGGTATTAAGTCACTAGCTAAATTGTGCATAAGGATTTAAACGTAGATGCTATTAAAACAGAAACAAAATTATCATTAACTATATTATTATAATCATACGTCTTATTGAAAGTTGTAAAGGATATGCACTGCTAAATCACTAATTATTATGTTAAGATTATAACACTTATAATATACTATCATAATTGCATTTTTATTGACAAGTAGCACGTAAATGTAGTGTTAAATCAACAGATAAATTGTAATTAACTTAATACACTTTCCTCTACACAGTCATAAAAATTCCCAGCCATTTCCTTGGGAAAAGAAATACAATACAAATATAACAAAAACAACGATACTCTCTGGGAAAATAAAGTTAGAAAGAAAACTATTACCTGATAGCAATGCAGAAATTACTATTAACAAGACAAACTGCTCTGTAGTTATTGTAATCGAATTTCTTAAAATGAATAAGTAAACTAAATATTGGTTTTTTTCTTTCTTTCTTTCTTCCTTCCTTTCTTTCTTTCTTTCTTCCTTTCTTTCTTTCTTTCTTTCTTTCTTTCTTTTTTCCTTCCTTTCTTTCTTCCTTTCTTTCTTCCTTCCTTTCTTTCTTTCTTTCTTTCTTCCTTTCTTTCTTTCTTTCTTTTTTCCTTTCTTTCTTTCTTCCTTTCTTCCTTCCTTTCTTTCTTTTTTCTTTCTTTCTTCCTTTCTTTTTTCTTCCTTTCTTTTCTTTCTTTCTTTCTTTCTTTCTTTCTTTCTTTTTTCTTTCTTTCTTTCTTTCTTCCTTTCTTCCTTTCTTTCTTCCTTTCTTCCTTTCTTCCTTTCTTTCTTTCTTTTTTCCTTTCTTTCTTTTTTCTTTCTTTCTTTCTTTCTTTCTTTCTTTCTTCCTTTCTTCCTTTCTTCCTTTCTTTCTTTCTTTCTTTCTTTCTTTCTTTTTTCTTTCTTTCTTTCTTTCTTCCTTTCTTCCTTTCTTCCTTTCTTCCTTTCTTCCTTTCTTTCTTTCTTTCTTTTTTTCTTTCTTTCTTTCTTCCTTTCTTCCTTTCTTCCTTTCTTTCTTTCTTTCTTCCTTCCTTTCTTTCTTTCTTTCTTTTTTCTTTCTTTTCTTTCTTTCTTTCTTTCTTTCTTTTTTCTTTCTTTCTTCCTTTCTTTTTTCTTTCTTTCTTTCTTTCTTCCTTTCTTTTCTTTCTTTCTTTCTTTCTTTCTTTCTTTCTTTCTTTCTTTCTTTTTTCTTTCTTTTCTTTCTTTCTTCCTTTCTTTCTTTCTTTCTTTCTTTCTTTTTTCTTCCTTCCTTTCTTTTTCTTTCTTTCTTTTCTTTTTCTTTATCTTTTGAGTCGAACCATACAGGAAAAGGAAACTAAAACATTATATAAACAAAGAAAGAGATAGAAGGAAAAAGAAAAGAATAGAGACGAGGAAATGGAAGGGGAGAGCTGAGGAGAGAGGAGGCATACCAACCGCAAAAATTTGAATGACATATTATCAAAATTTGGTAGTACAAAATAAATAAATAAATAAAACAAAATTACCCCAACACTTAGTTATTTAAAGAATGTGAAAAACGAAACCTAATTATCAAGTTAGCCTCTCTTACGCCGTACCTCGATCCATTACAGCAACAATGAATTTAGAACATATAATCTGAAAGAAAAAAATATCTGGCGAATATCACCTTTATGTCACATAATCTGCTTCAGAAATGTTATATACCCAGCGCCTTCTCCATATATCGCGAAATCTATTCGGCGCCTCCACCATATGGCGCGAAATCTGCCTGGCGCGTCCACCTATGTAGCACAGCCTGCTATCACTCGCCTAAAATGTCATTCTGTATCTTATTTAACGAAGTTGGGGCCGGACTGGAGACGTAACTCACAACAGACTTTCTATCAATCATTAATGAAACAGAATTAAATTAAGAAAATATCGGCATAATATTATCCAATGTAGTAATAATAACGTTAGTTATATTGTTATAATTGTCAAATAGATAAAGTCATTGCTAGAGGATAGTTAAAATATTACATCTTTTAAACATGTATAATGCAATAGATATAATTTTAAATTACGCATTTAACTGCTTTACACTTATACAAGGATTTAACAGTGTGTCTGAATTAATATACGAACTGCTTTATAGCGTAAAAAATCGTTTAAAATTTGAATAAACATTTTAAATACTGTTTAGGCACCTTTTAAGATAGTAATCAGAGGACTAGTATTAAGAAATCATTTTCTAGATAGGAAGTTTTAAGGATATTATACGAATATCTTTCTTTTTCTTTATTGTTTGAATAGATTCCTGAATTAGTTATATACAACTTGATGTTTTTATGCAAGGTTTCATGAGGTAAATGTGGGGCAGAAGTAATACACATACCTTTAAGAAAATTTTGCATCTGGTGGTTTTGATAGCTTGCATTATATTCCTATAGTCCTCTTTTGTAATTTAAAGACGATTGGTTTGCAATGAATTTCCTCGAAAAGTATGTTAGGACTGAATGAAAATAAAATATTATGCAGGGTGTTTTCTAATCACAAAATTTTCCTAGCACATATTAGAATTAGTTTAAATTTGGAAGATGTCATCATAATGGAAATGAAAGAATGGGCTCTATCAACATCTCAACGTTGATAACACCTACATAACCCTATTCTGCAAACCTCTCCGCCATCTTGTTTTCAGTATGAAATGGCGGAAAGCTGTTACTAAGGCAAATATTAAGGCGTGTATCGGTAAACCAGTGTTACAAACAATTTAATTACCTGCAAACTACAAACTTGTTTTCGATTCGCAATGCATTTATTTGGGAGACCCACTAGTGGTCGTACTGTACGGAGTTGTAGGGGATGGTACATGAAGCGATTTTTTTTAATATTGTATAAGGCGCGTTTTAACTACTGCATCACAGACAGTGGACACTGTTGATTAGCGCCTGGATGCTTTTAAACTAGTTTGTTCTTTGCTAGCTAACTGTGATATTTTAATATAATTATCTTTATCTTTTCTTTATCAGAAAGTCACATAGTGGAATCTTATGAAACTTAAAAATGACTGAATAGGACGTTGAAACCTAAAAATGGCTAAAACTGTCGTTTAAAATATTAAAATTAAATTGAAATATAATCGATTTTAAATTATTATAATTAAATTTAATAATATTTACAATATATCACTTTTAAAACATTAGTCAACCCAGAAATGTGCAATGTGCGAAGTTAATTTGTTTTTCAAAGCAAACTGAATTGAATTTGGTAATATCATTATTCTCAGTTACGTTCAATTTTTTTATTTTTCTCAAACGACTCTGTAACAGTCTGTATCTTTATTGTAGTCACGTTCTGTTAAAGAAAATTGTCGGATGTAACTCTTATTTAGAAGCAAACTGAATGCATTATTAAGGAGCCTACCCTTGCAGTTTATTAACAGCTACAGTAAGATGCTAAAAGTAATTGTTTCTAAAAGTTGGTTGATTAGACGTGGATCTGCAACGATTCCAATTTTACCACAGTTGTGCCAAATCAAGTGAACTGTGATCAAAAATCGCACTTTCTGCAGCATAAAGAAGCATGTCAGCGGCATTGAGAAGAAACAGAGAATCCATTTCCAACCGCAAATTTCAGGTTTGTCTGGCTGTTCGGAAGACAGTTTTAAGGCTAGTAGCAACAAATGTGCCATTGCATGTGATACAAAACTCAGTATTCAATAAACTTCTTCAAAACATCAGTGGTCAAAAGATACCAGACAAATCAATCTTAAGAAAAACATATTTGTACCAACTATACGGAGAAAAAAAAAAATGAATTCCCCAGAACAGAACTACAGTATTATAACATCTGGCATTCAGTTGATGAGACCATCTATAGTTGTGGTCGCTTCATTACTAACGTCATGGTGATAGGTTAACCCACCGAATCCCATCTCATATTATACAAGAGGCCGGACAAAACGAACCATAGCACCATAGCTTGCATTATCTGAGCTATCAGAAAACCGTTATGAAACATTTCTAATCCTTGTAACCGACAGAGCAGCCTAACTGATTAAGGAGGGAAATACATTGTAAATCTTGTACCCTAACATGCTACATAGCTCCTGACTTGCTTACGGCTTATACTGTAGGCTGAAGAGGTTAGAAACATTTTCCCAGGAGTGAACAACATTATTTCTGAAAGCTTCCAGTCGCATTACGATTTTCAAGGAAATGCTACCACAAGCACCTCTGCCACCATAACCCCTTTATCACCCGCTGGGGTATTTGGCTGCAGACAACAATCTAATATATCAACTATTTTGAAGGTGTCAAAAGTGTTATAGACCCAGTTAATGTCACAGTTAATGCATAGCAAAGTCTAAAACCGTTTTTCACAATAAAAACATCACTTCACTTGCCTTTATTAAAGACAATTTCAGTGACATTCCTGCAGATATTCATCTCTTGGAATCCGCATCTTTACCACTAAAAGATGCAATGGAAATCACTGACACAATTTCAAAGAAATAAATACTAGAGCTAATGGGTAGGCTGTTTGAAGCTCACCAAGATTCTGCAGCGGAACCCAGGGTTTGCAGCGATGAAAAATGTATCTGCAGTTCTTCATGGAGATCAAATTTTAGACGATTTACGGCTGGGACCGACAGCAGTGGCTTCATTGAAATTTGCCCGATGACTTACTTCATGCTGTGTCGAGAGAACATTTTCTTACTATAAAAATGTTTTAAAATACAATAGAAACAGTTTCACCTAGAAATGAATTTAATAGTGCTCTGCAACAGTAACCTAAACAACTGAAGAATGTTCTATTTGAGTTTGATTAATTGAAAAATGTTCCAGTAGAGTTTGATTTATTGAAAAATTTTCTAAATGCGTTTCATTAATTGAAAAATGTTCTAAATGAGTTTGAATAATTGAAAAATGTTCCAGTTGAGTTTGATTAATTGAAAAATGTTCTAAACGAGTTTGATTAATTGAATTATAACTTAAAAACTAAAAAAAGAAGCTTTTAAAAATATTTTAAAAAACACCAGTACTTTAAACTTTTTTAAAAATTCAATACCCTAACATTATAAAAGCCTGGAAATTTTAAACAAGCTTAGTCTTTAAAACTTTAAAAAAAAATGCAGTGCGCTGATATTATAAATACTTGGATATTTTAAGTGATCATGTAGTTTTGTGTTTCAGAACAAGGAAAATACAAGTAAAATTAAATTTAAATAAATTCATATTATCATATACTTGTTTCAATGTGTTTGTTTTACTTAAGCTAGTAGAGGAATTTGAAAAAAACTACGCTAAAACGTGTTATTAAACTATATATATATAGTAACATGTTAAAAAAAACAGTCAGGGAGGACGGCCCTGAAGGAATCGAACCCCCGGCCTCCCGCTCACGAGTCCGCGCCTTAACGACCTGGATCTCGATCGTCCCGTCACTGTCACGTAAGGCGTTGAGATCCTGGGTTCTGATCTCTAGGTGTCCCGTGGGCATGTTTGTTGGACCATTATCTTCTGGCTCTCGCGGCCTGGGATGCTACCCGGAACAAGAATGTTTGCATTGATTTCAGACAAACCAGAAATGATCGTTAGAAAGAAAAAAAAAGTGCTAGAACTAGTTGAGCATTTAATAACTTTCTGAAATATTTCTTCCTGATTGATTCATTGTGCTGACACTCTGAAGTTACTGTTGTTTTTTTTTCTTTACTTTCTATCTTAAGAGAATGTGATAAATCAGAAAAAAGATTAAGCTATTTAATTTATGCATAAACTTCTTATTTTAATATTCTCCAAAAATAAAGAATTTTTAAAAAAGTTAATTACTTCCTTATTGTTTACAACACAACAAGAATTATGTCTTTAGAATGGTTTTCATTGAAGCCATAGTCTTTAAGTTAATTTACAGCGCTATTAAAACGTCATGAGCAAACTATCAAAAATTTGCTATAGTAAATTCATTAAAAAGTAGTTATTACAGTAAACAACTAATATCAGTACAGAGTGTAGATATGTAGCATTGAAAAGACTTTCTATGAATCATCTCAAACGCGTAAGGCAATTCTCTGAAATAAATCATTTCTTTTCCTTGGCGATAACCTTCTCTCGCATCCTGTGTGCATCATTTGCTTGTTTTCTACCAGGAAATGAGTCTGCATATCGGAAGGATGTAAAAAAGTGGATTCATGCTTTTAGTTGTTATCACATTCATTCACTAAACATCTCTTTGTATTTTTTTTTTTTTTTTTTTTAACTTTCTAGGCATCTGAATAAAACATATAGCGGAAAGCAACATATTTTATTTGAATACTTATATCTCTTTAACTGGCATTAAAAATATGCCTAATTCTGCCTTTGAGACTAATATAAGAATTTTGTTTTACATAATTTTGTGATCTTTCCTTAGCTACAATAAATCAAATTAATAATTTATCTTGTTTTTTCAGAAACAAGAGTATTGCAATTCCAAATATAGGTAGAAATAAAAGCCGCTTTCCTTCACAATTTGTTTCCCAGTTTTCAAATTTGTTCAAGCATTAATACAAACTTAGTTGTCGTTACTTGAAAAAACAAATTTACATGTTCCAGATTGATGGCTTTCCATCTCGTTGTTGGTGTCTTATTTGTATTATAATGTTCGATTGAAATTGTCGATTTCGTTATTACAAATTGACGTTTTTTTTTTTTTGTAATTAATCTGTAAAAAGGAATTTAAAGTTACCACAATATGTGTTTTCACATAAGCAGGCTTTGAGCAGGCATTTCCTGGTGTTCAACCTCCGATACGTCAATCAATATGAAATGTTAAAAACAATTTGAACAGAGCTGTCATGGATCTACCACAAAGCAGTCGCTCACGAATTGTTAGAACAGAAAAAAAAAAAACGCTCATTAGTTTGCCCAAGTTCTCCAGTAAAACAGTCCTGGGTCAGGGGATTAAGCATTAGGTTTTAAAAGCCTGGTTTAGTATCTGAAATGAGACCAACATTTTGCAAAGCGCTATTTGAATATTGTTCCCGTCTTTTGAAGCTCTGCAAATGGTTTTCACTATGACTTTTAGAAAACCATTTTATAGTTCCATCAATGTTATTTAAGCTGAACCACAAACGGCGCAATTATATTTACTGGGCTAGTGAAAACCCATAAGAAATTAACACGCAATAAGAGGCATTGTGGTGGAAGGTTCGTTAGACCACTCTTTTTTGAAGGAACGTTAAGCAGCGAACGATGTCTTGAGATGTTACCAGTAGTGGGATTTTTTCGAGATGCAGTTGAAATGACAATATCATCACATTATGGTTTAGAGGTAAACGTGGAAGAGCGGAATATCAAGATTAATACTTCATGCAGCTTGAAGTGTAAGGTCATTGTCTACGGAAACAATCACTTACGTTCATGCTAACCATCTGACCTTTGTAAACAATTTGGAGTTTAGAATTTTAAGTGCTGAGTCTGGAGTTTAAAAAGCAGACTGACAGGTGGAAATTACAGCTACAAACGCTTAATAGGACATGGAGTCCTTTACAAGATATTTACTGCTAGTAAATCGCTATTTTTACACTGTTTAGATTTGAACTTTATCAGCTGTTGGCAAAACATGATCCTATATATATATATATATATATATATATATATAAAATTGTATTAATTTTAAATTTATAATTGTATAAGCGTTATCAGTGGCTAATTAATTGGAAAGATATAATATACTATATTTTTTATACATCGTGTAATGTAGTTAGGTTGCCATATAAACTAAATAAACTGCAAAAATATAAATATAGCAAGCGCTACTGTACTCTATATCAGATTAAAGCGAATTTTAGCATTTATCTATTCTATAATTAATGATCCTAAACTTTGTCATAATGGGATTTTTATCTCTGTGAAATCAACAATCACTTACAACCATATAATACACTCCTGGACTTAACTATTACTTGCCATTAGCTAAGGTTGCTTTTTAATAATGATTAAAACTTTTTGTACCACCATAGTTAGTGGCTACAGATTATAGATTTATGAGATGTAACGGTACACTGGGAAAGGATTACCCATTGCTTAGAATTGATAAAAACTTGCGGTTCTCGAAGACGTGTCCGTCACATTTTTCTCATAAATTTGCATTCACATGTAATAGCTCTGCTTCCAGTTTATGCCCTGATATTTTCTTTAAGTTCCTCTATAATATGCGTATTATTCTTGTAAACACAGTAATAACAAAGCTTTTAGTTATGCTACTCAGATTTTAGTTATGCTACTCAGAGATAGAAGTGCTTGCTCTCCTAACAGCAAACTGCGACTAACTTTTCAGGTGGTGTTGTGAACTCGGAATAGTTGGCTCTCACTATATACAGGTTCTGATTAACGGTATGGCGGATGACAACTATGAACGGAGAATTTGCTCCATCTGTATGGACGGATATTCATGGACACATACACTGGCTAAATGTAAAGGTACGGAAGAATGGAGGAAAAAGTATCTATAACTCTCATTTAAGAGATGGAATAGAGGGAAATGGTCATGTAGGGCTCTGTTGGCGGGTAAGGAAAGAGAGGAGATACATTTCTGACGGAAGTGAGATAGCTCAGGTCTGGAAAGGGTGATAACCGGAGAAGAGGTGGAGGGAAACTGATCATATTCTATTGTGTACGTGTGTGTCATTCCTAACGTGACTTCCTTCTGTATATTTTAATTTTTTTGTTTATTTTTCTTTGTGTTATTTTATTGTTGAATATATGTTAGTTTTATAGTTTATTGTAAAACATCTAATCTAGTAATATACTGTATTTTATCAAATAGACCTGGTGTATTATAAAAGCATTATATGGTGCGCTGGATCCGTGCGCCTATTGAAGTTACATTATATATTTTTTTTTATACAGTTGAAATAAATATACGATTGGTATATTTATGCCAATTAATATACTCGTATTCCTACCACTACTGCTACTAAAATTATTATGATAGAGACTGGTATGATCTTGGACAGCGCGCGTTGCGCTCAGCTGCGAACTTTAGGCCAAACATAATTAACTATTGGTGTGAGCAAATTCGCAATGAGAGCCGGTAACAATATCAGCACTTAGGACACTAAATATCATTCAAATGCAAACATGTATGGCCTCATGCCCATTATAATTTTAAAACAATATACATCACAGAATGTCTGTTCTTCTCAACCAATGCGAAAATATTTTCCTCCAGACGAATGAAAATTTTCTTCGCTAAATTTGATTGAACCGATATAAGCTCAACATTGAAGCGGTTCATTAAGCAATAATTCCAAACAGTGGAATCTGGAAATTAAAGCTTGAAAGACGAAATTGCAAGCGGTAAATACTGTATTTTAAATTTCTGTTTGGTTAGGGACTCTGTTATTATACAAAACTAGACTCCAAGAGCCTTATAGAGCCCCGAAAGAGGATTACATAACCATTACAGAACAAGATGAGTCATAAAGCGTAAACTGTAGCTTTGTTCGCTTCGGTTTTTATCGCCTTAGTGATTCACATGTTATCGATCGGCAACGCGATGTTACGTATTGACTCATAAGCACCAACTTCCATTCCAGCAAATTGTGAGGTCATGCTTTTACATTCTTATGGAAGTGTTATGATTTTATTGTTCTGTTTTCTCTGTCTGTTTCTCTTTCCAAAAGACAGTGTGATAGTGAGTTAACATTGCTATTAACTTATATGTCTGAAGATGGGAAAATGATATTCTTGTACGTGTGTTTACTATATCCATATTCGATCCTCATGGTAATAATAATAATAATAATAATAATAATAATAATAATAACAATAATAATAATAGATATTATAAACATTTATTGCAACATATTTCTTCTGTAAATAATAATTCTAGAACCCTTGAAAGTAATGAAATGGCACTTATATATGTTAACAGGCATATAATATGAAGACAGAGCAGTGTATTTAATATGATATGGCAAATATTTAAAGGAGATTGTATACTAGCCAAAAATGCCGTTAACTCTGCCTGGAACCATTCTAAAAGTCAACCAAAGTTGCCTATTGTATAAGAAACAGTAGTCCTGTATTGTATGGTTTTTAAAGGGACACTGATTCATTGTGAAGAAAACTGCTTCTAGCGGAGAATTTTAAATAAGACGCGTAAGGTTTTAAAGGGGCCGTTTTAAAAGTTAAAAACCAACGTATACACATGCAGGTTACGCGTAAAGACAGTTTTTTTAGGACGAATCAGGAGAGATGTTAGAAAAAGATATAGTGGCCATTCAGGGGCTTCGACTCATAAAATTGTTCCAGAAACTTCTGCCTATTAGATTCTTGTAGCCAGTCAGAAGACTTGATTAAACCAGATGTTCCAGAAGTTTCGATCTGATAGTTTTAGCAGTCAATAAAGGGAAGAAGCTTCCTTCAGTTGAATTTAAAAATTATTGTCCTACTGTTGGTTTTCGAAATGAGTATAAAAGGTCGGTTTTCGGGTACTTCTGGTCAGTTACGGCCAGTCATTGTAGTTCCACAGCTCGATACAGTTTTTACAGTTTTGCAGTTATAGTTGGGCAGTATAGTTCTACAGCTTTCCCAAATTCACAGATCAGCGCAGTTTTAGGTCTGCATAGATTCCTCGACGAGAAAGTCAGTTACAGTTTTTACAGTTTGGTAGTTTATAGTTTTATAATCTTCGACGCAGTTAGGCAGATTTTATAGCTGTTGTTATAGTTCTATTTGTACCGTAGAAATGTGAGGCAGTAACAAAAGCCCATATTCAGAAGACATATTGTTTGTACAAGTGATAAGCTCACTTGCGAGAGAATCCTGTATAGTAAATCCATAATTGACTGCAAAGAAACAGTGCAAGTTCTACTGTAGAATAATTCAGCAGGAGATCAGCCCGTGAGTTCTAATAAAATTACGTAGCTTCAAGGCATTCCTTGCCTCCTAGGCGAACGGCAAGGCATTCGTTCACATAGAATATTATAATAAACAAACTGTGAAATAAAACTTAAAGTGTTCTCAGTAATTCCAGCCCGCCTCTCGATCTTGAATCGAGATAATCTTTAAATTCTTTCAGACAATTACCACGTCCGATTGGAACCGGAAGTGATGATTTCTAGATCGCAGCAACCGAGGCAAACATTACGTACCGAGTCTACAAGCGGAGCAACACCAGGAGGGAGCTTCAGGATGGCCGACTCAACAATCATGTCCTGCATTCCTAATCAACTAAAGATCCTTCCAAATTCCAAATCAAAGGTCTGCAAATGAAACATTAGGATTTAATTAAACCCATACTTCTTACTTAATAAATTGCTGCCATATAAATATCCAGCCTTCTTAGACCCGTCTCAAATTGGCGCCCAAATTTGGGTCATAAAATCAATAAATTAACTAAATCTATAGTACACCGCCTTCATAAACCCGTTTCGTTGCTGTTAACAGCAGGCGCTAGTTTGGTAACTCTACAACTGCCATTCACCTCTTTGTTACCATCCATACTATTTGTGATAGTATCCAGGGTGTATACAACTGGATATGCTTTTTCTCTATCAGCGACCATCTTACATCTTGAAGGTATCTGAAGAAATGCTCCAAGTCCCAACCTGTATTGCTATCCACCCCACTGCAACTAAGTGCAATTTCAATGTAGTTCCACTTGAAATTTCAAAGTAGGGGTGATTGAGGATAAGGGGATGAAATTTAAAATGTAATCAACATTTGTATTAGTCTTTCCCTTCAATACCTAAATTGATATGTTTTATTTCATTTAAATATTGGCTAAAAGATAGTAATTATTCCTGCTGGAATGTTTTTTGAAATTAAAGCCTCGTACGTAGCAAATACATTTGTTTCAGAGAGATTAACAACATATATTTAAAAATCGTCTTTATCAGACTTCTCAGAGACAAACGATAATGGAAATATATTTTAAGATGGCTTAAAAATATTATTTTATACAGTCATTAAAACAAATAAAATATATTGAAAGATTTAAAGATCTTCCAAATTTACACTTTGATCTATAGCTCTCCACAAGTTTCCAAAACATACACTGGCCTTCTTAATACAATAATGGAATACATTTACACAACCTTAAATTGATAAATTTTGTTCTTGATCGTTTTCTTATAATATAGAGCTCAAAACGCAAAAATTGGACCGTTTTATTTTTTTTAATTCTTAGCATGTGAAGCCTCGTTTTCATTCAAAATTATTTAGGAATTTTTTTATACATACTGCAAGTTTTAGTAAGTTATAGTGGCACTAGAATGTTTATATTGCTTTAAAATATTCAACAATACCCTTCACATTCCACTGAATACGCAAGAACTAAACATAGTATTACCATATTTCAGCTGAGCGATTGTCATCTACCAAAAGGGCCGAATTTAGTACCTGAGTTAAATCCGGCAATCGTCGAAACAAATTTCCAATAACTAGAGATAGGGTTGCCAAACGTTCTGAAATATCGGAACTCCTGTTATGGTTAAATTTTAAACGGAGTAATTTCTGTTTGATTTCTTTGCATGGTGTAAAATTATTGGGGGGGGGACCAGGAGAATTTGAACATTTCAGTAATGTCCCGTTTTAACCTGGTTTCGGGGTACAAGTGCCTAAATGTCTGTAAAAACGTAGATTAAGGTTTGAGACAAGTTTTTGTATATTCAATTTTCTTAAGATTATAAGAATGGACATGCTAATGGCTAAACTTGTATTGAGCTATAAACAAACAAAAAAAAAAAACTTAACTTCTAGGTAATAAAGTGTTTGATAATATTCAGTTTTTTGTGAGAAGGAGGGAAAGAACAGGAAATATTTTAGCCATTATAGTCTACATTGATAGTTACCTTGTAAATACAAATCATATATGGCTTGCACACCATGAAACAATAAATATATTGGGATTTCTGTTCCTTCAAGATTAAAGTAAGTTTTCGTTATTCTAGGAGCCTACTTCACTTTATTACAGTTGTAATAATATTATGAAGCATCTTTTAACTATTCTCGCACACATAAATAATAAAGCTTTAAGTAAAGCATGCATTAACAAATGAAAAAAGCCAAATCAAAAAACTTGTTAATAGATGTATGATAAATAGTCGGTTTCTGAGATCATCAATAATATTCTTTTTCTTCTACACCCATGCGTATTAATCATTTTACTTATCTTGGCTGTAAAATATAGCATTTACCTGGGAGATCAAGTAACATTCATTTTTAGATTAGCTAAACATTAGTATTATTACACCTGAATTTGCAAAAAGTGATTCTGTAAACAAATTAAGATGAACAAAAAATCTGAAGACCTAACAAAAACAACAATACACCGTTCTAGTTCCCTAATGGATGAAGTTGATATCTTTACTATACTCTTGTTAGAGGTATCAGAGTAGTACACAAGACTTCTAAAAGCAATGACACCATTCTGCACACCTTTATCAGTATATTTCACAAACTTTCTTTCCCAACCGTATAAGACACTACTGGAACGATGTAAGTTCGTATTACAATAAAGTTAAATCATACAAACTAAAGGCCAACAATTTAGATCACACCAATAAAGAAATACATTTTTCTTGTTATGTTTTACTAATGTTTATTTTATCTGGAATTTTTTTCTATCCTAAATAAAGAAAATCCTTTTTTGAAACGTTTCATTATGGAAAGTACGTGAAACAATTATAATTTCTTCCAAAGCATAGAGAGACGATTATTTCAGTATGCCAGTTCGTACAAATAACAGAAAAGATAAAATATTTTTGAAAAAATAAGGAGAAGACCAGGCTGTTAGCCATGACATATAAAAAGTATTGCATGAAACAGTTTTAAATTGATTTGGTACAAACTTTTCCCAATCTTTTGTTTAAAATATTTGTCTTATGCAGTATTTTTTAACTCAGATTTTTTTTTTCAGTATGTGCTTCTGCATATTATGTCACATTTCATTTAAGTTAGAAGGCTCTAGCTATTTTGTAAGTATTTAAAATCTTTTAATTATTTCTTTTCAACTAACATTTTGAGTAACCCAATTGACATATATTCTGATTGAATGTACGAGGGTATATTGAAGTTCTTAGCCTAACATAGAAGTTGGAATTGTATCTCAAAACGATTTTTGTCCTTTACTATGTCCTTTAGCTTTGTAAATTGACAATAGTCTGGAATGCCTGGAGAAGAGGGAGGGTGGTCAATAAATTCAAAGCCAACTTCATTAAATTCTGCATTGCAATCAAGAACTTGTGAGCGGCTGCATTAATTAAAAAACAAACAAATAAACAAACCCGAGAAGAACCTTCCCTGTTGATTTTTGAACAAGAAAATTGTTTGGGCGGGGCAAATATATTTCATTTCTTTGACTGTTCTTTTCGGATCGCAGTAATGAATTGAAACAGTTACTACGGCCCACTCTCACTGAAATATAAATATAATGTATATAGCACGTAAGCCTAATTACCATGTTTTGTACATTGGATGAATTGATTGTCATCAAAAGAGAAAGCTCTCTGGTGGATTTATCCACTGATACCCTTTATTCTCAGGACTTACAATAAACTCTGATTGACTTAAAAGTCAATTCCTAATGGTCTACGGTAGCCGAGCCAGAAACGGGGCTGAGCTAAGGAGGCGATAAACCGTTATACAATGGATCGTCATCTAGAAAGATCCAAACTGCCGACTGTCGTTTGGTCTTGGGGTCAGAATGGTAAATTCAAGTTTCATCACCCGTGAGACATCAGAAACACTCCTTGAGCTTTCCCCTGCAGCACTATGTGACGCGGATGCACTTTTGTGCCTCTGTCAAATTGTGGGGTACGCAACGAATGATCGTGCAGGATTTGTGATACTGCTGGCGATGCTAGCTGGAAGGCTGCCTCGATGTTCTCAAATGTTATGTGATTGTTTTTGCTTGACATTTTTTTCCACCGCGACAAAGTTTTCTTCAGTCACTGCCGTTGCCAGAAACCCATTTTTCTCCTCATCTTGCAGTGAGTTTCGGCCTCTTTTGAACTCCACAAATCAACGGTAAACTAGATGGAGGACGTCCTCCAAAAGCCTATTGCAAGCGCTCAACGGTGTCGGACTTATTTAAATCATAAAGAACAATAGTGCAAAAATGCTCTCTCTCATTGTAACGACTGGCTGCACACTAGAGAGGTTGTTTACACTTACACTCTAGCTAGCGGCAGCGGGGAGAGTTGCTACCTGATATCGTTTTACTCGTAGGGGATGGGGATACCACATGTCTCATTCCTTTAAGTGGGTCAGCATTCACTTTTCTTCATCTCAAAATTTATATGGTGACCCCTCGAATGAATGAACTTAAAATACAGCAAAATCGGACTCTATAATAAAAAAATGTATTAGGCTAAGGCAATTCCGACAATTTCTTACGGATCTGAGACGTCGCCAATGACTAAACAGCACTGCAATAGAATCCAAGCTTTCGAAATGAAATTCCTTAGACCTACAGCAGTTATACAAGGAAATATAGAAATAGATTTTCAAAGAGAACTCAGAATATAATAATTAAAAACTAACGAGAATTTGGAAAGAACACTTGACAGAATGCTAGAAAATAGAATTTCCAAAACAGTTTTTCGTTAAATCAAGGTGGAATAAGAAATGCAGGAAGGCCTAGGAAGGGATGGTTTCAGCAATTTGGAGGCAGAGAGGATTGATATCCAAACCGTGAGGAAGAAAAAGAAAAAGTAGAAGAATACACACAAGGCCAAAATTTTACTCATACCTTCCCACCTCCAAACTTTTCTTTTCCATATACCCACTATGGTTGTTCTAATTCAGCATAAATATCCTCCAATCATCTTACCCCCTTTACTGGTGCTATATTTGCAATTCTTTTTCTTAGTGACTGCGTGATTGACTTCCCGTTTACCAGAACCGACTTCTTTTGTTTCTCCTAATTACCTGTGCTATTGACTTTTATAACCAGACAAATTGAATCGTTCCCACTTTTAACTTTTCTATTTTCATGTTGTACACTAACTTTTTAGTATAAAAGTATTTCCTTCTGTTTGTCTAATACTCTTATTATACATTCATAATTATCACTTAAACGTCCAAATCATCCTTAAGTATAGCCTCTGATATTTACCGTGTATTATTAGTTACACTGTAGAAATTTATAAAAAAGATTGTAACATTAAATATTGAACATACTGTTGTTAAAAAAATATGTACAAAGTTTTATAAGAATATACGAAATATGGTTTTAATAACATTATAAAATGCAAATTTCTAAGATTATTTTTGTTAATATAACTAAGTTATTCTATTTGCATTGCGACAGCTCAATATATTTGTGGAAAACGATTTTTTTTCAATAAATGCTATCTGAAAACAAACCGTTATCTTACGTTAAACGGATGGATGGCGTGATGAACAAACATTTGGACTTGAGGGAGAAGAAGGTCACAGTAATTACTAATTACTGTAACTCCTTGTTCAGATAGTGGAAATCACAGTGACATCCGCTAAGAGAAGTCTTGCGTAACTATGAGCACGTGGTGGAGATGACTTGGTAAACTTGTTTCATGAAATGCCGTTTTGAGACGTAGATACTTTGAGCTCTTTACATCTCGAAATATTGCAGGTATATGAGGGAGCGGTCATAAATATAGTATTATCGGTTTTAATAATGTAGAGTAACTTCACGCTTTGCATTGTAAAGCTATTGAGCGTCTCTGTAATGTTCGCCACTTTAATTTTACCACCATATTAATACGCAGAGTGCAAATTGCAAGACGGCGCACTCTCTTTAGAAGATGGAAGCTCATGCGGTTATTCGTGAAAGCCAAGGAAATTCATGCTGAGCTGGTTACCATGTACAGAGACACTGCCGCAAAGTATGATACAGGGTTTAAGACTTTTCAAATGTGGACAAGGGCCGCCCATCTCACAGAGAGGAACCGCGAAAGCGGCGCAAGTGGAGGCCCTTGTGCTTGAAACTCGACGTTACAATCTGGATCGCATGCAGCACTATGCAATCTGGCGAGCTGCTGGAGGAATCTCTTGCTGCTAATCTACGTGCCCGAGCGCGGCTGAGAGAGCCGAAGGTTAACAGCTATTAACTAAACATTCAACAAGGATAAGCTTTTACTGCACAATCCTTCCGCCCCACACCCAAAACAGCACAACCACCTACAACAACCATCCCTTCCCTGCGGTTAAACCCAACACAGGTAAGTACGCAGCAGCCTCACACAGGCTGAGCACTAACCTCAGCTTGCCAGTTTTCTTCGGGCTTCGGGCACAACCTTAATAATCAACAGCGCCATTGCTTAGGCGGTTAGCGCATCAGACAATACTCGTGAGGATAGATTAGTTGGTTCGAATACTGCCACCTCATACATTTTTTTTCTGCCGGAGTTAAAGGAGATTTGACACAATTACAATGATCTACTCGCTAAACCACTGGGTCCACTGGTTTCTAGGATTCTGGTTCCGAGATTAGCCGACAGATTAGGTTAGTGTGTGTACATATGAATTAGTTACGAATTGGAATATGAGCTCATTTCCCACCGTTACAATATTTCACCCGCCTAATAATGGAGACTGGCAGCAAGAGATTCCTTCCTCCCGCAGAGCAAGAGATTCCATCCTTCAGTAGAGCAAGAGAGGGATCTAGCAGTAAGAGCAGTGGCAAATCTTTAACTACGGCGGGAAAAGAAGAAAAAAAAAAAAAAAAAGAAAGAAAGAAAGAAAGAAAAAAGAAAAAAGAAAGAAAAAGAAAAGAAAGAAAATCATGGGCTGGTAGTACTTACAAAGTACTTAGTACTTTGCACAAGTGCAGCATGATGCCCTAATGCCCTAACCGCCTGCGCTATTGCACATTTGAACCTGCAGCATAATTATCTAGCTAATAACTGTGCCAGTCACCCGCTTAGGAGCAGCAGGAGCAGCTGAGTGAATTTGTACAGGGGCTAAGGTCAAGTAGTTCTTGAAGACCGTTGTATTTCTGCCAAGGCAAGAGTAAACTAGGTGCACATTAGTCGTGTTTCAGTGATAAACATCATTATAACGCTTTGTATATGACAAAGGTCACTGTGCCTGATCACCATGTATGTATGTTGGGTGTATCAATATGACCGCGAGATGAAACAGCAGACTATCAGTGAAAACACACAGAATCATCACTATTAAGGAAAGCGAAGACACTGACTTTTTAGGACTTCCATTGTGCTGTTGACAAATTATGTTGAAAGGACCAGACAATAACTAGAAAATATGACAAGTGCCTCCTGACGAAATTAAAGAACGCCGCGGAAAGCTGTCCAAGGGAGTTCGTTTGCTGCATGTCAACGCGCCAGCACATTCCTCACATCAGACGGTGATACATGCAGTTGCTTTGGGATATGACAAATTACCCCATTCTCAACATTCACCCGACCAGGCACCTGTTTCCTTACATGAAGACCCCATTGCGTGGTAGACAAGATTATACGAAGGGTGGAACTGTTCTTTAGTAGAAGTGAAGAGATTTACCATTAGGGTATGTATCAGCTCATATATCTGTGTCAGTTTATATGGTGCATATGTTGAGAAGTACTAATTTCAGAAATGGGACTCTTGACTTTATGCATCTTCGTTACGAACTTTATAATAGCAAGGATCAAATGAACAAAAACCAGTGAACTGGCTAGGTTTCATGAAACGGTTGTGATATCCAGAGAGCTATCTTGAGGAAAGTGCAACTGAAAACTGGTTTAAGACAATTTTCCAATGTGTGTAAATTTTTGTTTAATTAGTTAATTAATTTATTTTATTTCACAGAAATATAATTTGTAAATAATGCAGTTTAATTTACAAAGTATATTTCTTAGAACAGTATCAGAGCTAAAAGCATTGTCCAAATACGTAGCAAAGGATAAAGAACACAAAACTAAACCTATGTTGATGTAGGAGAAAGAGTGAATCAATAATTTCCTGTGTGATGATACCGATAGTTCATTATGACAGTATGCAATGTAAATGGGCAGTGTAGGTTGATCCTGCTTCGGTCAATAAATAAATAAAATAAGCTATTATCAATGTTGTCTTCCTATCACAGTACAGTACATACAGTAGGGCACCTCTGATATTGTTGCTTCTAAATCCGGCTGCGAGTTGCGTGTACTTCTTAATGAACCAGCGGATGTCGCCGCTGCTAATGTAGTTCTTTAACGAACAGCTATTAAATGTAGAAATTTCACATTCATTAATTAAGATGTTAACTTTAACGAAAATGTACTTATTCTTTTCAAAATAGACTTGAATTTCCGCATTTGTCGCTGAAATATACTGTATTTATGTAGAACACCGCGAAGTATTGAATCCAGCCGCTTTCCTCTTTACCTTTATATCTAATATGTAATTAAATTAAGTATAATTAGGAGTAATCATCTTTAAGAAAGGATTAATAAGAATCAATAAAATAATATTACAACATATAATAACTTACCTTACCTTTAGAGCAAAATAATGCGTCGAGGCCTCTTTACTGCATATCTCTGAATGAAAATTTCTGTAGGTTCCACGTTCCCTTCAGTTGACATTTCTACTGACAATGCACACTGTACATTCAACGAGTATCCTTAGAGCTTCATTGCCGATATCAGCCCTTAAAATAAAAGCAACATCAGAAGACGAAGTTCTGATACGAGCAACAAACATAAAAGAACGGCAACAACATTTTTTTAAGTCCTAACACAAAGCACAGTTCTTTACAGTCATTTTCATTGACTTCTTGAAATGTTTTAATTCCTTCAAAATATGCACTAAGTTATATAATTTTCACAATTTTGTCATTGAAATTTAACTCCATTTCTTTAATCATACTTTTCCCAGTTTCTTTACACATGTCAAAGATTTTTTTTTTTTTTTTTTTTGTCATTCGTGAAGAGCACATTTTTAACATGTGCTGCAACGCTTCTATTTTTTTTAAATTTAATTTAGTGTTTCATTTTCCATACCATGTTCATTGAAAAGAAGGTTGATGTTTGTTAAACTGTTCCAGAGCCCCAGAAACAACCACAGGGAGTTTGAAATTTGTATTGATTGTTTTTTAAGAATTTTATTTGAGTTTTACGTATCATTTATAACATGTTCCCCCTACCAAATTTGCAAAATTTGCACAGTCCTTATGTTTAGAGTCACATGCCATCATAATAAACGTGTAGCATGAACTGTGAAATAGATACTTCAACCGCCGATGTCAACAGATTCGAGTATTTTAACAATATGTAATGTACCTTTTATTATAGTGTGTTTATTTCTTCAGTTGGTCTGACGGAATGGTGTTTTAACGCTCGTTTTTACTACTAAGGCAAAACAGGCGGTCAACACTGGTGATACTTGAAATTAAATATATTGGTAAAGGTTTTTTTTTTAAGGAAGGAAATGTTCCAGGCCTAAGTTTAGGGTACCTCCCCGGCATTTTCCAGATATAAGGACTGAGGAAAACCTTAAAAAAAAAAAAAAAAAAAAAAAACCTCAGTCTAGGAGGACGGTCCTGGCGGGATTCGAACCCCAGACCTCCCCGTCACGAGTTCGTGTTTTAACGACCTCAGCCACCCGTGGTGACGGCAATCAACCAAACATGTGCTCTGCTGTGAGTGTATGGCAGCTGTGCCCCCTTTTTTTCTGATAGCCAAGCGCGGATCTCCAGTGATGGCACCAAAAAAATTAGCAGCACTATTGAAAGAGCGTTTTACTAATTTGCTATGAGTATATTACCAGGAGTAATTCAATTCATCCAGACATGAAAACTTTTCCTTTACGTCAAAAGACGCATGCGCGTGACATAACGAACTAGCAATGACATTTCACTTTGGTTACAAACTTTTGTAGATTCGTCCGTCATTAACGAAAAGCGTTTATCTTGGAGAAATGATTCCTCTTGGTTATCTAGATTAGAACTTCACTAATACAACTTACTAATTCTAAAGTGGTATATTTGCTAACATACACGACACTTAACTCTGGAATGTAACCCATTTTGTAGTACTATCTTTCAAATTAGAAGCTCAAATTTTGTTGTAAGAGGGATTTCTTTCATTATAGAAAATACGCACTTCGAATTAAAGCAGACACAACCTGCCGATGCAATGCTTTTTCAGTTTTATTTTGGTGAATTATCTGCGCATGAAATGGATAATCGTTCAAGCCCTGTAACCCACACTTTTCAAGCGCAACGGGTTTTGCGTGTTTTTCTCACCTGGCGTGCTCTTCATCCCGTGCTTCCGGTAGTCTTTTTAAATTTAGTGAAAGGTACAGAAATGAGCACTTACCCTGCATTTTGTGGAGCTTCAATATTATTTTTTTAAAATGCATTTCACATAATATGACCTAACTGCGGTCAAAATTAAACCATTGTACTAACACTCCCATCTCGAGTTTAACACTTTGTTCAGGATGTGGATTTAAGGATGGGTCAGGAATAGTACACGCTTCGTTCGAAGAAGAGGAAGAGTAACCGAACAAACGCTAAGCAGAAGTTCTTTCAATAGATTAGTTTTCTGTAATATGCTGTCTTTTATTAGAAAAGAGAGAAAATAATATTTGTTGTTTAGACATTGTATTTCGATAATGCTTCTTTATATACAATCCCACAAGCACATCACCCTTCCACAGTAAACTGTTGACGACTAACCGTTACAATAGCTGCAACTGCAAGAAGTAGAAATTCTCTACAAAAATTAATTTGTTACATCACACTAGCCCTGCCGCTCTACACTAGCCCATTGTTGAGTTTCGAATAGAGTTTTATTACACATTACATGTTAGCAATTATCAGAACGGATGATAATTTAAATTTATTCATTATTTGGATATTTACAAGTACAATTTACATTTTCGGGGAGATTTTTAATTTCCGGACTTCTGAATTCATCACAGATACCACATTAATTAAGATGGACACTTCGTGTTTTCTTTTTACTCTGGTTTTCGAATTTGATTGTTTATTTCTTTTTCAGAATGGCGGTCAAAACTTTTTAAACGTTACTATTATATTTTATTTTTTATTAAACCCCCACTTCATGTTTAGCTAAGAAAGAGTAACAACGTTTCTGAATTATACAAATTACTTTAGCAGCTGGCAAGCGTAATTTAGTTTTCTTATTATGTAAACGAATTCAATGAAAAGCATGCATTTTGTTTTCCGCGTTTCATAGTAGCTTTACCTTTTGATGCCCATTAAGCAATAATCAAGCGGGGGAATGAGATAAGCATATCGTAAATAGATATGAGTGGTTTTAAGATTTTCCAGCAGTAAAAAGTATGAACTGAGAATTTCTAGAGTCATTTGGTCAGAATTATTCAGAGGAATTCGACCATATAAAACGTTTATCATTACCACAATCTGCGCAACTGAAAATTATCGCAGGCTTTAATTCACAAGAAGGGGAAGTAACAATATAATCGTCAACAGTCACCAACCCGGTGACTTAAAATTTAATGTCAATAGTAACTATTTCGGAATGCTTTCATTCACTCAGAATCATTATTTAGGGTTTCGATATATTGTGTTATCGGTTAGTATTTAATCATGCTACTCGTTCATTTATGCATAATTATCTGAAGGAGAATACGGTCTAGATCATGACATGCGCACTTAGAATTCTATCCTGCTAAATACCCAATCCCGTTCCTACTTCATATACTGTGATTACAGTATGTTCCGAATTCCTGCAACATCATACTTTTTCTTCCAGTCCCTCTTTTATCACTTTCCATTAATTTAATATGATTTTAGAAGATCTTGGTGTTATCATTCAATGAACATGTCTAATTATTTAGCTCTGCCTTTTTGAATGTGTTATAACTCTGAAGTAATTTTTTAATTTTCTTGTAACTCTTCTTACTTTTTATCTGACCAATTCTCACAAGTGAAATAATTTATGACTTGATGACCCCTCCCGTTGATGCCAAACAAGTTTTAGCTTTGAAAACATGCTGGAGGGAAATACCTGAGGAAGGTAACTTTGCAATCTGATAGAAAATTAATCTAATAACAGTGAGAAAATCAGTATAATTTTGTAGCAAAATTTATAATCCGCACCCCGATGGTAATATAATGTCCATATAGTTGTAAATATTACATTATTTTCATTGAAGACTTAGTAGGCTTAATTATGTAAATAGCAATGATAGACGTAGTGATTTTTAATACATATTTAGTTAGAAATAGTAGAGGTAGATTAAGATTTTTGTATTGGAATCGAGAAATGAATACTAAAACAATACCTACAGGCTTTCTTGTTACATAAGAGCAAAAGTGAATGGCAGACACCTGGCGAGTCCCAGCTACGTAATGGGTTTTTCCTAATGTCAGGAGTCACGGTTTTTATGATTGTGTCAGTTAGGTGGCCGTTTTAGCACCGTCGCTAGAACACTCGATACAAGCCGGCCAATTGGCAGTGATTATTTTAAACCTTTGAAGGCTGCGATGCCCTGAGCTTACTTATGAGGAACCCGTAGTGTCAAGGTTAAGCACGAGGCGATCATTGCCAAGAGATATAATATAAAGAGGCGAAATCGCCCAGATTGTAAGCAGCTAGTCACTCTCATATTCTAGGCAGTTTAAAGCAGTTTCGATAAGTCTCTGATGAAAACGATGTAGTGTTTACACCCATATAAATATTGAATTACTCTCGGGGTGCCGGTTATAAATTTTGATGCAAAATTATACTATTTTCCTACTGTTATAAACAATAAATTATTCTTCTATCGGATTGCAAAGTTACCTTTCTATAGCCATATTCCGGGGATTTCCTTCCAGCATACTTCCAAAGTGAAAACTTGCTTTGGAATCAACGGGAAGGGTCATTAGGCCATTAATTTGTTTTCCTTATGGCAATTGTTCAGTATCCAATTTTAGTACGAGTGCGCTGTCGTTTGTTCTTCATGTTGGAAGCTCTGTTGTAGTTACCCGAAAACGACATTACAAGTATCTAAAGAAAGCAAAGAGACTCCATAATGATTGGGGAGCGACTTCTCGATTACCAAGGCGTTGGATCAGTTTATCCGATGACTTTAATTTTAGAAAATTCCGGCATTCTATTTGGGGCAACCTATTTCAGAAAGAAAGAAAAAACAATCTTTCCAATAAGGAGATTCAAAATGTGCGGAAGCGGAGGAATAATTATAGTGCTCTGGCTAATGCCGTGTCTTTTCTTTATGCAGTTTAGTGTCAGTTGCAGCTGATGATAACGATGACGGTGATGAACATTTATTGAAATTCCATAGTTAAGAAGTCGGAGAAGTTGACTTCGGCATTGTTGAAAGTACCTTTAATATCATGTGTATACAAGTACGCTGTTCGATGACAGCTAAGCTGGATATGCACTCCAGCAGACTCTAAGCTTATAGATGCTAAAGTTATCAACGCGTTGTAATTTTAATTAATCCCAGGAGGCATGAGAGCTAAGTCGTACCATCAGAAAGCGTGAGGGTGACCGAGCATGTAAGTGACAAAGTCAAATCAAATTCAACGAAGAAGAAGGAAAAAAAAGTTTATTCAAGAAATCCGACACAGCTTGCAGTTAAAAGATCTATATAGCTCTCTTTTAGCTGGTTCTCTTTCTCCTGCCTGTCATGCCCAAGCTGTTTCTTATCGCTTGTATAGTGAAAAATCTTGTTACCCATTTTATATCTTGGAACCCAGCAGGAAGTGTAGCCAGGAAGCAATTTTTGCTTGAGTAGCGTTTAACGCCCGTTTTTACTGCTGAGGCACCACAGGCGGTGGACACTGATGATACATGAGATGAAATGATATATTGGGAAAGGATATTTTTTTAAGGAAGGAAGCGTTCCAGGCCTAAGTTTAGGGTACATCTCCGGCATTTGCAGTTATGAGTACTGAGGAAAACATGGAAAAAACTCCAGTCAGGGAGGACGGTCCTGGCGGGATTCGAACCCCAGATCTCACGCTCACGATTCCGCGCCTTAACGACCTCGGCCACCCGTGGCGGTACCAGGAAATCAGGTAGAATGGTTGACAAATATTAGTGATAGTATTTTACATGCAACTTCGATCTGTCTCACATTAGCCCGTTACAATGTGCTAAAATATTACAACATATATATCATCACCATATTACTACACTTTAAGATACATATTTTGATAAGACTTTGGAAAAGAAAAAAGGAAAAGGAAAAAGGTAAAGCAAAAAACATTCTCTTTCTGCCCTGCAGTTTGATATGTTCCACGTGCTCCTAATTCTTGACATATTTTGTTTCCCTACGATTCATAAACATATTGCAAGTTAAAATTCTCATACAAAGTAAAACAAAATAAATTTAACGAACAATGCGCAGTTAATCTTGTAGAACAACAACAAAAATACCAAACTCAAATTTACGAAATATTATGTTCCTGTCTCACATAATTTAATGTTTACCAACCACAAAATAAATTAAAATTTACTCTTCGGCTCCAAAGGAAAACTCACGCCATCGGTGGCCGAGGTCGTTAAGGCACGGACTCATGAGCGGGAGGTCTTGGGTTCGAATCCTGCCAGGACCGTCCTCCCTGACTGAGGTTTTTTCTAGGTTTTCCTCAGTCCTCATAAATGGCAAATGCCGGGGAGGTACCCTAAACTTAGGCCTGAAACGCTTCCTTCCTTAAAAAAATCATTTCTCAATATATCATTTCATTCTCATGTATCATCAATGTCCATCGCCTGTGGTGCCTCTGTAGTAAAAACCGGCGTTAAACACCATTCATTCATTCCAAAGGAAAACTCGATATTCAGCAGTAATCACTAAAGACGGAGGAATCATTTCTTCGAAAACAAGATATCAGCATAAGCATGACGAGAGATAGGATACATGACGCCAGAAGAATGGGTTACAATAGCACAAAAACTGCTATTGTTTACACCGGATCGCTAGGCAGAGTTCAGGGCCAGCTACATTGTATGTTTGATGCTAAGCCATCTTTGGTCCTATATTGGTGTCCATGAGTGACTTGGGCTAAAGCAAGCACCAGTACAATTGCAGTAACAAAAGCGTTCCCACCATTGGAGGCCTGTGCCTTAGTTATGAAATACTAAGGGGAATGATTCAGGCGGTAATGCTTGGGATTCGTATCCGGGAGATTCCGGTTTCAAATCCCTTGAATTTTTCACGGTTTCCGTTGCTCACTTTGGCGAATAGTGGGATGGATATCTCCTTTCCATGAATTTTCTACTTTCCCATTTCTTGTCATTTAGTTTCATTGGTTCTGTTATAGGAATGAAAGTACCATGGCAAGGTGAACCGGTGGCTTGTGCTTTGGAAATATTCTGCGCTGGCATGGAAACGATCCTTTTAAGGGGCTCGAACTCCTTGAAGGGGGCTCCGCTGGCGTCAGGATACTCTACCTGGAAATGGTAAGGAATTCCGTCTACATCAGGCCTCACCCCATGGATCCTGGCCGCTCTGTACTTCCCTCACGTCATCCCTTCTTGTGTGGGCACAAAGACCAGCACTTAAGCAAGCTTGGAGTGCCGAATATCCTCCTCCAATCCTAACAATCCAGTCTAATTCATACAGAGGAATGTCACCATGTCCAAGTCTTCAGCATTAACTTCTTTACTAATTTAAAATAGAGTTTCTTAAGTTCATGCTTCTGGTTGAAAATTCAACATTGTCATTGTACATAAATCATTGAATGATAAACTTCTGCCTTAAAAGAAAATCGTTTGAAGATATCCAAAATGTCCCATTCTTTCACAGCTCTACCGTCACCTTCCCAGCCGACAACTGGCCTTCGAATTCTTCAGCATATTTTCATTCGTCATTATCCACTACTTTGACTGTCACTTCGACAGTCGAAGTTTGGTCCATGGCCACGAATTCACCGGATTGTGATTAAACATTGGCCAATGCTACACCAAAATGTTTTTTCCCGAACGTTTTTGATTCACGGAACCAATTACGCACACAATTTTAAAACATGCATTATTTTTGTGCATACGTTCGGTTGAGATAGAAGTCTTAGGTACCCGTTAACCTCATTCGACGGTCTTCCACAAGGTAACAGATACAAAGTCTCCACTAATATTTAATCACTGCACAGATCTCTCCTCCCTATTTTTGAGGTAGATGTGACAATGGTCACTCAAATGTTAACTGCACGTGGGTGTGAATAAAAAGTTGTCAACAATGGCATTACTTAACAAACTTTCGTGTCATTACATGAAATTTATCGGTTTTTTCAAACGACGCTTGTATCCAGTATTGTTAGTAGTTGGTAATAGTGGAAGAAATGTATGCTCAGGGATTATAGGGGCATAGAGTTGGCTACACTGACCAGAAGAGAAATTAATTAGCTTGCTAAAAGGATTGGGTAAACCTTCAAGATAATTTCACTGCGAAATAGGGCTGTGATTGGTTAAAAATTCAAAAGTTTGTTTCATTTCATTCATCGATTTTGTGATGATGTCACGTAAGTGAAATAGCCAAATGAAAAGTTATTACCCTAGAAATGTACATAAGAATGTATATATAAAACATTAACACAATTAATTAAACTGTATAATCTGTGATATAATATTTACTATATATATTGTATATATTAAATTAATATTATCACAGAGGCATGCAAAAAATAATGTTTCAAAGAGAATACCTCAGACTTTAAATAATAAAATGAAGATTCAAATTGAAGAAATGTTACTCAAGTGACTAATTATTCACATACTCCCTAACCTTAAACCAGCTTCATTAATAACTGTTATGGATAAAGCTAGTTATCAAAGTGTGAAGCACAGTCCCTCACTGAAGCAGGAACCCTTAGCCTAGTCCAGTGCAGATAAAAGTAAGGCGTGTTTCCGTCTGTCTGGTAACACTTTATATAATATTGATCTAAGTAACCATGAATTAGAAGCTATAGTTGAAATGGCAGTGATGTTTGTTGAATGATTTGAGAATGATATTTTCTGTTTCACAAATCGACAAATCTCATAGACAAGTGAAAGTAACTGAGGTGTGTTTCATCAAGATGAACTCCAGTCCTCAGACTATAATGCAAATATCGGTAGTACACAACATGGCGATGATCGAGTCCCAATCATGCTGCTGCTATTAAGCACATGGGTTTGTTTATTAGATTCGTTGCAGTTATTACAGAGGTTTATAGTTGGAAGTAAATCAATCGAAGCGTGTTAGTTCTTTTGCTTTTTATTAAGTTAATATTGATTTAATGAAATTGCATCAGGAACTTATGAAATAGAAAGTGTTTAACACATCATGGGTTGCTCTTGTTATATGCCTGGTCGCATCTTAATTATGGTAGTGTTCCGCATACTACCATATTTATATTTCCTAATTAGCAGTCATTAAAGGAGATATAAACAAATATAATGCACCGTGAAAAATTTGAAGTGAATGATAAAACTTTAAAATTTGTTTAAACATTTCGTACCAAAATTTGGTAGGGAGAACATTTTCCCTGTGCAAAATACTTGAATCTGAAAGAAAACTTGAAATCCAAAGTTTCTTGCAACTTAAATCTGCTGAATATTTACTCTGAGAGATCTGGAAGCTACATTCAATATGGAAAAAGTTGTACAATTTAGACAAATAACAATCTGCACTGGAAGAAACATTATTTATATCAGTTCCTCTTGAGACTCAAAAAGTAATGATATGCATAGATAATTACCCAATTCAGAAGGTTTTAGAAAAGTTACGCAAAACTGAAAAGTGCATGTTGTGAAATTTATCTACATATGCAAATGCTGATTAGTGGTATTTTGAGAGTTATTTTTTTAATCTTAAAATAAGAGAGATGCTGTCATAATTTTCAGTATTCAGTTTATTGAGTGCGAGCAATATGGATTATGAATACAGTTGTGGTATGTCTAAATGATAAAAAATGTGGCAAGTCAAGAAACGCAAAGAGTTTAAACCTTCCAGTAGTTTGGTTAAAATTATTTGTTCTACTTGTAGATTGCATTTTAATTAGATATAAACAGCTAATCATTTTATGTCTGTATGCTTTCAGAAAAGCCAAAAGTCAAATCTGTATATAGATGCATGTGTGTTTAAATGATCCATTAATTTTGCACTGCAGTAAATTTGCTTATGCGTCTCGAAAAATACTTAATTAAACTATTTTTATTTATAATGGTGTTCTGATTATTGTTATTATTTCATTACATATTACTCTGAATTAAATGGTAATGGGCAGTAATTGATAAATAATTTTTGGTACAAGATGCTTTTATGTAAGCTGAATTCATATTATCGTATGTTTCGTCTACATATGACAATTTTGTTTGTACGCTATTTCAGATTCTTAAAAAAACATTAAAATGTTTTCTAATGATAAATAATTTGAGGATGTAAATATAAAAGGGTGGTTTACAGTAATTGGGTAAAGAAGGTTATTTATTTATTTATTTTTTGTCCTGAATTATGGTCTGGATAGTGGAGTTGGTCTTGGTTTCATGAAGGATTAGTGGCAGGAAACAATTGACTGGTAGAACAGGCGAGGATGTGACGATTTGACAGTAGGTAGGTGCATTTTCTGTTACACAAAGATTTTTGTGTAAGTGAAATGAAACGCACTCTTGTTCTATTTGCTCATATAAATGCAATCAGAAAAACAACTGTAGACTTCTGGCGCCGCAAGGAACAGAAATTATGTTGTCCTCCAGTTTATCATATATCTCGTTTATCTTTCCGACATCCTTCAGCAAACGGACTTCCTTTTCTACTAGTCTTTGTGTGCTCTCCCTTCGTTTTGCGTTTTTTTTAACCTTTCTTATCGTACTCTATGTAAGGCCGACACCAGAAAAGTCGTCCTTTGCTTGGTTATTATCTCATCCATCAACAGCTGTCATAAAAAAAGCTGTCTTTGGAATGAAGCATTCGACTTCACAGACAGGATTCATCATCAACCAAATCAATGTGCTCTATAAGAACGCACGATTGGAAATGAAGATATTTCATTCTTTCAAACTATTTGTAACTGTCGTTTTTTGTAATGCGTCGAAATAATAAACTTCTATTAAAACGAAAACTTTCCAATATAAGTTGGAGATGAATAAACGAACTGAAAACTTAATTAAGAATGCGTGCGCATAAGTGCTCAATAACAAACGGGAGATGATGATTTTGGTTTATTTACGGACGCTCTTTAATAGCTCAGATCATCAGCGTCCCATTCAAATCAGGGGGTGAAACGTCCCACAAATTTTGCTGAAAGGCCTCTTTTTTTCAGGCTTGAGGTTCTCTATCTTGCTGTAAATGTACCACACGGGACCCACGGCTTTACTTCCCAAAAAATGTCCTGGCCCGGATCGAACCCTTGATCCTGGGTTTATGAGTTAAGTATGGTAACCACTACACCACCAGGACCGACACAAACGGGGGTTTTATTCCTATATTCCTATCTATAAATACCCTCAGGAACCAGTTTTATAAACAAACAAAAAATAAACAGGTTGTATAAAATAGAGGAAGGTAGACAAACATGCAGTCTGGTCAAAAAGGGACCAATATCTAAAATATTTTCTCAAAATGATAGTGGCAGTGAATTATGGGAATTAGATGAGCTTGAAGCTCTCACAAGTCCGTCTTCCGTCTCCTTTATAGATCCATGTTCTTAATAAGTTAAAGAACCTTCCCTCACTCCTACATAGGAATCTTCAATGCTCTTCAGTTTGGAGGCTCCAAAGAGTTCAAATCACCATCTCGCTAGAGCCTAATATTCGAACAGAATTTATACTTGCAGTTTCGATCTCCTTGAAAAATCCCTAGATATTTCCTAAACAGCCGATGATCAAATTAATGCATATGTTCTTCTTAGTTTCTTCATTCCCAACTGAGGGATTAATGAGAGTTGGTTGGGCCCTTTGACAAGAATTTTCCCAAGTGACTGACTAGAGTTTTTAAACTATGTCTTTTGTTGCACTTTCTTGGCCCATGTCCGTACAACGGACTTTGCATTTAGTTCGCTAATACCGCAGACAGGGATCCAAAAAAAGGATTATTTGGTCACTTATTAGCTTCTTCATTCCATTCAATTCTTTGATGACATGACACACATTTAAGATCCACTGAATTTTCCTGAGACAAAGTCAACAGTGTTTGAAAGCATTCAAAACCCAACTAGACTTAAATTGGTAGGAATCAAGTACCTAGTGCCTGGCTATCAGAGAATGAGGACCTGCTTATTTTTGTAGCTTCTTTCTCATAGTTATTTGGGCGCAGGATAGAATTAAACACATTTCTGCCTCCAAAACAGTACAGTGCCTATGAGTATGGTCTTAGACAACATATTGTTAATCCACCCTCCAGATTGTTCACCCACATGTGAGCTATCTATGAACCAAATGAGCTGCCTCTTCTCATTTTCCAGTACTTATTTATTTAACCCTAAATTGATCCTGAGAGATATGCAAAGCAGTAACGTTAAATAATGAGATCTGATCTCATTTACAGTTCTGAGTTCTTTATGGCCTATGTTACAGCAACTTCTCCACTTGTAACGTTGGCGTGAACTGGATTTATGGCCTGGGATGAAGGAGGAAACTTTCGGTCCTTCTAGTGGCTGCCTTTTGTATCTATGCCCCCTGTTGGGGGCATCTTTCGGGAGGAAGGGATGAGTAAAGGAGATACCGGGCGGCCAGGATCTACGGGCAATGATTGCGCGGATGCAGGTGAGGTTCCCAAAATGTTTTCCTCTCCCCCGAGTTGTCCGAGACCCTCTTCCATTCCAGACGTCGGGGCATAAACCTTTCCAAACGCAAGCTGCCATCAGATCGCACCAGCCCGTCTTGCCCTGGCACTTTCGACCCTGTAACAGAACCAACGAAATGAAATGAAATATAAATATCCATCCCAGAATTCGGCCTAAGTGACCAGGCAAAAACCATGAAAATGCCCAAGGACAGAATGGCCGGCCCAATTGGAGTTGAGCCCGGGACCTACCGAATATGAATTTCAAGCGTTGCCTATAAAAACAAATAAAAAAACGATAGCGTGACTTAATTGTTTATATCAGCTGAAAATTTTAAATGTGGAATATTGCTTTTTTAGGTTTAAATATTATTCTGTTAATAATGACACGGAATTATTAAAGTTATGCAAAGGAATCATGCAGGGTATTTGTTGTACTACAGATCATTCCCCTCCGCGCTTATAAATGCACGAACAAACTCGATAAACTGCGGAACTATATGCAGTTTAATTTAGCATGGCTAACCTTACGAATTAGTTTTATGTAGAAAGGCACTTTCACGTTTCTCTCTCTCTCTTACTGCGCCACTTATACGTGTGCTGAAGAGCAAAACTTGGGTAGATATACTCAGCTTTCACGATAAATTTCCTACTGTATAAAGCAGCCGAGTCGTGCATATCAACAAAACCGCTTGCTTGTTATGAGTAGAAGTTGTATAGGCGCCGTAATGAAAGAGTTTAACTATTCCGAATACCATCTAAGGGCTAAATATAACATATACTGGAACAAACAATATCTCGCTCTTTTGTTCACTTATTTTCAAGAGCTACTCAAAACAGTGTCCACCGACTGTGATATCTCAGTAGTTAAAATGAAGTTAAACACTATTAAAAAATACTAGGAAGGTAATAATTTTTTTTTTTTTTTTTTTTTTTTTTTTACGTAAATGGAAACCCTTGCCATTAACACTACATTTATACCATTTTAAATCTTACCTTATTTACTTACACATTTCAGTTGTTTTACTGAAGGATAAATCATAAAGCTGAAGACATTTCAGCTTATTTAATAATGGAAAATATATACTATAATAAAAATAGATGTAACACATATGCCAGAGATTTAAGAAAAAGTATGAAGTGGCGGATGATTGATGAGACAGCCGGAATCTTGAACCTTAGCAACTTTGAATCTGCACAGCAAAAGTAAATTCTGCAACTAATTCAAACATCAGGCTGAGCGGACCGGGGCCCTGTTTAATAAAATATGACAAGCATGACATTTGTGACAATTTGACGAATTTTTCGGTACATTGTGACAAGTTTTTTAATATAACCTTAAAATTTATTACATATAATAGGTATAAAATTGTAATTTGTAGCAAGACAAATTACTGTTTCATAAAGCTGACAATATTGTAAAAACAAATTGTGAGCAAATGATTGTTTTGCTAGGATCATAGAAGTATAAGCTAAATTTAATCCAAGACTATTTACTGGACAAAAATAGTTTCTTTCTGTACGTTGATATTATAACATTTATAATAATATAGCATGTTCTGTTTATATCGTAATGTCAATTATATCTGATGAAGTGCAATGTATTTGATAATATTTATCACATAATGCAATTACTATTACTAGCACTTTATTATCTGTAATAATCGATATGAAAAGAATGATCTCCGTCACCTTACTCCGTATTTTATAATAAAGGTAAAAAAGCAACACAAACGATAAGTTAGCTATGGCCGACAACGTTAATCAGTAATGGGAGCACCGAATAAAACATACTAATTGCTTCTATATATTTTAAATTTTGAAGAAAGAAAACAAATTGTTTACACACTTATGTAAAATTTTCCTTATGCTGTGCGTTCATCGCCTTAAGGCTAAAAGTATCATATCATATATTGCAATAAATTTTTGCTGCCAGTCATGCTATGACAGGTAAAAATTCTCTTGTTGAATTTGTTTGACAATTTTATAAATATGTCAGCTTGTCACTATTTTACGTAAAATATTATGTTTCATAAACCGAACATGTGAAAATATTTATGATAATTTGTCACTATTTTTATTATAACACTAACCTTTTTATTAAAATATAAAAAAGATTGTTACAATTCAAAAATTTGTCATGATAATTTTGTAAATTTATAATACTTTATTAAACAGAAACTTGTCATGTTACTGAATCGTAAAACTATTGCCTGTTGTGTGTCGAAATGCCATCAGTTTTTGTGAAACAGGGCGATTATAAGGTGCTGGTAACTGGAAGATTTCAGTGCTGCTGCCTAGATCATCCACACAAATCCGGGTTTACACTGCTAGGGCCACTAAAATAGAGAAATGCCCATTTAAATTATGAAGTAAGTGACTTAAAATTTAACTTGTACATTTTCATTTACTAACATGCATATTACTTGACATTCTTAACCGCCACGGGTGGCCGAGGTCGTTAAGGCACGGACTCGTAGCGGGAGGTCTGGGTTCCAGTACCGCCAGAACCGTCCTCCCTAACTGAGGTTTTTTCCAGGTTTTCCTCAGTCCTCATAAATGGCAAATGCCAGGGGAGTACCCTAAATTTAGGCCTGTAACGATTCCTTCCTTCCTTAAAATATATCCTTTCTCAATATATCATTTCATCTCATGTATCATCAGTGTCCACCGCCTGTAGTGCCTCTGTAGCAAAAACGGCGTTAAACACCGTTCATTCATTGACATTCTTACTTTTTACTAAATAGTTTTACATAATAAACATTTTTTAATAAAACGCCATAGGATTATGCTGCAAAGACGCCACAGTGAGAATATTATTTATAACACAACCTTTTTAATTATATATAATAACTAAACTACTAAGTGTAATACTTCTGTAGATTCGGTAAATAAATTTGTGCTTGCATAACTGAATTGGTCTTCATTAATAAAGTTAATGAACAATGCTTCACTAACTTTTGAGTGTTTTGAGACTGCATAGTAATGAAATAAGTAGAATAAATGTATCTACGAAAAAATTCCGTCAGGTTTTATCTTTGGCATTATTCAAGCATCGGAACTGTACATGCTCCACTACACAATACAAAATAAAATACATTTTATGAAAATATTTTTTATATTTTAAATGAAACAATAAGAAAATGCAGATAGACAGAAGGAGAATATATTGATATAAACCAGTATGTTAAATATGGTCAGTGGCCTATATGTAAACATATATGAATATTAACAATAAATTCATTGCTTAACAATGCACATTTCGAATCCAGACAACTGACAGAACAATTATTACTAAGCTTTCTAATAGACATTGCGTAAATTTATTTGTACATTCACAAAGAAAGTTCAGGAGTTGGTTAGCGACACTATACATAACAAAATATACTTTTAATATTCTTCCATTGTTTCTTTTTGGTCACGATGGCTAACCTTTTACGCTGATGAAGTTATAGTATTTTAAACTCATTTTGTTTAGCTTGTCAATTACATTATGTAAGGTTCTTTGAAGTCGCGTAAACAAGGTACTGGAAACATCTTTTGTAATTCTTTCCGCATATTACACCACTCACTGTATATGTTTAGAGTTAAATCGTTAAAGCGGAAAGCAAGCTCTATAAAATGTAGGTGCTTGCAAGCAACTACTTTATTGAGCCAGTCGTTGAGGGGAGTTATAGAAATTAAGCTCACTCTGAATCAGGTGTTCCCTTTTGTGCCCCCCCCCAAAAAAATGCATTGTCAATTATTATACTAGCCCTGTGACATTGTTGAGATAACATAAATTTTGCCATTATCATTACAATATGAACAAAATCCATCCAATTTACTATTAAATGCATAAACTGCATGTTTTTAGCTATAAAGCCTGCATGTCTTAAATTTTTCAGGAAATATAATTTAGGCATTGCTGAATCTAGCATTTTCATGATCTCTTTTTTAGAAGCAGTGGGGCGTATTGGCCAGACCGGGACTTTTTTAACAGTTCAACAAAACCAGTTAATGAGAGTAGAAGCTAATTATAATTATTTATTGGTGTAATTCTCTGCTACACTAATGCACTTATCTCAGCGCTTCATTTATGCTGAAATACTATTTCTTATTACTCTGAATCTTTAACTTCCCAGGGACTCCTATAAATTAGAGTGAGGTGAAGACTGTAAGCGGGGTGCGGCAATACCTTCAAATTAAAATCCTACATAACTTTTCTTTCCTGCAGAAACAAAGTGTCTTTAGTGATAGTATCAGGCCGCTTTTTCCTGAAAGCGTGATGTGTATTTCAGCAGTATTCACTTCTTTACCATGGAGTAGGAAATTTATATGAATTATATAACTTTTTTCCCAGAAAGGCTGGCCATAACTTTATCTGCAGGTTGAGACTGATTGGTATGTTCCCACATAGGTGAAGCCAAATTATGAGATGATTTATCGTTGTTGTTGTTGTTGTTGTTGTTGTTGTTGTTGTTGTTGTTGTCTTACATTAGGCGCCAAATTATGAGGCAGTTTGGTATTGGCCTCATGTTATTGATGCCAAATTATGACATGGACACGCGCTTTGGTTTAAAAGTTTAAAATATACGTTCACCATTGGCTGGTTTAAATTCACCTGCCAGCACTTGCCATTCGTTATAATTTGAAAGTTTAAAACTCTTGTTGACACTGGCTAATTTAAAGGTTAACTGTACAACGACCTGTCGGGTTCAAAACCTTAACGAATTTAGAACTCCTTGGGCATATTAATCCTCCAATGGCAGTTCTTTTAAAAATGGCATCACACTCGACCCTCGAGTTTACTCTTGCTTCTTTTATATAAAGTTTTATGGGCTTTCCAAATTATCGTGACAGGAAACACCAGAGACTTTCCCTTTTGATAACATACAAATAGCACATTAACGCTATATATACCCAGGGTGTTAAAATGTATACACACTTTCACAGTAGATATTTATTTAATTTATTTCAAAGTTGGGCCGAAAAACAACAGTAATGTGTAGTATGATGTTCTGTAAACAGATGTGACTCACATACATTATGATAGCGTTGCTACGTGACAGGTAAGTCAACAATCAGCAAATAAAGGCAAGGTTATCGTAAATCAACAATGAACAAATGAAGCCAAGCTTATCGTATGGTGTTCTGTAAACAGATGTAACTCACATTACGTTATCTAGCGTTGCTACAACAAAATGGAGCCAATATTATCATTTGAACAACGGAAAGCATTTTTGAAGTGGTATTGGAAAACCGAGAATCTTGTTGGAAGTTCCAAAGCAATGGATATGTGTGCAGAACAGAACTGCCAACGCGAGTAACAATTTGCCCGAGACAAATTGAGACTCATGGTACTGTATGTGATGTTTACAAGGGCAAATCTGTGAGTCCTCGCATAGCAACAAGCCCCGCGCACTGGTTCAAGGCACTGGATAGGACGAAGAGGTCCGATTGAGTTTCCACCGCATTCTCCGGATCTAATTCCGTTAGACTTCTACCTATGGGGAACTCTTAAGTTTGTTGTATACCGTATAAAACAGCTACACTGGCAGCACTTCGGAAAGAAGTTGAAACGGCATGTGCTGCAATCGCTGAGGATACTTTCGCAAATGTTATTAAATCAGTAGTTCAACATACTCAGATGTGTATCGACACCGATGATGGCCATTTTGAGTAACTGTTATAACTGCAAAAGTCTAAGATGATTAGGGCTCAAAAATTTCTGTTTGTGTGAATTCGGCTTTGTTATGTTAACGCAGTTTTTTTCTTTGCTTGAAGTGTGTATATAATTTTTGGCACCCTCTGTACATCAATGATATCTACATTACTAAAATATTATGATTAGTTTACATACTTATTTAATTATATTTACATTTCCGTGGGACTGGGCCATAAGTGCGGATGTAATTTGTTGAAAGGCGGTGAATTTGTATGTTTTTATTGCTTTGGAGCGTGTTTCGATTCATATTTGAAACGACGCAGGTTTAGTTGCGGATGGCAATGCGAAAGTGCTGACCTTTATCACTGAAACGTTCAATTAATCACTGCACATTTACAATCTTCAACAGCAGTCGAAGGCAGAGAACTGTTTCAGTACCCAATGCGCATTACACTTCCGAAAATGTACGTACCGTGAATTAATATTTTATAGAGTTCCTATAGAAAGACGTGCCTCTTCTGCAGTTATCCGTCGATTGTCAAGAATCAGAATTCCACATACATGTTCAAGGAAGCGACAGCAGTCATCTCGGCAGGAATTCTTATTCTCAAACATATGGTCGCCTTTAAAGCGTTTGCTCCATGCATATGTTTAATTGCAGCTAAGGGTTTCATCGTTAATCTTTATTTGAATGCGTTTGTAAATGTTTATCAGTTTTACGCTTTCATTACAATAAGCTGCTGCTATTATGATTGCTCACTATCTTGCTTAACAAGTGAAGTGCAAAGCCCGCGACTTTAGTGTCGTCTCGCGGTAATAGGAGACACTTATTAGCAAGACCAACAGGCTCCGCTAGGATCTCTCCTGGTTCTAGTATCGTGAAAACAGTGTTAACGTTTGAAAGCTAACAGTCACTAGTTTGCAACATAAAAAGAAAAGAAACACAAGCAACACCCATATTGCTAAACAGAGGAAACTGTCTGAAGATATTACTGTCGATTATAAGTCAAGATATGAGAACGAATTTCCGTCAAATGTTGATTAAATTTCATGGTGAATGGTGAGAGTACAGGAAGATGATTCAACTTTGGTTGTCGGTAACATTTATAATTTTGAGCAATTCACGTTTATTATCTCTTAGATTAGGACGTTATTGGTGGAAATATTTAGAACTGTAATGTGTGACGATATAAGCATAGGTTTTGTTTTCAAAATGGCGTCACGCTGGTGAGCCATAGTTTGAGACTGACGACGTGTGCGTTGCTGCCGGCTTCGATGATTGCTCGTAGAGGTCGTCTAGTTGCCACTTCCCTCCCAGGAGAAGCAACACTTTCACAGGGTGTTTCCGCTAATGTTTTGTTGATGTATATCAACAAAGTTTAGGAAGAGGTTCGAGTGTCGTGAATGAATAGACTTTTCGATGCTACTTCTAAAGATGGTTCATTCAGCGTAATTTCTGCTGTACCTCGGTTTCTTGCCGTTAGTGGGGTCGATACACTGCGTATAATTCTTCCACGAGGATTGTTTGTTCCTGAATGCACGGAATGCCAAAATGATATGTGTTAAAATCTGAGATGCCAATAAAACTGAGAATTGAAGCGAAGCGATTGATGCGACAAACAAGCAAGCGTGAAGACAAACTGAGCAACAAGTGATGCGACTGCCAATCGAAAATTTGAGACTAGATTAGAGCTGAGCGAGGAAATGAAGCGCAGAATAAAACTGAGAATCGAGAAGCAAATGAAGATCGGCGCCCAAACTTGCTTGCCGCGCGAATTACGCGACAGAGTCGCGTCTCTACTTCTAAATTTAAAACCTGTCTTAATATTGGCTACTTTCAATCTGCCTGCCTACATCTGATTTGCTAGCTTGGACGAGCTTTAAGAACCTGACTTGCGATACCAGGCTTTTAAATCCTAACTGTATCTTCAGCTGACAGACGTCACTGCCTTTTCGGATATTTAAACTCCTGGTTAAGTGGCTATGAGGGAATACAAACTTTCTCCTGTTAAAAACATACGTCGAACACAAAAAGTTGACGTTGGCTTGCTTAGATTTGTCGAAAAAAGACACTACCTGCGCCAGTTCTATTGCATGAAGTTTTCTCAACTCTACTGCAGGCAAAGCACTGAGTTTGCTGTTTTACAAAGACGTACAGATGTATGATAAAAAATACAAAATGGAAAAAACATACATTATTAAACATGACTAAATATTATTATATTTAAGGGAAAGGGAGAAAACACATGTAAATTATATTAAGATCAGATAAGGTAGGGGTGAAACCGTATGGACAGTTTTATATCACGTAGTTATTTATGATTGCTATAAAAAGTGAAATGACTCTTTAATTTTTTTTAAACTGTAGGGCTTCAGAGATATTTTTGAATATCTTTTATACTTTACATTTTTGCTAAAATTTATGTAAATACAATAATATAAGCATTTCTCCTTAGTTCATCGGTTAACATTTGATGACAAGTGTTCTAATTTGCAAGGAATGGCTTCGCTGTATATTTATAAATATTTTTGTAAGTAAAAAATAGTTAAATGTGTAACTAATAATATGTTTTGACTTCCTAGGGATATTGTGCTGCTTAAATAACATATTTTATGGTAATAAATTTACTGTAAAATGTTCATTAGCCGGAACCAGAAATCAGAATTTTATGCATATTCATAAAATGTCGGCGATTCAATTAATTTTTTTTGAAATTGAAATTTGCTCAATATTAAACGTAGAACACGAAGGTTTTCTTCATACATTGCTCAACATACTTAAAACACCGAAAATTATGTTTCGAGAAAGAACTACAGAAAAAAAGTATATTTTAATTACTTTTCTCGGTTTTTTTTAATCTCTTATGTAGTAATAATAATGGAAAATAATCCCCTGGGTCCCAAAAACTTATAAACGTTTAGTAATTTTTGTTCTTTACTAAAAATATTTTAACAGCTATAAAGGAAAAGGACCAACCAGGTCGGCTTAGGTGCTAATGCTTGGAACTCCTATTCGGGAGGGGGGGGGTCCTAAGTTCTAAACCTACGGCCGACCAATCTGACTGAGGTTTCCGTGGTTTTCATCAGCCCATTTTAAGAAATTATAAATGCCAGATTAGTATTTTTCCTCCAACGATCTACCTTCCATTTTATCATTTATATTGACGTGTCTTCTGTGTTTATGATGGCATCGAGAAACCCCTCATATAGGATTGACCATCCTTTTAGGGAACTCCTCAATAGTCCCAGACAGGCAGGCAATTGACCGGTGTGTACGCCACAGGAGATGCAAGTCCTAAAAATGGAGGAAGGTATATACAGCAAAAGAAGAAGAAGCAGTAATGATAAAACTTATTAATTAAAATTTTAAAGGTCATCCAAACGAGCATATATAAAACGAATAGCTCTATGTATTTGTAATGATAGGAGAATAATGCTATAAATTATTCACGTGCAAACGAAGACGGTATGCAATGACTTTACACTTCTTGGCACACGACTGCTTAAGACGAAAAAGAACAGTACTAAAGTTAGCTAACCTACACAGAATTCGAATAGTTCTCTGAGGCTAGATAGTCAGTCTATTTATCCTGAACTAGTATAAACACAGGAACATTGCAAAAATAAATAAATAAATCTAGTTTTTAACTGCCTCAATAAACCGCCACATTTCAGGAAGAATTCTACTGCAGGCGACCCCAGCAAGTTCATTGCCATGGTCTTCATGTGGTTAAAGCTGCAATTATCCTCGCTAGAAAACGTGCCGTTAAATTCTGAAAGGTAACGCTGGCTTTGCAGTTAATACGGTGTTTCACTTGGGCTGCGAGGCATAGCTCTCGCCTCACAGGATGACCTGCAAGATGTTCATATTCACATTTTACTTATAAGAGAAATGCTCATAGCTTTATTTACTAAAACGAAACTGCAGATTCTTTATTAATACTAGGCGATAGCTTGTGTGAAATATTAAGTGAATTGATTATGAGGGGCGTTCAATAAATGATGGAACAGTTTTTACCCCTTTAAGGAGATCTGTTGCAGCAGGTTCAAGTAAGCCAGACTGTTGCTATATTGCTACTTATTTTTCTATATATATATAACTTAATAGTAATTATGATAGCAGTAAAAGATAAAACACAAAGAAAAAGCCACACTTGAGATCGGTTATAAGCAAAGTAAAAGCAAAAGCAGATTAAACTTAATAAGCAAAGCTAAAAGCAGCACCAGAGGTGCATCAAATGTGACTTTTTCTTTGTGTTTTATCTTTTTCTGCTATCATAATTACTATTGTTATGCTTTATTTTTATTTTTCTTATATATATATATATATATATATATATATATATATATATATATATATATTGGCATTATAGCTTTGAGTCTATTGGATCCTTCTGCCTTTAGGATCTCAATCAGGGCCATCTTCATACTGCGATTACGACTTCAACATCAAATCTTCTCTAGAGCGGATGTATGAAAGCTACACTAGGCAGGCTCAAGGTTGGTATGTTTTTTTTCAAAATAGTCCCCATTGAGTTGTATTTGCTGGTTCAACGTGTATACTAGTTCTGAAAGACGAGCTGGAAAGCTTCTTTTAACATCATCTTCAGAATCACCTACGCCTTCTTCACGACAGTCATTGATGAACCAAAACTCTGTCGTCGCTGCTTGTTTTTGAGATGAGGGAACAGAAAAAAGACACCCAGAACTAGGTCCTGACTATATGGAGAGTGTGACACACATTTTACTTTTTTCTGGCCAAAAGTTGCATTACAAGTTGCAAATATGAGGGTGGGCATTGTCACAGTGAAGGAACCAACCATATGAATACAGCTCAGGAGGTTTTCGTCCGATGTGTTCGGCCAGGACGCTCAAAGTCTTGTAATACTCCCCATTAACCGTAGTGTGCGAGGGAACTTCATATTGATAAATTATTTCGCGATAGGGGAAAGAACTGCGTTACCGTAACCTTTCCTGTCCACCGAAGAACTTTGGCCTTCTTTGGTGGCAGAGAACCAGGTGATTTCCAGACTGATTTCCCTGTTTGCTTTCGGCATCGTGATGATGAACCCAAGTCTCATCATCTGTAATGATATGCCTAGCCATGTTATACTACTAGAAGCTCCCGACACGTGTCCACCCCCATGTCTTCTGTTCAGGTTCAGCAATTTCAGCACTGACGCGTCTCATATGTAAGCGATCGCGCAGAATTGTAAATCTGTAACATATCTGCCAGTTTGTCCACTGTAATTTCATTGATCTTCCCGAAGCTGTGTTAATCATTGTCTCGATCACTGCAGTGGTTGGAGCACCTGGACCGCCTTGCTTTGTTGTTGAAACACGACTCTCCTTAAACTCTTTGGATCACCAAAGTGCGGTAGTTGATTGTGGCAAAACATCATCTCCATATTGCTGTAATATTGTTTAAGCTTTCTGCAGACGGAAGCAAAACTCAGAGCAACGTACTGTTCTTTACGAAGGGACTCCATTTTACATAGTCGAATGGCTAACTCTCGTTCTAAGATGCATGTGCGTACTCGCTTTCAAATTTTTCCTCTAGTCATTTGAGATCTGTTCTTCTCATAAAAAATTGTCGAGATCTGGAATATATATGAATAATAAAGGACAATCTGCCTAATTTTGTTAGTCTCTTCTCGGTGTATGACTTAGCGTGATGTGAAGACCTTTGGTCTTCGTTAAAACTGATACTACACAACCACTTCTTCAACTTCCGAAGAATTGTTTGTGCATATGAAAAAGTAAGTTGGTAGTAACAAATCTAAATCAAATTAAAAGGAAAAGCGAAAAGAATAAAATAAAATTTCACTAATAACAACATTAACAACAATAATAATTATGATGATGATGATAATAATAATAATAATAATAATAATAATAATAATAATAATAATAATAATAATAATAATATAAAAAGGTTCCTTATACGTTCGAATCTCAAAGCTATTTGCTGCGTCATTGGCTTGGAGATATGCTATATTTTTATTTTTACATCTACATATGCATCTCGGTGTAATAGTGAACTTTGTATAATGACATTAAAACCCTTTTGGTAAAATTTTGTCCAAATATTTCTTATTTGGGTCTGAATTAATGAACAATAGTATAAATACAGAGAGTGCCAAAAATGCATACACCCTTTAAGCAAATAAAACAGTATTAACATAACAAAACTGGATTCACACAAACAGTAAATGATGAGCACTAATCATCTTAGACTTTTACTGTTGAAACAGTTGCTGAAAATGCCCACCATCGGCGTCGATACACTTCTGAGTACGTTGAACTACTGATTGAACAAAAGCGAAAGCATCCTCAGCGATTGCAGCACATACCGTTTCAATTTACTCCCGAAGTGCTGCCAGTGCAGTTAGGTATATGGCACCACGAGTCTCAAATTTGTCTCGAATGCGTGCAATTGTTACTCGCGTTGGCGATTCTGTTCTGTACACACATCTCCATTGTCTTTGAACTTCAAAACCGTTCTCGGTTTTCCAATATCATTTTAAAATTGCTCTCCGCTGTTCAAACGATAATCTTGACTCCATTTTGTTGTAGCAACGCTAGCATAATGTAATGCGAGTCACATCTGTTTACAGAACACCATACGATAATCTTGGCTTCATTTGTTCATTGTTGATTTACCTGTCACCGAGCAACGCTATCACAATGTATGTGAGTCACATCTGTTTACAGAACATCATACTACACATTACTGTTGTTTTTCTATCCAACTTTGAAATATATTAAATAGATATCTGCTGTGAAAGTGTGTACACATTTTTTGGTACCCTCGGTATTATAATTGCTGTACTTTCCCATCATTTTAATAGTGAAAAAGAACGAACGGTTCAGCTGACCTACTTTATTTCTATAAGCTTTCAGTTACTGTTTCGTATCAGTTGTAAGCCATCATCACTTTCCTATTCCTTTAGATTACCGGTACGTTTTATTAGCTCTGGCAGATGATAAAAGACACAACTGCACGCAAGGGCGTTGTCTAGCTCTCTGACAACACAAAATTGATAGACTGTGGAAAATAAAACACATAATTACGCTAAGTATATGCTAGGTTTGGGGTTCTGGTATTTGTTAAGGGTTGCTTAAAATCGGACAATATATTCTAAAGGGCCTAAAAATAATTTATTATATTTTCTTGTAATGTGTGGTCATGATTCAATATTTTTATATCTCATAGATTACATTTTAAAATCTACAAAATAATGGAGGGAAAATACTACATTTTCGTAGTCAGCACACCATTAAATTGTGTATATGTATGTATTTTAAGATTATCATTAATGGACGAGACAATTATTATAAATGAGATTTTTAATTGTAGCACAAAAGATATTTGAAGATTAATACGTTAATTTTTTGCTTAACTTATTCAGAGTAGCGCTAAGTAGTGGATGACTGGGTTGACAATGCTGACAGAGGTATTAGAACAGTGAGCTGTTTAGTTATTATTTGCCGATCATCTGGAATTAGGATATAGTCAGCTATTTCCATCATTACAGTTGTGAATGCAACGTGCGGCCGCCCAGCCCATCATTGAGACTGACTTGATCTTCTGTTTTCGCCCGACCGATTGTGATTTTATCCATCACCTTATACATTTCTTAAATGCCTTCGAACGTTGGCGATGATCTCATTTTATGAGCATCATGGGTGGCCGAGGTTGTTGAGGCGTGAACTAGTAAGCGGAATGTCTGGAATTCGATTCCCACTAGGACCGTCCTCCCTGAGGATTTTTCCAGGCTATGGCAAATGTCCGGAAGATACCCAAATTTTGGCCTTGAACGCTTCCTTTCGTTAAAAAAATATTTTACCAGTTTATCATTTCATTTCGTTCATTATCAGTGTCCACCGTCTGTGATGCCTCTGTAGTAAAAACGGACGCTAAACACTATTTAAAAAAATTCATTTTGGATTGAAGAAATTCAATTCACTACACAACTCTGCTCTTTGTTAATTATATTCATCGCTTAGACTCCAGAGTTGCCTCACTGCCACAGCGGAAGAAAGTGAAACTACGAGATGAAATACTGGTTATCTTGGTCAATGGTTACATTATTAATTTTCTTAAATATTTTGTTCATTTCTTCTTCAATCCTAAGAAATCGCAAGTAAAAATGTTTATAACCAGAAGGTTTTACATTTCACCCTATAATACCCTGTCTTATAGTTTGCTTAATCGTTTTGGAGTTCGCTGCCCATTGAACTTTGCATGATATACGCTAGCGAGAACCGAAAATAGACATGGTGTGTCTATATAATTCATGTCATGCATGATTCACTGAAAAAGTCTGCTGCATTAAAATCGCAGAATTTCTTCTCAAACTGCAGGAAAACGGCTGAAATTGGCAAACAGAGGCAGAATTTCTAAAGAGACGTGTAAAAAAGGTTATAATAGTCAAAAAGAAAAAGGGGCTGAATAACTGAGGAACCAGATGGAAAATGCTAAAATAGGCAAACATAGGGTGAATTTGTTAAAATCAGAAAAAGAATAAGCAAAGATGGGAAGAATTCCTTACGGAACTGACAAGGTAGCTAAAAAGTTATTAGGCTATGTACATTATAGGAAAAAGCTAAGATAGGCAAATGATTTTGCAAACACGTGAAAAATGCTCAAATAAGCAGGAAAACGGGAGAAAAGGGCTGTAATAATCAAATAGAAGCACACTTTTTTCAAACACTGGAAAGAAAATCTATAATAGGCAAAGACGATCAGAATTACTTAGGGATCAGCATGAAATATGATACTTTCAGTAAAAATAATTATAATTATTGAGGAAACGGTCCAAAAATGCTTAAACAAACAAAGATAGTAATCGTTTTATATATTGGCTAAAACATGTTGTTAGGCAGAATTTTGTTGGAAAAGGCAGGAAATATTCTGAAATAATCACAGGTAGACAGAAATTCTAAGATAGCCAAAACGATTTTGAAAACACGCGAAAATGGCTCAATTAAGCAGGAAAACTGAGGAAACGGGAGAAAAGGGCTATAACAATAAAATATAAGTCACTTTTTTTCAAACACGGGAAAGAAAAGCTATAATAGACAAAGACGATCGGAATTTTTTAGGAAACAGCATGAAATATGATAAATTAAGTAAAAATAATTATAATTATTGAGGAAACAGTCTAAAAGTGTAAGCACCGCACCCGGAGAGTGCGTTAACGTGGGGCATATACTACTCAGCAAGAACCAGTTCAAAAATCGACATTCAAGGAAGGACATGACAAGGGAATTTGTTTTATTTGGTTTATTTGCGGACGCTCTTTAACATCTCAGGTCATCGGCGTCCCATTCGAATCAGGGCGTGAAACAGTCAGTAGATTTTGCTCAGAAGCCTTCTTTCAGGCTTGAGGTTCTTTTTCGTGCCGTAAACCTACGACACAGGGCCAAGGCTTTACTTCCCTTCCGAAGGAAGACATACTTAGGGTTTTTCCTCCGGGAAAACTCCATCGTACCTGGCAGTATTGAACCCACTATCTTATATTTACGAGGCAAGTGTGAATACCATTTGACCATCAGAACCGACCATGACAAGGGAGAAATTGATGCCTCCGGATACTGCAGCCTAGTAGTAGAGACATAAAAGGTTTATAACTAAAGCGCTTTATAGCAAAATGTTACAATGAACAAAAAGCACAAGAACGTTTAGAAAACACTTTCTTTAATTTGGCTGCAAAATAACAGATTATTGAACACTTTTCAGAAATATATCTTTAAATTCTCCGTTTTTAGAGCTCCAACCAGACATGTTGCTTGAGCAAGGTTTTACTACAGCCTTTCCTTGTCCTGAAAAGGTTAATGCCAAGTAACTTTAGATGCCAGCGAAATGCAGAATAATTTATACCATCATTTCATTTGCCCCATTCACTGTCTCGAATGACTTATAGCAGTTGGCAGGGCATTAAATACCAAATAAATAAAAAGTGTCACTCTGAAGTTAGTGTTTCAACTTTTTATGGCCTGAAAACGTGCACTTGGTGCAAATATATCTCTGACTCATGCTGCAGGAATGAGAAGGACATTTCCCACATTAAACTGCACTCATAAAACGTGAAACGCTTGCCATAGTCCAAGCAAACGAAGGTATACATGTGTCAGTTCTTGTACAACTTTTAAGTTCTACATGAAGCATTATAGATAACGGTGACAATAACACTGTAGGTTTACATTCGACGTAAGTCTTCTTATCAGAATGATTCCAGCCTGGGAATGATCACAACATAAAGAGTTCCTCACCTCCAGTTTTTCATCTCCTTGAAATGGAGAATCCCAGATTCTGTTGTATTCACATTCAGTAAACACTCATCTTTTATTTATTATAAGAGTTATTTTGTCAGGAAAATTAATTTATATAGGCTTAATTTATCTCTTGACTCTTGATATTTTAATATTTGAAAAATGAAATTTTCTGTTTTTGTTTCTGTCATTTCAGTTAATAATTTCTGAAATTTCATTAATAAATGGCAGTGTGCTGCTATGGTGTTAAAATTTCTGATATGTGCTCCTTCAACCTTATCACAGGACTGCTCTAAGTTGTTTTCCTTAATACCGGCAAGGGTTAGTGGTCACTTTTGTATATATTTCGATTTGAGCTTTGTAAGTGGGTCAAGGATATCAATGTTACTTTATTCTTTAGTTAGCTGTCAGTCGTAGCAGTTTTGAGACGCATCGAGCGCTCATCTTGAATGGATGTATGACCACGCTTAAATTCTGCAGTCCACTTTTTAACCGTTTAAAACGAAGTGGAAGAATCCTTTTAGATGGAATCTAAATGCTTTTATTTTTCTGTTGGGGTTAAACCTTTCAAAACGTAGTACTTTATCACGACTTATATTTCAGTTTTGTTAACACTGGTTTATTTACATCATCGTTACAAACAACAGAAGCAATAAAAGAAGCTAATTATTTTATTTATCTATTTATTTTATTTTTTAATTTATTTATTTATTTATTATTTTATTTATTTATTTATTTTTTTTTTTGCTTCTTCTGGTACTGCTAAAGGACTTAGTTCCTAATTACTCCTCATGTCCCTCGTACTCCCACCATATATTTTCTCCCTAAAATTCATAAAAAGAACTGTCCAGGCCGCCCGATAGTAGCCAGCTTCGATTCTCCCACTGAACGTATTTCCGCTCTAGTACATTGTTGGTTACAGTCATTTGTTACGTCTAGGCCATCCTATATTAAAGATTCCTTCCATTTTTTTTGAATTCACTAAACAAAGTTGACCCTTCGACACATTCTAATATACTTCTGGCCACTATCGATGTGATGTCACTCTGTACTAACATTCCCCATCATGAAGGATTAACTGCTGTTAGACATTTCTTGGACTCTCGAGCACCTCCTCATACCCCATCCACAGATTTCATTTGTCATCTCGCTTATCTGGTCCTCACTCGCAATGCGTTTAGTTTTGATAATAAACATTATCTACAAATTAAAGGTACTGCAATGGGCACCAGAATGGCACCTTCGTATGCCAATCTTTTTTGACTCACTCAGAGGAGGAATTTCTTAAGTCAGAACCTTTGGCACCATTATTATGACTGAGATATATTGATGATATATTCGTGCTTTGGACTCATGGCTCAGAATCTCTCGAGCAGTTCCTTACTAATCTTAACTCCAATTTTTCAGTTAAGTTCACTTCTTCTGTCTCTCCCAACGCTGCTGCGTTCCTAGATATTGATATTTCTTTATGTAATGACTCTTTTCTGCGCACATTTGGCCTACCATTTTACAACAGTATCTTCATTTTGATAGCTGTCATCCTTTCCATATCAAAAGATCTATTCCTTTTTTTCTTTCAATCCGTGGTCATCGTCTTTGTAATAACTTTTCATCTCTTGGCAAGTAAATTAAAAACATAGTTCAAAAGTTCCAAGACCAAAATTATCCTTCCTCTCTTTTAAAATCCCGTATAATCCCAGCGCACAAAAATAAGAACTTCATTAACCTTGTTACTACTTACGTGCCTGAAATTGAAAGCATCAGACCTATTTTGAAAAATGTCACGACACTTTGTTAATGCACCCATCTTTAAATGCTTTTTCTAAATTTGTACCCCGCCTTACTGTTAGAAAACTCCCTAACCTTAAAAGTATATTTCGCCGAAACCTATCTCCTCAGAATTTGCCTCGTCCCTTTGCTGGCTCATATCCTTGCCAACGCCCTAAATGTAAAACCTGTGCGCTAATTATACCTTGCCATTCATTCCAGAGCCCTAATTTATCCAGAGAATTGAAAATTTCTTCATTTGCTACCTGTTCTTCTAAGAACGTCGTATATATGTTATCTTGTAAGTTTTGCAAAGCATTTTATATTGATTTAACTTCTATTGTTGTTTCGCTACGCATGAGCAATCATAGACGTTCTGTTAAAAACAAGTCTCCCTTGCTGGTTGCCCAACATGCCTTATCTCACTGTAAGGATTTTGATGATGCTTTTAATCCAACACTTATTGATGCGTTACCTACACAATGCTCTGAAAGTTTACTCAGAGATAGAGAAATGGCAACTTATTTTTACATAAAGCACATATACCACCTGGTTTAAATCTTACGTATTCATTTTTTTCCTCCCACACTCTCATTTCTAGTTTCATCTGTTTCCATGCATAACGTTACCTTCGATACTCAATATTTACTTTTATTACCTTCACTTGTCTTTTTGCCATAGAAGAACTCAACGTGTTCGAAATATAGCGATTTCAAGTGGGATTTATCTTACTTAGTGTTTTTATCCTTTATATAATTATTTTATATATATAATCTTACCCAGACAATCTGACCTTAGGATTCGAGCCTAAGACCTCTGTAACAGTAGCCGCAAGCGCTTCCACTAGACCACGAAGGCGGTCACGATAATATTATAATAATTATATTATATCGTATTGTAAATTAATTCTTAAGTAGTGCAATGAATTTAATAACACTAAGCAACTAATGAAGTTACTACTATTAGCATCTTTAGCTGTAAAAATCTATACTAAAAGAACGATATTCTTCACCTTACTCTAGTCGGTCCTGGTGGTGTAGTGGTTACTATACTTGCCTACTAAACCCAAGATCGTGGGTTCGAATCCGGATGGATTTTGGGGGGTAAAAATCCTAAGTATGGCTTCCTTCAGAAGGGAAGTAAAGGCGTAGGTCCCGTGTCGTACATTTACGGCACGAAAAAGAACCTCAGGCCTGAAAGAGAGGCCTCTGAGCAAAATTTGTCGGCCGTTTCACGCCCTGGGTTGAATGGGACGCTGATGACCCGAGATGTTAAAGAGCGTCCATAAATAAACCAATCAATCAATTCACCTTACTGCGTGTTTTATAGTAAATGTAATCAATCAATAGAAACGATAAGTTACGTATGATCGACAACTTAAACTGAGCTACAAAATAAATAAATAAACACCAAACAAGCCATGGGAGCACCGAAAACCATAATCAATATAATCGATTCTTTCTAATGTAGTTTTTTAAAACATAATAAATTTAATATATGTTTTTTATCTCCCTGGCACTGTCGTATATTGTGTTAAAGTTAAAATTGTCACATCGCTGCCACATATATGACATGTAAACATTCTCCTATCGAATTTGTTTGATTATTTTATAATTATGTCAGTTTGACACTATTGTATATGACAATTGCATGTTTCATAAAACAAATATGTCAAAATATTTCTAAAATAATCGTCACTTTTTATCAGTGACAATAGGCTGTTAGGAAACAGAATATAACATTATTTGTCATGACAGTTTTGTAAATTTGTCATATTTTATGAAACAGAAACTTGTCAAGTTATTGAATTGTAAAACTATTGCCTATCACCCGTCGAATTTTCAACTTTTATTAAATATACCCCAGTTAGTCACAAAATCAGTCAAACCCTTCGTCTGGTGGTTAGCGTTGCTGAATGCTGGCCGGGAGTCCTGGGTTCGATTCCCAGTACCTTCTTAGGAAAATTTCTAAGTTAGGAAAGTCTGGAATGGGGCCAATCCAGTCTCATTGGGACAATTGAGGAGCTGCCTGATGGAGAGGTGGCGATCTTCGATCTATCTAGTAAGCTGCGACGATATAGCTGCGACCGGCGGGATGCTGTTTGCTGATCACATACCTCCCTGCAATACTGCACTCTACCAATATCACGAGATGGAGGTAGAAGACGCAGAGGTCGTCGCGGTAAGCCGAAGGCCCACATGGGGTTATGGAACCAGGCTAGAAGAAGAAGTCACAAAATAAGGTGAGATAGTCAAGGAATATTTTTGAATCGTAACTTTATTAATATTTAAGTTTACTAATTCTTATAGCATTATGTTAAGGCTTAAACTCTTCTCCCCAATCGAACTTAAAATATTTTCGGAATAGGCTATCAGAAAATTTAGGAGCAATATATTTAACCTGTAATGGAAGTTGGCAATAATGTCAGTCAATAATAAAATCAAGGTATGTTTTTTTTATGATCATCTTCATTTTTCTATCGGACAGTTAGATCACAATTCATAGTTCAAACCCCTCGAACCTATCAGGCAGAAGTTTTACTTTAAAAACTTATTGTAAATGTCAGTTGGTCTCATGTGGTATCTCTCATTAAAATAATTATAAATTGACATCAATATTAAAATAAAAACTTCTTGCAGACCGACCCTTCCTGAACGAACATTCCAGAAGAAAAAGAAATATGGCGTGATAAACATGGAATATAAAAATACAAGATACATTTCTCATATCGATTTTCATACGTGAAAAAATATTGTAGTGTTGCAATTTGCGATTGCTATTTCTCGGTTAATACATAATAAACTTTCAGAATAATTCTAGGAGTTATGGTTAACTTATAAACTTTTCCAGTATGTTACGTAGTCCTTTATAGGAATTTACTACATTTCTAGGAGTTTAGCAAACTGGTTTTAGGTTACGTTTAAGCGACCGAGTGAGGTGACTCAGGCGGTAATGCTTTATAGTCACATTTGGGAGGTCCCGGGTTTAAATTCTTTGAGACGGCCATCTTGATCTTGCACTTTTTTGTGGTTCTCTCTGGACGCTTAGGTAAATATTCCTTCATTTCATTTTATTTCCTTTGTTGTAAGGTTGAAAGTACCAAGAGAAGTGTGGCGGCATACGGTGGCTTGCGCTTTGGAAAGGTTTCTGTCCCAGCGTCTGGTATGGAAGGACTGAGGGGCTCGAATTACTCGGAGAAGTGGCTCCGCCAGCATCGGCATGCTTTCTCTGGAAACACTGTTAGAGACTCCGTTTATTGCGCCCAGTTGGTTCCTCAACCCATAGTTTCCTTCTGGAGGTGCTCCCATTGGAAGCATAGGCACAAAGATCTACCAAAAATTCCCCTTGTGTCCCTACCAATTAATGTTTATGCGTAATATTAGTTTCAATCATAGAGGTGATAAATATGTAAGACATTAATTCCAGGTTTCCTCCATCATAATCGCATTATAAATAGATCTTTTTTATTTAAATACTTTTGTGCTTCAAGGCTGTTACGGTTACTACTTGACTCACATTTGAAGGCTGGCTTTAGTGGATTGAACATGCATCCAAAATCTGTTGATTCTTTCATAAATGGAACAGTTATCACTTTGGTTTCTCAGTATTTTCGAGGAAGGAAGCGATAAACTTTTGTAAAATTATCTTTTCTTTCTCTCTCTCTCTGAACGACAGTTCCTAGGTAATGTTTATAGCATTGCTTCTCTCTCTCTCTCTCTCTCTCTCTCTGTCTGAACACCACCAAGGGTGACCCAGGTTGTTAAGGTGCTGACTCGTGAGCGGGAAGTCTGAGGTTCGAATCTCGCCAGGACCTTCCTCCCTGATTGAGGAATTTTTCCAGGTTTTCCTCAGTCTTCATAAATGGCAAATGCCGGGGAGGTACCCTAAACTTGGGTCTGAAACGTTTCCTTCCTTAAAAATAAATCCTTTCCCAATATATCATTTCATCCCATCTATCATCGGTATCCATCGCCTGTGGTGCCTCAGTATAAAAAGGGGCATTAATTCTCTCTGAACGACATTTCCTAGGCAATGTCTTAAGCTATGTTACCAGAATAGTGGAGTTTTTCTGGAAAGTTTATAAACATGGAGAATTGGAATCAGTAGGATTTTTAGCACTTTACACTGGATTATGCTTTTAATTTTGTAGATTCAAACTCGGGTGTGCAGTATGTACAACTGTACACAGCAAGCTGGTCCTGGTGGTGTAGTGGTAACCATACTTGCCTTCTAAACCTAAGATCGCGTGTTCAAAACCGGCCAGGATAATGGCTTTTTTCGGGCGTAAAAATCCTAAGTATGGCTTCCTTCGGAAGGGAAGTAAAGCCGTGGGTCCCGTACATTTACGGCACAAAAAAGAACCTCAAGCCTGAAAGAAGAGACCTCTGAGCAAAATTTGTGGGCCGTTTCAAGCCCAGATTTGACGTTGATGACCTGAGCTGTTAAAGAGCGTCCATAAATAAACCAAATCAACAATGTACACAGCAAGGAACATAGGGAAGTTCAAGTGGAGCAAAAAAAGTGTAAGGTAACTTTATGGTATTTAAAATTTTGTGAATCGTTCTTCTGTTCAAGAGCAGGCTATGTTTGTTTGTTTGTTTTAGACATTTATTTTACATTTCCTCCATCATAGTATTTCGAGCATAATAGTCTGAAAGATAACACAGTCAGGTTTCTGTAAGTACATATTCCATTCAGTGCGTTAACTAAGCAGAAAAGTATAAACGTGGTCACATATACATATAACCTATACAATACAAATGCTTACGCGCCCTAATACATGGGCTAATAATGGCTGAAACACTGAAAAGCTTAGATTCCAAGTTGTTGCCATTCCTTGCAGCGAGAACGTCAGGGCTGCAGTACATTGTTCTAAGCGAGGTTATCGAACCTATGTCAGCTGGCTGCAGTCACGGCACTTCGCTCGCAAACTTAACCGCACGCGCAAATTGCTTGCTAACCTAGTGTTTAAACCATCAAAGTGGTGTCGGCATGAATGCTGACTAATGTCGAGATTTTCCGTAGCGCGGTGATGAAATCATCCGGCTTTCTGGACTGTTCCTGATGCTTTCAAAATCGAAAGATTGTAGACCTTCCTGATATGAATCAACATTTTATATGATGGCGGCGACCTTCGCCAAAGGAAAACTGCCGCGTGTTGTTTTAGGTCACAGTAAATGCGCAGTCCATGTTAACAGAATAAAATAAAATGTTCCCATTGTTCACTAATTGCTTATTTTTGCATCTAAAGCTGAAATGATGAAGATATGCAACTTGGAAGATCATACGGTACTTCAACAAAAAGAGAGACTTAAAGCGGTAACATGCAGCGTAAGCGTGCTTAAATGTGTGTGAATAAAGCCATTGACCTGCATCGGGGTAACGGCTAAACTGTATTGTAAGCTCTAATACCTTCGATCAGTTATGATTCCTTTGTGACGATTCTTAATATCCTTTTATGTTATGAGGCAAATAGAGTAATTTTGAGAAAGCACGTACAGATTTCCAAATTCTACAACAATCATTGCGTTCAGTATAGTTTATAAAATGGGGATATAAACTTTTTTTTTTTTTTTTTTTTTTTTTTTAATACATGTTGTATCTTCGAACCTTTGCAAACTGATTCATTTAGTTTCATTTCTTCTGCCAGATGGTAGATGATGCAAAACTTTCAAACTGAAATCTTAAGTGATATGTCTTATGAAAAAGAGCATTAATTGAATTTCTTTTGTAGAAAAACGAGACCAACACAACCATTCAGGGGTATTAAAAATGTATATGGAGAGATAACGGCGAATAAAAGCACTGTCATATGTTGTGCCAAAAGGTATCGAAAGAAAGTTGAGGCTTCGGCAGTGATATCGTTATTCGGGACAATCGGCGAATAATAACCAAACAACTTGCTGCTCAACTGAATATCTTTGTTGGCAGCGCCAATGTCATTAATCGCCAGTTAGAATATTCAGAGGTATGGCTAACTGCCGGTTATAAATAATAGTTCCAGTATGGAACAGTAAGAGCAGTAAGAGGGTTATTAGTGTAAAAAGTAATCAATGTTTCGGAAATTTAATTTCAAATATACAGTCACGAAATGTATTATGTTAGTAATGTAACAAATATAAAATTTATAAGTAATGCAAAAACATTAAGCAAGCTTTAGTTCATAAATACAATAAAGAAGGAGTTACAAATCAATGGTTTTTAATAACTCGTAGCCTATACTATATTGCTCGTACATGAGTCATTTATTTTACTTTGAAAAGCTGAATTTAAGTAAATATTCTGTTTTATACAAGTTATGTGATATAGATTACTAAACCCATTAATCTTAGATTGCTAAGGCATTCCACCGGTCCTGGCCGGGATTTAACCCGCGATCTTGGGTTTAGGAGGCAAGCAATGGCTACCACTACATCAGCAGGACCGACGAACCCACCGTGCACAAACAAGTCACATGAACAACATTTCAAATACCAACGTGCGGGTGGCATTTAATGAACATTTCAATATTTTTGAAAATGTTTTTAATGTTATTTGACGATCCTCTCTCACAATGATAGCAGCAGTGTTAATGTTTTCTCCGTTAGAGCATAAACTGGAGCGGCGGGTCACCTTTCTTTGAAATTGATTGCCTCCTCTCTCTTCGAGCTGTGCTATAGAGAAGAACAAACAATTCTCTATTGGCAGCTGGAGATTTGTTGAGTCGAAAGCAGAATTTAAGAATAGCATATCTTTCGTCACGCTTCACCTGAAAAATAGTTTGCAAGTCTCCTAGTAGATCTTTTCGTGTAAACTTTCGCAGGAGCTGAAGATTTTCACATGTCAAAGCTATATGCAAATGAAATTTCTACTGTGAAAAACTGAAACCCCACGAGGAAGAACAAATACCCAATTAGTGGTCATTAGTTTCGCAGTTTGTCAGTGCACATATGTGAACAATGGATTGTGCTAGGTTCTCTGACAAAGCGCGGTTCCAACTAATTGAAAACGTCAATTCGCAGAACACTCCTATTTGGACTAGTGAAAATCTTCGCGCATGCATGAAATACCTCTTAATGATGCAAAATAGGGACATGGTGTGCTCTTCGGAGCTGCACTGTTGGCTTCATCTCTTCCATAACGACCTAACCTCCTAAGAGTTCTGAATAATTTGGAGGACGAAAAACTCTGTACTGACTAACTTAACCTAGCACACCTCTAACATCAACATGACTGAAATTGTTTCCTTCTTTCTTTTCTAAAGGACTTTAGGTAACCTCCGATACTTAAAGAGAAAGTGTGTGTTACAAGCTGCGGACTCAAAGAAACTGCAATAAAACATTTGGCAAGAAATTGAAAGGTTGGTAACATGCAGACATTCTTTGATGCTAATAGCAAACACTTTGAACAATTGCTATATTGTCATTACTGCTAAATATTCGGACCAATATCACTGAATTATTCATGTTCATTAGTTTGAAAGTTATAGGAGAAAAAATCAGGAACCGAGAGCGGCTGAAAGGCTGGATTATGGAATGTGTGTCCCAAGTGATATTATTGATGCTTCACTTTTGTCTATATATTGCCCTAGGTTCATCTACTAGTAAATTAAGACTACAGTGGTATGAAATCTTGTCAATATATGCGGCTTAGGGCGGCTACTCTGTTTTCAAGAAATTTTGATGGAGTTCCGGCCAGAATGTTTTTGTATGGGATTGGATAATTTCTTCTTATTTCCTCTAGGTTCAAAAGTTAAGTATGTTGAAGGTACAATTTTTGAAGAAGTCAAGAATGGGAACACATCGCTAAATCAAGCTGATGATTCAGTACAAGGATTTTGATGTTCCATCAGAAATATGATGTGTGATACTGAACCATTCTGCAGAGACCGGTTAGCATTACTGTCACTCTTCATGGCTGACATTTTTGGTTTATTACCTCTTTTATTTATCAACGAACAAAGTGCTATTATCTCTCTAGAACAATGAAGGCATTTATGTCTGTAGAGACAATAGTACACATAAAAAGGAAAATCGGTCAGAAAATAAATACTGCTTGGGCAACCTTTCGAGGTCATCTGGCAGCAGTCTGTTGCATTTGTGGGTGGGGAAGAAGAGAGAGGCTGAAAGCAATTGTAAAAATCAAACTCATAGACATTTGAAGAAGAATACGACTAGCTTCATACGTATATGAGAAAAAACTATGATAATTTCCCTCCCGAAACTCAAATGTGTGTAAGTGTATCAGCAACATTCAATTTTTTGAATTTGTTGAAAATCTGGAAATTTAAATGATTATAAAGGACTTTTCTTTAACCTTTTTGACCTATCAGAGGACGAATAGGAAAAAAATCACATTAAGAGGAAAGTTGAATACGAGAAGGTATTCATAAAAAAAAAAGGTTCATAAAAAAATCTCATTTCAGTCAAAGTAATTTTTTATTTTCTTAAAAATTAGAATTTATATAAACTTACGAGGGAACATTATAAGGTTTCTATTACCTTCTAACCAAACAAACAAAAACTATGAAAAAATAAAACTAAATACGATTACTGTAAAATTATAAGGAAAAAGAACATTCTTTCTTCTAACAGAAAATGAAACATATCGGAACAAGAACAGATTTACTGAACTCGAAGACCACCATCCATCGTGATCTAAGACTTCGTTTACTCTCTTGCAAATATCCAGGCCTCAAAACCTTCCCAAACATGTAGGGCATCTTCAAACCCTCCTCTCCTTGCTCTTGGAATCGGGCAATCCAAAATCGAACTCAGCTTTCTGATTTATTAATTGCAATGGCGTTGTTGGAAATAGTGCCACCGCATTTTCACATCCCCACAATATGCTCTTTCGTAATGTCGAATGATTAAGCCATGATAACAGTCTGCGTCACGCTCCGTGCAATGCTGATTTAGCGTAGCAGCTGCAAGACATGTTTACCAACCACTCGTACTCTGTGAAGGTCGGGTGGAGTTAAACTTTTAATGTGGTACTTGTTTAAATATTTTAAGCCAGCGTTCTTTTTTCCGTCGCTGTACTCAGAGAATATTGCATGCGCATCACTTGCTCAAGAGAGTCCTTAAATAGATAATATATGGTGTTCTGTCAAATCTTTCCTGACAGTTTTGCGAAAGATTATTTTTATTTACCGATCTCTCAAAAATAAACGTACTTTAGAATTTTAAAACATAGGAATGCCTTTGTAATACTGTAAAGAATAAAGTTAGTTGAACTTTTGAAACTAAAATTATTACAAAATGTAGCATATTCTTAATAGTTCCCACATTATTTAAACGTTTTTGGATCTGCTTAAAAATCGTTAGCATTACTCCTTTCTTTTCCTCTTTAGAATTTCTTGCACTCTTACGCCAATTCTTTGATTGTGTAATTATATCAGAATGTCTGAATTACAATACCTTTCGGTTTCTTACAGTTTCCATTTTTATACTCTTTTGTAAGATATTAGATCTCATGTTGACTTTAAGTACTGTAATGAGGAGTCGGCTTTATAACGAAAGCGTGGTATTATAAGGCATTGTAACGTTGATAAGGTATAATAAGATGATATTGAATAATAGCACGCTATATATCCCAGTTAGTGAAACATGCTGTAGAAACCCAAATATAGAAAGACGTAGAAGTAATAAATATTAAGGGTGACGCCTTACCACCCAGTGGTTGACCTGAAAGTGTCTCCAGAGAAACACTTGTACAAACAAAAGCAACAAACAACCCTCTTTTCCACCCACTTAAAATATTATGTCTACGTGTGCATGTTATAGATAGACAGAATTATTGTGCTGACGAAGTAGAGCTTAGAGCTTATGATGACAGAACCTGGTAACTGTTAACCTCATAGTGTTTTAACAATATCTTTTGTGTCAAGACTAGGTGATTATTACCCCTCCTTGGGCATTATACTTGTATAAAAGGTCCCTGAATTTAGTCAGAGACAGGAGAGAAGCCTTGCTGCTTGGGGAATCCACGTCCTCTGTATCAGAAAACCCTTTAACCAAGTGGTGGTGGTGGTGGTGGTCTGCATTAGGGTGTGAGTGTTGGAGTCGGTTTTGTAAATATGCGGGAGTTTCGGAATCTCTAATTTAGCCAATAATGCGTTATATGAAAGAAAGGGAAGCGAAGGTTCAAATCTTCACGAGTACACAAGGCAGATACTGGAAGATCACGTGAAAGGAATGTGGATATTGATGATTTTTATAAGGCTATCATAAAGAGGACAGTTAAGAATTTCATGAAATTCATAAGACCGTTCCAAACTGCAGTAAGCTACTTTCAGTTCTGTGACAAAATATTAACTTCCCATGGAGTACTGAGTCTCTCAGGACCATCTTACATAGTTTGGGGTTTAAAATGAAAAAAAAAGTGTAAAAAATGCAACTTTTTTATTGAAAGGCCTGACATTTAAGATCATTCTGTCCCTGCCTGTAATAATGGCAGAGAAATAGTTTATCTTGATGAAAGTTAGGATAGTAATTTTACTTTTAAGCTGTGTTGGCAAAGCGACAGTGTTAAAGGTGTAGGCGTATTGGAAATTCTGCACAAACACTAATTGTGATTCACGTAGGAAATGGCTTCCTAGAAATGCAAGATTAGCCTATAAAGTCTGAATTGCAGCAGCAACTTTCAGGACCAATAAACAATGCTAATTTTGAAAAATGAGTTAGGGAAAACTAATACCTAGTCTTCCTCTCCACTCTGTTGCAGTGCTTGCTGATGCAGCATACCATAGTGTGTAGTAGACAAACCTCTGTCAGTATACTGTTAGGTTTCATGTTTACGCGGTGATGCCAAGATGAGAATGGATATATTGTATAAGTTGGTTCTGTCTGAGAAACCAAAAAATCAAGTTTTCAAAATCGTCCTATTACAAGCTCATGTTCGATTGCTTCCTTACATGTGTGCTGAGTCTAATTGAGCTGGCGTGGTCTAAGGTCAAGACAAAATAATGTTTCGGGTGACATGTCATTCACATGCTTGTGGACTTAACCCAAAAGGGAATTAAGTGCAGCCTGTCAGAAGAATACTGTCGGTCTTTAGAAAAATTGGAGAATTAATATTGGGACAGTGACGGGATTGTATAAAATGTGAATGACTCAGTTATAATTATGAATCCATTTGAGAACAGCAGCAGCTAAGAAGATGGTAATCGCATACATATTCTGAATCTGCTAGTTCTTTATTTTAAGGTACGTTATTTTTATGCTATTTGTATGATAACAGAATTCCCTCTCTATAATATTTATTTAGAAGTTCACAAACGAATGTATGTATGTATGTAAACCTTTCGACAAAAAAAAAAAAAAATCATCGCCATACTGTACGTGTCGATGGATGAACTTCCGGGAAGCTCGCAAACACTGTGTTCACAAGCGTATGTAGAGAGTGCATACTGCAGTGGGCGCTTTGCCTGTAAACGTGATGGTCACATCATGAGCATCTGGAAAGAGAATGTTAGACTAGGCAGAAGAGCAATAAAAACTCATCTTCTGCGTAGGCTCCTGGGTTCAAATTTCACTCAACATTTTTTTTAATATTGCTTTTATAAGTGTATATGTAAACTATTATGTTGTCTTAATATCATCTTATATTTTAACGTATCGTTTGAGTTTTGTGACATTATCTATGTACACACCAAAACATCATCACAAACTAACGTATTCCTTAAAAATAAGTAAATAAATACATGAACAGAAAATCCAATTTTTGTCCTTACAAGTGCAGCGAACGCGTGTGCAGCATATTGCAGTTAGGTAGAAAAAATATTGAAGGAAATATTATAACATTCATAATAATATATACATATAATATTTTAACGTTAAAGTTTGCTGTGTATGGGAAACGATATTACGAAACTAATTTGTCATAGTATGTTAAAATATTTATTATTAAAATAGGTACTTCAAGCCTGGAGGCGAACCTGCACCTTTAAACAAGACATCATTGCACACTCTGCCACAGAGCTAACAGAACACGCATAATAGATAGCGTCTTTAATGCATGTTATATAACACAACTGCTACAGCAGCTACACAGCCTTGCTGGTTACCTTTTGAAACGCGCGCTGTAACGATAGGACTTAGAGGAATTTTGCGTTCAAGAGATGACTAATTTTTGGTCAAAAGTTGTACATATAGGTGATAATTATGTCATAAGTCTATGGTGCTTCCTTGAAAAAAATAGACATGTATTAAGATTCACGATGCTTAATTTATTTCAATTAAATAATCAAATATTAATGAAAAACAATTAATTTAGGATGTCAATAGTTCCTTCTTAAATTGCGTGGGCAATACAAATGTTTCATGATGAAAAATACTGTTTTGTTTTAATTGTTTTAATGTAAAACTAATATTTACTTCGGGTCGTTCGTTAGGAATAGTAATCCGCATCAATCCAAAATTTAATATGTTTAACAGAATGCAAATGAAAGCCTCACAAATAGAAAATTTTGCAGAATTTTACTAGCAGTAAATTGAAAGTAAATGGAAATGGGTATGAAGAAGATTTTGATGGATGGATATCAATGAATGTTCTATTTTTCTTCATAATCAATTTTGAACACTTTTCTTCTTTATATAATTTGTCAACCTGTTCCAACATAATTAGTTCATTAAAGAGACCAAAGTTCTGTTCTAATTAGAAAATTGACTATAAACTTTGTTAAAACCGGGTCCCTTCATTTTAAACGTAGAACCCAACGTTTTATTCAGAAAGAATAACGGCGATTGCAGCCGTAACGGGTGTTTTCTTATTTTGCGAAGCTTTGTGTTTTAATTTTTTTGCACTATTTTTCGTTCGACAGCTGTTTGGAAGCCAGATAAGCTTCAAGAAGCAAAAAGCAGCTTCCGTTAAGGTCAACCATTATCCTAGGTCCGGAAACCGTGCGAGATGCCGCGACGCGCTCTTCATCAACGCGCTTGCGCGGGAGTTGGGGCCGCATATGTGCCGCTGGAAATTTCTGGAGCGAGCCGGCCGCTCTTCCCCTGCCCCGCAACAGGAACGTATAAAGCGGGGAAGGAATCGTCGCAGGCAGCAGTGTATGTGTTATTGGCAGTTGAACGTTGCAAGTTGAAAACGTGTTCTGTATTACAGTCGCGCTCATCATGGCGTTGACAGAACTCGCTGTGTTGACCCTTGCGGCAGTCGTCTTCCTTCATCAACCTGGGGGTGCGTTTTTCGTCAGTAACCCTCTAAGAAGATCTGCCGTATCGATATTTGATGGTCATGACTTCTGGGATCAATTTAATCATGGGTAAGTTCGTTTCAAATATTTGGTGCAGTTATTTGCGCATTGTGCATTGGTTTGAAAACGATGCAGCAGCAACTTCCCTGATTTGTTGTAGAACTCTTGGTTACTTTTACCTTTCCAAAATCTTCAGAAAAGTTTATGTGAATTTCAGCGTTACATTTGACAACTTCGATTCTGGAAAATATGTAAAATGTTAAAATGAATTTCATTTCATAATATGAAAAGAAAGGTAGCTTTGTAGAAACAATTACTTCTTCGTGGCCTCCAGATACAACGTTTCTGCCACATAAAAATAAAGACGACACAGTTAAAAACACAAAACATTAATAAATTATTTTTATTTGTCTATGGATTACTGATATTTTTGACATTAAAATGAAAAATTAAGACCTTATAGCAACCATGTTCTTGTTGCCAGCTTGAAGGTGGTTTTGTCATTAGTTGAATGGAGCAATGGAAGTGAAAGAGCTGAAAAGAAATTAGGAAGACTTTTTAACATTATAAGCTGTAAAAGTGATATTTTATGTAAAACTTCTAAGCTTTATGTGCATTACATTACATTATATTCAGACTCAAACTTTTAAGGAGCCCAGAACTGATTTCAAATACGATTGTTTGTTCTCCATGTATTATGCATACGTAAGTGATAAGCTATGTAAAATATATGCGACTTAAATAAGTTTTAGTTGTAAGCATGTGGCATAAAAGTTTATTTCACATGGTACTTAGACATAATTAAAATTTTGAAAGTCGTCTCCATATGCGCTTATAAGATATGTTAAAACAGCAATTTTCTTTTGAACACAATGCAAAGAGAGAAAACTTTAAAACCTAAAAAATAAATTAAGCTTAACACTTTGATGAGGACTTAGGATAGTGAAAATAAAAACTCTTGGAATAAAGACCTTTTCTCTAAAAATGTTTATTATGTTTCCGTCACATCTTTTAATTAGGTATATGTTCAAAAGCTTTTCTTTATTACTGGTAATTTAAACGTTTTTAACTGCCGTCATATAAGAATAATTTGTGCTATTAGCTTAAGTTTTAATTAATTTTCGATAAAGATGTAATTCCCTTTTTTGAAACAATAAAACAAAGGAAAAAGAAGTAGTTTTGTAACTTTTGAATAATGTTCCATTTCAGAAACTTCATTTTCGCTTTGATAGACACTTCTTACAAGGATTATCCGAACGAAACTTGCTTAGAAGACGATTAACTTAATTTATTTTATGCTAAGGTTGTTGAAATTACCAGTTATTAATGGTTAGGTATTAGATTTCTCAACGAAATCAACATAGTACTGTTCACAAAAAGTATATATACCGCCACGGGTGGCCGAGATCGTTAAGTCTCGGACTCGTGAGCGGGAGGTCTGGGTTCGAATACAGCTAGGACCGTCTTTCCTGATTGAGGTTTTTTCTAGGTTTTCCTCAGTCCTCATAAATGGCAAATGCCGGGGAGGTACCCTAAAACTTAGGCCTGGAACGATTCCTTCCTTAAAAATAAATCCTTTCCCAATATATCATTTCATGTCATGTATCATCAGTGTCCATCGCCTGTGGTGCCTCTGTAGCAAAAACGGGCGTTAAACACTATTCATTCATTCATTTTTATTACAAAAAGTATGAATGCAGTTTCGGTGGATTAAAAACATTAAGAAAAAGGCACGAAGTGGCAATTAGGAAAGAGTACCGCGCTTTGTCGCCCATGGCCAGTACGCATACTGCACACAGAGTGAGGACTCGGGAGTTAGAAAGCTACCGCACCTGCCATACTAACCGGATCTGGCACCAAAGTACTACGCTTCTTTTAGCTACCGAAACTTGCGTCAATGGGCACTACTCTGAACAAATTAAATATAACTGCGCCCTTATACAAAAAAAAAAAAAGTCAAATTTTCTGGAAAAGCGTATGCCCTGCAGAATATTTTGAGCAATTTAAGATTTTGCTGTGCTAGAAGTATTCGTTAATATTGTATATATTAAGTGCATTCATAGAAAATTTTTCAATGACATCCAATATCATTCTTTCAAGTCCTCATGAATAACAGTTTTATTATAAAATGCCTTTCTTTGAGGCAACCCCATAAGTAGTAGGTAGTCAGTCGGATTCATAATGATAACCTATGCCTATTAATTACAATGTCATAAACTCTTATTGCTTAATAGTGTTTTCAGTATTGTGTATGTGAGGCGGAGCGCCGTCTTACATAAAGTAATTATTTCAATGTCATGCTCCCTAATGCTGGTATTACAAAGGTTTGCAACATTAGAAAACATCGCTGCCCATGTACCGTTACTGTTTTCATTTATCCGTTTTCCATTTCTTAATAGGAAAAGGATCCTATTATGACATGTGACTTAAAACCACAACAGGTAATACTTTTCATATCCTGTAATCCTTGCTGAACAATTGTATTCGAATTATATTTCGCCATATTTTGCAATAACTGTTGAGCGTTAATACCTTCATTTAATTCGAAATGTGCCTCATTTGTCCACAAGATTTATCAAGCCATCCTACATTATTCTGAATTTTTTGTTAACACTTAACAGCGAATCCATGTATCCTGTTCTTAGAGTTCAAAAGGCATTTTTGTTTTATACAGATAGACTTGGAGCATTCTTCTTAGAATTCACCATACTAATTCATTTCCAACCGTTTTGCAATTTTATTAGTATTAAAACGGTAATGCAGAATTTTCACAAACTTCTTGAACTTATTTTAAAAATTGTGCTGCAAGTACCGCGCTTTGTCGCCCATTTCATTTTCTACTAATTTCGATTTACTTCATCGTGTTTTTTTTTTTTTTTTTTTTTTTTTTTTAATTTTCCCGTACTGCATCAGTTTCTTCAAATGTATTTACCAGCTTACATAATACTTTTACAGCGGAGGATACACTTCTATTTTACATGTAACATTCGAAACGTCTATGCATTGGGATATTGTCTATTATGAGGCCAATACAAACTCGTAAAAGCAAAACCATTCTAACAATTATTATTAAAAATTTAGTATTCTGACCTATTGTTTATACAATCGTGACATAGTTACCATACCAGCAAAACAAACATATAAAAATAATAATAATAATCCTTCTAAAACATGATATATATATGAAACCAACCTGTTAATAATTTACACAGGATACGGCAAACTGGGGAACTGTATATTGCATCAAACTTGGCTTTTGTTTTTTGTTTTTTATTTTATTATTTTTTTTTTATTTTCTAATTTTACATACTTTCTTGCAGAAGATAAGTTTGCTGAATGTCAGTAAAACTCTCCTTCTGTCAACAGTTTAAGGAACATCGTAAAAATCAGAACTGGTGTGTTCGTTACTATATGTGAAAGGGGATGCCGACTTTAGGATTGTTTTGCGCCGCTGGCCAGCCGATTAGTGGACCGATACTTTAAAAAATGTCTCTGAACTACCTGGTTAAATAACTACAAACGGACAAATAAGTCGCATAGTGGATGAAATTAAAAGTTTACAATCGAGAGCTTTTGCAGGTGTTTATGGTGTTTGGGTTGTGTATTCGTGAACACCAAAGCGCTATGGTATACATTTGTTACATACAAATGCAGAAAAACACTTTTCCGGTAAATGTACGCGATTAAATCTTTCTTTTGACTGCTGTTACGGACAAAAAGTAGTCGATAAGCGTTTTAACGGCTATTATATATCTACACTTCATTGCGATAGGAACAAGCACGCACATAGAAAAGTGAAAAAGACATATACGAGTTGTGTAATTAATTTGTTTAGGCCATGCTTATTCAGCAGAACGATCCCGGTAATGGGGACGCCACATCAGTCTGTGTAGGTCGTGTGGTATGGCAAATCAGCACATATATGTAGCATTAGCGGATGAACTGATCAACTAAATAAAGGTTTTTTTTTTTTTATACCAATTTAAAAATTAGTAAATTTGCCTAAGAATGCTGAAGAAAACTAAACTGAGAGAACAACAAATTCTACATTTCTTGGCCAATTAACGTCATTCTTTTTTGTTACCATTCTTCAATGGCATGTAATAAAATAAGTTGTGTAATTTCAGACAAACCCATTAAATATTTCCCGAGAAAGACATTTATTTTGTAATTTTCGTGCAATCACTAATTAACTTGCGACGCAACTTTCAAAATTTTGGGTGGAATGTGTTCCAACACATAAAAGAGAAAACTTATCTGCATAAACTTTATTTCATTAAAGTATTTTTTTTAGAAAAAACTCGTTCTTACCTGCATTTATTAACTTTAAATATAAATAGAATGGTAATGATCAAATATACATTTTCTTTATCCATATAAGTTTTACTGTAGCTAATTTTATTTATCCATACCTCAAGAGTTTCTGTTGACATTTTTAAGTTGATTTTTGAAATCTAATACCGCAAGGAGCAATTTAAATTTTCATTTGTGCAATATAAAGCAGCTTTGGGTAAAACTAGTTTTAATATTTTAGAGATTACCCTTGCTCAGGGCCATATAAACAGTCACCCCGACAAGCCTTTAAAGTGAAAGTAGGCAGCTTCGCTATAAGAATCTTTTAAAAGAAAAAAACTCGATTAATGTACAAAAACAATTAGCAATTTTTTTTACATTTTTTCACATTTCCTTAAACGTACAAGAAAGATATAAATTTTCTCCTTTTGCTGCCAGTTAGGCTTTGTAGAGTTTAAACAAAATTTGATTTATGCGTTTCCGTGCAATTTTCGGAATTTTGAGCCCCACCTCCAATTGTTTGCGGAACATTTCCTTATACATTAAAATATGTATGCTCGCCAATGTACCATTAAGCGTGTCGGCGTGTCGCATGCTTGGTTGCCGACTGCCATCATCACCCCAATGCACAAATCGAGGCCCAAATAAACGAATGGCTGGATAAATGAGTTATTTACTTTTTCAGTGACTCTAGAAATACCGTACCTCGGTATTTTGCCATCATTTTCTCATTATTGTAGCAAACCTTGCAGTCATCTCTTTCTTCCTCTGCTAATCCCTGTTATCTTGTTATGTAGTAGATTTGTTCTTCATTCGCTCCATTTATGACATATCAAGCTGTGTCTGATGTCCATTATGCCTTGCAGTATACTTTAGTTGATTTTTAAATTTGGTCTCGAGATCCTAATACTTAACCTTTTCCCCAAACATTAAAAATATATTCTTCTGTCGAATGTGTAAGTTTCGTGGTCTTTATTGACCCTTTATTTATTGATTTATATACTTTAGTCAATAGATGTGTATTTTAAATTAATTTAATTTGATTTCCAATCAAAAAGTCTACAACAATAAAAAGTGAATAATTTATATTGTTTCAGTATTGCAACAATTATTTTATTAATTTCCTGAATTCACCCTAACCAATTTACTATAAAAATAATTAAAGACTGAGAGAAAAAAAAAACTCCCCATTTGAATGTGATTTTGACTCTTACGAAATATACTTTTTACTGTAGTTACTCTTCCTTTTATGACACTGTAAATTTATTTATTTATCTACAAGATATGCAAGTACAAAACTGTGATACCCTTTTAGTCTGTCGTCGAATGAATGTGTACTACCTATAGTTTGTAAAGTAACTGGCATTTTTAGTACCGGTAAATGCTTTGGTACAAAGCTTATGTCTTCAGCATTAGCAGTCTTGTTTTGAAAGTAAAGTACATTGAGACATTAAAAACGGTCTATTCGCAAGTTGGATGCTTAATGGCGCGACTCCTACCGTCGTCGCCGGCACTGCTAACGGCGCCACAACACTTCACCTATTTAAAACTTGGGTACTACAAATAAAATATATAAATTTTGTACAGAAGTTTTTCGCAATCTACATCTTTTTAAAAGAAATTCTCGTTTACACGGCTCAGTTCTTCTGCACTAAGAACCTAATTATATTATTCTACTTTCAGAATTTTCTGTAAGAAGGATGAGTGCAGAATTAATGAATTTTTTTTGTTGTATCAAAGTTTTTATAAAATTTGAAGTGTTAAGGAATCGAGAACTTTGCAACGCAAGATGCATTGTGTGTATATGTACCTACTATATGTTCATTATTCGAACGATCAGGACCTCAAGAAATTTCCTCAACCTGCCGTTTTCTTAGAATATCGTTTCATAAGGTCTAATGAATTAACTTCTATTCTATAACCTTGCTTTCTGGTTTTAGAAGCCATAATTTTTTCTGAATGGTGTTTAACGCCCGTTTTTACTGCTGAGGCACCACAGGCGGTGAACACTGATGATACATGAGATGAAATGATATATTGGGAAAGGATTATTAGGAAGGAAACATTCCAGGTCTAAGTTTAGGATATCTTCCCGGCATTTGCCAGTTATGGGGACTGAGGAAAACCTGGGGAAAAAAACCTCAGTCAAGAAGGACGGTCCTACGGGATTCGAATCCCAGACCTCCTGCTCACGAGTCCGCGCCTTAACGACCTCGGCCACCTGCGGCGGTAAGCTATCATTTTTATTTTTAAACTTTTTTTATACTTTGTATACACCTACTATATGTTCATTAATTCGAACGATCAGGACTCAAGAAATTTCCTCAACCTGCCGTTTTCTTATAATATCGCTTATAATACTGATCCGTTACATTGAATAAGTAAATTCAAAGCACTTCGTCTTTTTATTCACGTTCCTGCATTCTAGAGAACTTTCTAATTTGAAAATATTTGTTAATCGCACTTATCTCTATCAGGAAGCTAATAAACTGAACTATTGATGAATTTGTGTCCTTATAGAGACCATATTGTTCATCAGCTGCCAACGAAATATAACAAAGTATCAGGAAATGTAATAAAAAAGTTTAATTTCTCTAGAGAACTTCATAACAGACAAAAGCCATAACATTTCTTTTGTTGACATTAATGGTATATTTCATATGCGCTCTTCGATTAGGGTATACATATGGCGTATTGTTATAGATGTTCGTAAACAGTAACTTCTTTTCAGCGTTTTCTAAATGTCTGTATTCATTTCTATAAATATGTATTAGTAATCAACAGAACTTTTCGTTATTGGATTTCAGTTGCAAATACTACCCACCCACATTGATTGCAAGCGTTGTGGAAGATAATATAATAATATAACGCATAAACGCAGTAAAATGCAGGTTTGCAGATTCTCTGAATTAAATGAATAGTGGTATTTGATATTAAAATATAATAAACTAGAAACACTTGAAACGTACACACAAAACTCAAAATTTCTGAAAACTAGATATGTTTCCTCTTGAGTTAAAGCAAAGTTTAACATCTGTTCGTTCATAGTTAACCCAACTGAACTTGCCTAGCTGAGGAATAACTGGTTATCCGAACTGTTATATACATTGTATTTGTTATGGTTACAATGGAAAATGTAGTAAATGTTCACAATTATTGATTATTATAAACATCCACTTTGTTGCTTGGTAAATGTAGGCAAATAGAAAGAAATGTATATGTTTTCCCATTTTTTTCTGTGAATTATTCCCATTTACTGGCACCTGTGCACATGCATAAAGACAGTGTGATAAATGTTGGTAAATCTAATTCGGTTTTCCAAAATTGTTGATTTTGCATTGCTTCTGCGTTTGTGTAAAGATGCTTTGCTATTGCTGAAATGTCAATATATAATCATTCACTTTAATGGGCAGTGGTAACAACTTTAACAAACATCTGCTTTGGCTTACATCTTTTAGGTTAAGCAGTATGGTAACGTACATTAGTACAAAATTCCATTTTAATTTTAAGGTAACTGTCGGTTAAATGTTTGTAAACACACAGAGAAACAAAATCAAAGTTCATTGGAAGGTATAAATGAAATGGCATAGCTGTAACAGAGAACCGCATTTCTTTTGTCATTCAAATAAATTTCGCTAGGAGACAAACACGCTCATGAATTTAAAAGTAAACAGCAAATTCTTAGACACCATCATTGACAAGCAATAATTATGGAGATGAAAAAAAAAAAATGAGGTCGCTAAGGCGCGGACTCGTGAACGGGAGGCCTGGGATTCGATTCCCACCAGAACCGTCCTCCCTGACTTGAGATTTTTTCCAAGTTTTCTTCAATCCTCATAAATGGTAAATGCCGGGGAGATACCCTAAAAATTAGGCCAGGAACGCTTCCTTCCTTAAAAAAAATCCTTTCTCAATTTATCATTTAATCTCGTGTATCATCAGTGTGGCGGTGGCGTCATGGTGCCTCAGTAGTTAAAAAGGATGTTAAACACTATTTTTTTTCAAAAAGAGCCTTCATTTGGACGGGTGGCTGACTTAAGAGGAATTGTCTGTCCTATTTCTAACTGATTCTGTTCCCTTTCCCCCTCCACTTTACCGCCTCACCGTCTACTGATGGCGAAGTTTTTGTGCTGTACAGGAGTTAAACTTTGCGAGACCACATGTTTCAGTTTTATAGTGTGTTAGTGCTGTTATAATGCCTAAAAGTTGTATGCTCCAGCACAAAGAATCTTCATATATGATTCCTATGTGACAACAGGCTCATGTAGAGAAGCGAGACAGCGATTTACAGACAGATTCCCTGCTCTTTGTGCGTCTCACAGAGAAATGGTTTGTAATCTTGGGAATAGATTTAGGAAAACGGGATCTGTTCTCGAAAAGAAACCAAAAGTAAAACGTCGTATTCTGACAGAGGAGAAACTCTGACATCGGAGAAAAGTCAGATGTCCAAAGAAAGCTCTTGAGAAAGTTTGCACAGGAATCTGATTTTTGCCTCGGCTTGGCATACCACTAAACTTTTAAAGTTAAAACCCTACAAGATAACCATAGTTCAAGAATTGCACCAACTAGATAATGTGATTAGAGTTAATTTCTGCAACTGGGTATTAAATAATGTTAATGTTGGCTGTATTGACTGGCGTTTCATATTTTACGCACGGAGTATGATTTTATTTAAATGTCCATGTAGCGACACAAAACCGTAGATACTGGAGCGCAGAAAAACCCGAACTTTGTACACGAAATGCCATTGTATGACCAAAAAATTGTGCTGTAGAAATATATGCGTTTGAATTTAAGGGGCTGTGAATATCCAATTTCGCCGGCAAACAGCGTGCTTCCCGGTGCCAAGCAAATCCCCGTTAAGCCGGCCACGCGTTCAAACGAAGGATCTGTATAATTTTTTATCCACGACACCCCGGATAAAAATTGTTAAGGACAATGCACCCGCATCCTTATATGTTTAATTTTAATTAGGACTATGAAGAGGAATAAGAAAAACACACATTTTGCAAAAAATATATACTTTTCCTTTGACTATTTCAAGTATATCTCTCAGTTACTGATACACTTAGATGAATTAATTTCCTTCATTAATAGATATACCAGTAATACTTTCACAGTATGCTTGGTGCATTTCTGTTCAGCTGTAATTTCAGTATATAATGCTAATTTAAGAATGTTTTCAAAGTAAATACTGGCGCAATGCTACTAGATTTATCTTCAAGTCATTAGCCATTATAGTCACGTATGATGTTGACAGAGGCGTGCCCAAAACAAGTGAATGACGTATGACACTGCGACCACTCCTGGGAATGTCCACTATGCAAAGAGGAATTAGATGTCCTTTATGACCAAGTGCCAATTATTGTACGCACATTCCAGGTTAGGACATACCCAATATAAACAATGGAAAGCGTTGCATAATCTGCCTTTGGCAGAATACTGAAATGGAAGAACAAAATGGCGTATAATTTTGTACAACAGTGGTTATTAAAAAATCAAGGTCTAACGTATTTCTTGGGAATATTTAGCTAAGCCTTGTTTCCCTTAGATATTATGAATAAGAAATAAAGGTTTTACCTTCAGAACTCTTGTGTTAATCGGTGTGTTTGGGAGTTTAAAATGAGCAAATAAATATGTAAAAATAAACATTAATTATAATTACAAATCACACACATTTATCTCGCTGAAAGCATTGGAAAGGTAGGAAAGTATAATAAAACAAATAAATTAGTTGAATACAATATTTTACCACCCATATTGCCAGCTGTCTTTAAGTCCGATATAGTGAAACTGTTTCCTGCTTCGTTAAGTTTGCAATATCCGTTTCCGATTGCCCTTTCCCAAAATACAAGGATTTGCTGTCGGAAAATAAAATGCTCCTTTGAATAGCCTTCAAAGATCAGCTGGCAATAGTTTGCGGGGCTTGTAAGTGGGGGAGGGAAACAGAGAGAAGCGATAGGTAAAATATAAACACCCCGGAGACATACAAAGACTATGGAGACCTCAAACAGCCTCTCCACACTTGTGCACGGTTTCTTCAAACGTTTCTAACCTTTCTCTTGGAATAGGCAAACCAAACTTGGGCACATTCTTCTTTTCTCATGTACCGAATGCAATGGCGTTTTCGGGAATAGAACGACTGCATTCCACATACCCACGACAAGCCCTTTCGTTATGCTCGACGAGTAAGGCATTATGGTTGTAGCTGTCTGTATCACGCTCCGTGCAAAGCTGACTTAGTGCGGCAGCTGTCTGTCTTTGTCGTGAACCATAAGACATGTTTACCAATAATTCGTGTTCTGTGTTAAATTCGTAATGTGATACATTTTAAACAGTGTTTAATGTCCGTTTTATTGCTGAGATATCGCAGGTGGTGTAATGTCGTATTTGTTTACCTACACTTTTTAAGACAGTCATTATTTTCCTTCGCAGTACAAAAAGACTCAGTAGAGGTTACAAAAGTCTTTGTTATGTGAGAAGGCTCGCTGAGAGTAGTGCGTGTTTTTGGTTCAAAACTTGTGAATAGATGTAGTTGGGTATATACCTTGTATCGATAACTGTGCCTTATTTCCCTTTCACACCTTAACGGTCGGTCCTGGTATCAAGTGGTAACCATACTTGCCTTGTAGACCCAAGATCGCGATTCAATTCCAAACAGGGTAGATTGATTTTTTTCGGGCATAAAAATCCTAAGTAAGGTTCCCTTCGAAGGGAAGTAAAGCCATGGCTCCCATGGCGTAGATTTACGGCATGTAAACGACCTCAAGCCTGAAAGAAGAGGCCTCTGAGCAAAATTTATCGCCCTTGATTGACACGCTGAGATTGGTTGATTTGGTTTATTTGCGGACGCTCTTTAACATCTCAGGTCATCAGCGTCCCATTCAATTCAGGGCGTGAAACGGCCGACAAATTTTGCTCAGAGGCCTCTTTTTTTCAAGCTTGAGGTTCTTTTTCGTGCCGTAAATGTACGACACGGGACCCACGACTTTACTTCCCTTCCGAAGGAAGCCATACTTAGGATTTTCACGCCCCGAAAAAATCCATCGATCTTGGCCGGGTTTGAACCTGCGAACTTGGGTGTAGAAGGCAAGTATGGTTACCACTACACCACCAGGACCGACGCACACACGCTGAGATGTTAATGAGCATTCATAAATAAGCCTTTTAAATGGAGTAATTGACTTTTGGAATGTATTGCCAACTTGGTCTCGTATATTAAAAAAGGTTTGTTGCGCACTGTTGCATTGTACAAACGTTTCGCGACTAACTGCGTTCCCGGCACTTGTCTCCCAACCATATTTTGAAAACTATTGCTGCAGAAAAGAGTAATGGGAGAAGAAAAGAGGAATGGTTTCTAAGGGCCAAGCCTGGGATGTACAAAACATTACAAGAGTATGCGTCACCATTGGGAAACTAGGAAGGAAAAGTAATTAAATTTCACAACATCCTCACTGTCAACGCTTCTTTGCTCCTTGATGCCGGTTTTACGAAAGAGTAATAAGGCCAAATGTGTAGTTGAGAGGAAATAGCGATACCTTATCGGCAACAGCCCGTCTCAACTTCGCAACACCGAGACTGTTAACCTAACCTACTTTAATCGAAGGAGTACAATGATCCTTCAGTAGCATTTTAATTGGGAACTACAAGAGTCAATTACACTGAAGTGGGCCGTGTACTCGCTGCATGCCGAAAGGATAAGTTCTAGAGTCAAGTGGCGGAACTATGGTGTCTTCAAACAAATGTATGAAATTACCTTCAAACTAATAATCGTTTAGCAAATGTGTTTGTTTTAGTTCAGTAAAGTTTGCGGAGGAAAATTGCTAAAGCTGCCTGCCTGGCATTCATTCTTTGGGTTGAGGACAAATGCACAATTGCGTGTCCCGTGTTTTGGACAAAAAGTAAACTACGTGTTACATGGAATGCGAAGAAAAGAATTGCACTTTATCCGGGGCATTATATAAGTAATAAAGCGTTTATTTTAGTTTCAAATACACTGGTTGCTCCTCAATATTTTGGTTATACAGTGCTCATTTTGCAGTATAATCTCTATGCTCCACTTAGAAGTCGGAGCCCTTTTGCCGTTAATGGTATTACTCTGATCGTCTATCTATCTGTCATCTTCGTATTGCGGCTACCCCGACATCGTTAAAAATTCTCCCGCGAATTGCATACTTTATTAAAGGATTGGAGAGTGAATGGGCACTTTATCAAACAAAGTTTAGTGATTTCTTCTCGAATTAGTACATCATGAGGAAGAACTTTAGTCACACATTTATGAGGATTAATAAGCCGGGAACACTTCAACTTCCGACCAGTTTTCACATATTCTTCGAAATTAATCGTTTCGTCAGGAAGCAATACATCACAAAAAGAATCCCTTCAGAGTCGCAGAAGGACGTGGGCATGTCTTTACTGGCCGAGGATTTTTGTGACGCCACACCGTGGACTGTATTTTGGTCTGAGGATCGAAGTGATAAATTCCTGTATAATATCGGTCAAGAAATAATCACCTTCAACCTCGTAACGTGATGGCTGATTATTCTGTAGATCGTTAAGCAGTTAAGCTCCAATGGGCCCCATTTAGTCGGTAGTGGTAGCCGTGCTTGCCTCCTAAAACCAAGATCGCGGGTTCAATCCCGGCCAGGATCGATAGATTTTTTCTTAAAAATCCTAAGTATGGCTTTCTTCGGAAGGGAAGTAAAGCCTTGGGTCCCATGTCGTAGATTTACGGCACGATAAAGAATCTCAAACCTGAAAAAAGAGGCCTCTGAGCAAAATTTATCGGCTGTTTCACGCTCTGAATTGAATGGAATGCTGATGACCTGATGTTAAAAAGCATCCGCAAATAAACCAAAATCAAATCAAATCAAATCAGGGCCTCATTTAGCCAGATTCTAACTGTAGATAATTATTTTGACAGGGAGTTGAATGGCTGTATGGTTATTATTCGCCGATTGTACCAAATAAGAATGTCTGTACATTTCATTATTGCAGATGTGGTTTCAATGTGCAATTTTGCTTAACGACTGACGGTGCTTTTATCCTCCGCCATCTCTCCGTGCACATATTGAACTGATAGAGGAGGAATTTTCGGTATTTCAAGGACTGGTCGTTTGTAACTGCGCCCACCAGTGGGGTACCTATGAGAGTTGTCAAGTGCACCATACGCCACTGACGCCGCCGAAACAAATAATTCACTCACACTCCTTTCTCCTCAAATAGAGGACACCTTTGATCACAGTATAAGACAATCGTCTTGTACTTTAATTAACATCCTAATCCGATTTCCTAACTTCCAAACATCTTATTTATGACGCAAGTGTTTAAAAGAAATGCATAGTGTTTAACACTCGTTTTTACTACCGAGGCACCAGAGGCGGTGGACACTGATGATACATGAAATGAAATGATAAATTAGTAAAGGAACATATTTTTAAAGGAAGGAAGCGTTCCAGACCTAAGTTTAGGGTACTTCCTCGGCATTTACCATTTATGAAGATTGAGGAAAACCTGAAAAAAACGTAGTCAGGGTAGGTCTTGGTGGGAATCTAACCCTAGACCCCCCCCTCTCAAGAGTCTGCACCTTAACGACCTCTGCCACCCATGGCGGTTTCTAAGGAATAAATAACTTTAATAACCTCTGTGTCAACTTCTCAACTAGAGGGTATAATGAAATGATTCTACATGTTTATTAATGTTTCTTATAAGAACAATTGAATCATTTTTAAGTAACTGAATCCGATTTCGAGCATCAGGCAAGTAATTATCACACGTCCGCTTCGACCCCTCTTATCGGTTAGCAAACTATTTAACCCCCCCCCCCCCCCAGAATCACTGTCTCTGGGGCACACTCAGCATGGAGCGTTCAGGTTAAGTCACGCCTGTCTCTTGATGCGGAGCATCCTTATTCCTTACTACTTTAATACTTTAAGTATCTTATCCTCATTCCTCTCCCGGGGACTTAGAACTTCTTAGAGAATATCTCAATTGTCTAGTTAATTACTCTGTAGTCAGTAAATAAATCTCTCACTTGAAGGAACTCGATGTTGTATGTTATACTAAGTGACCGACTTATATTAGCAGCCTTCGATTTATCGCTCGGCCATCTCATGGTCTTTTAGCCACAGCTGGACCTTTGCTGGCTCAACCTCTAAAAGCGTCTTCGCCGGCATTAGGACGCGGTAGAGTGAGAGATGAAATGAGGAAGATATTAACAGTAGAGAATTTTTATGTCTATTCACCCCCTTCCTTGGGATGGACGGGGGGTGCAACTCCACCCCTTACTTCGAAAAGTACGTTACACGACGTTCATTCGAGATCCATGTCAGAAACTTGGCAGCCTGGTCTTCTTCAAAGGCAGAATATATTACAGCTATAATGCATTAGATTCGAGTGCGAATCCTTCCGTATTTCGCGGGTAACTTCATGTTTATTACGTCCTAATGCACTGTTGCAATTTTCGACTTCGTTACATTTATTGTTGGCCTATTATTGCATAGAGCGTTTGAGTAGTAGGTAAATCACGAAATGGAGGGCAAACAGAAAAGAACATCTTATTATACTACTTTCACGCACAAAGTAATTATTTATGCCAAAAAATACGGTAACAGAAAGGTTGGAAGAAAGTTTAATTCTCTATAACAGAGTCAGTGTAACTGAGAGCAATGTTCGCTTATGGCTGCAACAGAAATTTGAATTATTTGCAACTAAAACTTGTAGGAAAAAATTCACTCATATATTCACAGTTTTCAAGGTATTGAAATATCTTTATAGCTTCTTTTACTAAACATCCGTACGCACTAGAAATCAATAATTAACATGACAGGCTTTTAACTTAGCCATACGTAATAGTTTTGATATAAATAAAAAAAAATATCACACACATACATAATCATATTTACTGGAATCTCGTAATCTTTTATGCATGTTGAATCGTGGTGCTTCACTTTATTTATCTGAAGAAGTGCTGCATGACACGTATCTTTTCAAGGTTTAAAAAATAAATCATGTTATGCTTTGGCTACTAATAAAGCCTCATATCTTTGTACAACAATACATAATATGACAGTTTTAATTAACATATAAGCTTTAAAAAGGTAAAATAGCTAATAATGGAAGCGCAAAAATGCTCTTTATTTCTTGATCTTTTAGTTTCTGGGCTTATATGCTTTCCCACGGACAGTTCAAAATTATGCACCATCTGTGCTTTATCCAATCTGGTGATAGCCAAATATCACAACTACCGTAAACCTATTCTTCTTTAATATCAGTATGACCATGTACAGCGATTATTTAACTCTTGAATCGGTGACCAATGCGGTATGAGAATATAAGGAATTCCAAATAATCATAGCTGCCTATCTTTTATCGTTTTCATTTTATCACTTTAAGTTTATCGCGCCTACGTCAAATTGTTTTTACGCAAATTAATCAGTTCATATATGCTTGCATATTTATGTAATTTAGGTTATAAATATTGGAGCCTACTTATATGTATTGAACATGATATTAATATACCGGGTTTAGTAACGTAAAGATGCTTTCTTTGAAGCTGAGGATATATTACAGCATCGCTTAACATCGCCTCTCAGCACTTTTACTGCAGCAAATTACTATCGTGCTCTTTTTCCGTCCCACCCACTGCCCAAACTAGCGGGCTGCGCGTGACTTTGCGCGTAATCTTTTGCAAGTTATTGCACTTCCCCTTATTTTCATTAGTTCCGTAATTTATATCCAGGCGTCCGAATTTCTTAGCACTAAAACCAGAATGAAGAGGAATTAAGGTATGTTGGTGCTGAACTGTAGATAACAGGTAGGAGAGGTACAATAGATTAGGAACTACAACTTCATCTTCTCTTACGCCTTTCACCCATCAGTTCTTGCATGCCTGCCGAAAGGTGCCTTTTAAATTGTGTTATTGCTTAGTTTATATTGACGTGTAGCCTGAGTGTACTGGAACTTTATGTTAAGTGCTTAAGAATTTCAAAACCTACTTATAATTTTAAGCCGACCCCCTCATTGGAGAACAGAAGTTAATATACAGCTTACACGCTCCAGGGATTCAGACCAACGCTGACTGGTAAGACGGCCATGTTAGCATTAACTTCCCCAACTCTCAAACAGGTAACCGAGCGTTTAAGGTACCTTACCTCAAAGCACACCACCGCTGTCGATGTACTTAGCTAAGGCACTAGAATAGACGAGTATTCTCGTCCGCAATTTTTACTCCTTTATTTCGGAGCAACAGTTGCGGAACACAAACAAACTGGCCGACGCTTAAAAGCACCGTCATCAAGCGGTGTATATAAACGCATTTATTTAAATTTTAGGAATTTTTAATTATAATTTAATATAATTATAATCTATAATTTTATAACTTGTTATGATTAAATACAAAAATTATAATGTTGAATTCTTATATACATATAATGTTTATGTTATGTGTTGCACAATTCATTATTTATAAATCACATAAAATGAAACAAAAGTTGTTTGTACATATGCACACCTGTGTACAATATGTAGGTATGTATATATTATACAAATTATAGGTTATGTTTCTTTCATAGTAACATTGATATTCATAAAAACTATTGAATCAATTATCATAACGCTCAATCAAATAAAGCTTTATTTAATATTTTTATAAAGATACTTAATTATCACTGTTACTTATAACTAAAACTATTACTGTTATCAATACGTGCCTAAACCTGGTAAACACTACTTATATGGAGCTAAATTGTCTTTTTATTTTATACGCAATACATTTCAGTCTTTTAATTATCACTACAAACACTTTTTAAGTCGCCTTATTAATAAAAATCCACAATTTTTAATGCACAAAACGATTAAAACACTGAACAAATACATAGTAATATATCCGATCAGTAGCTTCGGTTAGCACCAAAGGAGTGAATATGGCGGATGAGAATACCTGCATCTATGGTGCTATAACTCAATGCACGAGTTTCGCGCCACATAACCAAACTAGTCCAATCCACACGGACGGCTCCCCGAAGGGAGGAGGAACTCGAGTGCATTTTAGCAATTAGAAGTGCCACGTATACTACGCCGAGCGGCCAACATACAGCGGCAATGAGGCGGGTTCTCTAACAATGTTTCAGATGTCTGCTGAAATCCTCCCATTAAGGAATTGCAGCCCCTTAGAAGGGCCCCTTCCAAGGCAGAAACTTTTGCCTGGCACTTTCAACAATGTAACAGAACCAGAGGAATGAAGTGAGGTTAAATGGGAGAGTGAAAAATTCTGGAAAGAAGGAAAGATCCACCCCAGCGACCAGGGAATACCACGAAAAAACCCAATGTCAGGATGGACGGCTCCAAGAGATCTTAACTGAAGCGTTAATCTTAAGTGTTGCTGCTTGAATCCCTCCGTCGATATCTTTAACGACTTTGAATGTTAGTAACGGTCTCATTTTCCGCCAAAAGAAATTAATTACTGCTCTAATTTATAACGCACCACACTTATAGATCCCATTTTGAAAACTAACGAAATAAGAGAACATTTTCATAGTGTGCAAAGGTGTAAAGAATACTACATAAATACTGTAATTCTTTAAAATTAATTAACTGGGCGAGAGAAAAAAAGTAATATAACCCTACTTATTTAACGACTCTTGTAGTTCTTTCCTGAACTGAATGAATAAAGCATGTAAAATCTTGGAAAAGGGTAATTGGAAGGTATCTAAAAATATTAAGAATATAACGCATCCCATCTCATTGCAGCTATATATCTAAAAAGCGACGCATTTCTAACAGACTAATTTAGACTGGCACCTGGCTTGCTTTCTGGCCGGGGTCGCACTATATTGATCTCTCACTGGTACCGCAGTCTACCGGAAAGTAATGCACTTCTCTGGAAATGCAGCCATAAAAAGCACAAAACCCTTTCCTACAGCAAGTTTGCTAACTAACTGTGCAATATTTTGTTGTTAAAATTGTAGCCATGTCGTAAACCTCTTGTCATGGCCAAACATATTGCATTACATACATAATATACTGTATGTGTTTAAAATAAGTTCGAACTATTTCTGCTGTTATGACTTTTAATGCCCCGATGGCATTTTATGATTCATTTAAAGTAATAACTAAAGGAAATGTTAAATAACACTGAATAGTCCCCAAGAATTATTTGTCGAAATTAATTTTTCATTTAAGTTTACTTTTTCGGAAATCTTGGGAAAACTGTATAAAATGCTATGTTTATATATATAACAGAATGTGTTATTAAGGTTTAAATAAAATATCGTACCACCTGCTGCTTTATTGTGATCAAAATATATGAAGCACTTTTCTGTTAAAGCTACTGAATGAAAGATAATAATTGTGTGTGCGCCAAAGAATTATTGTGATGACATCAGTATGTCAAGTCTCTCTCTATTTTTTAATTGGCTCAGGTTTTAAGGGTTGTGCACGCATTCGGAATGTTATTGATGCCTTTGCAAACTCAGATGTTTACACTTTGGTCTCTTCCTAATTCAAAGGAAGAGGTGTTGAAACTCTTTCAAACATTGATTTTTATATTGTAAGAAATAATGTTCTAAAGGATATGATTTCGGTTCTGTATACGTGAGTAGTATTATCGTAAGAAATATTACGAGGAAAGTGGAAGTTTTTTGGTGAATTGTAGTGAATTGTAGCTGCAACTTTAATGCAAGTTATTTCTCTCTAGTTGTCTCGTATAGCGTGAGGAATTTATGCAAAATGGAGCAGCAAGATGTAAAGGTACTTTTGGGGGGGAAAGAAAAGAAAAAGTAAACCCTAGATTTTTATGACATTACCTTTGTACACAAAAACGTAATCACAAACTTTATAAAAAATAAATAAATACATGAACAAAAACTTTTATCTACTAAAGGGAAAACATAGAAATAAACTCAAAATAATATCTGAACCTTCAGCATGTACGACTACCATCAGTATTCGAGGTATAAATGATATCAGATTTCTACAGTAGTGTGGACGATAGGCTATAACATCCCAGGCTTCTTGGCTTTATGCCCATAAGACAATTTTTATCCTTCATGCATGTGCATGGAATGCGTGTGCAGTATATTGCATTTAGAAAGAAACATTTCTGAAAGTAATATTATAATGTATAATATGTTACAAAGGTGTACTAAAAAGTGTTTTATGTCGGCAGACAAACCTGCGGTCTTATCACTGCACACTGCCACAGAGTCAACGGAACGAACACGCACACACACTAGTCAGTGTCTTTAGTGCAGCCATATAACTGCTGCAGTGGCTACATAGCTTTGCTGGATACCTTACACTGGATACCGCACACTGTCTCGAGCAGGACTTGAAAGAATTTGTGTTCAAGAGATGACTTTTTTATTTTGTTCAAAGGATATACATCAAGGAAGCATTATGATAATTATTTAACCTCGTTTTTGTGGCGATCATCTATTTAAACACAGAATAAATTTATTTTTCCCTTGAAGGACATTGTACCAAGCGAGTTGGCACTATGATAACGCTTGGGACTGGTTCAAATCTTGCTGACAATAACTTGAAGTTTTCCATAGGCTTCCTCTGTCCATTTTCAGAAAAGGCAAATGCAAAGTTAATATTTCTCTGCCTTCTATTTCATCATTCATCTTCATTCCATCTCTCGGTGTCTGGGTCTCTTTATGCACGTGTGCCTTCATGCAGCCCTGACATTGAACTAGGTGTCTTACTCATTTTGTTCAGAGATAATTGGCTCCCCTCCCCGGAAGTGCCAGAGGTGTAGCGGAGAAGCATATACAATTGAAAAGGAAGAACGCAGCCTCCACACCTCATTTATCTTAATATTTTTAATAGTGGTCTTTTTAGCCGTTTTCACTACTAAAATACCAACGGCGGTGGACAATGATAATGAAATAAAATATTTACCAGGAAAAAAAAATTATTTGGGAAAGAAGCGTGACTGACCTTAGTTTAGGATACTTCCTCGACATTTGTCATTAATGAGGACTGAGGAAAACCAGAAAAAAAAAAAAAAATCTCATGAGGTTGGTCATGGGCGGAATGAAATCCCAGATCTCATGTTTTAACGATTTCGGCTACCCTTGTTGGTATCTTAATAATGTCGGCTGATAGTAAAATCAAAGCGAATTTACGTTAGGCACGTTAGCAGAACAGAACGGACATATCAACTATGTCAGTAGGGTTTTCTTCTTCTGATAATTCATAAAACTGGATAGAATAACTTTTAAACATATGGCATTATGTAGAAATGTACGAAGGGTATGTCATAAGTCATGGCAACTATTCTTTTTCTCTCGAACAAGGGTCAACACGAAAAATCTAAGATGTACGATTGAAATATATAGCATTTACTGTCGAGCGGTGCTACCCACGGGAAGGCTGGATATAGGCGGCCCTCGTAGGAAAGAACAAAAACACAGGCAGCCGGACAGCATTGATTTATTGTGGCATGAGCGAAAGTTATAACTACTTACACAAGGTTGCAAATCCGTCACAGAACAGATCTTCCAGGTAAATCACGGTGTTTAGCAACCTTCGAAGTAGTTTCCAAGTACATCGACGGTTCGTTGCCAACGATAGAAAGATCTCCGTTTATTTCGCCATAGAGCAGGACATGCGCACACAGTGCTTCCCGTAGCTCTATTTGGCATTCTCGTGCATTCCCACTGCAGGGAAATGTCATTTACACATACGCACGTGACCTCTATTCCTGACCGTTGTCGCTCACCAACTGAATCGGGGCGTGCTGAGACACCCAGCTCTTCTCACATACACCATCTGGTAGCTTCATTCAAAAGTAAATCCCGTATACTTTCAATCGTATATCTTAGATTTTTTGTGTAAAAAGGTTGCCATTATTTATGACATACCTCGTATATGCAGTTCGACGCTGCTTGTTGGCTATTAATGATTAACAATTAATTCCTATTAATAATTGCTCAGTCTTCGGAATGCTATTATAGTTATTCATTTCTCTTGGGCTATAGCTTCTCCACGTTCAAACTTGCGTTCGGGGAATCTAAACCCAAATAAGCACCGTGCAGAAATCTAACTTGACTGTTGTACGGTTTGAAATCTATGCTCCAACAGGCAGTTTTAATTTTCGAATACATTCGCACTGTCCGAAAGTATCCGCGTAGAAAGCAATAATAAAATTGGTATACTCTAATATGTAGATTCTCGGTCTCAGTTACCGCTCCGGTTTCCGAGCGGGTGAATGCTGGAAAGTGAGCTCTGTGTAATTGTGTAAATCTTTTATTTGAACCAGTGTTATATTATTTGGGGGAGGAATTGTAAGCAGATGATAATTAAGTATAATGTCATATAATAGTAGTGATATTATTGGCACAGTAAGTAAGCAAAAAGGATGTAGCACTGATTCGCTTCTTAAAACTCTGCTAACTGCTTTGCTATGCGGTTGCCGTAGTTGTCACCAAGGTTAATTACGTCACCCCTGCGTCACGTATACGTTACTTACACGCGCATACCGGCAGTAAGGAAATGAGGGCAATAAATTGAGCTAGTTGAATAGTTTTCTTTTTGGTAGAGTAGATATGTCATTAATTATCTTAAAGTAATATTAAATATTTCCTTCGTTATAGGCATTGAAAACAGGGGAAAAGTGTTATGCCCAAAAAACTCGTTAGTAAGATCCCCTGAGAGAAATGAAACAGAAAATGTAAGCAAAGAACAAATGACGGAAGGTAATATGGAAAGAGATAAAAAGACACTATAGCTGGACAGAAGGAGAAGGAAGAACAGCAAGAAAAAATGGCATTAGATGATGGTTTTGGAGAAATAATAACGGAATTAAATACCTTAACTGGGAAGGAGAAGATAAATTCTAAGAGGAAGAAAGAAATATAGGCTCTCCTCTTTAAACTTAATCACTTTTATGATAATGTTAAGATAGAGAAGGCTATTTCCAAGGTGGAGGTACTTAAAGAACTGCATGATAAGAAATGTAACGAAGTACCGAAGTATCTCCGAGAACCTACACACAAATGACAGTAAATCCAATTACAAATGACAGAATGAACAATTTAAAAAAATTGTACATTAAAAAAGCATACCATCTTCATAACGTCAACTAATAAAGCAAATGTTAAAGAAATTCAACAAATCATTATCACAAATTTGAAGTCATCTCAAGAAAAAATCAAAATAAGACACCTAAGAGTAGCAAGGGAAAATGTCATTATGGAAACGGAAACAGAGGAGGATATGAATAAAATTATAAACAATAACAACTTGACAGACAATTTAAAAATTGAACCTCGAAGGAAGAGGAACTCGCTTGTAGTAATTTACGACGTATTGGCAGATATTAAAGAGAAGAGTGAAAGGAAGAGATTTTTAAACAAAACTTGGAAGGAATAATCACCAAAGAATACTTTGAAAAAGAATTCAAAGTTACATTTAAGACAGGACCCAGAAACACAGCCACTGTTTCTCATGTAGCTGAAGTTTCTGCAAAAATAAGAACTGTAATAGAAAATGGAAGAATGTACATCGACTTCCAATCAGTGACAGTTAAGAACTTTATCGCAGTAGCCAGGTACTTAAAGTGCTATGATTATGGACATATTGCTAAATTCTGTGTACAGGGAATATCCACATGTGGCCACTGTGGTAAAGAAGGTCAGGAAGGACTGCTATAACAACCGACATGTATACTATGTAAAAGAAGCAATAGGAAATGTGGAGGGAAACAGGGCTGTCACACTTATCGTCCGTTTTGAGAGAGAATTGTCTCCAGAATGACTTATGGATAATTTATAACTCAAAAAGGAGAGAGAGAGAGAGAGGATCACCCCAAGTTATATTAGAAGAGATTTCAAATGAGTTATTGCACATAAATTAAAATTAACTATACAAAGTAGTAGTACTCAGAGGAATCAGATATATATGATATAAGGGACAATCTAATGAACAATGTAATAATTAACGCAAATGAAAACTATGAAGATAAAGGATGAATGAAAAATCATAAGAAGAAAATAGAGGTGGACTATAAGAGATATAAGTACAGAATAAGAAGAAAAGGAGGAGGAAGATAAGGAAAAAAACGAAGAAAAAAGATAAAGAAAAACAATCAAATAAAAATGAACACATGCCGCGTAATACGTTTTGAAAATGTTTGTGGAAAGGGAAGAAAACGCGGAAGAACATGACAAAAATTATACGAAGAAAAAGTAAAAGAAGAATTGACGTCAGAATTTAACACCATGGAGCAAGAAACGAAAGAAGAGGCAGTCGCTTTAAACACTCAAATAGATGCAGACGATTCAAGGAGAACGCACACGCAAAATATAAGCAAAATTTACTCTCGACTCCAACACAACGCTACAAATCAGCAGACTGGAGAAGAGAGAAATTCTGCTGGCAGCTCTTGAGACATTATTATTCGTAAAATGCACGAGCACGGCGAAAAGATATTTCAAGTACCAGATGCAATAAACAGGATTGACTTGAAATCTCACAACATTACTACAAATCCCACGGACTTATTAAAACTAGTAGAGTTAGTTTATGAAATAAGAAATTATACATTAGACCTAGATGAAGTCTATAAACATTTTGTATTATGTTATGGACGCATAGCATTTAAAAGTAGTCGCACTGTTACGTCCAAATTCAGTATGCTGGTGCTAATTATCCAAAAACAACCAAGATCCAACAAACGCATTCCCAACAATAAACTATCATTCCTAAAAAATCCTTACAAACTAAACAAAAAATCCAACACCATAATACGAATAAACAAACGAATAACAGTCGTGGTAAAGATTATAGTATTGCAATATTTATAAAACAATTAGGACAAAGCACAAAAGACAAGGGAAAAATCAACATAACTCAAAGCAAAAACATGGGAACCAATAACAACCATACCGAGAAAGAACATAAACTACAATTTTTTCGGGTACATAACTTTCAAGAGAACTAACGGAGCGAGAATTTAGGACAGGAACAAACCATTACATATTTATTAATTTAGGATATATTTTACTTCGGATACATGACCGATTATGAAGAATATAACACCTCACTACTTAAAACAAGTCAGTTAAAAGCACAAAGAAGTAAACTTGTGATGTCAGAAGTCAAGAAAATATGAAAAGAATTAAATATTTTATGTATTCAGGAACCCTACACTTTTAAAGGAAAATTAATACATTTACACATAAAGACGAGGGTAATGTGCACTAGCTAGAATCCAATAGCGGCAATAATTATAAACAATGTAAACCTACAAATTTTCAGCATTAGAAATTTAATGATGCACATAACTGCGTCGCATTGCACATAAAAATGGCAAATTTATACTTACCAAACATTACTTGCAATAGTCACGAATCTTAACCATATCTCTCTAAAATTATAATTTTTAATAGAACATTTGGGAACAATTGAAATCACACACGTGTGCGATGCAAATGCAAAATCAAATTGGTGGTTTAATCGACTAAAGGAAGAGAGAGGAGTAGGAGGAGCTGGTGTGTAATGAGGGGATGGTGTCCATAGAAGTGGAGAGGTAAGATGATAGAAGCGAAAGCGAGTTAGAAGATGGGACCGGGAAGAAGACAAAAAAGAAAGAAGATGGAGGTAAGGAGAACAAAAGAGGAGACGAGGAAGAAAGAAGAGAGAAATAATTAGTGACTATATATACAATTTGCACTAGAACATCTGTAATATTTAGAAATAACGACTATAATAACTAATAGCATAACGACAAAACACAATATAAGATAAGGGACGAAGAAAAAGAGTGAGGGAATGTGAATGGGAAAGATCATCAAGAGAAGAGGAAAGTGATACATATCACTAACAACTATCCAAACCATCCAAAATACTGAAGAAGATGTGAGGGCCACTATAATAAACTGTATACTGCAGAAGGTGGAGAGAGAATGCAGACCGAAAGGTAAGGACCACGAGGAAAGGAGGAGCCAGGGGGATAGAACGGTTCGAGGAGAAGGAAATGGTGTATAAAAATGGTGATGGTAAAAGCGCTTAAGTTATTAGTAAGTGAGGAAAGTTGAGTGATACATTGTAATGGAAGATATATAACAGATAAAAGCAGTGAAGAGTTAGTAAAATGAAGAATAATAAATGATTTAGTGAACAAGATATAGTATCAATATCAATTAGTGAACGATTGTCATAGTGCAGTGATTTAATAGGAAGAGTAGTAATAAAGCGAAAGTTTCAATTTACTAAGCGAATTCAAGTAGAGTGACATAGAGACTAATCTATGTATCATATTATAAGGATAAGAATACATAAACAATTAAAACTTTAGGAGAAATGACGTTTTAAAATAAACTAAAGAATAGTGAGTATAGAAGGTGGATTTAAAAAAAAGTAATAAGTAGAAACACTCTTTTCTTAGATAGCCAAGGGTGACCGTTTGGTTCCCGGCGCTTACTTTTAATATAGGTTGTTAACTGGCTACCAGCTATTGTTTATCTCACTGGTTTCCACTACATTGTAATTTTATTTAGTATAGTGAACTGTTAATTAATGTAGTGTCTTATTTTAAGTTATTTTATTTTCGTTATATAACTATAAATATATATTATATGTAAAAGTATTATGTACAGTGGAAATAAACTCTTTAATAAATGATAAAATTTGGAAATATACGTCCTATAGGCAACAAGATGCCGGGAAGGAGAATTGCAGATTTTATTTTATTTTATTTTAATTCTCATTTCTATGTGAAATAAGACACATCAGAGAACAGTTATATTTCAATTAAACAATTAATAGGATGGAAAGAATGTGCTCTAGATCACGTTGGAAGGCTCATATACCTTGACTTAAAAAGCACTCCACCCGAAGGCACCGCCCCGGTAATATTATTTGCAAGGATGTATCGATTTATGAGGCTGATGTCGTGGTAAGGATGGGATGCTCTCCCTTTTGGTTCCTAGCGCTTTTGAGAATGGTACACAACTGCTCTACTGTAAAGACAACAGTATTTGTTATGGCTTTCTAATGAAATGTTTCATGTTTAGCTATTTTTTGTCTTATTTCTATGTCACCACCAGGAAAGTGGCTATGCAGTGTTATGGTATGCTGCTCTGTTCCCAGTTACTTTAGTTTTACTCCCTGAAGATAATTACAGCGCACGAATAGATTGACCAACTTTCCACAGATCTAAATAAAATTAGTGATTATGTTACTTCAGTGTCTTTTCAGTCACTCATGGTTGAGTGCAAGCCCTGAGAATAACTCTGCTCAAAGTATAATACACATACTGGTGGCGATATTCTAAATGTGATGATAATTTACAGGGGCTGTGTTTGTGGGAAGGCCAGGGAAGCCAGGCACCCTGCTCCTTCGTTCTCCTTCTTATTTATTAAACACTAAATATTTGTTTTTCAAATACTAAGCATTCATTCATTATTTAATTAATGTTGCAGTTATATATTTGTAATACTCTCCCGTGAGCTATCACTTCCCCGAAGACGTTATGTTCCATACTGAGTTTGCGGTTGTTGATGATCTGAGTGTATTTGCCTCATACTGAAGGCGAGGCTGAGTGTGAGACATGGTTGCCATGGTAACGAGTGAAGTTGATTCGTGAGATCCGTGAATGCAGGCCGCAAAGTGAGAGTGCTCATTACAGGAACATATCGCGCTTTATTTATAAACAGTGGATTTATTGGTAATTTCAATGTGGCGAGTTTGTATGTTAAGTTAATTGTACATGTATTCTCTTTTTATTCAGTAAAGATGAACAAACCCAGCTCTGAGAACTAGTTTGTTGCAGATTCCCTTTTCAAAAATGAAAGAAGTGTGAAAGGAATAAAATGTTATCTGAACGTCTTAAACCAAAATTATCATAGAGGTAAAACCAGATAATTTCAATGCACTTGGTACAACAATAATAATAATAAATGGTTGTGTAGAAGTTCTTCAAAGTTTTGCTGGTGCTGCATGCTACTAAGCACAGTTAAAAATGTTGGTTTGAGGACTTTAATAATCTATCTATTCTTATCTTTCATTTAAAACTTCGTCTAAACAAAATCTGAGACTTATTTAAAGAACACACTACATAATGAAGAAGCGAGAAAAAATATGGAGACAAAAATGCTAATTGATGTTACCAGTACATTATATAAACAAGAAATTTTCGATAGGTACCACATAGAATTAATTCTGAACATTTCAGAATTATATTTATTTTCATATTAAATATAAAAGTAGAGTTAAAAATCATTGAAGGAAAATGGGCTATTTCGGGTGACTTTAAAAAACTATTCAGAATGAGCTAATCGAACGTATTTAAGAAAAAAAGTCAGTGCTTTATTGACAAAGAAATTAACAATGCGTCCCATATTACTTACATTGTCGATGTAACTACAAATATAACAGAAAAATCCCAATGAGGCTTATGAACACTTTAGGGGACATTCAACAACATTTCCTGGAATTTTATCACATTCAAGACAGTCATTTTTTCTTGCGTCGTGAGCTTGAACAGTTAATAAATTATTGTTAAATGTTAAAAAATGGTGTGATCATGTAAAGTCGTAGCCGTTTTGTAGTTCTGATATTGTGCAATAGTGCTGTACTTCCCCCTCCTTGGCCTTCCCGCAATCTGACCGATGAGAAGCAACCACTAGTGTTTTAGTACCTTAAGATCTTACGGGGAGGTCATATGATTACTCTTCCTGCATTTAAATGATGTGATACGTTGATGCTGCTCACGTAAAACTTCGAACTGTGTAACGGACGTTGTTATTGTGCCAGAGAGAGTGTTTTGTCCTTGGGAATACTATTTTTAAATACATAATATGCTGAAAGCAGCGGAATAATATGTTCCACTGAACTAAGATACCCTCATTGCAGTTCCATGTTTTTATTGCTAGGCATCGTTTGGGCTTCGGTTACTAAATTCAGGAACTATTATTATTATTAGCTTTGTCAGTTTACTATTTGCACAATTTGTTTGAGGCCATAAAGAGAAAAGAAGCATTTTTTCTCCTATATCTTTAAATCGATGGAGCTCTCATGCCATCATTTTCTTCTTTTTCTTCTCTCGCGGAGTAGAAATAACCTATTTTCGCTCTCCCATTTTCTCTCCAACTTTTCTTAGGTCGACCTACAGAATGTCTTCCTATTGGTTTATATTCCAGCATTTGTTTTGGTATTATACTTTTTGTCATCTTTTCAAAATGTGATATCCATTTTTCTCCATTTTTTGTTACTTTATTCAACATTGCGTAATCTGTAATTCATTACTGATGTTTTCATTTCTGCATATATCTTGTGCAGCATTTTACTGCATGTAAAAATTGCATTTGTGTTGACTGTAAAAGGATTGCCTGTTTATTTGTTGTTGACCGAGATACGCTACCTTAAATTATTTTCATTGCGTGTAATTAGTTGAATCTCTCTCCCGGTTTTTTTTTAATGTTATTGTATTTATAGCTTGGGCTTTTTGTATTTTTTCATTATATCCTGATATATTTCATATGTCACATTACATCCTAAATATTTAAAATGTGTTTCCGGCTTTTCAGTTAATGGGCCGCTACGGGTGGCCGAGATCGTCAAGGCGCGGACTCGTGAGCGGGAGGTCTGGGGTTCGAATCCCGCCAGGACCATCCTTCCTGATTGAGGTTTTTGCCAGGTTTTCCTCGGTCATCTTAAATGACAAATGCCCTAAACTTAGGCCTGGAATGCTTCCTTCCTTTAAAAAATAAATTCTTTCCCAATTTACCATTTCGTTTCATGTATCATCAGTGCCCACCGCCTACGATGCCTCAGTAATAAAAACAAGTGCTAAACACTATTTAAAAAAACACTTAATGGAATATTTTCCTTGGAATGTCATTACTTTTGTTTTTGATCTTGATATTATCCATAATCTGTACAAAGTTTATTCAATTCGAATGTTCTATAACCTCTCTTCCCTGTCAACTATAGAAGCAGCCAAAAGTAATACATTTAAAAATGTCTCTCCAATATTTATTCCTTTATGAAATTTTATCTTCCATTCCTGAAGAATTTAGTCAATATATTTTTGTAATTTAATCACATAATAAATTACCAGTAGAAATGTAGACCAACAAAGAAGTGAAAGTAGCATGTAGTCTCCAATATTTCCCAATTTATATATAAATTACATTTTTATTTATAGATTTTTATTACTTTGACTAGTGCTATGGGAAGACTTTCTTTTAATTATTCCACAGTTTTTCTCAGTCTATTCTTTCAAAAGCCTGCTTCAGATCTATAAAGGTTTAAACGAGTCTTTTTAATGGATGTCCTATTTTTCTCTATCATTTACTTGATGGTGAATTCATTGTCTTGGTATGATCATTGTAGCGGAATTAAAGAGACGTCGAATCGCCGAATGTTGGGTGCCAAATTTATGTGTCGTCGTAGACGTCGTTCCTAATTACCATCACAAAATGCTCAGCTAGTTCAGGGCTTGGTATTATTGCTGGATTTTTCAGATTGATACTTCTGGGGTGAAAGAAGTGTAATTTAAGTATACAAAATCACATTGAATAGAAATCTTACGTTGTTTATTAATATTTTCTTATTACCACACAACAGTACACTTTTATGATTACGATATGCTCTAAGAATATTATTAGAGGCAGAATGAACACAATACAGACGTATTATAATTTATATTCTCTCCCGAAAACTGTGCTTTTTGTCCTGTTGTAACTTGTATACTATTTTCCTATATGGTATTGATTCAAACTCGTAACTCCTATCATTCACCACACTTTCTTCCAAGAAATATTAATGGCCACTTCTTTTTACGTAATGTTAAAACTCTGTTTCTTTATACGGAGTAAGAATCACGATTTCTGCTAATGGAATTTAAAACAACTTCTCTCGACGAAGTCCAACGCATACTTAACATTCCGAGATATAATCAGTCACTTATGACAATAGTATTGTAATAATACTATACATTACAATGCATTATATTTTCAGCATACGTATACTAAGCGAATGAAATTCGTTCATTTCTATTTAGTCGCAATAAAGCTATCTGTCTCGTGTTTCATTCTTGGTACACATTATTAATTTTGTTACGCTTGCCATTGGCTGATTCATTTAGTAGTACATTTTTCTTATTTGTAGTTTAATTTTTTTTTGCATATTCTTGGTTATGTATGTGTTACTTTGAATCGTTACAAAATATTAATAAAACAAGAACAGCCGAAACTAAATTTATACACACAGTAAGTGGTTGTAAGAGAGAAGACAATACAAAAATATTTACACATAGATAAGTTTGGAAATATTTTGCATAACAAATAATCATTTACAATATAGAGTATGTAATTTTCCAAAGATATAAAATATTTAATTGGAATGAATTCAAAAAGACATTAAAGACAACTAAAGTATCAACCAGAAAACATAAAAGAAAAATATCTAATCCATGGATGGGGTGTTTTTAAGTTTGCCTTGAAGAGAATTGCTTTACCTCAAGTCATCTTAATCGTGTCGAATTAGCACATCAGTCTGTGGATATTCCCCAGCAAGCGGGAGTGCATCGAATGGTCTGGAAATAAAGGAGAAGATATTAACAGCAATTTATCCGAGATGCAAGGTCATGATGCAGCTGGGACTGTTTCATTGTGGCAACATGCAAACGCTCTTAGCACAATTATCTCGTGATGAGCAGAACGGCAACAATTAATTAGCCAGTTTTCGAAAAATTTATGCACGGGGAAAAAAAAGTCGGGAGAAACTTTAAAAGTATTTTGTATGTTTATTTGATCACAGTAGTAGTCTCACGTGCTATAAACAGGAGAAAGGTAAACTTCTGTTAAAATATTGTCTTATATTTTACTGTTAGTTTTGTGTGCAAGAAACACAAAACTAACATTTTGTACTAAAACATTTCCACTTATCATCCACAAAAATAAATCACTAAAATAAAGATAAATAATAAAATTGTACAAATTTTGGGGGAAGGGGAGAAAAAATACATTTTCTTGTTTACGGTACCAAATTGATAATACTTTCACAGTGGATATATGTAACTCATAGAATCAACAATTTACAGGGAAATATGACAATGGATAAAAATAGAGATGGGTTTTCCATAACTCGATACCCAAGAGGCATCGGCATCGAGCTCCCGATACATACATAGTTCATGAGCTTGATAGCTTTCGATACTTTAGTACGACAATTTAAAAGGAAATTATTAATTACAAAGATTAAAAATATAGATAGGTTCTCAATACCTCGATACACAGTTCATGAGCTCGATAGCTTTTGATACTTTAGTATGATTATTTAAAAGGAAATTATGACAAAGATTAAAAATAGAGATAGGATCTCAATACCTCATACATAGTTCATGAGCTCGATAGCTTTTGATACTTTAGTATGACAATTTAAAAGGAAATTATGACAAAGATTAAAAATAGAGATGGGTTCTCAATACCTCGATACATCGTTCATGAGCTCGATAGTTTTTGATACTTTAGTATGACAATTTAAAATTAACATTTCATCAAGTAGCGTGTTTTATTTCATAAGCTTCTAAGTGGCAGGTAGCAGGTACCATAGAATAGAACTTGTATGCACTTCTAAGTCCATAATAAAAGCGACCCCCCCCCTTCCTTATACTTCGCCAGATGATTTGGTGACAATAAATCAGAGCTACAAATTTCTTTAAAAATTACATACCATGACAGTAATACATCGAAATTGAACTTAGAATTAGACATTTTCTACGTGCAATTGCATTAATTTTCAGCTTGTGTTTTTAATTTTTTTGGATATGAAAAAAACCATGTTTCACCTACAAAAACAACCTCAGTTCTCTGGCTAACCAACAGTTAAAGAACTTTTTGGTAAACATATCATATGATCGATTAACCTACCTAATAACAAGTAACTTATTGTAATAATATAGTACTTCAGTACATTTAGCATGCTTTACATTAGCACATAGTTGCTATTTTCAAGCTAGTTGTTATTTTGACTTTTTTAATAATAAGAGTTAACTCTTTGAAATTATTTTTAGTTGTATCTTCCACTATTTTTAGTTGTGTCTTCCACAAGTTGAAACAGTGAAATACGTAGATATGACCATAGACTTGAAGTTTAGTTGGAAGAAGCATGTTGTAATTAAAAGAAAAGAGTTAAATATCAAATATAAGAAACTTTATTGGCTCATTGGAAGAAATGTAGAATTTGACGTACATAACAATTTTACTGATATACAAACAAGTGCTCAAATCTATAGGATAAAGCTCTGGGGATGTACCAAGAAGACCAATATTACTTAAAATCCATACAAATATTTCAAAATAAAGTCTTAAGAACAATTGTTAATGCGCCATGATATGTGCTTAATGACCATTTACATGGAAACCTCAAGATTGACACTCGAGGAAGAAATAAAAAAGACTGCAAAAAACTTCGAAAAGGAGCTCTATATCACGAGAACCTTAAAATGCTGAAAATGTTACATGTGTGAGAAATGCGAGGATTGAAAAATAAATAAATAAATAAATAAATAAACTGTTAGACTTAATATTTTAACTAAGTTATTTAGTATGTCTAGTGTTTGGGGTCTTCACTGGAAGACTCGCCTAAAAACTGTGAAATAATATGTGAAAGAAATATTACTAGATATACTTGTAGATATAGTATATACTAGATATACTAGATACTTATGCTTATTTGTAATTTTTTAATCAATTAAAATTGTATCTTGTGACTACTGCCCCATTTGCCACATTTGTAAAAATATTTTTTCGCGAGGTCCAAAATCTATCGCCACTAACAACCTGAAGAAATTATTCATCCCAGTTTATAAAATTCCTTTTACTGATTCCAAACTCGAGAAATTAATTTGGTTTATTAATACTCCCAATTTAGCAAGCTGAGAAAGTTGTGTATTATTTGATTAAAAAAGAAAAAAAAAAAGAGGATGTTAAGAATATCCCTTGATCAAGCACTTGAAATTTCGGAGTATGAAATGGAAATAGACCATACTAAATAATATCGCAAAATAATGGCATACTCATTTGAGTGAAGAAAAACAAATGTTCAACCACATGCAGCCTACTTCCTATGATCCCTTGCATTCCAACAAAAATACTGCCAAAAATGTATACACACTTTCACAGTAGATATCTATTTAATATATTTCAAAGTTGAACTGAAAAACAACAGTAATGTGTAGTATGATGTTCTGTAAACAGATGTGATTCATATACATTATGATAGTGTTGCTACGTGGCAGGTAAATCAACTATGAACAAATGAAGTCGAGATTATCGTATGATGTTCTGTAACAGATATGACTCGCATAATGTTATGCTAACTACAACAAAATGGAGTCAAGATTACCGTTTGAACAGTGAAAAGCAATTTTGAAGTGGTATTGAAAAAGCGAGAATGTTGAAGTTGAAAGATAATGGAGACTTGTGTACAGAACAGAACCGCCAAGGCGAGTAGCAATTGCATGCATTCGAGACAAATTTGAGATTCATGGTGCCTTATGCGATCTTCATAAGGGCAGATCTGAGAGACCTCGCACAGCAACAAGCCCCGCTTCCTCGGCCAAGGTTTTGGTATGTTTTGAGCATTCACGAAGAGGTCCGATTAAGTTTCCACCGCGTTCTCCGGATCTAACTCCCCTGGACTTCTACCTATGGGGAATTCTTAAGGATGTTGTATACCGTAAAAAACCAGCTGCACTGGCAGCACTTCGGGAAAAAACTGAAACGGCATGTGCTGCAATCGCTGAGAACACTTTTCGCAAACGTTGCTCCATCAGTTGTTCAACATACTCAGAGGTGTATCTACGGCAATGTGGGCATTTTGAGCAACTGTTGTAACTGTAAAATTCTTAGATGATTAGTGCTCATTATTTTCTCTTTGTGTTAATTCAGTCTTGTTATGTTAACACATTTTTTCTTTGCTTGAAGTGTGTATACCTTTTTTGGCACCGTCTGTAGTTTGAAGAAGAAGCAGAAGCAATGACTCCTAAAATTCATCTCATCACTAATATATTAACAAAAATGTGGAAGTAGTAGAAAAATAATTTAGGAAAAACAGGGTGAAACAAAGCAAGCGGAGCGGAAAGGAATAAAAGGGTGCATGTGAAAGAATCACTGAATGTGTATCCATTAGTTTTAAAATTACATAAAAAATTCGGAGTTAGAGAGAGAGTGAAACAACCAATAATGTAATTAATAAGAGATCAAAACCGTTAATTTTTTGTTCTTCGTATTACTTGCCTTCTTTTCTTTTTTACTTAATTATTTTTTTTATGTACCATGCATCTAATTGTAGAGATGCTTGCTAAAGCTCTCCCGCCAGTTGTTATGCATCTGGCATGGTGCATCTTGATCATGGTGCTTTAGTTCTTCAGATAATTCACCGGCGGCAAATTAAGTTAAAAAATGGTACACCTGTACATCATTATGAGCCTCTAAATAGATGGCAACTCCAAATTGTCCAATCTTGCAGTGTTGTATTGAGGAGCATATCTTCAGATGCCTGAATTTTATCATAAGTAATATCACAAGAGAGTCTGAGATTGGTGATAAATTCACGAACGTAGTGAGTGAATTTATCTAGAAAACTCAGATCCTCTGGTAATATTTATTAGGACTATTTCACGAATAAAATAAAAATTTAAATATAATTCTCGTAAACTTGGCTTAAAATATTGTAATCATTGTATATTTGTATCAAGAATACTTAAACCTTTCAAGCCATCTGGTAACAGACAAATGTCTTGTCAGTAATGCCAATAAAGAAGAGCCAAATAGTGGTTCGGGACTATTTTATGAATGGAATAAGAATAAAAGTATATATATATATATATATATATATATATATATATATATATATATATTTGAAATTCGCGTATAGACTATTAATAATTGTATAAAATGTAATACTTATGAATACCCACCTATTCATAAACCATGAGAATGAAATAGACGAAAGTCTATTACAGTGCAGCGGAATTAACAAGGGGCGTGTGATAATGGAGGATTTATGGAAGCAATTAATTAAATTGATTGGTTCTCGGGTATAATGTTCTCAGGTATAATGTTGTTCCTTTACCGACGATATTATTACTGCTGAGTTTTTCCTCGGCTGAGACTCTTCTGCAGGATATTTTTATGGTCTTCTTGATACAACTGGAGAAGAATGAGGAAATGAACCAGGTGTTTAACAAGATATGCAGAATTGTGATATGTAGCACGATTTATTATCAAAATTTGTTCCACTTAATGAGTCATCGTTACTCCTTGGAGAGTTTCTCGTTACATGTGCCACATTTGCACTATGACGATTATATAGTGACACCCTGACGCACTTTGATAATTCCAGAACTTCCTACTGTACACTCAATAAAACAGATCAGACTTATTAACTAATTTGATACAACTATAAATCTAAACTTGATTAAGGCTGATCCTGAACTCAAGTAATCTTGAGAAGTCATTGAACTCGACCAACTCTGAGACGTAACTACTTTCAACAGGCTCTGAGACACAACTACTTTTAACTATTAATCTTCCAATGACGTAGCCTTTCCACTGAATACTCTACCACGCCCTATGGGTCGCAAAACTACAAGCGTAAATAAACATGACAGTCTATCGGTCTTCTCAGGCCATCATTATTCTTTCAAAATATGATTTTAGAAAACTCTAGAATATTTTCTTTTATCTTCGCATCTCTTTTGTGTAATATGTTCCTTCCGGTCCTTTTTTTTTTGCTATTATTATTAGTTATATGTACTACGTGACTTTTTGCATGTCACCCACATCTGTCACGTATTAAATGAAACCATTAGGATCTCCCTTTGAGAGGTTATTACCTTCATTCCCATGTATGTATGTATGTATGTATGTATGTATGTATGTATGTATGTTTTATTACACCCTCTCATTGCCTAAGATAACAGCAAAGCTTTCTGACAATATACAAAGAACCATCTTTTCCACGGAATATGCTTTACAATTTCTCAAGGAAATATCGGTACGATTTTGCTTGAGTCATCTATACAACTATTTTTATGATGGACAACAAGTTTCTCTCCCCGTTTTCAAGTCAATAACAGAAAATAACTAATGTTCCCACCCTGATAAAAAAAAAACATCATATGCAACATTTCAATACATGTACAGAGATAGAAATAATATTACACTCATGACAATACTAAGGAAATTACATAAAATTAATTAATATAATAACTCTAATTTAAATGGGTGGCAACTCTATATTCCACCTCAACAGTCGCTACCGTTCGATTTATTAATACGAGCTGAGAAAAAACTAACCAGAGAACAACATGTTTATTAAGATTTATGGTTGCTTAGGCAGATATTGTTACATAGTTCGCAAAATGATTTCAGACGTTTAGCTAATGCGCAAAAACAATTGCTTAAGTGAAAATTAAGTTTGTTAAATTTACACTTACTGAAAAAACAGAAAAGTGGTCAGTGATGCGTGCTTAAGAATTATATAGTGGAGGTATAGAGTTGGCTACACTGATCACAAGACAAATGCACGTCGCGCGATAAAACTGATTTGATAAACTTTTTCGAAAATTTCACTGCGATATCGGGCTGTGGTTGATCAAAATTCAATATTTTGTTTCGTTTCATTGGTCGATTTTATAATGACGTCTTATAAGTGACATAGCATAATCTATACCAATATAAAAGTAATGAGTATGGGCTCTGAAATAATGGAATACAGAAGTAACGGAGCCTTTTAGTTGAAATTATAGTTATAAAATCAAAAACAATGTAAGAGGGCAATATTGCCAACGTTCTTCGAAAGCCTCACTATGTATGTAAAGTATATTTTATTTAAGGGTGTATTGATATTTTATTTATTTTTTGCTTGTTACAGTATTAGGGAATTGGAGCATGCAGCCAAGAAAGAAGCAGAAAAGTTGGATGCAGAGATGACGAAACTTACATCCTTGGGTCACAAGAAACAGAGAGAACCGCTCGGCGACGAGTCTGATGAGGATGAAGATGACACAGAGATTATGGATACTTCAGACTATGGCATGGATTTCGGATTACCTGGCTACTTCTTCGGCTTGGGCGGTGTATCGCGACAACCTTGGTGGAAAGGGTAAGTGGAATTTGGAAAAACATGTTCACAGCCGTGCAGTCTAGAGTCGACATAAGCGTGTAGTGTGCACAAGAAGAAGTTAGCAAACAAAATCTATTCTTCAGATTCTTTTATAATCAGTAGCAGGGCGTTACTACCTTAAGCTAACAGGTAGATAGTAATTTATAAAACCTAGTGTCTGTGCTGCAGAAAGCTTCACATGTCTCTTGTAGCATCTTTGGTAATATACTAGCCCCTTAAATTTTGGGGAAAATAAATATTTCGTATACTTTTTCTGAAAGTTTAGTAAATTTGCATTTAGATTTTCTATTATATTATAGGAGTTGTTCATAAGAAACACAGACAACGCTGACAAACACTGCAAACAGTTGATGGGTGGCAGCATGGCATGCTTGATATCTGTTATAACAGCACAGAATCGGCGTTGGTAATTTAGTCCTTTTCAGGTTAGATCTAGCCTTTTTTACTTTGTGTTTGGCCCGCATTTTTTTTTTAAAAAGCCCCTTGGAGCATTCTATCTCTTTGAGATAAATTATAGAGTAAAATCTGGTGTTTTTTAAACATCTGGAGTGAAATCTAGAGTTTTATGTAATTCATCGACTCATTAACATTCTTAATGTACTGCACTGAATGGCTCCCCAAAGTATATTTATAAATTAATTAATAGTCATTACCACATTCGTCTATGTATATGGTGCAAGGCATTTTTGCCAACTTGGCATTTTATGGCTATATCTGGCTAGCATTTTCACAACAGCTGTTTTGATTCAATTCTTGTGCAAAGAAGGCGTTAGATCAGCGCCGAACCTTACCGCGGCACCTTACAGAATATCCGATAACGTACTCCCACGTTCCCTTGCGTCTATCATTTGTTTGGTCCGTTGAACAAGATCCTGAAGGGTTAAGTGTTTAACCACTGACCAAGCGGTTCATGATACATGGAAAAGTGGATTCACCAGCAACCAGTGTTCTCTAATGAGAAACTTGTTCAGCGTTGGGACAGGTGCCTGAAACGTGGAGTAGACTCTCTCAAACTGTCATCTGTATGCGGTCATTGTGATTGATACATATATCTTTTCCAACACACATTGTATGTTGTAAATTTTCAAACATCTGTGTTATGTTTCATTTGAAGAAACTTTATTTATTATTCTAAATTGTACTGGAACACTACAAACCAAATTTTCATGGAACTTTGCATAATTAATACTTTCATCTCCATTACGATTTTAGATAACAGGAGAACTGTAAATAATGTAATTCAAAAGTAATGCAATGTTTCTTTTGTTTTCTTTCAACAGTTATTTTATCGCAGTTTTAACTATATTAGTTTATTTTTTTGGTTACTCTGAAGTGATTACAGGCCTACAGTGATTTTGCTGTGTTAGATTTTGAAGTATTTTTATAGTAACTTCCATATTCTGATTTCAAAAATGAAGTCCATTTTCTTGTATCACTCACTGTTTCTGTGGAAATTTATATCCTTAAATTTTTATTTATTTGTATATTTTTATATAAACATGAATCATTGTTCCCTTATACCAATGACATTTATTGGAATAAATTTACTTAAAGAAACAAATAGACTTGTTTTAAGGCAGATGGCAGGACATCACCACTTGTTTACACCATTTTATATTGTGAATTCATCTATTATAGTGGTTATATTTGTTCTATAAAGCAAAAATTTGTTATAAATGTTTGTTTTGTTAATCTTTATCCATATGCAATTTATTGTTGTATAAAAATGCACATTCATTTCCTTATATTTGTGAAAGTTTTGTTGTGAAAAAGCAGAGACAAATCTTAACCTCAATTGTGAGAAAAGGACATACATAGGATTAAACTAGGGATCCATGCCATGGGCTCCTCATATGGAGTGCATTGTTTGTGTTGAAGACTTGAGAAATTGGACAACGGGGAAGAAAAAAGTGCTATGTTTTGGGATACTAATGGTGTGGCACGAGGCACAAAATCACATCACAAACTGTTACTTTTGTAAATGCAATGTGAAGGGTTTGGATGCTGAGAATAAAAAGGGAAAGTATACCCTGTAAGATTATGTTTTGTCTCTGCTTTTTTACAACAAAACTTACAAATATAGCAAAATGTATTTGGATTTTTTACACAACACTTGAGTTACATATGGACAAAGAATAATAAACCAGAAGTATTTCTAAAAAAGTTTTGCTTTATAGAACTAATATAACCACCATTATAGATGAATTCCCAATATAAAATTGTGTAAACATGTGGTGATGTGCTGCCATCTGTCTTAATACAAGTCTACTAAATCCTTTAAGTAGATTTATTTCAATAGATGGCATTGGTATAAGGGAACAATGACTTCTCATCTGCTATGAGACCAGCAGCCCATTGCCCTATACCTAAGCTACCTAAAGACAGTAGAGAACTTGATACAGAATTCAGAAAACAATCAGTAACAGTGAATCACCATCACTCGAGCCCGACAAGGAGTTTGTTCCTGAAACATCAAATGAGTCGACTATTAACACAAAGGAAGCTAAATGATGTAGTAAGAGATTTAAATCTTCCCAAGGATGCTGCTAACCTGTTAGGTTCCAGACTGTAAGAAAACAACATACTTGCTGCTGGTACATCAGTGACTTTCTACAGGAACAGAGAATAAGATCTTTTGCAATACTTCAGTGAAGAAAAAAATGTGGTTTACTGCAATAACATTCCAAACTTTTTTTACTTAAATGTAAATTGGAACTTGCACAGTGAAGCTAATCATATTAATTAATATCATTGTATGATTCAGTTGAACTACACACTCTTAAAGCTTCACTTATTTTTCATAAATGTATGGAACCAGTTTCTAGAACATTAAGTTCTCTTCTTCAGGCAGACTAAAATTCCAAAATTTATGAACATACACTGGTTGCTGTTGAATATAATGCAAATAACTGGAGGCTATTTATTGATTCCAGTTAAAGCAGTGTGAAGACTGTGCTGCTTCATAATGGCAATGCTATTTCTTCAGTTCCAGTTAAACACTCAGTACAACTGAAGGAGAACTATGAAACTCTGAAGCTTGTTTTGGAGAAAATTAAATATGATCATCATCAAAGCTTGATGTATGGAGAGTTGAAAGCGATCTGCATGATATTAGGCCAGCTACAGGGATTTACAAAGTTTCCATGTTATTTGTGCGAAAGGGATAGTAAAATAAGAAACAAATATTGAAAACAAAAGACAATGGCCCAAAAGAAAAAGTTTAACAGCAAGTAGGAATGGCATAAAGTGCATTAGCCTATTGGATCGCAAGAAAATTCTTTTTCCACTCTTCATGTCAAACTTGGTGTTATGAAACATTCGTCAAAGCACTTGACAAAGGTGAAGTAAATATCTCACTAAAATTTTCCTGCTCTTTTGAATGCAAAAATATAGAAGGAATTTTTGTAGGTTCGCAAATCAGAGCTCCAGTTAAAGACAGGCAATTTGAAACATATATGACTCCTATAGAAAAAGATGCTTGGAATGCATTTAAAGAAGTTATTGCAAGATTTCTAGGAAACGATATACATCCTGATTATGTTAAAATGGTGAACAACATGCTACAAAGATTCAGAACTTTGGGATGCAACACTAGTATCAATTGCATTTTCTCATTGCATTTTCTCATTTATATATATTTTCTGATAGCATGGGGAGAAAGGAGAGAGATTCCACTAGGATATTCAGGAAATGGAAATGAGACACCAAGGGTGATTACTGCTGGATGCTGTGTAGGGATTATACAAAAACACATGAGAGGAAATCCACGAGACAAACATTCCAAGCCAAACGAACAAGATTTTATTGATGTGATGTATGTAAAGTGAACTAGAATGTGACATTGGGTAATAACAACCTCACAATTTCATTTGTAACACTTATGTAAATCTTGAGCTATGTACATTTCTCGAACAAATATGTAAATATTTCATTCTTGATTTGTAAAAAAAAAATCCTGGTGATGGAGAAAAACGGTTTGAAATCAACATTACTGAAATATTCACAATCACTTTCAAACGGTAAGAAAAAGCTCCCAAAAAGTTTTAATTTGTAGACCTATGTAATCTATGGCTTTGGGTCTCTTATATTTCAGAGCCTGTATGCCGTTGCAATTTCACTCTGTATGTCTGTCACTCGGCCATTTTTTTCATCGTTGTCATTGTCATGTCATCTTTCAGAGGGCCAACGACGTGGAGATGAGAAGTTGAGGTGCATGCATGGACGAAGAAGGTCATTCAATCTGGGTTTAGAAAATCTCTTCTTGCGTTGTGCGGAAGGAGTAGTATTAGGTCACATCTTTGTGAATAGGTGCGCCACAACCACTTCTTCAACTGCTGAAGATTTTTAACATATATTTCCGAATTAAATACAACAGGAAATACATCAATTAAAATAATTGCCTTAGAAACCTAGAAGAATTGGCTATGACTTTACTGGCTAAGGGTATTGTCTTTGAATTGTTTCTTCTCGAGGGGTTATGAATGTCACTCCATGGATCATCTCCCATTACAATGCTGGACAAGAAACGGCCATCTTAAGCAAATATCTGAACTGAGGATGTTTTCTGTTCCATAAGGCAGAGCGGTTAGACTTTGAAGGAACCATTTAGTATAACTGTTGAATATTGTTGAATTGTGTTGACATTGTCGACAGAGATATGAAGTTGAATAGGGAGATATTTGGTTATTTGCTGATCGTCCCGAATAAGGTTGTCAGTACCTCCCATCGTTGCAGGTATGGCTGTAGTGCGTGGTCGCCTGAAGCGTGGATGACAATGAGACCGCCTCCATTTTCTTCAGATTCCGCTCAACCGTGACAGTGCTTTTATTCATTGCCATCTCACTATTCACGTTTCTTAAACGCTTCTGAATGTCGGTGTTGTTAATTTGTTTTATTTACGGACGCTCTCGAACATCTCAAGTCATCAGCTTCCCATTCAATTCAGGGCATGAAACGGCCGATAAATTTTGATCAGAGGCCTCTTCTTTCAAACTTGAGGTTCTAAGTGCTGCATATCAATGACATGGGACCTACGACTTTATTTCCCTCCCGAAAGAAGCCATACTTTGCATCTTTACGCCCGAAAAAATCTATCGGCCCTGTCGGAATTGAACTCGCGATCTTAGCAGTAGACTTGAATTTGAATAGTGGTTAACGCCCGTTTTTACTACTGAGGTATCACAGGCGGCGACACTGATGATACATGAGATGAAATGATATATTTGGAAAGGATTTTTAAGGAAGGAAACTTTCCAGGCCTATGTTTAGGGTACCTCCCCGGCATTTACCATTTTTGAGGACTGAAGAAAACCTGGATAAAACCTCAGTCAGGGAGGACAGTCCTGGCGAGATTTCAGTAGACCACTAGGACAGACATGCTCATATAGTATCACTTTCGGCCGAAAGAAATTCAATCACTTATCTTTGTTTATAACGTACATTACTTAATCTCCATTTTGAAATCTAACAACATTATTTATAGTATCACTCAGCGAAAAAGGCTGAAAGAACATAAGAGAGTGAGCAAAGGTTCAAAGAGGCTGACGAAAGTATTGTATATTTTTCCAGAATAGTTAGCCAAGGAAACAAAATTGTTGTATTACTTATTGAAACTTCTCCTAAAATAAACTAGAAAATGGACTTCAAAATGTTAAGGATTGTTCAAAAGTAAACCTTTGATTTTTGGTCACATCTAAAATTAATGAAATCATTGTAAAAACTCTTCCATAGCTCACAAGATAGATACGTTGGAACTAAAGTTGTTTTGCTAATCATTATTATATAATAGAGCTAATTTGATTGGGCAATAAGCAATTAAGTTTTGTCATGAAATCATTAAGAGTTCAAAATCATTCCTAATTCAAAATCCACAAAACTCTTTCACAACAGCTAATTCTTCAATGTGGTACAAAAATGTACAATCAAGGCACTTGATACTTCGCTAATAACTGCAGGAGTAGCTGAATGGGACTATAAACTCTGAGATTATTGAGAACAGCTTAGAAACAAAATCGGTGCTACAATTTTACAAAGCTCAAAGACATAGCTCGAAATAAGTTTTACGATATTCAGCTGTTTAGATAAGTTCTATTGGACGTCCGGCAAAGAGATTATTGACACTAACAGACAAGACAGGAAGAAAATGTTGGTAAAGCGTGTTTGTCACCAAATGTTTACAAAACTGGTCACCTTCTTGTGATATTTGCAATGCTTTAACATGGTCAGCTTTATGTGTTTTCTACAGATAAATAACTTGAAGAATGATGTACCTAGAGTGTATAACTTTACTCAGCATATCTTTTCGTTTTACTATTTTGCAGAATGTAAGAAACAGTTCATTCACTCTTTGCACTTTTTCTCCAGAGAGCCTCACATACACAATACTTCTCATTTCTAAAAAACTGGAATATTCAGTGTATAAAACATTAACTACTTAAACAGCAATCCAACCACATACTGGAAAATGGACGTCAAATTCCACTCGCAGGATTTTTAGTTCCATAAAGCGCACATTTGGTTTAGTGATAAAAGATAATTTAAAACATTTTGTTATTTCTTCAGAGGTTACAGTTTACAATTGTTTTAATGTAGACGCACTAAGCTATGTACCAACTGGAAGGCCACTGACTGATTAGCAGGTACCTCTGCAGTCATGTGATATATTTCTAGCAAATCTGTAAATTTTAACATATTTCATTTAAATATATTATAAATTTATCATATGTGTTTGGTTAAGGAAAACTCTTATTAATTTAGCAGTACTTACCGGGACTAGTTTTGATATCTAAGCACAAAAAGACAATTTGAAATCTTGATCAGGTTTTAAAAATATTGAGTCAGGTAAAATTTTTATCAATAGTAACTCTTAGTTGCTTAACTGCCTTCGAGTTACTAATATAAGTATTGCTTATAGAGAGCTGCAATTCATAATCACTAATGTCTTTGTATTCAAATGTAATAAGCTCATGTTTGTCTAGATTTACGCAGAAATTTAAGTTTGAAAAGTATAACTTAACAGTTTCAAACGAATTTTTAAATTCAAATTGCAGTTACTAAGGGCTAATGTGGCATCATTTGTATATAAATTAATTCTGTTTTGTGTGGTATTACTCTTCCAATATTATGCAAGTAAAGGATAAATAACAATGTTCTTAAGATAGAGCCTTGAGGAACTCTAGTCATATTATTTAAAGGTGATCTCATAATGCACGGATTGTAAGCCCGGAACTTTGTTGCGTTAGCATCGCTAATATGATTCAGCGTTCACTATTCCAGTAGCACAAAGAAGCACTTTTCTGCAAGTGACGAGGACACCGTTAGTCCACTTAGACACCCAGCTGAGGAAGGGTGCGGGACATTGACCTGCCCCTAGCGGAACCCCGATACCAGGTCACTGCTGTTTCTCTGAACCACATTAACGTTATGAGGTCACCAGACCCTCAACAACCATTTTCCGGCTTTCTTCTGATGCGGTTGTCTCTTATCTCGTCACCCGCACAAGTGGAACAGGGGGAAACATAACAGAATGACCTCTCCCAATGACTGTCAGAAAGCATGCCGCTAAAGCAGTGATTATAGTTAATTTGGGACTAAAAAGACTCCCAAAGGCACAACCACTACATATGAAAGCTATTAATGCACATCAAGAATTGGATTACAAGCATAATCGCTATCATCATCTTGTTTTTGCATTTCACCTTATTTAGGTTCTGTTCAACTTATTAATGATATTCGTAATACAATGCAGAATTTTAGGTTAAATTATTAAATATATAAGATGATGTGAAATGCTCACACTTCAAGAAATAGGTTTTTTGTCTCTTCGGCTTGAAATGACTTCCGTTCAGGAAAACAATATTCACGCCCGCTATGTTCTTGTATTTTGGCATTTCTTTTTAACTTGTAAAACTTAATCCTTTGCTTTCTTTTAAATGCTTATTATTTTACTTATTTCTTTTTGCAGTTCGGTAATAATTCATACATTTGTAATTTATATTTGCTTTCATGTTAAAATCTATATTTTAGAACTGTCTCACCAGATGAGAGATTTTCTCTTAGAAGTGAAGCATTTTAAAATTATTTTAAGATCTTATTGCTCACAAATGTTTGGAATTTAACATTTTTTTCTAGCCAATTTTCACCCTTTTTATTTTGTGTTGGCAACATTAATTTTTATCCTTTCAAAGCTATATAGGGGTGATAAACTATATAGTAAAAAGAAAATATTTTATGTTGCAACTTTAGTGAAAGAAAGCAACGAAATAAATTGTCTAGCTGTATCAAGAAACTTTTACATCTGAAAATAAGAATTTAATGATAAATAGCTACAGTTGGCGGCTTCGATATCGTGAATGTTTTTTTTTCATGTGATTGCACAATTTTCGACGTGTAAAATAAAAGATCGAATAAAACAAATAACTCCAAAATATAGGCCAAAAATAAAGCAATTGTTACTATTTTCAGAGAAATACAGTAAGATATATTTAATATGCATCGAGAGACAATCAAGAAAAAATAAAATAATTAACAATTGAAAGAAAATTACAAAAATACAGAAGAGAAGTAAAAATAAAACATTAAAGACAATAGAAAAATATTAACAAAATAAAATAAAAAGCTAAAACAAAGCAAAAGTATTTCGTTTAAGCCATACTAGTCTAGTTTAAGCTTAAACTGAACCTAACCTAACCTAACCTAACATCTATTATTCGTTATTATAAAGAACACCACCCAACTTAGGCTTAATGGACCAATACTACCATCTGATAGGAGAAATGAAACGTTAGAGGAAGTGTATTTAGTTATGTTAGTTATGTATGCCATAAGTTATGTGTGTCCTTAAGGTTGTTCATATATTTTTTCAGTGTTTACATGCAAGATACTAAGTTCTAGTGGCTCTATAGAACACTCATAAGTGAAAAAGAGTAAAACAAATAGTAATGTAATGGTGAAAGTAGCAGTTTCTTTTTGCGAACTGGCAAACGGGAAAATATGTGTAGCGCTCAAGTACGCTGATGTCATTGAACCATAGCATCCAGTTAGATCCCGGATAGCACGGAAGAGTCAGTGGTGTACAAGAAAGCAATAAGGAAAGAGTGTTGAAGAGAAAGAGATATTACACCTCCTAACACAGTGGTTAAAGTAATCGTTAGAGTAAATATTCAATATAGCATATTTCTTATAATTATTATTTTTATCTTTATAATTTTTAGGTGACCAAAACAAAACAATTCGGTGTAGGGATATTTCGTTGCGAAAGCTCCACATTCGCCAACTTATTCATTTATTTTTTGTAGAGTGTCAATTTCAAATTCAACGGTTCTATCGACCAATAGGTTGCGTGCATGATCTTATAATTAGGAAAGTACGATCATTTAGTGAACTACCGCTCTGGAATTTAACAGCTTTACATAACAGAGCAACATGGGAAATGGAAGTGAGTCCTAAGCACATCCGACTTCACACAGTCGGTCCTGGTGATGTAGTGGTTACCATACTTGCCTCCTACACCCAAGAACGCGAGTTCGAACCCGGCAAGGACCTATGGATTTTTCGGGCGTAAAAATCCTAAGTATGGCTTCCTTCGGAAGGGTAGTAAAGCCGTGAGTCCCGTGTCGTACATTTACGGCATGAAAAAGAACCTCAAGCCTGAAAGAGAGGCCTCTGAGAAAAATTTGTCGGCCGTTTCACGCCCTGAGTTGAATGGGACGCTGATGATGACCTGAGATGTTAAAGAGCGTCCATAAATAATTTCACAAAAAAACTTCACACAAACTATCTCCTATCTAAGAAATAGATGAACTAGGTCAAACAAAAAACGCTCGGAGTTGCTGCAATTGTAGAATTGTATCCAATGCTAAAACCATAAAACTCTTAAATCTTGACTGTTCAATAATGTTTTATATTCCAAATAGCATGCTTTAAAATACTAACGATGTTGTAGTGATGTGTTTGATACTTGAGGTTTCTACTTCTCAAAAGCAGTAATGTTTTGAGAATCTCGATGTGTAACATGAATATATTGTTCACGGCGAATGTAAATCTGTTATTTTGTGCAGCATTATGAATCCATTTACTCTCAGGTGATCGTTGCAGCTTCGTACCAAAAGAAATTTCTACATGGATACAGCGCAATTTACTGAACTGCAGTACACGTTAGTCTAGAAATCTAAAACATTCACCTGCCTAAATATAAGACCTCGACTTTTGTTCTCCAAAGCAGAATTTCAAATAGTTCCCTGCTGGATATTCAAGCTAGAGATGACAGCTGTCAACTTTTGTCTATCAACGTCATTTATGCAGACACGTTAATATATTACACTGCTGCGTTTCATTGTGTGAGCAAGAGAGAAGCAAACATGATATGAATGTCTCTTGAACTGTAGGTGACGAATTTCATATGAGACATTATTTATTAGCATGGTTTCTTGTGGTCATTATAATGTTGAAAAACAGAAAGAACTTTTGCTTTTGATGCTGGTGGTGTTAACAAAATAGGATTTTTTGATGGAATTTTAGTCCATAAATGTAGTGATATGAATAGATAACGAGAAATAATACATAGTTTAATGATATGAATCAACTCTCGATTCGCTTTTCGACTACTTAATGTTCCATCAACGGTAATTTTTGAAAACTAATGCAATCATGGAAGATTTCAGCTATCTAGGTCTGTTCGTTTTTTCTGATTATAGACGAAAGGTCATGTTGCTGTGAGAAATATGAACAGAACACCAATATTGTTAATAATTAATAATTATTATTCGACAATATTGTTGAGCTAGATTTTAATGAAGTAATGAGCGGTACTAAACCGGGCAGGAAACAAAAATCCTTTAGATTTGCTAACATTCTTTCCCAGAGTAAGCACTCTAGAAAAAAGGAGGAAGTTGAAGATCTCTAGAGCAATAGACGGACTTAAGTTCGGATCTCGGTGCTGCAAAAATATATTTTGATGAACAATGTCTACTGTCGTTTTCACGATTTGCAACCAATTATAACTTCATTTTAATGCTTAGGGGAAAATCATATTCATTTGTCAGCTCTAGTGCAACCACGAGCCTTGTAGTTCAGATTTTCCTTACAACCTAGGGGACTCTTGTTCTTTCAATTGAGGTTTGGTGCCTCGGGAACTTCAAAATCCGAGCTGAGCAAGAGGTAGTTACTTTTGATGGTTTTCAGAGCATTAATGATGCCTAATGGCAGATGGGACTTGGGGGTCGCAGGGTTCACTCCTTACACCTGAGAGCGTGTAAGTGTCCGTAGGCTTATATGCTTCAAGGTTGGGGTCTTTTATTCTGTGTAAATTATTAATAGTCTCAAATCATTTATTGCGTGGAATTTAATTTAAAATCGGAAAATCTGTGCTCAGTTATGAAAATGCTAACCTTTGAGCGTAACAAGTGGAACAAATGCAAGCATGCTTATATATGAGCCAGGCCAGAAATGGTGTACATATGACAATTGCGATTTTAATTGCAATGCGAATGACAAGCAATCATAATTTAATGTGCTTAGAAACGAAATTGCATTAAAATTGCCGCAGTGCTATTGACACTTAAACGAATTATAAACTTAAAAAAATTATTAATGTGTTTTCATGACTTTTATGTTGGTTGCCAGACATTTGCTCACAACCACCCTGATACCAGGGTTCAAACTGGTTTCTCACAAATTTCCTGGCGATATGACCAAGGACAAATTAGAAGTTGTTATCTTTCTCCATCGTAAAATATTATTATAGTTATTATTGTTATTAAAACTACTATCACAACTAGTACTATTAGTACTTGGACACTTAGCCGAAAAGATGTACCTAGGGAAGGCCGCGTGTAGGTGGTCTCTTTGCTTTTCCATTTTTTATATTTTCCTTAATACGTATTTTACAAATTAATTACTCTTTTCAGTGGAAACAGAAATTTTTCTGAAGATTTTTACCCATTAGAAATAGATTTAGAGAAGGTATATGATTCTGTGCCATCAACTTTGGGGAGCAATTGAAAACATTAGCATTGAATCCCCTTACTCACTAGACCAGCAATGTCAAACAGCAGTGGAGATAGGAAATAATTTATCAACTGTATTTTTAAAATATATATTCAACATACATTGGAGTTGTGGAATCGCTAATGTGCAGGCATGGAACAGTTTACTTTTTTTATATGCGGTGTTGATTGTTCAAAGTCGAGAGGATGCAATTTTTTTTGATAAAGAAGTTAATGGTATCATTGGAAGTCGGAGAACTTCAAATAAATATGAAGAAAACTGAATATCTGGTAGTAGGAGGAGATGGAGAAGATATAAATCTACAGCAGGGAAACAGAGTAATGAAGCAACTTGGGATTCATTATTCATGAGTTGGGGAGCTGTGAAGCTGATGTGGACAACAAAATCTTGCAGGCTAGAAGGGCACAAAGAAGGGAATCCTTCATACATTAGTGAAGAGTGCATTAATTTACGGGACAGAATGCAAAAAGGTAACCTTCAGGCGGTGGAGATAGATGGCATACGAAGAGGAGCCAGGGTGTCTAGATTGGAGGGGGAAAAAATAAAGAGGTTAGACAGATTATGGATATGGAGGAATCAGCTGTAGAAAGAGTTTAGAAACAATAGTATGGTCACCTTAGGTGAATGGAGGACGAACGATGGCCCAGCATTCTTTTGGAGTGGTCACCGTTAGGAAGGAGAAACCGTGGTCGTCCAACACTATCATGGAAAGCAGGAATCAAATTAACAATGAAAAACTACAACATGCAAAAAGAAGATAGACAAGATCGTGAGAATGAAATTAGGAATAAAGGGTACCCGCTGAAAAGTGGAACAAACCTTTACATCTTCTCGGAGTGTGTTTACCAATGTGTATACATTTGGATGAGCTTTTTAAACCAAACTGCTTGGTCTTCGATTCCACCCTTCAGAGACAGTGGTCTGTGCCGTTTGTCTGAGCAACTCCATATATCTCTCGGAAGAATTTAGTTCTCCAACCATTGATCTACGAAGTAATTCTAGAAACTCTGGAGCTTTTCATTTTCTGGCATGTTTTCCTGGATGCTTAACCAGTGTCGTCAATCATGTTTAAATGTATATGCTCCAATGCAGCCCACATCCAAATATGAAGCCGAATTTATTAATTTCGAAAGTATTCTGCCATTAAGCCAAGTTCCTGCACTTTTCTCCAGCAACACTGATTAAAATTATAACTGCAGCCAAAAATATTGGCTGATGGAAACAAAATCTTAATTAGCTCAATGATTGTAGCCAACTTGAAGTTGACAACAAATATCTTTGGATTCCAGTCCGGGAAGCAGTTTCCGGTTCATATATTCTTACACTATGACATTGCATCTGTTGAAATAAAATGCTGACTTACTATGAAAATAGAACGCGTCGAGAGAGAGCTCTACTTGCAAATTAAATGCACCAAGACATGTCAGCAACTTTGAAGGAATGTGCTGTTTCATTATGCATTATAACGACAGTATCTTGAGTATAAATGTGGTGAGTAATTTGTGAAGGTGGTGATGGAACTAGGTACTAGGAAAATTGTCACATACACACAAATAATAATAATAATAATAATAATAATAATAATAATAATAATAATAAAAAAACTACTATCATAGGTAACAGGTATACCGTACCATAGTGTCTATAATATTTTGATTATAGAATTAGAAATGAAGCAAAAAAAAAAAAAAGAGCTGGAAAATAGGTACCTCAAGTATTTATACAAGCTAAAAAATGGATGGTAGCAAACACTTGTAAGCAATATTTCAATTATTTTTCTGGCGGACAAACAGAATGTGAATGATCAATACGATCCTGAAACCAAATGCAAAGTAAGGAATGGAAACACAAGGAGTTTGTATCCCATCAACAGGCAAGATAATGTCTGTTTTCTGGGATGCACAAGGTTTTTTATTTGCCGAGAGAGTAATCACAATAACGAAATTATTACGCGAATTTGATTTCAACATTACAAAATGCAGCCCTAGAGATACGCAACGGAAAATTGTTCTTTCTTCAGCACAATGCTTCAAGCAACAAGTTCCAAGGGCTGCAACTGGTAAAAGCAGGATATTAACTGCTGGAACATCCCATTTACTCACCAGATCTAGTTCCTAGCGATGTCAGATATTTATCAAAATTGGGGTGCAGAATCGTGGGAGAAAATTTTCATAAGAGTTGACTGAAAATAATTTATTTTCCAGTGGTTTGACAATCTTCCTTCCAGGAAGATGCTGAAATTAGATTTCCCTGGGAGAAATGCATCGGTTATAATGAAAGTATATTGAAAACCGAAGAAAAAATAGAAATAGTTACATCAACTAGAAATGAACCAGAGGTGTGTCATAGGGATGAATCTTCATAACTGTCTAATACTGAAATGAGAAAGGGGGGGGGGCTGATTTAGATTTCGCTTTACGGTTAATTGAGCTCGTCTTCTCCTTAAAGTAAAGTTTAGCGAAAAAAAAAAAAAACCAACATTCTTTATGATTAGTGAAGTTATAGGCGAGTGGCATAGGATGTTAAGAGCATGTAAATAAATGAAATGAAAGCCATTTTAAATTAGGAAAATTTTAAGAGTTAAATGATATGACAAAAAAGCGTTTTATGTCATTGACTGTTATATACATAAACACAGAAGTTAATATACTGGGCAGACAGAGAATTGGCTTGTTATCCACAGCTACATTTTCTATCATTGTTGCAGCAAAGGTCCATGACCGTAGAATATGTTTCGGCTTCCGGGTGATAGGCTGCTGTACTGCGGCTATTAATTAAGATCTATATCAGTAAAGCATATAAACTAATTAAAGCTGCGCAATGAACGAAGTGTGAAGGAAACTCAGCGATACCATAGGAAGTGATTAGCAATTAGCATAACAAGGAAATTGCACAATGTAAGAGGCGATGTCCATAAATAATAGGGTAAAACTCTAAACCTGTGGTTTATTTCCTTTAACTTAACATCTTTGTTATTTTGAATTTATTTTAAAGCATTGCATATAAATAATTAAATAAATTAATAAACAAAAGTAGTACAAGTGAAGTTTAAAGTTACCGCCATAGGCTGCCGAGGTCATTGATGCACAGATTCATGAGCGGGAGGTCTGGGGTTTGACTACCACCAGGACCCTCCTCTTTGAGGTCCCCCCCCAGATTTTCCTTAGTCCTCATAACTGACGAATTCCTGGAACGGTTCCTTCCTTTAAAAATATCCTTTCCCAATTTATAATTTCGTCTCATCGCCTACCGCCTGTGATACTTCAGCAGTAAAAACAGGCGTTAGACACAACTTAAAATTGTTACCCAGCATTTGTCTTTTCATTTAAAAAAAATGAAAGAAAAGCCTCACTACGATAATTTATAATTCATAATGTTTTAATCATCAGCATGACAGAAGAGAAATTGAGATATTTGGAATTTTTGGAATAATTTATTTCGTAGATTTCAACTATTTTATTTTAACCTTGAAACAGCCCAATGCTTGTTATACTTTTTATTAAAACATATAATACTTCTCTATCTTTATTAATTATTAGTTCTTTCACAGTTGTCATAATAGAGATGGACATTTACAATTGCAATTATTAAACGACTATGAACTGATTTTCTTAATGATGGAATATGTTTAAGGTAAATTAATGATATTCGACACTTGCGATTTTGAAAGCCAGAAGCATTCAGAATACACATTTCCTTTTTGCAAGGAAACCTGATTGTTTAATACAAACAGCTTTCGAGTTTCGATTCTTCCTGCACTATTGTTTGCGGCGGTATTTGTGCATTAATTTTATTTTTATAGATTGTAATTGAGTTTGGATTTGTTGTGGATAAAGAGGTAATCGACTTTTATAAATGCATTGGTATCTCATCTCGGGGCGATTGGGCGAACCTCCACACAATACCGCAATGTAATGTTTAGTCCTCGGTTATAAGGTTCATTTATTAGCTGACCTTTTTTTTTGTGATTCACAATCACAGGGAAAGGAGATGATAGACAATAATATAGCTCTAGTGGTTCCAGTTTTCACCATTTATTAACATTTTCACTTTTTCTTACACTTCTCCCACTCACTTCAGCCCCATCTAACAAGTAACAAAACAAGCAACACACCAGTATTCTATAGTCCATTGCAACTACTTTTATTAATTCGCCTGTCCGTCGGCCTAGACCCTATAAATATATTCAGCATGACTTTCTAAATGTCACGTCATTTGCTCTCCCTACACCTATCTTCCTATTGGTGGACTTTTATGCTAATTTATTATCGTTTATGCTAATTTATTATCGTTTAATTCTCGTAGGCTATCTTCTAAGATTTTATTCGTGTCCATCCACAGCAAAATCTTCATCTTGCATTCTTGATCTATAATATTTTAAAAGAGAGTCGTAACAGAGGTTTTTATGATTCCATCTGGATATTTATTGCCTGAGCTTTTAGTATTTTGCCTTCTTTCTTATTCTTGTAACAACCAACATGTGTAAACCATATGTCTATGACGTTTTTTTTGTTGTTTTTGTTGTTTTTTTTTCTCCGGGCGCTCTTCAACATCTCTGGTCATCAGCGTCCCATTCAAATCGGGGCGTGAAACGGTTGACTAATTTTGCTCAGAGACCTTTTCTTTCAGGCTTAAGGTCCTTTAATGTGCCGTAAATGTACGATACGGGACCCACGGCTTTACTTCCCTTCCGAAGGAAGCCATACTTAGAAATTTTACGCCCGGAAAAATCCATCGAACCTGGCCGGGTTTGAACCCGGAATCTTGGGTTTAGGAGGCAAGTATGGTTACCACTACACCACCAGGACCGACGACCCTTTTGTGATTATATTATATATAAATATTATTTCGGATCGATGCTAGACAATAATTGTTTCATGCTTTAAGACCTATCTTTGTGCTGCGCCAACGGTTTTAGAGGTTTTGAACTAATTATTTAAGGCGAGGTAGAATACGGAACTGTTAGAGCGTGTGAAAATCTGTTTATCTTTTAGAATGTACACTCACGCAGATGATAGAGCATAGAACACAAGAGTTATTCTAAAGCCATGGAAGAATACATATCAGCGGAGAGGAGAGATATCGCGATCATAAACTCCTGTTGTAATGTAAGGCTTATCATTCAGATAATAAAAAACGTGGTATGTCATAGCCAACTCAGCTTGCAATGAGACCGCGCACGCAACTTTACGGCTTAAAAGTAAAGAATACCCTTAATGGTAAAAGTTACAAAAGTCTCAATTACGCTTTTCAATTAGATGATTGCTCGAGATCCTTTTTATGTACGTGCAAGTGTACTTTTATGAGCAATGAGGTTTTCTGGAATCATTACTATTATCCTTTTGATATACAATTTTATTTTATTATTAATAATTATGTTATTTTGTTAACTCTTTTTCAATAAATGCTATTGAAAATAATTATGTTATTTTGTTAACCCTTTTTCAATAAACTTGTTAACTTAACTTGTTAACTTAAACTTGTTTAAGTTTAGCTAAAAAAGAAAATTTAAACAGGCGTTATTCTATCATAAAATGCTCCTTTTGAATCGATGTGTTTAAAAGGAACCAACTACACTGTGTATAGTTTTTAATAAATTTTAAAAATAGGTGTTTGAAGGTTAAATTTTTAAAGATTTCTTTTATTCTTGAGAGTGTTAAAGAATGAATAATTAAGTGGAAACATTGGATATATATTTTTATGTTTTATTTTACTAAAGATAGAAAAATAATTTTCAAATATCAGACAATAAATTAACAATTCAGATTATTTAATTTTTATTTTCTCAAACTTAAAACTTCTGCAATAATAAATGAGCATAATTATACACAGATCTGTATATTAATAGTAACAATAGTAAATGAATTTTTTGCTTATAATTAGTTCCTTGCACTTCTAAATGAAGGCTTCCGGCAAATTAGTATTTCAGACTACATCATTGTTAAATCAACAATGAACAAATGAAGGCAAGATTATCGTAAATCAGCAATGGACAAATGGAGCCAAGATTATTATATGATTTCTGTAAACAGATGTGACTCACATTGCATTGTACTAGCGTTGCTACCACAAAATGGAGTCACGGTTACTGTTTGAACAGCGAAAAGCAATTTTGAAAACCGAGAATGTTGTTGAAGTTCAAAGGCAATAGGACGCAGAGGTTTCCACCGCGTTCTCCGGATCTAACTTCGTTGGACTTCTGCCTATGGGTATTCTTAAGGATGTTATATACTGTAGAAAACCAACTACACTGGCAGCATGTGCTGCAATCGCTGAGAACACTTTCCAAACGTTGCTCAATCAGTAGTTCAACATATTCAAGTGTATCGACGCCGATGATGGGCATTTTGAGCAACTGTTGTAACTGTAAAAGTCTATGATGATTAGTGATAATCCTTTTCTGTTTGTGTGAATACAGTTTTGCAATGTTAACACAATTTTTTCTTTTTAGGAGTTACGTGATCACAAATTCATCGCGGCCATTGAGCCCATAAAGACGTACCTAACCATATACCGCTGTTTAAGCGATGAAGGCTAGTACTGAACACTTGGATGATCGTCAAAAGAATTGTGAATTCTGTTCATCCTTATGTGATAGGCTCTCGTCAGACATTCCATTAACGCTATATAGTGATGCTTAAAGAAAAAGGAAGATAATGTTACTTTTAAAAACTAATAAAGCACTGTATAGTTCAGTGTACCTAAAATACCACTTTGTGTCTTTTAATTCTCACTAATTCACACATACTATGAAACATACTATTGCAAAGTAAAAAGGAAAATTGAGGTGAAAAAAATGCATTACAATAGCTTTATACTATTAAGAAACCATGCAACAAAACCTGTTTTATAGATGGATGTAAAATCTAATACTGTAACATTGTAATAAACTTTAACATTTGCGTGCATATGAAGTTCACAGATGTGACGGAACATTGTACTAATCCTTTCGTGCGCGACATTCAACAGGATGGATGCCTCCAGAACCGGTATAACCGGGAGTGCAATCTGCTTCATCAAACTATAAGCGAGGGCTTAACAGTAATGAGGAAGTGGCATGAACATCCTCCACTCGTGATTCAACATAGTCTGATTTTGTTTGATCTTCCTCTCAATCGATATGTCGACATCGACTTGCAGATCGGCTTCAGAATCGAACTGAAAGTTCTTGAAGGACAAATCTACTCGTATCTGACATAATGAAAGCATTGTCATCATTACTGTAGTTCATCTTATACATTATTATTATTATTATTATTATTATTATTATTATTATTGATGTTACTACGGTGAATGGCTTGCACTCGATGAAAACTAGTTTCAACACTTTTTACTCAAGGACAAAATTAGTGTTCTGCTGTGCTGTTAAGCGATACATAAACTTTAGTTAATACTTTCTCCCATTGCTCTAAGGGATCCTAATTTTGACAGAATTAATTTTTATAATCGCAGATGTAGATGTGAGATATTAAAAAAAAAAGTATTTTCTTAGCTCTGAATTATTTGAAATGATATAATGTGGAAATGAAAAGAAAATGGAACCATTATTAATATTTTTCTCCTTAATAATGGTTAAAATTCTTTATAAGTTTGTGAATAAGATCATCATCATCACCATCTTAATTTTTATTCCTTACATGCCTTCTCCTAGAGTTTCTCTTTAATAACGTTTAATACCCCGTTTTAAGTGCTTATATTGGCATCACACATGGTGGAAACTAATGATACATGAGTATATGATAATATTTTCACTGTCACCCCTGCCCACTCGGATTGTGGGATGCTGCCCCATCCAAGCAAAAGGATTTCCGACTTCTGAGGTTGGTATACCTGAAGGGCGCCGCTACTTTATCCCAAGAATAGCTACCGGGAGGGGGGGGGGTTGAGATGACAGTTCGGTCATCTGCTGCCTGCTTAAGAAAATTGATCTAATCGGGAATCAAACCCGGCCCCGCCGTGTAGGAAGCAGCATGCTACCACCAGATCACGGCGAACATCTGAAATGATAAATTGGGAAAGGAATTTTTTAGGAAGGAAGCGTTCCAGGCCTAAGTGCCTCTTTGCCACTGATAGGACCTCGGGAAAACTTGGGGAAGAATGGTTCCGGCTGACTTCGAAACGCAGACCTCGTTTCCGAGTTTGCACCTTATTGACCTCAAACTCTCATATTGATCTTAGAATGCTGAGCTTGTGGACGAACCTTTCTTTTGTCTGCTCGATGAGGTTTTTTTCTACAGATTTTGTCTCGTCCCAAATAATAATGTTTGCCAGAGTTAAGTATTTTGACTCCCTTGCGTCTACTAGAAAGTACTAGAAAGTAAATTTGTTGAACACTTATCAGTTGAATTATACATACATAAGTTGAATTATATATAATATGTATATATATATATATATATATATATATATATATATATATATATATAAAATATAAATCCGTGGCTAGAGATTATCTAATTACCTTTTTTTTGTCCCCTTTCCACAGGTGGTGGACATCTTTTTTTTTTTGAGTAGTGTTTAAAGCCGGATTTTACTACTGAGACACCACAGGCGGTGCACACTGGTGATACATGAGATGAAATGATAAATTGGGAAAGGATATTTTTAAGGAAGGAAGCGTTGCAGGCCTATGTTTAGGGTACCTCCCCGGCATTTGCCATTTATGAGGACTGAGGAAAACCTAGACAAAACCTCAGTCGGGGAGGATGGTTCCGGTGGGATCGAACCCTAAACCTCCCGCTCACGAGTCCGTGCCTTAACGACCTTGGCCACCCATGGCGATTGAAGTAATTAGATGGAGACCAGGCACATGTAAAAGAAACAGTTCCAACAGCTTTGTATTTCCACTGCTTTGCTAACACACTCAAATTATTGTTAACTGCGTCCAATGCCTATGAAGTTTCTGTCATTGGAAACTTCATGAGTATGCACGAGTTTATTCGAAAAAATATACACATTCACCAAAAATTAAACATGTTTTAAAATAACTGAAACACAAATTTCAACTTCATGCTCTAAAAAAACTCAACTCTGTTCAATGCACTTGTTGAAAGATGGTGGCATTATACAACTCTATAAAATATATCAAACAGAAAAGACAAAAGACTGGTCTAAAGTATTTACTTTTACATGCTCTAATAGACTGTCAGCTTGCCATATCTCTGTTTTATATTCAGAAACTGTTTATTTTAAGCCTGCCGTATTAATCTTGCAGAAGCAGTAAGTCTTGCTGAATGTATTAAATATAAAATGAGATCCATACATGAAAATGTGAATGAAGAATTATTTTAAAGCCTTCACTTGTAGCTCTTGAGTCTTGGGTAATCCTCTGCAATGCCAAAAATTTACTTTGTACCTCTACTTTCAACCCACTTCTGAATACCTTTATATCCCAAATAGATTCCCATTTTTTGAAACACAAGGACATTTTCATTGCCTTTAATTGCTATGATTCACCCCTGATCCATTTCTAGTTTATCTGAAATGTTAATTTCATGGCATAATATATATATTTTCAAGTTCATAATTGCATTATGTCATAGCAGCTGTTGAAATTATAAGAAATGCATCTTTCTGCGAAAAATACAAGCAAAGAACCATTATTAAATTACTTCAAATAAATAAAACATCTTAAATTTGTCAAAATATGTCAACTTTGGATGAATGTGCTATGGCCTAATGATGGCAGTAAAAAGATGATGTCATGAATTTAAATTGGGAGAACATCCTGTGACGACGATCTTTGGAAAGCTGACACAACTGAAAAAAAAAAATGAGTAGCATGCATGCTTTATTGCTCCAACATCAGTAAGTGACTACCAGGAATATAATAGAGAAAATAGATATCTCATACCATAGTGTATGTATGAAATATTTTAACTACATAGTTAAAGAATTAAAATTTCTGCAAGCTAGAGATCTTGAATGTGAACACCTACTCAAACACGTTTTTAACTGAATATTATTTTATTAGCAATATTTTAGACACTTTTTTGGTGTACAAACAGAAGCACGAATCACAGGTCCATCATTCATCAACATAAGAAGGCTGTTTGTTAATTGGCATGCACAAGATTGTTCCAGTTGAACATTTGCAGAAAGGAGCTGCAATAACAAGCTATTATCATTCACATTTCATTTAAATGCAATCAAGGAAAAATGGCATGATATTTTGAAATGAGTTGTGCTCTTTCTTCAGGACAATGCTTCATCTTACATGTCTTGCATTGCAATGGCTGCAATTGACAAAGCAGGAGTGATAGAACATCTTGCTTGCTCACCAAACCAGCTCTTAACATAAAAACCCTCTAGTGAGAAAATTTTTCTTCATATTATGTTTCATTCAGGATGTATATCGGCAGTTAATAGGTGTTGCACAACCCTTCTTCCAGGAAAGTGTATAAATATTAGAGGAGTGCTGAAAAAAGTGCTTCAGTCTTCAAGGAGAGTATTTTGAAAAAGATGGTAAAAATTAAAATTTTAGATCAACTAGAAAGGAGAGATAGCATAGGAATAATCCTCGTACCTCCAACATGGCCCTTCTTCTCTTTCAATTTGGCTGCTTTCACTTTGCTCACAGAGTTCTTTTAAGAAGTGGTAGCTAAAAAGATCTGAAAACTTAAGTAAAAATTATTGTATTGCATCTTAAGAAGAAAGATCAATAACAATACAAACCATGATAAACCACCAAATGCAAGAAGAATGATCATTCTGAACATGGTTAAACCTGAAAACATATTTATATAACACTTCTGCACCTACATAGGAATTAAACTCCATCTTTAGCAGATGTGTTCAATAAACTACTGGAAGGAGGGTAATAAAGAAGCCATTTAAACATTCAATGCAGTGAATAAATTGTATATTATATATTTATTTATTTATTGAGTGGTGTTAAATAAGCAGCAATATTTTTCAATGTATTACATTGAAATAAGCAAGATGATGCAACAGCATAGAGTGAGAATTTAATGTCCTGCCATCTTAACCATTCTGAGTTAGTTTTATACATTGGTTAATTCAATTTATTATAAAATACTTGATTAACTTATATGTAATTTTTTAAATTAACTATATTTATTTGTGTGATTTTGTAACAATAATGGCATGAATTCCACTATGTCCTTGAGTGTTAATGACTGCTGGTCCAAAGGCCCAGTTTGATTCCTGGTACCTACTTAAGAAGTTTTCCAAATAGGGTGATCTGGAAAGCGGTTCACTCACAATTGGGAAGCTGCCTGATGGAGGGATGGCAACCTTTGGTTATGAAAGCCATTATAACGCAACCAGTGGGTTTAGGCATGCTGACCACATGACCTCCTGCAATACTGCCTTCTGTCAATGAATCTCGTAAGATGAAGATAGAAGAAGCCATGGCGGTTCAAGGCTTATCCCAGGCTGTAGTTCCAAATGAGAAGAATGGCCTGAATATAACAATTTATTATAAAATAATATTGTTTTATTTTTATAATAATGGTCATTTCTAAAAAGTTAATATATTAATGTTTATCTTTTTTTCTTTAATTTTAAGAATTTTCAGCTAATAATTTGAAAAATAATTACTTTATATGATATTTGAGTCAAATACTTTCCTGGTTGTTTCTTGACATTTTCTAAAATTTTCATTTAAATTAAACAGAAAATAATTTGTCCAGAAGACCATTTTATAAGCATTAACACATTGAAAAATATAAAGTGCGAAAATTAAGTGTTTAAGTGAAAGTATTGAACATAATTTTTTGATCTTATAACCATTTATTTCATATATTTGATCATGCAAATATATGAAGATGGAGGCAAGGAAGAAGGGAGCCATGAAGGAGAAGAAGATACCTAAACTTATAATAGATGGGAATGATTTTGAACTATAACCTGAAGAAGAGAAAGAGGAGGAAGGAGAAGATTGTTACCTATAAAAGGTGGAAATGAAAAATTATGCAAATTATGAGGAGGAATTTGGATGAGTATAGAAGGAGAGGAGAAACAGAAGAGTCAAATAACAGACAGAAGGTAGAAGACAATAGAGAAGAAAACAGCGATGGTGAAGAAGAAGCAGAAGATGAGATGGGTTAGTAGAAGTATAGAGAAGATTAACTGAGCTGCAAGATGTAAGTTAAGTTAAGTAAGATAAGTTAATAAGAAGGTTCAGTGAGCTGTAAGTTATGGGATCTGGGTTACAGAAGAAGAGTAGGTGAGATGGAAGATGCACGTTATGGGACCGTGAAGAAGACAGAAGGAAGAATACAAAAGAAAATTAGTTAGCTGGAATATGTAAGTTAGGAGACCGTGAAGAAGAGAAAAGATGGAAGATTACAGAAGAAAACTAAGGGCATTGAAGATGCAAGATATGGGATTGTTAAGGAGATTGGAAAAGAAAGATTACAGAAGAAGATTAAGGGTGTTGAAGATGTAAGGTATGGGATTGTGAAGGAGATTGAAGAAGGAAGATTACAGAAGAAGATTAAGTGAGCTGGAAAATGTGACAGGACAGTAGAACGAAGAGAACAGAAGAAGATTAGTTAGTTGAAAGATGTAAGTAATAGGACTGGGAAGAAGATGGAAAAAGGAAGATTATAGAAATAGATTTAGAGAACTGGAAGATGTCTATACATACTGGAAATACATTGCCTAACTAATGTGATGGCTTCACATCCATTATGAATTCACTTATAGCAATCATAACTATTATATCAGGTTTTTTTCTTGGAAACAAATGTTTTTTTTGGACTTTGCTCCAGATCACATTGTGCAAACATAGTTTGAATTTTGAATTTTGCCATTATACCCTCTAGTCCACAGCCCATTTAAATGTCATGTAATTGAATTTAAAAGGTCAAAAGTACTAAAATGAAAGTGAATTATAAAGATTTACAAGTATCACAAAACAAAAATTTTCACATTGCATAATTTTTATGCAAGTTTCTTGCTAATATCAGCAGCAAAAATTCATCTACATAGTTTCAATAACAATAATAATAGCCATGATGATAATAATAATAATAATAATAATAATAATAATAATAATGCAAGTTATACATTAAAAAAAGAATTTCTTGAAAAGAAATGAAGAAATAGATGTGTTGTACCACTTTTTATCCATGATGAGTTTGTTCAAGGGGAGGGAATAACATAATAGTAGCAGTGAAGCAGTAGCTCACATATTACCAATATACTAGTGAGGTAAAACTAAAAAAGTTTCTGTGGCCTCTGCACGTGGCACCTAAAAATAGATTCCTAGTCTAAAATTAAACTGTCATGAATAATTGAGCATTAACATAATTTATGAAGCAGAAGAGTGATTTGTTTTACTGTATCCTACATTATAAACTTAGTTGGAGAAGATTTTAATTTTAGGAAAGCTCCAAAGCATATACAGTCCTCTCCTGTATTTGCTATAAATATGCATGCATAGGCATTTTTTACTTGCATATTATTTAATCATTGTTATGTATTCTTACTTTATTTACCAGCTGAATTATAATTTGCTACTTTTTTCAATTTCAGGCCTAATGTGTGTGTTGAAAGAGAAGAAATTGATGAAAGTCCTAAGCAAAATGATACTGAGACTGAAGAAGTAACAACAAGTGAGGAGGGTGTGACATCTGTGTTTGGTTCTTTTCACTTCTCCAGCTGTCAGCAGACCAACACCAAGTACATCTGCACTACCAAGTAAGAATGTTAATACTGTATAAAGTACTATTTCTGTGACAGATATATAGACAAGATGCAGCGCTTCCCAAGAGTTTTAGATTAATCAGTATTTTTAAGTCTGACAAAAGCTATGTGATATATTGTGAAACAGAACTTTTAAAAGTGCAATACTTTTCAACCAAAGTTAGGTTTCAACATGTAGTACCAAATTTTCTACTGACTGGGAGGATTATCTGTGAAATATGAGCATGTTGGAACTCCAGTGGGAGGTTAGCTTGGCCTTGGCCGATATTACAGGTAGAAGAGAACCTTGCTGTAATATTTTAAAGCCGGAAACTATGTAATCAGGCTTGTAGTCTCTTACAAGAGTAAACAGTTTGTAGGTAATAATGTGTACAGTCTTCAAGGAAAGGAAAAGTCATTTGGAAACATTAGATGAAATTATTTTATTCCTTTAAGAGTGTAAATATCCTCTTACTTAGTTTCTTGGAATGGGAAGTGTAGAGGATAAGAAGCAAAGAAGATGTACAGTAATCACAAAAGAAGCTCAGGATTACTTGGATACTGTAGGAAGTCTGCTAAAATATCTCCATACCTAAGTTTTTTCTTGTGTTGCAAGAACTTGAAGGAAATGATCCTATAACTGGAGTAACATATATATATATATAATGAGCAATTAGTGGTGAAAAAATTAGGGGCACAATTTAATTTGAGGAAGTAAATAAAAGGATCAAAGGTACATGCAAATCATTTTACAATATTTTTCTGCTGAATTAAGTTTAGCAATGGCACAAATATACCTTTCTGTGCAGACAAAGTTCTGTGCAATATAAGTATCAATAACAAATGGATTCTCAATCTCCTGATCTAAACTCCTGTGACTATACAAAGTTCTGTGCAATCAATAACATATAGATGCTCAATCTCCTGATCTAAAATCCTGTGACTATTATCTGTAGGTAACATTAAAGGATAAAGTGCAGTACAAATCCACGAATGCATACACATTAAACGAACTGGAGAATAATGTCCACCAAGATATTCTTTCATTTTTTCAATGAGAGCTAAAAAGGATGATTGGTAATTTCCTAAGCAGCTGCCAGAAATGTGTGGAAAATTAAGTAGCTACAGTTGCAAATGAATAGTATTGTATTAGCAAGTCAATCTAGTGTAGTATTGCCACGGGTGGCCATGGTGGTTAAGGCACGAGTGAGAGGTCTGGGATTCGATTCCTGCCATGACCATCCTCCATGACTGAGGTTTTGCTAGGTTTTCCTGAGTGCTCATAAATGGCAAATGCAGGGGAGCCATGAACATTTCCTTCCTTAAAAAAAAATATTTCCCAGTTTACCATTTAGGATCACTTATCACCAGTGTCCACAGCCTGTGATGCCTCAGCAGTAAAAACAGGTGCTAAACACTATTAAAAAAAATCTAGTAGAGTAAGTTTAACTGTCAAAGAAATGTTGCTGACTGGCTGAGAGTACATTCTCTGCTGCCATGAACTCCCTGCGGTGCTAACATTTCACATATAATCTGATTGTCTAGTAGCAAAATACAACCTAAAATGGTTTCTTAAAAATATCAGCTTTTAAGATTCTAAAACATTTTAACTATTAATTAAATAAAACTAATTACTGAGTTGACAGAACTTGGAACTGTAAGAAAAAGGGGAAAAAATTGTTTTGAAATGTTTTGTGCAAATGTACTACTTAAGAAATATGTATGACTCATGAATGGTGAATATCTAGCTTTTAAAAAATTATGATTTTTTTTCTTTCTAGTCCTAAAAGAAGAAAATGATAAAGGTTTCTAGTAATAATGGATTGGATCTTTTTCTCTAATGAAGCACGCTGAATATAGAATGTCTTATTTCTAACTGGATTTGCAATTTGTAACCAGAATCTTCTCATTGTCAGTAAAATTTAAGTTGCTTCTCATTCAACTTTATTGTTTTTAAGTATGGCAGCTGATTAGTGATATGTTATAAAGAGATTTTGCACTAATACACAGAATTTATTTTGCAGAGTAAGACATCATGGAATACGCAAGACATTCATTGTTAAATATCAATGCTGCCATGGGTTCCAGCGTGTTGAAGGAAAGCCTGGATGTACAGAAGGTAAATAGTAATTTCTTATATAATGATTCTAAATGAAAATTTGTTATGTACCATGTTATGTTTTGCATTTAATGAAAGAAGGATAGTATGCAAATGATATAAAAATAACTTACTGTAAGAAATCTATACGAGGGAAAGTTATTTAGTATTTGAATTTATTTCCAACAAACACAAATAACATTATAATAAAATTTACATTTTTCCATTATTTCATAATAATCAAACACAATTATTAATTTATTAACTTTGAACCCTAGTCCCTAATTCTTCATTAATAGCCTTACTGGGATATCTAATAATAAGACTACCATGCTAATCAACTTTATATATATTCCTAATTAAATAAATCTGATCACATTCAGATTTAAATCTCCCATATTTTGCCAAAAAAATATTCACCAAAGTACTTTTTTGCTAAGTTGCTTGTTAACGTTCTGGTCCCAATACTTGACAAGAGAATTTTATGATACTTTTTTACAATCATGGCATGTTTGTGCCTTATTTTTGGACAGTCTACTTCATAACTACTTGTTCATCAGATCCAGATGCTCTCAGGATGCCTTTAATCAACTTTGTATTGTCTCCATTACCTCGTAATCACCTGAAAAAATTGCAAATCACTAAGTTCTTTCAAAAGTTCAAATAAAGTGAAAGTCTGATGACATAATTCAGATGTTTCAACTCCTGAAATTTCAAACTACTTTACAAACACTTTGTTCATCTGATCAAAATACTCTCAAAGAATAAGTTTTCTGGCGAAGCCTTTAACGAACTTGCACTGACTCAATTACTGCATGATCACTTCAAAAATTGTAAATCACAAAGTTCTTTCAAAAGTTCAAACAGGTGAAAGTCTGATGGCATCATAACCAAATGTTTCAACTCCTTAAATTTCAGATCATTTAGTATATTCACAGTATTGCAGCCATATGGAGTTGTGCATTGTTGTGAAGCAATAGTAATCTTGTTCAGAGAAGTTCTTAGTGTTTGTGAACAAAATGCTTAGTGGATTCGCTCTGCAGTAGCTTCTAACGCTTGAGCACCAAGACCATCTGTCTAACAGAAAAAGAAGTGAATATTTTTCAGATCTCATGTGCAAATTAATAACATATGTCATGGTAAGATCATTGTTGTTAAAGCAAGAATAAATAACCAGATTAAAAAATGTAGGAATATTGCAATGAAACAACACAGTATATTTTGAAGTTGCACATTTTTTTTCTTTTTGCTATTTAATGATAATATATATATAATATATATCTCCTATTCAACCCCAAAGTCTTAAGGTCTATCTTCTACTTTTATTGTGCTCACAAATTTTTTATCCCATAAGAACATTTTGCCCAGAAATGCCAAGTCCATAGACAATAATATGTTCAATTTAATCACCACTTATTTTCTAGGTATTTAACAAATCAGACCAATGTTTAAAGAGTGTTGCAATATTCTGTTACAAAATACTACCATTTCTACTGTTCTTCAGAGAATGCAGCCCCTAAGAATTAGATCTCCTCAAAACCTGTGCAATATCTATATAAGAAACCTGAATATCACCTAAGCTTTGCCCTACACTTATTTTAAAATCATATCACAATCCAAAATGTAAAAACTTGTCCAATTATTATTCCTAGTCCTTTATAAGTCAGATATTTAACCTAGAGTCTAAAATTTACTGGTCAGCCAATTGCACTTCTAAAAATATAAGGTACATGCTTATTTGCAGATTCTGTTGAGCCTTTTACATTGCAAGCTTTAGCTTTTTCATGATCATGCCACTGTATTGAACAGTGTGTTCCTTTCCAGGAAGTGCACCAATATAGGATTACGGACATTCTACAGATCAACTTAACTTTTCCCAGCAAAATCCCATGTCTTGAATTTTTTCTTGACAGAAGATGATGAATGCCCTTACTCTCTATTCTTTAATGTGCACCCAGTTCATCTCCTGTAAGATTCAATTTAAAAAAATATCTTTCATGAATATGATGCTGTAAAGTACTCCTGAAAAATCTTGCAAATGCTTCTGATCATCCACAGTAGCATTGAAAAGTGCTACATACTTCTATATCCGAGATCATGAATAGTATTGTATGTAGAGCCATGATTGATGTTTAATTCTATGGTAGTTCAGATTTGCTGCTTGGTTTAATATTTCCCTGTCTCTGCAAACTGATCTCCAATTCTGGTGTTTATTGCTAATGTTTTGCATCTACTTTTAAATCTTTCAACCAATTTATGCTCTCTTTCTGACTCCAATAATTGTCTTCATACACTTGTAAATTTCAAAATGTTTGGCTCACTCTTAACAACTAAAAACTAATAACACTTTGTTGCTTTCTTCCACAAATAATTTAACATTGGATTAGCCATGATTTATGAGCTATTGCATAGCTGCATAGTACTCAATCATAACCCCTTTGTAACAGATTGCTAAGCAGTCATTTTGTGTTTTGAAATAAGATTTTTCATTTATCTTCATGACATTTAAAAACAACTTTCTCTTATTTAATGAATTTTCCTTGTATTTGTGAATAATTTAAATAAATCTAGTTAATTCTAATATGTATATGTATAAAATGAACAACCTAAAGAATTGGAGCATTCCAATAATAAAACAAAAATTACCAATAAAAGACTATAAATTCACTATAAAACAATAATAATTCCAGCTGAACAGCTTTTCTTAGCATAGAAAGCCAATGTAATAGAATGGAATGAAGTAGGAGGTAACTATGCTGATCTGAAAGAACAAAACTGAATGGTGAGGTAGTATCATAAACTGCAGAAAACTTATCCTAAACTTAGGTTTTAATTTTTACACTAAACTCCACTTACATAAAAAGTAAGATGCATTTCAGTGAGCAATTGAAGATGGGAGAGATTCTCCTGAAATGCATCTTACTTTTATATAAGTAAGTGGAGTTTAGTGTAAAAAAATAAATACCTAAGTTTAGGGTATATTATCACTCCAATGTCAACAGCTTTGTAAGTACAATTTTATGCAGAAAACTTGCTAATACAGAGAGGAGAAATGTTGAAGAGGCAAGATAATTGAATAGAGGTAGATTTTCACCGAACTAAATTAAGCCCTGATGAATACGAGCTTTATCAACACTATAGCTGTCATCACCTAAGTCTCTGAAGAGTACTGTCTGCAGTTGAAGTTAATGCATCAATGAGGGTTAATGAAAAGCAGTCATCGAAAGAGGACTGATTAGACAAAGCATGATGAGCTACTAGTAATGGGGACTTAGTTTTACCAACAGTCTATAATTATTCATTCTTAAAGAGACCATAATAGAAGTTAACTGAATGTGAAAGATTTGGCAGAATCTGCAAATAAGCATGTATATTGTGTTTTTAGAAGCGTGATTGGCTGACCAGTAAATTTAAGACTCTAGGTTGATTATAGACTTAAAAAGGCCAAGTTTTACATCTCATATGGTGATATAGGTATGAACCAAGTATAGGGTGAAGCTCTAGGTGATATTCAGGTTTCTTTGAAAGATACTGCACAGGTTTTGAGAAGATCTAAAGCTTAGTGCTGCATTCTCTGAAGAGCAGTAGAAATGGCAAGATTTTGTAACAGAATATTGCAACACTCTTTAAAAATCGTCTGATTTAAGAAGTTATTGCTGCAAGTTGGTAGTTTTTTTATGTGCAAAAGTTAATAAATATATTAATAGTGTTTTTAGTGATAATTCTTGTTTTATTGCTCTAGTAGTGCTGGTTAGCTGATCAGATTGTCTGTTTCATTTTCCTTTATCGTATTATAAATACTATGATATAAATAAATATATTGTCATTGCATAACAAAAAAAAAAACCTGTAACTATAGAATATCTTGTGTTGTTTCAAAATAATATAGCTACTTTTTAAACTAGTTATCAGCATTAAATAGCAAAAAAAGAAAAACAATATGAAACTTCAAAATATAATGTGTTGTTTCAATGCAATATTGCTACATTTTTTAATCTGGTTATTTATTCATGCTTTATTGACAATGATCTTATCAATGATATCTGTTATTAATTTGCACATGAGGTCTGAAAAATATTCACTTGATTTTCTGTTGAACACATGGTCTTGTGAATCAAATGTTAGAAGCAACTCCAGAGTCAATCCACTAAACATTTTGTTCTGTACACTGAAAGAAAATGATTTAAAATGCACATGGTTGTATTCATTTAATGAATATAATAAATTCAATGTCATCTGTCAGTGTAGCTCTCTTTAAATTTATAACTTTTGGAAATTTCTAGATCAAATGAAATTTATCCAGTTACATAATTAATTATAATTACTTAAATATTTGAAAGAATGTGGGGCTTGCTCATAGCAAAATATTAAACAAAACTTTGTTTTTATTTTAATTCAGTTCATCTTAAGAGCCTTTTGGAAACAGCAGAGGATGTTGGAGCTAAGGACTTTGTGCAGCTAGTTCGAACATCAGGTCTGGAAGAGAAAACCTCAACCCAGAATCTTACTCTATTTGTTCCTTCTGATGATGCTGTGCGTGACTTCACAGATAGCCTCCAAGAAGCTGTAAGTATGACTTGTATTTGTTTGCATCTGTTTTGAAAAAAATGCAAAAGTCAAAAAGTCACAAACTCTTTTCTATATCACTGAACTTGTCAATGAAGGAAAATATTCACTACTTCAAACAGCCTTTATGAGTGATAGAGTTCTTTGGTAAAATAGCTATTGTAGATTCTGTTTCCTAAACATGTGCTGCATTTTAAAATGTTGTATGTAGTTTTTAAATTATCTCAATTATTATTTAAAGCCGTGTATGGAGAAGACGAATGTGATGAATTTACATTTGTAAATAAAAATGGCCAAAGTGTAATAGATTTTACTTTATGGTTTATTAGTATCAACTACATAGTAAATGATTTTAAAGTTTTAAACTTATGTTCAAATAGTGATCACTTTCCACTAGCAGTGAGTATTAGGACTAAAAATGATTGTTAGATGTACAACATTAGAACAAAATGAAAATAAACATGAATGTTACAGATTTAAAGGTGAGCAGGAGTGTGGGATAGTATTTGTGGGACAGTATTCATTTTGAGAAAAATCAAATTTTGTGTTAAAATTTTTTGTAATTGTGGGAGGGGGGTTTAAATCTAAAAATGGCCTGGATCAGACAGGTGAAGGCGCCTTTGTATTTTGTGTTTTTCTTAGCATTTCAATAAATTTTAAATTTAAATTTTAAAGCTGTGCCAAATAGGGATTATTTTTCATTAAACTTAAAATAAAAAAAGGAAATATCTTAAATCTATAAATTATTCGTTCTGCTAAGTATATAAAACTACAAATACTTGAATCATGTGTATATCATCAATATCTCAACATTATTTCTCTTTAATTAGTGCTTCTAAAGAATATGGAAATATTGCACATTATTTACCTAATGAACTTTTAGGAAAAAGAATAGATTAAAATCTCCCATGGACTTCAAGAGTATTAAACTAACATATTACATATTAATTCTCTTTAAGGTAGTGCTTCAATCATTTTTACAGTTTTGAAAATATTTTGTAGAATATTTTTGCTGATTGAAGCAGAGAGAGGAGAGAGAGAGAACAAAAAGACATGATATTTGCTTATTATAAGAAGTTTCAGTGGTTATTTTCAGAAAATTGCATTTTATGGAACATTTATCTTAAATCAGCTTTGAGCTTCAAAATGTGAATATCTAAAATGTCTAAAATTTCCAGCTTTTTTAGGAGGGAGGAATATGCCACATATGAAATATATTCAATAAGTAATGCAACACTTTTTAGAACTTTGGATTTTCCAGTTTTTTTTTTATAGAGTTTCAATCATGCTGGATTTTTACCCAATTTTTTTGTTATACAGTGCTATTTTTCAACATAACAGTCTTGAGATCTATGACATGGCACCATCTAGGTGTCAGAGCCTGTATGCAGTTGCAATACCAGTCTGCATATTCATCTTTCAGCCATATTTTGGGCGCTAATGACCATAGCAGTTTTGCACTCCTTAAGGAATAATCATCATCATCAGCCATATTTACATTGTGGCTATAACACTGCATCATTTCATTCAATCTTTTAGAGGATCAAAGAAATGGAAATCAGAAGATTCAGGATTTGAGTTGTAGGGTAGGGGAGGAAGGACATTCCACTGGTGTGCGACTTCATATTGTCTTGAAGTAGAAGAGCTTTTGTCATATCTTTGTGAGGCTAAATGTGCAAGAACTACTTTTTTTAACTTCCAAAGAACTTGGACTTGTACTTTGGAGTTATATGTTTACTGTGAGGCAACACATTGATCAGATCAACCTCTTTAGAGTCTCAAGGTAAAGTGGTCATTACTTTACCAGCTAAGAATATTATCTTAAACTTTTTTTCTGACTGGAAGCTTAGTGATGCCACCCTAAAGACTCTTAAGTGTGTAAAGTGTTGTATCTCCAAGAAATGCAGGGTAGAAAATCATCACATTCAGTCTTGTAACAAGAAATTAATATTGAACTATTATAATCAATAGATAGGCTTTGAGAGACCTATTGGCACAAATTTTTAATATTCTAACTGATGCATAATTGTGTTAACACTGCCAACAGAAATATCATCAAAAGTTGCTTGTTGAACAGGCCTAATAAGGATATTGACACTTACTATATCATTGGTGTGACTACAGGTATGGCCAACTGGCACCTGGATGATCAGCAATGTCTTCTTCTTCTCCTCCTCCTCCTCCTCCTCCTCCTCCTCCTCCCCCTCCCCCTCCCCCCTCCCCCTTACCCTCCCCAATGACTGGTAGTGCTTTTATCCATGCAATCTCTCCTTTTACATTTCTTGGACCCTTTGAATGCTGTCTATGGTCTAGTTTCCTACAAAAGAAATAAAAATACTGGTCTTTGTTTATAACAGATAAACAGACTCTTATTTTCAAAGCTAACCATATCACTGCTCCTAACAGAAAAAATAAAAAATAAGCGAGATTGTATGCAAAGGCTCTAAAAGATTTTACATATAAAATATCATATTTTTTTCTAGATAAACTGGCCAAGAAAAAATATACTATTAATTATTGAATGCTCCTCACGTTCTCCATCCACAATTAATCTCTGAATGAAGTGCTCTGTAAATGTAAAGACTGTTGATACAGAATTATGCTTATGTTAAATGTGGTTTTTTGTAGAATCAAGTGGAATTCTATGTTCCACCTGCATCTGCTCGAAGACGTCGTAGCACAGAAATGCAGGGTACTAGCATGCGTGATATTGTGTCAGGCCACATGGTGCCTGGCTTTTATGACATCACTGAAATAAGCAATGAACAGGTAGCTAAATCTTTAGAGAATAGCTATGATAAAGTAAAAGTTTGTTTGTTTTATAGAAGTTTGATTTTTCAACGTAATATAAAAGTCCATTAGTTAAATATGTTAGACTTTTGTAACACTGATGTTTAATGCTAAGAATTTAAAATGATTGAGTCAAATTTGTAACACTTACATCACTAATATTTTAAAAAAGGAAAACTCAGTTTCTGGAGCTAATCACTCCCATCTCAGTTCCATATGTTCCCTTTTGGTTTAACAATGGGTAGCCCATTATCACCATTATTAGCAGATCTCTTTATCAGTGCATTAAAAGTCAGAATTATGAAGGGTTTTTTCTGGTTGTTTAAAGCATGGTATCGCTATGTTGATGACATCTTTGCAATAATCCCAGAGAACACCTAGAAGCTACACTTAAGTTACTTAATCTACAAAAAAAATCATTAAAATTCTCCATGGAGAGAGAATGTAATGCAAAGCTACCCTTCTTGGATCTTAAAATAATTTAAGAATGAAAACCACTTAACATTTGGCATATATATATAGAAAACCTACTCTCACTAATAGCTACACTAATATAATAGTTATAATCCAGTTCCCCATAACCATGCAGTATTAAATAATCTTGTATACAGGTTGGTAAATTTCTCCATGAACAAAGAAGAGTATGGTCAAGAACTGAGCATTATATAAAGATAGCTATAGAAAATGGTTTCAAACAAGAAATGGTATATAAGGAAGTAAACAGCAAGGAATAAAAAGAGAATCAAAGACATCAGTACCATTATTCTTAACAAGGAAGAAAATAGAAGGTACAAAAAATTCACATACCACATCATCAGTCTTCTATAAATTCCAAAAGATTTTAAAAAACAACATTATTTTAGCTCCAAAAAACAGTTACTCCTTAAAAAAAAATATACTAAATTCTAAACTAAAAGAGGATATTCCACAACAGAACAAATCAGGAATATAATAATATATAATTGTGAAAACATTTATATTGGAAAGACTAAAAGAAACATAAAAACATGAGCAAAGGAACACATCCAGAACATAAATCAAAGACAGGAAGAAAAATCAGCAGTAGCTTGGTATTTTTGGAAGGAACAACATAGTATTAACAGGAATCCCATACTACCTAAAAATATTACAGGAAAACAGAACTTATAATATGGAAAAATATTTATATCTGGAAGAACAAAAATCACATTGTCAACTTTGAAATTCTGCCAAATGACATCTTAATATAGAAGTTCATCCAACTAATACCAGAGACCACCAAACCACCATGAAGAACAAGGCCAGCAGTTGATCTGGAACTGAAGATGGGAGCAATTAGCTCCAGAAACTTAGTTTTCCTTTTTTAAAATATTAGTGATGTAAGTGTTTCAAATTTGACTCAGTCATAAAAGTCCATATTTAAAATTATTTATTGGGAATCTTTGACTATTAGGTAGAGGAATGGCTGATTTTGCCATCATATTTTCACTTAAATAATTGTAATGAATCTTTTGTTATAATAGGTTCTGAATAGTGAAAATGGAAATTCTCCTGTAAGGATGAATATTTATCCAGGTCCTGCTCAAAGACTAGTGACAGCCAATTGTGCTAGAGTCACCTCAGTAAATAACTATGCTACAAACGGCATTGTACATGTTGTTGATCGTGTCATTCGCCCAGTTTCAAAATCTCTGGCTGAGCTTATTTCACAAGATGATCAGTTTGGAATATTTAGTTCATGTAAGTACTTTGTGAGAAAATGATGTTAAATTGTGATTTTATACTTGTAAGTACTTCTTATATCTCTAAAGGACATCATTTTGAAGAGATGTACATTAAATCTGAGGAAAATGTGTTTTAAAATGCATGTGAAAAGTTGGGAGCATATATTATGAGTAGAGAGGGTCAATACCAAATTTTCTCAACACACAATACCTATAAATGTTTTTATTCTTGATACTAACGCTGAAAAAAATCGATGTTTTCATATTTTTTATCATATAAAATAAATTTTCTTATTTTATTATTTTAAGAGTGTTGATATATTAAAAAAATAAATCTTAATGTCCTTACTCTCAGATTGTATTTTTTATTATGATTGTCTTACTCTCACAATTGCATATCTGCTTGTGATGGCTGTTTACTATGGGGATACTCTTGGATAGTTTCACTATAGATGAACTTTCAATGAGTGTTACTAGATCAAATATGTTGTATTAATTAATAAATCAATATGCTCCCATTGTTATTTTGTAAGATTTACTGAAAGGATGAGATCAGAGGATGCAAGTATAATGACTCTCTAATGTTCTTGAAGTCTTTGCAACATATGAAGAGTTAAATTCCATCATGTAGGTTCATTTTGAATCAGAAAAATGTATTTCTGTGTGATTTTGAGAATCTTGGTGGATTTTTGGGAATGTCTGAAACTTTCTACAAGCTTTCTATGTAACACAATGAGATTCTGAATATTATTTGTACTGAAAGTCCCTGTTTCAAAACAAATTGGAGTGTGTGAGCTACACATGGCAAGTAAACTAATTGTTATATTGAAATGAAAGAAGATGGTGCATTTCTTGGTCTACCTTCTTTTGAGGTAGATCATGGATTTGTAAGAAGTTTTTTGCAAGGTGAAAAATTTTATAACACTAGCAATCTAATGAAATATGTCACCTCAGTTCATAAAATTGTTTTTACTGAACTTTCCAAAAAATTCATGACAGTGAAAGTGTAACAACGGAAGAAGTAGCAGTGGATGAGCCTGTGCATGGTCATTTGAACTTCTCCTCCTCATATAAGATAAATTCTTGTTGTTTTATATTTTTTGGTTTATCATATTTTGTGATTATATTTTCTGATAATGGCTGAAACTCAAGTATAGAGTCTATGGTCTGCATTATTATTATTATTATTATTATTATTATTATTATTATTATTATTATTATTATTATTATATTAAATTAATTATTCATATTAATAATAATAATAATATTAAATTAATTATTCATATTAATAATAATAATAATAATAATATTAAATTAATTATTCATATTAATAATAATATTAAATTAATTATTCATATTAATAATAATAATATTAAATTAATTATTCATATTAATAATAATAATAATATTAAATTAATTATTCATATTAATAATAATATTAAATTAATTATTCATATTAATAATAATAATAATTAGTGTTGATTAATTATCTCCTGGTTTAAATCTGGATTTGCTGTCCAAAAAAGATGTTAAGCTTAGGTTGACTTGACTTAATAATAATAATAATAATAATAATAATAATAATAATAATAATAATAATAATAATAATAAAATACAAGTTAACCTAAGCTTAACATCTTTTTTGGACAGCAAATCCAGATTTAAACCAGGAGATAATTAATCAACACTAATTACCAATAAAATATTATATAGAATTTGCGAAGACAGCCAGGCATTTTGCATTGTCAAAGTTAATGGATTTAAAGAGCTGATTCACCACATTGAACCTGGATATACTATACCTACTTGTAAGGGTATATCAAAACACATTATCCCAGAATTGCATGAAGAAGCTGAAAAAAGAGTAAAAGATGATTTCCAACATAACTTAAAATAACGATTATCTTTACCACATACGATTACCTAAATTCAATATTCACTTTGTGAACTAGAACATGCAATGAAATATCATTTGAAGGAGTGAGTTACACAGGTGGAAATATGCAAATTTCTCAAAGAACATATTGATGGATGAAGTAGTGGCTGTGATTAAGTGTTATGATTAGGAAATTAGATAGTGTAAAAATCAACTTTCATGCTAAAGATGCTGAAGTTTGATACTGTTATAATAAGTTACTTGTGGTTAGATTGTTTAATAGATTGCATGATATGTTTACCAAAATTCTGTTTTATTATTGGTAAGATTCAGAATTAAGGTTCTATAGTAGGTGGATAATGATTTTTCCATATCCAAGAAAAGGGAAGAACTATCTAGATAGAAATTGTTACAATAGCACATTCAAAAATATCTACTTCAAATTTTATTGTCATTTTTAAAGAAATGTTAACTCAGGCATGCAGTTGCCTACAATCTGCAAAAATATCTGGAATGGGGGCTGCTCTCATGGGATTGGCAATCTGACTTAGAAGTATACCCAATTTATTTGTACCTACTATCTCCTGTTTAGAAGCTTATGCAATCTAATCTATGTTTCTTGAGACTATTTTAAAATGTGCTACTTATGACAATATTAATTTAGAATTTTTGTATTAAGAAAGTATTGAAAAAAATTGAGCTCATGTACAGGGGTTATCATTTGATTTTGATGCCTCTTGAGTAAGCAAGGGTATTGAGGTATTGAGAATACTTAGACCAATCTCTAATCTTGATGAACAATGAACAGTATCTTGGACCAGCCACAATACTGGACAGAGAATAAGATTTCAAACTTTCTTTTTTTTAGTGCTGAAAAAAGCTGGATTGATGGAAAAGTTGCAAGAGCCTGGTCACATCACCTTGTTTGCACCAACTGATTCTGCCTTTGAAAAACTGGACCCATCTGTGAGATCTCGATTGTTGCAAGGAGAAGCTTGTGCCGGAAGTAAGTTTTTAACATTTTTAAGTTTTAACACTGAATCACCGAGCCTATTTTCTCCCTGCAAACTGCAGGTTTTTATAGAATTTTATAGTTAGAAATCTTTTATGATAATAAATTGCATACCAATAAAAAAAATGAAGTCTTGTAATATTTTCTGGAATAAATTTTAGTTGTTAATCTGTATAACTTGCTAAAAATTTGAAAAATATATGTTTAAGATATACATATGAAATATCCTTGTACATAACATAAAATATTAATATTCTAAAATTTTTATTTATAAATTGGATATAACATATAACTTACTGCTTTCAGATGTCCTCAGGCATCATATGTTGCCACACTCACTTTGCTCTGCTGCAATACAAACCCGTATTGTAACACTGAATATGGATGGTGAAACACTTAATCTGGAGAGAAATCCTGATGATGGTAAACTCTTTGTTTCTGGAGTGCAGATAGTAGCTAAGGATGTGCTTGGAATAAATGGAATTGTACATGTAGTTGATGATCTAATCATACCAGATTCAGGTAAGTCACTATTTTATGAAAACCTGCAAGTTTATTTATAAGAATTACCACAATGCTTAATAATTTAATTTCTATGCAAAGTTCAAAGATACGGTCAATACCCAATAATTTGCAGTATTTACAAACAAATTGTAATATAAACTTCTGTAAATTATCAAAATTTGTGAATTATCAACAAAAATTTTTGATTCTTTCACCAGGAGTTTGGTAAAAAGCACTTCAACAGAATGGAAGATAAAGCGCATTTCAAAATTAATATGATTGAAACACTGCAATATATTTTAAAATATACACTTGCATTGAAATAAATTTTAAAATAATGCACATATTATGTTTCATTTTAACAGAAAATATAAGTCAGTTTTGTTTGAAACCTTGAAGACTGTTAATTTTTCCTGATTTTAGCATGCAAATTTCATAGGAAAACAATATTCATAAACAAAAAGTCATTACTATTTTCCATATACAATAGAAGCATATTGACACTGATTCTATAAACCAGTTATACTAAATAGTATACTAAATAGTATAACTATTATACTACTATTTAATACTATTGAAGGGAGGAAGCATAGGTAGCTAAGACAATGCATTACATACAAAAGTTTGAGGAGAGAGGGGTGATGACTTTAGTGGGAAGACATTACATGTGAGAATTTGGAGGTAGGAATTGACCAATGAACTAAAGGTGAAATATTTTACGTATAAACAAAATAAATTTTTAATATTTTTGAAATAAAAAAATAAACAAAGAAAAGATGAACAACAAATTATCAGAAGTCGACTGTACTATATGTGGTGCATGCCTGAAAAACTTTTCTTCATCTATTATTTAGGCTTTTAGTCAAAGCATTTTTCAATGTAGCATGTTACTCAATAGGACTTTAGAAAATCTTAATTGCATCTAACAACTGTGTCTACAAACATATTGACACTGAATACAACTCATTTAAATTTCATTCATTCACTTTTTTTTTTTTTTTGTTTGAAATTTTAAGTAAGGTTATGTGGTAGCTATGTAAGAAATTCATTAAAATAAAGGACTATGAAGAAATTACCCTTTGTCTGATGGCCATTTAAACCCCATATGACTGTTCCCGGATACCCAATAAACAGATAGGTATTTAAATGGCCCACAATTTAAATTTCTGCAAGGCAGAACAAACCTTTATATTTTGCTTACTTGAAACAAAAAGTGGATTAAAGGACATTAAATGCAGTATGCACCAATTACGAGAGAGAGAGAGAGAGAGAGAGAGAGAGAGAGAGAGAGAGAGAGAGAGAGAGAGAGAGAGAGAGAGAGAGAGAGAGAGAGAGAGAGAGAAGAAACTGGGAAAAAAACCTTTGGACTGTATTTTACATTTCTTTGTTTGCAATTTGCAGAGCTAAAAGAGTCCTCTATTTTTTTCCTCTCAAATACTACTATCATTCAACACTCATATTTAGCATTGGAAGCTCTTACCTCTCTGTTCATAACTGAGCCAGCATATAACACATAATAAATTGTAAGGGAAAAAATGTTTGACCTAACGCAAAGCAGCCACATATGCACTTATTTATCGTTTGTAGAGAGCAGGTTTTTATATATGCACATGACTAGGTTGAATCATATGATTGCATTTGCATGACATAATAAGCTTAGCTTGTTATGCTCAGGTCAAATATACAATTTTCAGCTACTAATATGGATAAATAAGCAACTTGATACCGGAATCTGTTCTTGGCACCATATGTTTGGATTTGTTTAGTGAGATTATTTTCATTTCAGCTAAATACTAATGAGACAATGTTCACTTGGCAAGGAAATGCAAAGTTACAAACTATGGCTTACAAGTTACAAGTTCAAATTATGGCTTCAACTAGTGGTATATCTTTAGCTAGTTTAGTAAGTTTATTCCTGCAGGTATTAGTGCAGAGACAGTTATGGAGTTCTGATATTGTTTTTTGGAGTATAATCTGTGGTGTACACAGCTCACAAGCGACAGCTAACCAATTACTTTTTCACCAAGTTTTTTTTATTGCAGACTTACTAGCTGTCATAGTTATTGAAAAATGTATATAAGCTAAAGGCAGCATTTAGAACCTACACTAACAATCATTCAGCTGTGAAAGTGCAATATAGCAGTTGCTGAATGTCTGTTTCACAAGCCACAATGATCCAAAATATATGGAAGTTAAGAAAAGATGCATAGTTTATCATTGGTTTACACAATTAAGGATATAAACATACAAATAATGCTGATACCATCCTTGGTGCCCCAACAATTGTGAGATATGAATTAAAATATATGTAACATTTTATTTTAGCTAGCTGTAAGGGAAAGGTTCTGTAAGTATGTAAAAATGTCGTGAAAAGCAGGAATTCGCGCTCGGACAGCAGAGGGACCATTCTGTCAGACAATAGAGTAAATTCTTTCTTTAGTTCATTGACAGGGGGTTGCTTTTTCCCCGGGCAAGTATGTTGGTAAAGATGAGAGCTATTAACACCTGTGCTACTGTTAAAGTATGCTGAACTCTAACATACGGTAGAAATTGCAATTGACGGTGGGTGAATAGCCAAGTTATGTTCAGATATTCTGACTAGATAATAATATGAAATTTGCATGATGTCACCAATAGCCTGTAAGGAAGTCTAAATCCACAGTAGCTGGAAAATAGAGCATCCAAGCAAGTCTTATTGAGTATTTAAGGACATGAAATCACCCTTTTTGGGGAATTCAGAATTAGTCTTGGGAACTCGCACTCGAACATCAATGTTCGAACTTCATTTCTGCTTGGTGCTTCTTCTTAGTAGTCAGAAACCTGTTTATCAAGTAGTGTAGCTCCGCGTGTCTGCCAACTGTCTCATTACAGCAGTCTGAAGAGAAAAATTCCTGGTATGCACTTATTGGTTCAATAAGCAATGTCAAGTGGCAGATAACAGGGTGTTGTTTCGCATTAACACATCACCTTTAATTCCCCTCACTCAACCTGGCACTTTCAAGTCCCAAAAACCAACAATATCCCTGTAGATTGACAAGAATAATTATTTAGTGGTAAGCTGTATCCACATGTAATCAAATTCCCATCACCATTCTTCCTGCCTGCCACTCCTTCAAACTTTGGCCTACCAACATGGTCAAGTAATTAAGTTAACACCCACATTAGCCACCATTCAATAGCTCCTTTAATGCAGTTTTTCAATATTTGTCTTTTAGGTGTAGTGTATCCATACATAATTTATAATATAACAATAATATTTTAAGTATATTATAAACTACATAAAATGCATAAATCAATAATATTAATAATTCTAATATAGAAAGGCAATATTATTCATTAAATTCAATTTCAGAACAAGACGGATGATGCATTTCATTTACATACCATGGTAATAGTATGTAAAAGTATACTAAATATTACGCACATCATGTGCCCTTTTAGTGGAATGGCATGATGCAGAATAATGCTGAAAAATGCATATCTCATTTGATCAAAACTTTTTCTTCTAAAATATCTGTATAAATTCCTGCATTAACTATATATACCATTTAAAGGTTATTTTTAGCAACTTATACGCTTATTATCATTTAGGCTGTAATAACTTTAGTGTTATTAATACATTCTAGATAGTAGGTCTCATTGCTTCTGCAGTGAATTTATTGCTTACTCTCTTATTCATGTAGGTGAAATTTGGATTAATTTAAACATACCGCTAGATTGCAGTGATTATTTAACCAATTCACTTGCTTTTTGACCCATCCAAGGCACTTGTTTTTACTGTATTGGTCAGCAAGACCTATAATAATCTTTTAAGTCAATAAATATAATGTAATTGTCAACACACACTTAAATCAGAATAATTTTTCCACAGTGTCTTCACTGAATTTTGTTTCCATCATAGGGACAGATATGTTTTTATTTTCTATCCTGACCAGGAGTACCTAGACATTTTAGCCTAATTCAAGATGTTTAGTCAGCTGATCATAGAATGATGACATTTTTCTTCAAGGCATATAAATATTCATTTATTCTGCCACATTATCAACTTTGGTGCCTCAGTAGTAAAAACGGGCATTATACACTAATTAAAGAAAATCCTGCCACAGTGACTAATGCAACTGATGTAAAGCAGTAAAATTGTTGTTTTTATAGACAAAGATGCAACTTTTTGCAACAAAACTACACCATTACATAAAGCTATAAGGGTGTATAACTATAAAAGCCAAATCTCTTCACTAATAAGGTGCATATTTAAGAATTGTAAGAAAATTATTTTTTTCAGTAGCTATGTAGTTTATCTGGCCACCCCTTGATGGTCATGGTGGGGATGTATTATATGATGATCTTGTATTGTATTGCACAGCTCGTCCAGTGACTGGTGTTCTTGCTGCCCACAATTTGACTACCTTCCTGTCTTTGCTAAAAGAAGCTGGACTATCAGAGTCGCTAGATTCCATGAGCAATGTAACCCTGTTTGCTCCAACGGATGAAGCACTGGCAAAACCAGAAGCAGCAACCAAACTGGAGGAACTGCGAGCTGACAAGGACAAACTGCGAGATCTGTTGCTTTATCACACAACTGGTCCAGAAGTACAATCATGTGACTTTGCTAATGACAAGATGTTGAAGTCGGGTCTTGCTGATAAATCCATTCGTTTGAATTTATATGCTACAGTAAGTAGATAATAGAGTAGAAAATTGTATTAATTTACATTTGGTTGTTACAGTATTCATTTCAATCATTATATAGTTGCAGTACATACTTTTATAATACATGGTAATAAAGAACTAAGGTTAAATACAAAACATAAAATGACATAACCCTGCCAGGATTTTGCTATCAACAATTTCAGACCTGAACTGTCTCACTTTTTGAGCAATTTTCTTATTGCTTTCTATTCCTTGCCTGCCAATAGAGGCCACATATGCTAATCTCATTTTTTTGATGAAATAAAAGATAACAGTAGATACTAATTCATTTAAGAACTTTCGAAAAATAAAACTTATTTAAAAAAATTTTTGTAGGAACTCGCACAGTGAAGCTTGCTAAATGTAAATTATAATTAATCTGTCGTCTAACACACTCTTATGCTTCACTTACTTTTAAATACAATGGGACTGGTTTCGAAGAGATATCCTCTCCATCTTCAACCAACTTGACAACTGGTATGAGAAACTAACTTCTATGAGGACCTGTAACTCCATCCTGATGGTGTTTTTTCTTTATAAATTGGAAATTGGTATTATATTCTGATGTAATACCAAAACATAAGGATCATTTGATGAATTTTGACATTCTGAAAGAAGAAAATATAAATTTTAAGTTCATAAAAGTTTCATCAAAGCAGAACATTGCTTCTGATACTACGTAACAACAACCTTTCACACCAGTCGTCCACGGCTGAAGATGGAGATAACATATCTTTGAAACCGGTTCTGGATATTTTTAAGGTTAGTGAAGCATGAAGAGTGTTAGACGACAGATTTAATTAATTAATTCAAAGAATGCTTGCAAAATCATCTAAGGAGATGTGGCAGATATAAATAAGTTGGCAAAATTCAGATATATGGAAGATGGTGCACTCCCATATAGCATCAAAATGGGAGATGGAAGCTTAACTAAAAATTCAGCAGAATATGGGAAAGTTCGCAACACTTTTTTTATGCATTATACCAATGCTGTTGTCTGTTCATATCCCTCAGGTGGTTTTTAACCCTTCTCCAGGCACTCCTATTTCCCTGGCATCCTGTCTAAATGTAACTCGTACCCATCATTTTAGCCCCTTTCTCAGTTGCAGGATATCCATTTCCCTTCTACTGAAATGTTGATGAGGCATACTGACCTAATTAAGGATTGGTCTTCATGAACAGTTTGCACTGTCATGGGAGGCAGAGGTTGTTAAAAGTGTGGACTCATGAATTGGAGATCTGGGGTTCTATTGCCCCAGGACCATCCTCCCTGAGTGAGGTATTTTCTAAGTTTTCCTCAATCCCCATAAATGGCAAATGCCGGGGAGATGCCTGGAAGATTTTCTTCCTTAAAAAAATCCTTTCCCAGTTTATCATTTTATCTCATGTATCATCAGTGTCCACTCTCTGTGATGACTCTATAGAAAAAATGGATGTTAAAACCAGTTGAATCTGGCTGCTTTCCTCTGGGAGGGGATATCAATAGGCTTCAAATTTCAGTAATACTAATAAAATAACATTAGTACTAACATTTCTAAATTTCCATTTATCTATGATGTGTAATTAAAGTGCAATCAGGTAAAATTATTTTTAAGAATGAAATTATGAGAATAAATAAAATAATATTATAGCATGCAGTAACTTACATTTACAGAAAACTAATGTGTGCATGTCATTTTACAGCATATGAAACATGACCTCATCAATGAAATATTCTATGGATTACCCTTCAGTTGACACCTTTACACAAGCTTGAAGTGTATTCTATCCCATCTTTTCTTAATTTTAACTTTATCATACCCTGGTGCTCAATGATCTTTCTACACCAGTGGTGGAAACTGGAACGCAGAGGACATTAGGATTTTTTTTTATTTATTTATTTGGTTTATTTACAGATGCCCTTTAACATCTCATGTCATCAGCATCCCATTCAAATAAATCAGGGTGTAAAATGGCCGACAAATTTTGCTCAAAGGTTTCTCTTTTCAGGCTTAAGGTTCTTTATTGTGCCATAAATGTATCACGCGGGACCCATGGGTTTATTTCCCTCCCGAAGGAAGCCATATACACATTGGGATTGTCCATAGAGCTTCATAGCTGATATGGCCCCATAAGACAAAAAAACAGCATCAGAAGGAAAATCTTCTAATTTATTATAAGCAAGAATGCAAGTCTGTAATAGCAGTGTCAATATTTTTAAATTCTAACAGTTCATTATAATCATTTTAACTGAACTCTTAAAATGCTTTAAAACTTTCAAAATGTGCACTTTTGTCACTTTCACAGCCATGTCATTGAACCATTGTTCTATTTCATTAATTATACTTTTCCAAATTTCCTTACATTTCTCATAGTTTTTTTTTTTTTTTTTTTTTTGTCTTTTTTAAATTGTGCTGCCTCCACTTCTGGTTTTTTAACTTTATTTAGTGTTTCATTTTCTGTACTATGTTAACCGCAAAGGCAGTCAATGTTTCTTATATGTTCTAGAGTTCCAGAAACAAATACAAGGAGTTGCAAAATTTGAGTAATTGTTTTGGCAGAATTTTACTTAAGTTTGGGACAGTATTTACGTTTAGTCCAAAATCGCAACCTACAAGTACATTGAAATTGTAACTCATACTTTGTAACAAACTGGCTAATTCTACACCATATTTGAGTATATGTTCACAAGTCATCATAATGGATATGTAGCAGAATATAGCATGAACTATGCAATAGGTACTCAGCCATTGGATGTTAGCTTTGGGTATTTTTAAAACAAGTTCTAAAACACACTGAATTTCATGGAATATATTTTATCTTTTAGGAGAAACATGAAAAAGTTCACCCTTAGCAATAAGTAATGTGCATTTTATTATAGGTGACAGAAATGTACTCTACAGTGAATGTATGGCAATTTGTGATTCCTTTTTTCTGATAACTGAGTTCAGATCCAAGTGACAAACCACTGAAATCAGCAGCATCATTGAAAGAACATATTTCAGATTTGTCATAAGAAAATGTTCATTTTTGTAGTTTCATTATCTATTGCTGTGAATATAGATTCAACTGTAGTATTATTCAATCAACCCAGACATGAAATGTTTCGGTCACTTCAAAAGACTGGGACAGCACAACATAATGAAATAGTAAAGACTGTTCACTTTGGATACAAAGATTTTAGGTTCATCTGCCATTAAGGAAAACCATTTATTATACAGAATTATTTAATCATAGTCTAGAACCTCACTAACGCAATTTAATAATTTTAAAGCATTATATTTGCTAAGATATGTGCACCTCTTACTGGAAATTTAACCCATTTTTCAGGGTTAATATTACTTTTTAGTACTATCTCACAATTTATACTCCAAAGCCTGCTTCTCCATTTTTAAATGATCATATGTATATTCTCTACACCATGTATCAGTTGAACAATAGTTGTTTAAGTGCTATAAATCTTAATACTTCAGAAACATCATTCTTCTTTAACTTATGTATTCACTTTTTTACACTTTACTCCATTCACTTACCCAAAAGTAAGACGCGTTTCAGGAAAATCTCTCCCATCTTCAGTTGCTTACTGAACCGCCATTGCTCGAAACTATGGCTAGACAAATGGATGTTCCTGTGGTGGCCTCTGTTGGTTGAAGTAGGAAGTTGCTGAGCTCGTCCATGGGAGGAAACTCGAAATTCATAAGGCTTTTTCTATTTTTTAACATGAAAATTTTTTCCCAAGTGAATAACTCCAATGGGCTGTGAAGATGTTTCAAGGCCACCACAGGAACATCCGTTTGTCTAGTCATAGTTTCGAGCAATGGCGGTTCAGTAAGCAACTGAAGATGGGAGAGATTCTCCTGAAACGCGTCTTACTTTTGGGTAAGTGAATACATAAGTTAAAGTTATATTGCCACTCCATTGTCAACAGCTTTGTAAGTACAAGATCATTCTTCTTGCATACCATTGTATCAAGATTTCATATTTTTTTTAATTAGTGTTTAACACCTTATTTTATTATTGAGGTACCACAGATGATGGACACTGATGATACATGAAATGAAATTATTAATAGGGAATTATTTTTTTTAAGGAAGGAAGCATTCCAGGCCTAAGTTTAGGGTACCTCCCTGGCATTTGCCATTAATGAGGACCAAGGAAAATCTGGAAAACACCTCGGGTCAGGGAGGACAGTCCTGGTTGGGAATTGAACCCCAGACCCACTGCTCATGAGTCTGTGCCTTAATAACCCCTGCCACCTGTGGCGATAGTTTCATGCTGACATCTACATATTGTAAAGGGTCAGTTAGTATGATGGCAAATTTAATGTTTAATTTTTAAAATTTTGTCTAAACATCCATTCTATAAGTAATTTTTGAAAGTCTGTTGTGTTTTTAATCATTGTGTGCTGTCAGGAATATAAAACCATTATTCCTGTATTGATTACTTTTTAATTTCTGCCCCAATATTTCCGTTTTCATATCTGTTTTATTTAGCAGGTTGTTAGTTCTAAATTGCAGCAATTGGTGTTGCTTTTTTATTCTTAATGGCCTAGATTGTATCTAATTGTATCCAATTTAGTTTTAAATTGGTTGCTTTTTGTGGATATTATATCATTTCAATAGAGCAAATTAGGTTATATGTAGCTTTTGTACTTGTCATTAAGGAGACCCATGAATCCTCCCCATTTGGCACCTGCTAATCTTCCTTGTATTCACTTTCTTATTTATATTGTTGATTTGTGCAGAGAATGACTCACTTAAGGATGGATCAGAAATAATATAATTTTTGTTCGAAGACTGAGTAAAGCAATTGAAGAATCACTAAACAATTCATCATCACTAGCATTTTTTTCAATAGACGAGTCTTCTGCAACGTGCTGTCTTTTATTAGAAAAGAAAGAAAATGTTTGTTGTTTAGACATTCTATTTCAGTAATGCTGCTTTTGATAAGACTGCACAAGCACATCACTTTTTCACAGCAAACTTTTGATGACTAACTGTTAAAATAACTGCAAGAAGTTGTGATTCATTATAACAATGGAAGCTTATTACATTACACTAGTCTTGCTGTCTATACGTTCCTTTGTTGAGTTTCAAATGGAATTTATTACATTTATTACTTATTACCAGTTATCAAAAAGGGTGATATTTAAAATTTGTTCATTATTTTGAATTGTAATTATAAATTTAGAAATGGATTAAAATTTTAAAGTGACTTTAATTTCTAGGGGGAGTCCCACTGGGTCATTCCCTGAATTCATTGCAGGTTATAACACTATAAAAAAATTGAATTCAATATTTTAGCACTCTAGTTTTATACTAAGTATTTTCACTTTAATGCTCAAATTCACTTAAAAGCTCCTCAATTTTCCTCATCCCTCCTAGTGCCTCAAATCCTTAAAGAAGTAACTATATATAAAGCAGTTTTTGTTTATTGACTGTTCTCCTTCATGCACCTGAATATAATGTTAGGTCTCTGTTATCACTTCATTGATTTAAATTTTCCTGATTCATTATTATATTAGATAGCTGGCATGAAGTGCAGTTGTCTGAATCTAAAATACCAGATCTATTAAAAAATTTTCAGACAGTAATGTCCTGTGTTCAACTTAAAAGTTGTTACAGTCTGTTTTCTTGATTGCTTCTGATTTTCATTCCAATAAATAACTTTTGTCATGTTTGATCCTGTTTTGTTAATAATTGCTATATTTTAAGTTTTTGCTGTGATTTTCTTATAATTAATATTTTTAGCAAGACTAAGGAGTTTTTATGTTATTTTTGGAAACCTTACTTCCTTTTTTGCCATTATATCTGGTATTACATTTTTGTAAAATCCTACATGAGATGGGAAACCATGGGAATTGTACTATGTTGTAAATTTTTCTTAAAATATTAATTTTACATTTTGTGTAAGTTATTATAAGATATTTCAAAAGTTTATTTTCAATTAATTAATCTTTTGTATAGCAAGTTTTGAATACATAAAAAATAATACTTTAACTTCTGTATATATGTTTAAGAAGTTAAGAACTGGATTAAGGAGAACTGAATTGATTTAAGTTTGGCATTAAAGTTATTTTTATGCCTCTTACTGTAATATAGTAGGTAAATAGTTTAAGTATTTTTTAGAAGCTTGATACTTTAAATTTAGAAATACTCTAAGAACTATATAGTTACAATTTATCTGCAGATGCCTTTCTTTACTGGAGCCATTACTCGAGCAACAGCACAGTGCGCTAGAGTACTGAACTATGACAACAGAGCTTGTGGTGGAGTTGTTCATGAAGTGGATAAGCTGTTGGTTCCACCTAGCAACTCTGTTCTAGAAATTATTGAAAAAGGAGAAAACTACACTCAGCTCAAGAAAGCTATTAAGGTATGAAATTAAAATCCTGCATTAAACTTTATATTAAATATTCAGATGTGATGGAACTAATTCAGTAATAGAAACCTTTTAAGGCTATCTTTTTCAGAGATTTGTATTTGTGTCACATACTTTGTAAACAAGAAATATGGGGAAAACATCAATGATATTTATTGGTATCCCCAATCATTTTGTTGAATCAAAAGCTCTGAATTGCATCTTTTAAACATATTCAACTGGAAAGGCTCTAGAAAATTATATTTTTAATTATAGTGTATGATATATTAATAATAAAGGCTGTGGTGGATTGAGTTTTATTTGCCAGCTCCACGTTGGAGTGCCAAATTTGCAGGGGGTTCATGAAAGATATTGGATTAATTGATTTTGATTTGAATTGGCCTGTATCTGAGGTTTACTATTGATGTCATATGTCACTGCCATGAAAGAAGTTTGCATTGAACCCTTCTGCTGCTGCGATCGTCTCAGGGATGCTAAAGTTACTATAAGGCTTTTCTGGGTTGTTACCAGGGGAGGAAGGGAGAGGAAGATGCAGATTAAAGTTTCACAATTGATTAAGCTGTTCACACTTCACTGTTCACTTTATTATTCTTTTTTTTTTTTATGGCGACACTTCCATACCATTTGCAAGGGAAGGGGAGAATTTGTAATATTTCCTGATGCTGTACTTACAAATTCTCTAGTCGTTCACATTGCATATGCAAAATTACACTATTAATATTTTCTAAACAATTGAGCTTTACCATTTCACTTCACGAGTTATGTTGTTCACTATCTAAATTGAACAGCCATATCTGATTTCCTGAAGCCATCCATCCTGTCTTGTCTCCCCTAGCACACTGACTGTAAAAAGCCTTCAAAAAATGTTTTTACTATACTTTCTATGCTTCTTCTATGAGAATGCAAATTTTCTGAACATAGCAGACATGTCACCAAATTTCCTTCTTGATTGGCTTGCAGCTGGAAGTTCCTCGAAAAACCATTTGGAAATGCGAGAACTTAATTCACTTAATTCATTATATGTTAGCTAGAGATGATTTAAGGGAACGAGAATTTTTCTTTTTAAGGGACGGTTGTCCAAAGTGAGAGCTATTCACCAGTGTTTTCAAGGACTTATTTTGCAGAGATGAAAGAAAAGATCCCCTAGCTATTGAATAATCACCTTGCTTATGGCACCAGAAAGTCGCTTATATTACATGAAAGTTTTCATCTTTGCAGCAAATATTTCTGGTTCTTGAACCATCTGTGTCATTCTACATAATTGAATCATGAAATATTAATCTATGGAAATTAAATAATTATACAGGATTAAATCTTAATCTCAGTTAATCAATTGTACAGGAACAAATCTGTATGTCCAGCTGCAAGGCATATGTATATTTTAATTCTTATTGATAGAAATGCTAGATCTTAAAGCAAAATGTGAACCTGGATGGCCCTGGCATATTTATTATTCCAAAACTTCTTTCATGATAAAATTGAGGATTTTAAGCATTACAATTTTACATGCCACAAATACAGATTAAAGTTATTACCTCTGCTACAGGGTACTGCTCTTGAAGAAGAACTGGCAACAGAAGGTCCTATCACATTCCTTGCTCCAACAGATGCAGCTTTTAACAAACTTGATGAAGAAGATATAAAAATTCTCTTAGAAGACAAACGAATGGCTAATAGAATCCTACGGCAGCATGTTCTTCCTGGTAAGCAACAAATAAAGTAAAATTTTTTCATACTAAAATTGGTGATGAATATACTGCTAAAAATTGGCAATGAAAGAACTTTAGCTTGCCCAATTCATAAATTTTACTATAAACTGCTTCAGTATAATTAAGTTCATTATATGATTGAGTCTTTACTCCCGTATTTATTTTTATAGTGACTGTGTTAATGAATGGAGCTACAAGCTTTCAAGCAGTGATACTAAATAAATCAATTTGACATCAGTGGCATCTGCCTTTAAAATATTGCAATACATACTCTCAACATTTCATCCTTTTATTTATTATTCATTTTCTTATTTCTCTAAATTTGTTTTTTCTTTCAAATGCATTTGTTTATTATCCTGTTTCTTATTGAATTTTATTTCATTTAATTTGTTGACTTTGTTTTAAATCAAATATATGGAACATATTAAAGATTGCCTATTCTACTAACATGCATATGAAAGATATAAAAAATATGCTGAAATATATTTACAATATTAATGTACAAAGTACAGGAGAGAGGAGTTCTTAAGGAAACTGTGTTCTGGCATCTAGTGGGTATAAAACCATATCATCATTCTTTTATGTAATCAAGAGTATGTGTACAGTAGTACAAACCAATTGACCTGCGGTGGATGCACAATTCTCAGTAAGACTAAAATTAACTCTTGATTGCATATGCTCAGTAGTGTTTATCATATCAACTGTTTCAGTTGCATCGTTTAAAAGTGCATGTTAGCATTATTACTGTGTATTTTTGTATTGTGGGGTATGTTGAGTGCAAGATATTTGCAAGAACAAAGATTATTAATTTATGACTGAAGAAATCGCATAAGTACTATAGAAAAGAATTTCATGTTAAATTTTCAATGCACAGGATAAGGAAATTAAAATACCTCTTAATAGTGTTAATAAAAAGAGGATTTTAGTTGAATTGTTGGGCATTAGAAAAGAGAGATGAACTCGGAGGTCTGTCTTATTTTATACCTTTAACTTCTGCATGTTTTATAGTATCCAATTTTTGCATTATGTTTGCATTATGACAGAATTTAAGTGAAATTGGAAAAGGAACATTTTAAAATACTTGACATTCAAACCCTGAAAATAGGAGGTTGTGAATGTTTTGAGAATTAGTGACATATCTATAATTTATTCTGTTTTTTTGAGCAATTGCAACATTTATCTTTTAGTTTGTTTTTAATAATTTAAATGCTGACTTTCTGTTATTAGTCAGAGCAATATATGCAATCTGTACCAGGATTTTTGCATGAAGTATTTTAACACATTTTAATGGCTAATGAAGGTTGAAGATGAGTTGAAGACCAAGGACATTCTTGTATACTTTAAACCAATAAGTGATAAATTTATTTTCAGTGTGTGTGTGTGAGATAAAATTATTCTTGGAACAATGTAGCTAAAGTAACAAGAACTATAGAAATTGATAAAACAAATAATAACACAAATATAGTAATATTTCGAACGGCTCATCATTTTTTGAATATATTGTTAAGATTTTTAAATTTGCCATTATTATTATTATTATTATTATTATTATTATTGTTGTTGTTGTTGTTGTTGTTATTGATGATGCATTTTAATTTTCCCATTCAGAATTTACATATAATGCTAAATGCTCAATGCAATTCAAGGTTATTTTCACAGTGGTGCAAATTTTCAGTTGTTGTTTCCAGCTATCTGATATGCATCCTTTCTAAGACACTTTACATTTTTATTCAAATATTACACTTCATTCAATTATTGCAGAGGCACTGTGTTGTGCTGGGGTTGGAGCAACATCTTGGCCATTCACCAATCGCGTGGAAACACTTACAGGCCGATCAATTGCTGTTCGTCGAGATCACGAAGGAAGAGTGCATATTGGAAGTACCACAGTCATGGAATGTGATACACCAGCATTGAATGGCATTGTCCATTCAGTCAATAGGGTATGTATTTACTTGTAGTTAGTTTGCTATTGCAAATAATTACTGGGTGGGCAAACTATATATTAAACATGAGTGCAGAGAGACACACTCGGGCTACAGAGTGAATGCTACCGGCTGGCCAGGAACAGGAATTTGCACTCAAGCTCTCAACACTTGAGTGATTACAGCTACATTTTAATAAAATGCTATTTATTTGTATTATATATATATATTCATATATTCACTCATATTAAACAAGCTTTCATTTGTACAAATTTCTGGTATCTGCTTAGGAAATTACATAATACTCTTCCTCTTTGAGAAATTTAATTTATCTGTTGATGGATGTCTTCACTTCTTCAGTTTGTTTAAATTGCATGTGGTTTTGTCCTGTACACTATTAATGTTTGAGTTAATGTAAGTTGGTTGGATAGAGGAATGAGTGCACATTATGCTGTCACCAATGACTGTATTGTTGAAATTTCATGAATTGCCTCTAGAGCATTGACTGTATATGCTGTTTAGGATGACCATCTCCATAGGTGAAGAATGGCACGTGAAAAAAAAGGAACATTTCAGGATTGTAAGGGACAAAGCACAGAGTTGTAATTCTATTTAGTTTTGAATAGCGGAAACTTTCACAGTAAAATATAGTATAATATAACAAATTGTTATTGAGGAAATCACTCAAATTTCACTAATTTTGTTCCACTTACCTGAACATGTTTCAAAGGCTATTGCCTTCATCAGCAATATGGTTCCAGTGTGCCATTAAGATTTTGCTCTGTGGAATTGACAAACTTAGTGATGAAGAGTACTGTTGTTTGGGAGATGCAAATTAACCAAATTTTCCTTGTTTTTGTTTATGAATATATTTTCTGCACACTGTTAATTATGTTAATGTATATGGGTTTTATATATATGTATAGTTCTGTGCTGGTATGTTTAACATTATCAGGTAGCTTGTTGTATAATATAATTCCAGATATCTTATGCTTTTGCTGAATAATGGACAATATATGTTTAGAGAATGTTGGAATCCACACAGTGAAACTTTTGTTAATCTTATTTTGATTTAAAGTAAAACACTAAAAATCATGTCGTCACATTAAAACTCTCTTTAAGTTTCACAAACATACTTATAAAAGTAATTTTGGTACATGTTTCGTGAGGTACATTCCTCACATTGTCAACCAAAACGACGACTCAGTTACTCCTCGACTATCTGGAGTAATTTCTGCTGGGTTTGTTGCTGATTTGCATTCACTAGACATTCAACAGAGTATGTTGCTGTCAATGAAAATCTCTTTTCACTCACTTTTATGATGTCAATTCGAGGTTCAAGGTACACCCTCTGGATAGTCTCTGTTGAGGCATCAGCAAATTAGGCCACCTAATTCACCTTGCATCCATTGGTATGCCCATGATAATAACTTTTTTTTTATATTTTTGCCACTTTGTAACATCTGCATTATAACCATTTTATTTGAATTGAACTAAAGAACATTAACTCTGCAAATAACTCTATTGGACTTATGGAAGAGGTTGCTGCTCATTGTTATCCTTTATAACTGTCAGGATGCTATCTTTTAGAGTGGAAAGAAACAACTACATGTTCTAAAAGCATCCTGTTATGTCTTAGCATCATTAACACTATTCCAATATGTTTTCTTTGTACTATTATGTATATATGTATAGATGTAATGATTTCAAAATATTGTTTTATTTCATATCGCTTGAATGAAATATAAATTTTTCGAACAACCTTTTGCTATGTCAGCATGATACAAGCTTAATTTTTGTATTGGTAAGGCCTGACAGTCCCAGGTCTTTTTCATTTCACCTCGAGCACTGAAATAGGTATTTAAGATATACTTAACAGAAAGCATTAATTAATTATGAAAGCTTTCAGATTAAGATTGGTGCAATATTCTTCAATACATCCAATTCTATATCCTTCAATCCTATTTTATTTTACAAATACATTATATAAACAAAACTTTCTATAAACAGTAAAACCTCCCATATCTGGCAACTATGGGACAAAGCCAGTACAAGATAACTAAAGTGATATCAGAATCATATTAGTTCTATATTTGAGAGTCTAGTCCCTATATTTCATAAAAAAAATGTATGTTTGCCTGTATTTTATTATGGGTCCTAAAATTTTCCCTGTTTTAGAAATTATATGTGTGATTCAATTATCATTGAAAATTTATATTGTATTTTAAATATTTCTCTTTCTGAGTTTATATTAAATTTTAAAATACAAAAATGATACAATATTTTTAATTATAACTTTACATGAACAGCCCTGTGTTTGAAATTTTAACAGTTGAGCTTTGGAATCCCTGAATTTAATCTCATAGCTGGCTGATTGCATATGCATTCCACTTAAGTGCTGTATAATGGTCAGTTTAGTCTGCCTCAAGATCTATTTGGGTGCAGAGCATAAAGTATCCTATTGCATTTATTTGTTTATTTATTGTCAATGATTAATATCAGTGGCCACTGGAAGTTTGATTTTACATTTCTGTGATAAAAAAACTAAATAGGAAGTGTATTTAAATATTTACAAAGCTGTAGATAATGGAGTGGTAATATATCCTGCACTAATATATTCAACATGTTCACACTAACTCTACTTACTTACATAAAATTAGGACATGTTTCGGGAGCAATCACTCTCACCATCAGCTGTTGGCCAAGTTATTGTGGCAAAAGTATGACAACCTGAATCACTGAGGTTCTCGCATTTTGACTTTAATCTGTAAACTGTGTGATTATAAACTTTGATTGTTCTAATCTTGAAAATACTAAATTATGTCATATTCTAGTTAGTTTAAACCAGGCTGTGGAATGAGGGTAAATAATTTTAGAAATGAAAGGATTATGAGGTGGATATATTATCAAGCTACAATTTAGAGATTCTACAAGAAAACAATATAAAATACACATTGCTAATATACATTTTTGTGGTGCTTCAACGTCAGCAAAACGATGTTGTGAACCATAATTGGTGCAAAATGTGCAGCCCATATATAACTGTATAAAAGCAGTGGCATATACTTACCATAGATATTGAAACAGTTGTAGTAAAGGTATACAGCTTCTTGTATATAACAACAACAACAATGCAGTTATGATAAATTTCTCATATTTGCACAAGGAAATGGTCATCTTACAGAAAGCTGATTTGTGAAATAACAGAAAATACTCAATTAAATGTACTTACGAAGCTGTTGACAATGGAGTGATATATATATATATATAAACAATGTATACAGTTTTTTTCCACACTAACTCCATTCACTTACATAAAATTTGGACGTATGTTTCGGGAGCGATCCCTCCCATCTTCAGCCTGTTGACAAACTCTGAAGATATTTTATGTAAGTGAATGGAGTTAGTGTGGAAAAAAACTGTATACATTGTTTATTAACAGGAAATACTTTTATATGTTATGTAAAGGCAAAATGCATGAACATTTTTCCAAGCAGAAATTGAGCATTTTTCAGGTGGATTTTTAAACATTATGTTTAAATACAAACTATTTTCAGCACTTAACACTATACATCCTTCTGTTAATTCATGATAAAAACACACTAAAATTGCTGTACCTCATGATTGTGTTACTTTGTGGCCATATGATGTGAGATCAGGGTAGCCAATAGTATAACCAGTTGAAACTCTGAAGATATAGTGTGGGATGATTCCTCCATTAATTGTTTCCTATTAAAATCTTTTCCATTTTATATAGCTCCAACTTCTGTCTTTTCATTCAGAAAAGTTCCATTGTTTCAGTACTGCGAGTTATTTGGAACCCAGCTAAAGGGATATTTATGTATTTAAGATTGTACCTTTAGTAGTACAGAAATTAAACCTTTCCCCTTGTGGAATAATGTTGCTCCATAGGAACAATCTTTACTCCAATTGACATTTAATTACTAAAATTCTGGTTTTTGAAAATGTCTATGATTTTATTTTTTAAGTCATCTTTTGTATTCGTTATTCATAAATAAATATATTAGGAGTAGAAACAAAAAAAAAATGTTTAAAACGAGGTTAGTCTGATTCATCAGTAACCAGAAATAGTTTCACAAAAGCAGTGGCTGCACATTTTTGGAATGAAAATCATGAAATAGAGAAGGACATAACATTACTAAAAGCAATTCAACATTCAAAAGAGCTTAATATATGGGAAAACATTTACATAAAAAAATATGAATACAAACTTATGAATTTTGATATACCGGAAGCAGACACATATTGTTTAAGTTCATTAACAGACCACCAGAGCAAACATAGCAACATATATACCTTGCTGAAATTGACTCCTCAGTTGTCGTTTTGATTGACAATGTGAGGGATGTACCTCACGAAACATGTACCAAAATTACTTTTATAAGTGTGTTTGTGAAACTTAAAGAGAGTTTTAATGTGACGATATGATTTTTAGTGTTTTACTTTAAGTCAAAATAAGATTAACAAAAGTTTCACTGTGTGGATTCCGACATTCCGTAAACATATCACAAAAACATGTTAAGTAACTGGGCTTTAATCACCCTATCCATATTAATTTTGTAACTGAATATGCAGTGAAATGTTAAAAAAATTAGCAGAAAGCTTAAGTAATAAAATAATAAATCCAAGCATCAAATTACTATAGTGAAAATTCACATACCCTGTAACAGCCACTTTTGCAAAAGATGAAACTCTTGGCAGAATATCAATTGCATACCACTTACCTTTAACACCAATGCACAGTTTGCACTGTAAAGGCTGTGAACATTGTTATAAAATGAGGAAAGGAAAGAAACTTGTTTAAAATTATATATAATTTTAAATTAATAATAATTTATCTAATTTTATATAATTTTAAATTAATAATAATTTATCTAATTTTGTCAATGTGCATATATATTTTTAAGAACAGTTACCCATAAATTTATCTTATATTAATTATTGAGTGAAACTATTATTTTTCTTTACAGATAATGGTGCCTCATGAGACGAGACGAAATGGACTGCAGAAATTTGGAAATCCTAATGTAGAAGTTTTTCTTTATGGATTATAAAGTCTGAACTGATTTATGATTTCACATTTATTCATATTTTCATGACATAAACTGTTTGATAATAACAGTCACTTGGAATGATTTGTTTGTTTTTTTAAATACTTTTTTTTTGCCCTGTTGACTGATAAAGATAATTGTTAGTTTATATGTATTTTAAGAATTCAAATATTTTCAAATGCTGATATTAATCATGTCACTTATTTTTTCTATGAGTATTCAGAAGCACTGTAAGTTATAACTAAAGTGATGCCTTTACTTGGGATGCATAGGCACAGCTGACTGCAAGATAACATACTTTTTGGTTAATATCCAGTACATGCATATTTAATTGAGCTACTGGAGATGCTGTAACAAACCGACTTCCATCTTTTTATTGTTACAGAGATGTTAAAATGGGATAAAATGGGTGGAAGAGTTTGATTAATTTATTTGAAAGTACAATATTAGGTTAGATTTGATGAATTTTTGCATTCATTTTCTGTGATCTGTAATAGAAGTATGTTATGGTGATATTTGAGTGATTGTTAAGAGCACAAAGATGCTGGCATCAATAAACACAAAGTATTCTAGCAATAAAGATAATATTTTGTGTAGTGTATGAAGATTTTTATTTTTTAAAATCCTGAACTTCCATTAAGAAATTGCTTACAGCGAGTTCAGTAACTGCACATTATTCACTGCCCAACTTCCTGCATACCAAAATATGAATGATGTAATTCACCCTGGAGAACAAAATGATTAAAATAGTTTCAGCATTTCTGGGGACATCTGTTTTGTTAAATGAAGTCAGTGCAATAAGTAATATAAATATTTTTTCATAAGTAGTATATGTTTTTTCTGTAGATTGTCATACAATCTATACTGCAAAATCATGGTTGTGAAGTACAGTATGGTATGCATACATTCCTTTATAAATAGCAAAGTTGCATTAACCCATTGCCTGATGACCATTTAAACCCCACATTGACTGTTACTGAATACCCAGTAAACACATCTAGGTATTTAAATTGGTCAGCAATTTAAATTTCTACTTTGCATAACAAACCTTTATATTTTTACTTTTTATCACATTTTAATGAAAAAAAAAACTGAATTAAAGGACATTAAAGTGAGGTATGACTGGGCTTTAACTAATAATATTTTATTCATTTTAAAACTGCAAAAAAACCTTTCAATTTTGGAGTGTATTTTACATGTCTTTGATTCCAATTTATGGAGAGTTCTCTACTTTTTCTCTTGAACTCTACCATGATTCAACACTCATGTTAGCATTGCAAGTTCAAGCTTTCTGTTTGTAACAAGCCCACCACACAGCACATAATAAGTTTTGTAAGGGGAAAAGTGTTTGATCTTGAACAAACTAATCATACACACTTTCTGATTGTTCATCCTGTTCCAAGAGAGTAGGTTTTTTTATATACATATTTGTGTATGGCTTTAGATGAGATTGAAACTAAATTTGATTGCTTTTGAATGACACAATAAGCTTAGCTTATGCTCAGGTCAGCTATACAATTTTTAGCTGCTTTGATGGAAAAATATGCAGATTGATAGTAGAATCTGTTCTAGGCACCACAGTTTGGGCTTATTTATTTGAGAATATTTTTGTGTTTGCTAAATACTAATGAGGCCTAGGTTCATTTGGGAAGAAATTACAAAGTTATGAACTTGTTATTTCTCACCTCAAATCATGGGTGCAACTAGTGGTGTAGCTTTAGCTTGTTTAGGAAGTGTTCGAGCTTCTGAAATAACTTCAGAGAACAATGCAGAATTTGTACAATTCAGCTCACAAGCCATAGCCAACCAATTGATTTTTTTTACCAAGTTTTTTACTGCAGATTTAGTAGCTCTCGTAGTTACTGAAACAAATGTATATGAGTGTAAAGTGCACGAAGATCTGATATCAAAAGGCAAATTAGGGCTTAAAAGTAGGATATAGAAGTGGTCAGATGTAACATAGTATGACATTTACAGGTTATTTGGCATAATTATTCTCATCAGTATTATTTGAAAGACATAGAGGTTTGCTGATAAACTGCTATTAGCTCCATATTTTTGGAAAATGCATGTCAAAGAGGTTTTCGTCTATATTGCAGTTTCTTCATTTTGCCAGCACAGAAAACATAAATGATGAATTACTCAAAATTAGGCCCATTTTTTATTACCTTATTTTAAAATTCAAAGAAAATTACATTTTTGCTGAAAACTTGATCTCTGGAAGGATTGCTTGGGTAGGAAAACCTAAAGGACCAGATTTGGCATAAAAAGTTTTGATCGTTGTGAAAGTAAATCATGGTATGTCTGCAATAACTGTATTTACACTGGCAAAGGGACTGACAATGCAGGAGAAAGAGACTTGGGGTTATTTGGCTCCATAATTACACTGCTTGTGGAACCTGTGCTTGATCAGGGTAGGACTGTGTATCTAGAAGACTGTTGCAACTTCCCTAAGCTATTTAATGTTTTATATAAAAGAATGACTAATGGCATAGGGACAGTACATTCAAATCATATTGGATTACCAAATATGAAAGTATAGGGTCCACCTTTGACCAACATTTCTTGGCATTATAGGTAGTTACATCTTTAGCTAGTTGTAGTTCCAATATTTTGATAAATGATAGCATGAAGGCTAGATACAATATTTTGATGAATGATACATGAAGGCTAGATACCAAAACAACAACTTTCAGCCTGATAGTGGATGAATACAGTATGCATATGGGTGGTGTTAATTTAGTAGATCAGGGTTGCAGGCATATCCCTCTTTATCAAAATATGTAATGTAAAATATGTAAAATGTTACAAAAACTACTTTTTTACATGTTAGGTCTCACCATATACAATTGCTTGATAATTTGGAAAGCTCTAAATCCACAAAAAACAATGACATGCCTGAATTTTTGCATATCAATTACAACTTAATTGCAAGCTAACAAATTCAGAGACCCTGTACATACAGGGAATAGAAAGCCTAAAACACCTGCCACCCTCAGATTGACAGAAAAACACTTCCCTAAAAGGATACTGTCTACAGGGAAAAAAGTTGCATTCATTTTGGAGTGTGTGGTATGCTGCAAAAGGAATATAACAGGTACATGCAAAAAAATCAACATAATTTGTGGTGACTGCAGAGATGTGCCTTTATGTCACTACCCATGTTTCTAGGTGTATAATTCAAAATGCAACTTTTAAGGTAAGGGTTGAACTATTTATTTAAATTTATTTTTTAGAGAAGTGGTAAAACAAGAGTTGAAAATCATTAGGTTTGCTGGTTCACATTGCTTAGGCCCATTTTCTGCTGAACATCTATACTTGTCCTTATTGGGTAAAAGGATAATTTTTTTTTGGTTTCAGTTTACAAAAGTAATTTGTCATACATCCTAACTGAGATATAGAAAGCAATGCATTCTTGTGCTTTATTACTGTAAATGATCAGCTATTGATGTTCTCCCAACCATTAACTAGTTAGCTATTGAAAAATTTGGGCTACACATGCTATATTTCACTAGCATTGGATCCTCTAAACTAACCTGAAATTCTGCATTCAATAAGTCACTGAAATGACTTAGTTTTTTAGGAAATGTGATGGAATGCTACAGTACTCTTCTGGTGTAACTTCTTCACATTTTCACACTCAAATTTAAACTAATCACTCAACAAGCCTCAAATAATTGTTGTAGCTGAGGGGAACTGTTTCATCCTAGCTTGTCATTCATTTTTTGTGTTGCAATTCAAAGTGGTTGCTTTCCAACAATTGGCATTTTGCATTAATAGTATTTAATATGAATTTTTGCTACATTTTGTCATGTATTAATTAATTACTGAAATTTGGAATAAATCTAGCCTGGGATATTTGTCTTATTTTTAGAGCTGTCCCCAAAATTTTTTGATAAATGGTCAACTTAGGTTACAATGAACAAGAACATTAGTAAAATTGGAATTTTCTCAAGGAGGGGTTTTAATTTTATATTTGGAATACTTCGGAAATAAAAAAGCAATAATAAATATTTTAACAAAAGAATGCTGCTTGCTTTGTTAATTTTATAAAACTAGTTGTTGAATATTGGAAGCACAGAATCCAGTACTAGTCTTTTATGTTTTAAACAATAAATTGGAAAGTTTAATATTTTAAGTATTAAAAAATATATATTACTACAAAAAATAAAGGCTATTCTATGAATCCTATTAAAATTTATTAAATATATTCACAAGAAATACACATTCTAATAATTATTATACTAAATTAGCTATGCTTCAGAGCCACTTAATTCCATTATCAGCTGTTGACCAACTACTTGATGTGGTGACTAGATCCCAAGGTGCTTCTATGGCAGTCTCTGATGATTTGAACAGGAACTTGCTGAGTTAATCTGTGGGTGAAACACCAAAATTCATTAAATTTTTTCTAAGGATGAAAATTTTTTCCTAGTGGATAGCTCTATTGAGTTGTGAAGTTCTTTGAATAGCTTAGTCTCTGGTTTAATTTTCTGATTTTGGGTCCAAAAGTGAGCTGCCATTGCTGATTTGTTTAAAATGAATATTCCTAAAGTGTTCATTCTCCAAATTTCTGAATTTCTCTTTGTTTTTCGATGTATTTTTTATTACAATCTGCACATTTCATTTTGTAAATTGCTGAAATCTATTCTATTGGTATAGGCCACTACATTTGGCAACTTCTGCATGCTGTCAAGTATGGCTTTCATTCCTTCAGTCTGAGCTGACGTTGAAATGTTGGGATGTTGTAGTAGAAAACAACTGAATCTGTAGCAACCTTTTATGAGATAAGAAATTATCTTTAATTCTGGCATTAAAACTATCCCAAAAATGAAACATTGGAAAATTTGATTATATACTTATACAAAAGTCACAGAGGCTTTACATCAGCATGTCTGATGGACGTCCATCTTTGAATATTTATATCAATATCAAGCTTTTTACACATGGAGATAGGAGTAAGTCAAATGCTGCACTTTTATTTGCATTGTTTGGTTTCAGTATTTTATTTTAGTGCTTTTCAATAGGATTCATGTTCTTAACAAAATAAGAAAAATTTTTCAACTGCTTTATTTTTATATTCTGATCTGACATAATAATGTGAATTATGACTCAATCTTTCTGAACTATTGATGCTATGATATTTAACTTTTTATAATTCAGTCCTTTTCACCATTCATTACTATGAAAGAAAAACTAATAGAATATAACCAATGCTCTAATAATAATTCAGCAGATTTTCAGTGAACAGCCATTGTTTGAAACGAGGACTTACACTTTCAAAGGTAATGCTTCTCTCTAGCTATAGCATTTGGTACCTTAATGCAAGGTGATAGCACTTCTTAAATATGTTACACAGCAAACTGGTTGTTAATAATGCATAAAGCTATTTGTTGCTAATCTCTTGGATTCTGGAAGGCCCTGTTTTTTGCATTAAATTATTTGCTTCTATAAAATGTTATTTCTCATTAAAAATCCTTCTGCATCAGTATCAGATATGGTGCAGTTCTGCAGCTTTCCAAGTGGAAAATAAAGCAAATATTAACATAATTTAAGTTTTGTTATATAACAAACAACTACATTAAAAAAAAGAAACATTTACCTTGAAAGAGTGGATGATCTCTCTAACATTTATGTAGCTCTGCCCCTGAATTGGATATGAATTACTGTATAGTTGTTGGTAGCCACTATGTTACACAAAGCAAAACGATTTTAATCTTTTCTCAGGAACAGTTAAAAGAAACTGTGCAATCAGGAAATATTTTTTCATTGGTACTGATGAAATACTGATGTACTCTCCAAGATTTGATAGATATTGTAGTCAATGTGCTATTGTAAATTATGTTAGTGGCTAATTAAATACAGGATGGACTAGATAAGTTGACTCAGCTAAGTTACAAGTATTTTCGATTTAAACTGTACCTTTAATATTTCTATTACTTTGAGGTTTTGGGTTATATGTTGTTGTCATGACCAAGAGACCTCAAATGCATTGTGCTTATCTCTTGCTGTGCTCTTTCCTTGTGAAAGCAGCATAACCTACATTGTTTGGAATGACTGCTGAACTCACCATGCAGATTATTGCAGGAGATAAGACAATTTTGTTGAATCACTATAAATGCCTCGACATTTCTCTTGTAATGCCAACTTGTCACTATTTCTGCTTGTTAAATTTGGGAAAGCTATTCGAAAAATAACATATAACTTCACTTGCATAAAATCTAATTACATGTATATTGACAAAAATGTTTACCTTTGCAGTTCTTCTTGCTACAGCCCTTCAAATTATTATCAATCATTTTTGTTCTCATCACAGTGAATGATAAATGTATTTCATGGTTGGGTAATATTTGAGATTTCTTTTAAAGTCAATAAAATGTTCAAAAATATTCTGTTTGGTTTAAACATCAATGTTCTTAGTGTTCGCAAAAAATGATTATTGAGAAAATTTAAATCAAACCAAAAGCTAAACTATCTATGTGCAAATACGCACTCACACACAAATCTAAGCAAATTTAAATGCTATTTGGAAATTGTTTGTATTTGACCTTTTTAGAAGTGCAGCTCTGGGTTACAAATAAAAGAAGTACACCAGCATATATCTTTAACCATAATAAATCACAACTCTTTCTGAGAGTGACAAGTCTTTGCTGTGCTCTTACAACCTGGCAAACACCTTTTTACATAACTGTCGGTAACTTAACTGTCAACATAACCTCGAAAGTTGACGCACAGTAATGTATCGATAAGATTGATTTATTTATGGACGCTCTTTAACATCTGAGGTCATCAGCGTCCCATTCAACTCAGGGCGTGAAACGGCCGACAAATTTTGCTCAGAGGCCTCTCTTTCAGGCTTGAGGTTCTTTATCGTGCCGTAAATGTACGACACGGGACCCACGGCTTTACTTCCCTTCCGAAGGAAGCCATACTTAGGATTTTTACGCCCGGAAAAATCCATCGATCCTGGCCGGGTTCGAACCCGCGATCTTGAGTATAGGAGGCAAGTATCGATAAGTCACAAATAACTCCATTTGTGACAAAAATGACTCGTTAATTAAATTGTTTTACAAGAGACTACAGACTATGATCTCTGTGATGCTTGTGTTTCTTTGCACATCAGTACGTCAAGTAGAGAAAACTAATTGCATTAAATCTCACCTAGAGAAGTTTTGCAAGTAAGCCGGAGATAAGTAAAGAGCCATAGACTCGAGGCTGCCTGCTATGGAATGTAACTTTTACTCCTTTGTGATGTGAAAAATTGAATAGCTATAGCTCAACAAGTCAAGTGCAAGTTAAGCTAGAAACCACATTCTAGGAATAGTACGGATGCATAAATATTAAAGAACTTCCACAGGAACTGCAGACATTGGAAAGAATCCCGGCAAATCTCGTCATCCGATCCAATGCGTTCACATATCAACCTGAAATCATCGTACACCTTTTGCTGACGCAGTTTCAAAGAACGTACCGTAACATAAAGCGGTGTTATGACTACCTACACCCACATACTTCAGATCACGGGGCTTTCCTGTTCAGCTGAGACGGGAATAGTAGGCAACAAAACCTTATGTCTCATGATTGCAAAATAAAATAATAATAATAATAAAAAAAAGAGGGAAACACAACAGAGAACCAAATAAATGACGCTGGACTATCATCCATTGTGCTGTCCATATCTAACAAAAGGAAATCAGTAGGGCTCGAAGCAAGCATTTATGACCTTAAAATTATTAAAATAACCACAGCAAGGGGCGACTTCTCTTGCAGATTGTTTGTTTACTCTACCCCAAAACATTTCAATGTTGCGATTAATATACAGTTTCAGTATACTTATCTAACATTTCAATGTTCAATTTGCTTTAACTGTTGTTTGATGCTTCATTACGCTTAAAAAGAAAGACAGAAAAAGAAACGTCAGTTTGAAAATATAGTACATAGTGATTTAACATAAGAAATGCACGCACACACACATATAATAGCAAAGAAAAAACTGTGTTAACATAACAAAACTGAATTCATACAAACAGAAAATGAATGGCAATAATCATCTTAGACTTTTACAGTTACAACAGTTGCTCAAAATGCCCACCATCGGCGTCGATACACATCTGAGTACTTTGAAATGAGCAACGTTTGCGATAGTGTCCTCAGCGATTGCAGCACATGCCGTTTCAGGGTCATCTGAAGGGTCCGTTTCAGGGTCATCAGTCTTGGGATGAAAACTTTTAACTTTGTTGTTTTAATAATAAGACTTATGCTGGTTCTGCTAATCCAAGTATCAGGTGCACATTGCTTTGTAGATTTCTGCGTTGAGTGCTCAAAATGTTCCAAAACCATAGCCGAGGATCGGGGTTTGTTTCTGTGTCAGGTTTCCCAGATCTGCCCTTGTGAACATCGCATGCGGTATCATGAGTCTCAAAATTGTCTCTATTGCATGCAATTGTTACTCACGTTGGCGGTTCTGTTCTGTACACACGTCTCCATTGCCTTTGAACTTCAATAACATTCACGGGTTTTCAATAACATTTTACATTTTCTTTTCGCTGTTCAAACGATAATCTTGGCTCCATTTTGTCGTAACAATTCTAGTATAACGCAAAACGTGAGTCACATCTGTTTACAGAGCATCATACGATAATCTTGACTTCATTTGTTCATTGTTAATTTATGATAATCTTGTCTTCATTTGTTCATTGTTTATTTACCTGTCACATAGCAACGATATTATAATGTATGTGAGTCACATCTGTTTGCAGAATATCATATTACACATTACTGTTGTTTTTCGTTCAACTTTGAAATATATTAAATAGATATCAATTGTGAAAGTGTGTATACATTATTTTTCGCCCTGGTTATATGATATATCTTGTCTCTACATAAGCGTTTTATCCTTTTTCTGCTTCTTTAGTTATTGTTAATTTAGTTAAATTGTTCATAGCATTGCATTATTTTTCATTTATATTATACATGTGTTGAAACCAGCTATTCTTTTCTTTTAAACTATTAGGACTCATTTAGAAGACAAGGCTAGTTGGTTTCAGCTTTTTATACACATGGCAAATTTTTACTGTATTTTAAAATCCACTCTGTGTATAGATACAACAAATAGCAGAATCAGTAAAAATAAGTTGCATACCTTTCAAAATTGCCACACGTTTAAGGGTTTGCAAGTTTCCATTGCTATTGCTTAAACATAGGTATAAAGTAACGAACATCTAATCTTTTCGGTTTTTGGAAGTACGCGTAGATGAATAATTATTAAACTATTCTACTACAGCTTAAAATAGTATTGATAGTATCGGCTCTCCGTGGCATAACTTTGTCGCTCCGAATGATGGAAGATAACAGAATCTAGAAAAATAGCTCCATCGGGACGAGGAGCAACAAGTGTTGACTATGGACTTCAAGTGCATTCCCGCGTATAATATGTATATCCTGCTCTCACACTAAAAAGCGTGGGGGAAAGGGAGGGGGGCGTAAGCATGAAAATATAATCCCAAGAACATAAGGAAGAGCAATAACTACCCCAACTCGTATTGTTGGTTTAGATAGGATTGAATTTTGATCTTAATGTAAGAACTAGGTAACATTTTCTTAACGGATGTAAATCGATATCTACAGAGCCATCATCTGACATGTGGTGGCTTAACGGGGGTTTGCCTGTCATGTTTGTAACCGGTTCTGTTCGTCCCTATACTTTCTCTTCTCTCGTTTGCTGATGCGAAATCTTTAAGCTGTACAGGAGTTGAACTTGTTTCAGTGTTATTGTGTGTTAGAGTGCTATTATAATGCCAAAAAGTCCATATAATTTAGCACACAGAATCTTCATGTATGGCTTCTATGTGACAACAAACTCATGTAGAGAAGTGAAACGGCGATTTATAGACAGATTCCCTGCTGTTCATGCGCCTCATAGAGAAACGGGATCCGTTCTCGATAAGAAACCGAAAGTAAAACGCCGTATTCTTACAGATGAAAAAACCGATGACATAGAAGAAAAGATAGAACGAAGTTCAAAGATATCTCTGAGAAATCTTGCATAGAAATCAGGACTTTCGCAAATCTCGGCTTGGAATGCCACTAAACTTTTAACTGTAATTCAGGATTTGCAATCACGCGATAATGTGAGTAGAGTTAATTTCTGCAAATGGATATTGGATAATGTTAATGTTAGTTCTATTGACCAGCAATTTTTTTTACATGGTCATTAAGCGACACAAAACAATAGATTACGGAGTGCATGAAAGCCCGATTTTGTACACGAAATGACATTGTATGACATAAAAAATGTTTGGTGGCTGTAGATATCAATGCGCTGGAATTTAAGGGGATGTGAATATCCGACTCCGTCGGCAAACTGCGTGGTTCCCGGTGCCAAGCAAATTCCTTTTAAGCCGGCCACGCGTCCAAACAAGGGCTCTATGTATAGTCAAAAGAGAGAGAGAGAGAGAGAGAGAGGGGGGGGGGAAGGAAGGAAGGGGGAGGGAAAGAATGTGAAAATTCCAGATTCATAACAAATTCAACTTTCACAGTCATACCTGTAAATAATGTGAATGTAGAAAATACTGTTTGACTAGATTTTTGGTGCAAAGGAACTTCAAAAGAGACACTCTAAGGCGATATTATAAATGGATCACCGTCTTATTTACATTTCTTTAGACTCTTTTTCATACCAGTCATTCCTTTAGAAGTGTTCATTATATTATATTTAAAATTACTAGTCGCTATGTTTCATATTATTACTTAGGTCCTTGTCAAATTTTATGTTGGCAAAACCAGCTGCAGATGGGAGTGCTACGATGACAAATTAAAAAGTCACGGTAGGCACATGCGGAATAGAAAGAGGTTAATATTTGCATTTTTTGCCTTATTTCATAATTTTGTTCAAGATACTGTCAAAAACAGGTCTATCAACTGGGCTGTACTTTAAAAAGCTTGTTTGTGAGCTATTCACCAAAATGCAATTTTTTAAAAGCCTGTGATGTAGTTATGAGGGCATTCTGTATAATGATATTCAGGAACTCCCATTATATGATTGTCATCACCATATGCTTTTAGGATTAGGACAAATGGCCTGATTCTTTTTCAGAAATATTACAGTTGCCCTTTTCTTTTTTTCAGGGCTTCCCTCAATAGGTTTGTAATTAAAATGTTCAAAGATATCGCGTTAGTGTATATTCTTAGTAGGTGTTCATACTATTTGTTGTTTATGTGTCAATATTATAACTATAGTATACTTCATATTTAATTTTAGACATATATTTACTTTTATTTTATGTTTTGATGCACTATATCCCAAATGATATCAGAAGTCCCAAGGGTTGTTTCGACCCTTTTTCTCTGGCCTTTTGTCATTATTCAATTTTTAGATCCATACAACAAAGCCGGAGTAGCCATCGTTTTGCAGAATTTAATTATTGTTACTTTTAATATTATTATTCGTTTTATAGTTCATATTAGATGAAAGAATTAGAGTTTTATTTCTAGACCTTTTGTTTTATTGTATTAAACATGGTGACTTATTCTAAAATAACGTTACCATAATAATTTTTGTTCATAAAAATGCATGCTTTTAAATACTAAGCATTTTGTTCTCTTTTGAGAAGCTGTTTATTTATATTCCTGCGTTAATTTTTATAGTCTAAATATACTGCTCTTTAAAAAGTATCTTCGAAATTGGAGAAAATTGCAAAACTATCTGCAATTATTTAACACATTTAGAGGCAGAGTTCTAATACTTTTTATTGGCAGTATTTATAGTTTTTACATAACCATTTTAATAAATATATTAAATAAAGCGAGTAAGAAATGATACCATTGTCATAGTTTTCGTGACATGTCTTTGTAATCCTTAAAGATTCCTAAACATAAGTTTATACTTATAATATTTCCTGCATGCACATTTTGTATAATTCTTACTTGATATTTTGGGGTTTCTTTAGCAACCATAGTGTTCCACAGCTTTGTTCTGCTATGTCGAATGCTTTTTCCAGGTCAACAAAGGCTATAAAATGCTTTTCTATTATTTGATATACAGGAAAATGCTCTTCAAAAGTTGTATTTTTTCTGGACCTTTCTGTTCTTCTAATAACATTTTTGTTGTTATAGGTACTCGCTTATTAATAAGCTATTTAGTCATTGTTATTACATACTTAACTCCATCTATTGGTCAGTGATTATCTAAATGAAAAAGAATAAACATATTAAGTAACGATCCACCAAATACCGCTCTTGTGGACCTCACAAGATATTTTATGGAATGAATCAAATAATGATCCAAATCATTCCGAAATCCATTGGTGAGTTTATTTAAATTTTCTCTGCAAGTAAACACATCAAAAAGGTGTTACACAGACTACATTTCCTCAACTGGAATCAAATTATGACCCTTATTGATACCAGATATAGAGCACCCAAACTACGGTGGTGGAAGAAAATAAACAATATCTAGCTAGACTCGTCTTCGTGAAACTATGTAAAGCATACACTCATTAAAACATGATATTCCTCGATAAAAGAACAGGATAATGAAGGAAGGGAAAGGAAATTCAAATAACAAATCGCTTGTCTTCCCTTAACTATGGAAAATATATTTTAAATAAAACATGAACTTTCTTTGTAAACGATAGTATAATGGGAGAAAGGAAAATATGTTTGATTGATAAAGATGCTTGTCATTGCTTAACGATGCATTTTTTCGTTAAGGAAGGAGAGATAATGGAAACGGAAATTCTATATATGTAATACATATTCTTTGCCTAATAATGTGATGTAAAATCTGGGGTTTCTTCTTATCAGGATGAGATGAATATAATTAATGGAAATAATAAACACATCTAGTGCTTTCCATATCTCACTTCAATACGGCCTCTGGGAGCACCAGTCTCTCTTTCTTTGCCGTTGATCTAGTCACGACTGCAATGATCCACATGCTTTCTATTGGATTTTTTTAGTAGTGTTTAATACCCATTTTTACTACTAGGGCACTACAGGCGGTGGACACTGATTATACACGAGATGAAATGATAAATTGGAAAGGACTTTCTTTTTTTTTAAGGAAGTAAGCGTTCCAGGCCTAAGTTTAGGGTACCTCCCCGGCATTTGCCATTTATGAGGACTGTGGAAAACCTAGAATAAGCCTCAGTCAGGAAGCACTGTCCTGGTGGGGTTCGAATCCCAGATCTCCCGCTCACGAATCTGCGCCTTAACGACCTCGGCCACCCGTGGCGGTTTTCTATTGGAATGAAAGCCTAGGTTTCGGTTAGGCTATTCGATGAGATGGATTTAGAATGGCTAGCAAATCGTTAATTTTGAAGTATGCACCCCGCTGTTATCGTACGCGTAATTAATGGCCCACATTTCTTGGTATATAACTTACCATTTTGTTTACAACGTAACTACCATTTTTAATAATACATATTATTTCAATGCTAATTATTGTAAATCCCACAATGAGAATTATGTTTACATTTGTTTTTTTTCAATGACATCTTTTCCCCCAAGCATATGCTCCCGTATTCAATTATATTTTCCCCATAACCCTCATATTAGATTTACGACACCAAACAGTGCGCATCCAAATAAAAACTATCTCTATCTATCTATCTATCTATCTATCTATCTATCTATCTATCTATCTATCTATCTATCTATCTATCTATCTATCTATCTATCTATCTATCTATCTATCTATCTATCTATCTATCTATCTATCTATCTATCTATCTATCTATCTATCTATCTATCTATCTATCTATCTATCTATCTATCTATCTATCTATCTATCTATCTATCTATCTATCTATCTATCTATCTATCTATCTATCTATCTATCTATCTATCTATCTATCTATCTATCTATCTATCTATCTATCTATCTATCTATCTATCTATCTATCTATCCATCTATCCATCCATCCATCCATCCATCCATCCATCCATCCATCCACCTGCCTACCTACCTGTCGGTCGGTCGGTCGGTCTGCCTGCCTGCCTATCTGTCTGTCCGTCCGTCTGTCTGTCCTGGTGGTGTAGTGTTTACGAGGGTGGTCTGAAAAGTTTTCGACCTCAACATGAAGGTGCCAGCACTCGTAAATAAAAGCTAGTGAATTTTGTTGTTCATCTGTTGACAGTTACTCACCAAAGTTTGAGGCATTTTGGACGCTCAGTTATGTAACAGTCGTTTAAGTAAGTTGATGTGAGTGTTTTTATAAAAATGGACAAAATCGAGTATCTAGCTGTCATTAAATATTTGTTTTTGAAAGGCAATACGCCTACGCAAATCAAAGATGAGTTGGGTTCTGTGTATAGGGACTCTGCACTATCATTTACCACAGTGAAATTTTGGGCAGCTGAATTTAAACGTGGCCGTAAGAGCTTGGGAGACGATGAACGTTCGGGACGTCCAAAAACTGCAACTACCGACGAAAACATGGCCAAAGTTCACCAAATGGTGCTAGACGACCGCCGAATTAAAGTGAGAGAGATAGCAGAGGCTATGAACATGTCAAAAGAACGTTTTTGTCACATATTAAATCAACATTTAGACATGAGAAAGCTGTCCGCGCGTTGGGTGCCGCGTTTGCTCACGTTAGACCAAAAACGTGTTCGAATGAACATTTCCAACGCTCTGTTGGTGCAGTTTAGGCGCAATAAATCCGAGCTTTGGCGCCGATTAATTACTGTTGATGAAACTTGGATACACCATTATACGCCCGAAACAAAAATACAGTCCAAACAGTGGACTGCAAAGGGGGAACCGGCTCCCCCCCCAAAAAAAAAAGCAATAACTCTTTTTTCGGCTGGGAAAGACTGTTTTTTGCGATAGTCATGGAGTTATTTTAATCGATTATCTTCAAAGAGGAAAAACCATTACAGGAGCATACTACGCATCATTACTTGACAAGCTGAAGGCAGAAAAACGGCCACATTTGCAGAAAAAGAAAATCCTATTTCACCAAGACAACGCACCGTCTCACACCTCAGCGGTTGCAGTGGCGAAAATCCACGAATTACGGTTTGAACTGCTTGACCATCCGCCTTACTCACCAGATCTAGCCCCAAGCGACTTCTTTTTGTTCCCTCATCTGAAAATTGCGATCGGAGGACAGATATTTTCGTTAAATGAAGAGGCAATCACCTTCGTGAACAATTATTTTGCAGAGAAAAACGTCGAGTACTATTTGGACGGATTACAGAGATGGGAGCATCGCTGGGAGAAGTGTGTAGAGTAACAAGGAGACTATGTTGAAAAAAAAAATTCTGAAAAAATGTCTTGTATCTTTATTAGGTCGCAAACTTTTCAGACCACCCTCGTACCATACTTGCCTCCTAAACCCAAGATCGCGTGTTCGAACCCGGCCAGGACCGATGGATTTTTTCGGGCATAAAAATCCTAAGTATGGCTTCCTTCGGAAGGGAAGTAAAGCCGTGGGTCCCGTGTCGTACATTTGCGGCACGAAAAAGAACCTCAAGCCTGAAAGAGAGGCCTCTGAGCAAAATTTGTCGGCCGTTTCACGCCCTAAGTTGAATGGGACGATGATGACCTGAGATGTCAAAGAGCGTCCATAAATAAAACAATAAAAAAGATCTACCTACCTACCTACCTACCTACCTACCTACCTACCTACCTACCTACCTACCTACCTACCTACCTACCTACCTACCTACCTACCTACCTACCTACCTACCTACCTACCTACGTACCCATCCATCCACCTTCCCGCCCGCGCGCTTGCCTACCTACCTATTTCATTTTATATATCTCCAAAATGTGAGACTTAAACTGCAGTTTCTCTTGTGGTCTTCCTGGGTGCACCAAAAATTGCTCCTATTTGTTAGGTCATCTTTCTTTCTTCCTGATAGCAGCAAATATAGAAGCAAACATACTCCGAGCCCATTACTTCTGCGCGACATCCACATTCCTATAACCGATTGCGTCCCCTTGCTACCTCAGGAGTTTAAAGCGTAGGGGACAACAAATCCCTATGTGCAGGAACATAAACACGTCCCCAGTCTTCTTCTTTATTCGTTTTATTTAAGGACGCTCTCAGGTCATCAGCGTTCCATTCAATTCCGGACGTGAAACGGCCGACAAATTTTGCTCAGAGGCCTCTCTTTTCAGGCTTGAGGTTCTTTTACGTGCCGTAAATGTACGACACGGAATCCACGGCGTTACTTCCTTTCCGAAGGAAGCCATACTTAGATTTTTTACGCCCGAAAAAATCCATCGATCTTGGCCGGGTTTGAACCCGTGACCTTGGGTTTAGAAGACAAGTATGGTTACTACTACACCACCAGGACCGACTACAATCTTCTTCTACCCTTTATATATATGTTTCAACTGTAAAGATTTTTCTACAGTTTTTGAATCTTGGAAATTTATATATAGTATTCAGTGAGACAGGTTCATCTTAATTCAATCCACATTACAAACAGTGATAGAAAACAGCAATATGAATGTCAATGGTACAAGAGCCCGCCTATTTATCACAAGAATTGATCGCGTCTCGAAGGTCTGAGATGCCGATAAATTCATAAACTCGTTTTCAACATGCCCCATAGGAAGAAATTTGATGGGTAAAGACCAGTCAGTCTTAGAAATCAAAGTTCTTTAAAAATGATATAGTCTTAAAGAATGAAATATTTTCAGCGATGCTGACTTTGCAAGTGTGGCTAGTGGCATCATCCTGCTGAAAATAGCCAGTACGGAATTCCTCGTCGTCGAAATGATTTCACAAACTCATGGAAGATTTACCGTAGACGCGGTGTTTAGTGCTATATAGAAGAAAATACGATGAATAGTTGGAGCTGTAACATCGCTACGCTACCATTTTTCTCCCAAAGAAGCGTCTGATTCATGCATGGTACGAGAATTCTTATTAGCCTCAATACGGGTATTCCGGAAAGTGATATGCCCAACAAAG